>LNDK02000024.1:19875-619875 GCA_001455915.2 Samsoniella hepiali | reverse complement strand
ATGAATGACCTATATAAGTTAAGCATGACTTCCCATATTCTCAGTACGCAACTGACCTGGGCGCTGGAAATAGATCGGAGGTAGCAAGGTGCTCCGGATCTTGGTGCTACCGTCCTCCAGACTCGGGGAGGAACCTTGAAAGTATGAGTCGATGTCGTCGACAGCCTGATCTATTGCTGATCGTTCTTTTGAATCTTGGAATCTGCGAGCGCTACACCTTTGCGTCGGTCAGGTCCCTGTAGCTCTATCAAGGGTTCACAGTCTTGTTGTCTCACTTGATCTTCATATTGAACAGGAGTGCTTGAGCCTTGTCACTCTTAGGCGTGGTCCGGTACAAGGCGATGTTAAAATGCTTCTACGCACCTCTTGTGTTCCAATAAATTTTCTCGTGCCTTTGATCCCGCCCGTCTCGTTGCGACCTCTGGAGTTGTGGCCGTTATCCCAAGCGTTCTCTATTTGCTCCTGCAGTTGAAATATGTTCGGTACACCATCAGGGAAAGCGCGAGGACCGATTTCAGTTGCCAGGATGAGATGAGAAATAAGCATTTGGATGTTACGATATCCGCAAAAGCTTCCTGCATTAGAGTTGTTAGGTTTCATGCCTTGAGCATCACAAATAGAGACAAATTGTCTACCTTCATGGCGCAGTTTCGTGATACGATGAACAGCGGGATTAGCCAAGTAAGCCAATCTTGTTTGACTATTGTCATTCAAGATATCGTACAGCATATATATCACTCCTACTTACGCTGATGAGATGCTGCATGTAGTGCATATCACAGTTCCCAATGCTTACCGTCTTTGCTGTTGTCATCGCCAGACAAGAGGTAATGGCGCAGCCACGAGGGCATTTGATCTTCATGTGCAAACTGCCCAAGCCGTTCCTTGAATGTAAATGAGTATGAGGAGCTCGTTTCGTTTTGGGGGGGAAGGGTGGCGTAACATGCCATCAATTCCAGATCGTCCCGAGTGTCACCTTGCTTTTGGCCACGACGGCCATGGAGTCGATACAGCTTTTGCCTCGCATGCAAAATAAATCGATTCCAGAGAACAGCGGCATGCCTTGGCTGATCTTCTGACCGGACACCCATTTATATGCACAGCAGGCACAATGGCAGCTAGAATATATTATAATTGATATCAATGTAGGAGGGGGAAGTGAAGGTGTGCAGATGCTAGGTGTGGCCCAGAACCCAGAACAGTGGACTAGGTACATAGGTAGGTAAGGTAGGGAGGGGGCGGAGTAGCAACCCTACCAACTTCAAACCCTAAAAACCAAGAGATCGACCTCCCAGCGAGCATGTTTATAGACTCGGTATATGCATTTGGAAAAGCTATCTCGGGTAAGTCTACATCAGGAAGTTTATAGGCGTCGTCTAACATTAAATGCACGACAACAATATAATGCCCGGCTTCTTCTAGCTATTGCTTCATTTCTTCTCTCGGTGTGGTAGGGTTTTCTGGGTGCCAGCGGCATCCTTGGGCAGTTCACGCGCGAATGGAATGAACTCTGGGGCACCAGGGAGGTATTTACGAAGCGGTTCGGGGACGCGAAGACCCTGTCCAAGTTAGTGGGTGGGTAAAAGTTTCGTGGCAAGCTTCAACTTACTTCTTCGGTTTGATAGTTCTCCAGCACACAGCATAGTGTTCGCGTTGTGGCGCACAGCGTCGAGTTCAAGCAGTGAACATATTTCTTCTTCGTGTCTGTCTGAGTCTTGGCACCGAAGCGGATGTCTAGAGCCCGCGACTGGTAATCAGTGCAGTTTGAGCACGAGACTAATTCCTTGTATTCTCCCTGGTGGGGAAACCAGGCCTCAAGATCAAACTTTTTGGCGGCTGCATTATTCAACGCGCCGGAAACGATGGCGATCACCTGGTAGGGAAGTCCCAGGGACTGATAAAACTCTTCAGAAACGCCAATCATTTCCTCAAAAGCTTCCCAGGACTTCTCGGGGTCAGTGAGGACAAATTGCTCAACCTGCGTCTCATTTAGCAGTAATTCGCATGCTCTCGTCTCAGTAACGGCTGACCTTTTCAAATTGATGGACACGATAGATGCCCCATGCATCTCGTCCATGAGATCCAGCCTCTCGCCGGTAGCAGGTGCTATAACCGGCATACCTAAAGGTGATGTTAGCAGGGCATTCTAATTCATAGAGTCAAAGTATCAACATGCTTGATAGGCAAATCTTTGGCAATTAGCCATTCATCAGCGTGGAAAGCCGAAATCGGCTGTTCGGATGTTGCGATGAGATACTTGTCGTTTGCCTCGTCTCCATCGACAACCTTGTAGAGCTGCTCATCAAAATCATCCAACTGAGCAGTCTTGGCCATGTAATCCTTCAGCATGAACTGAGGGGCTTGTAGAGGGCAGTAGCCCCGCTGGGAAAGAAACTCGAGTCCATAGTTGATGAGTGCTTGATTGAGGAACACACCCCACTGTCGCAAGAAGTAGCCGCGGTGGCCAACGACTTTGACACCGCGGTCTGGATCGTAGCCATCAAGCCGAAGGAGAACTTCATGGTGGGAGAGCACGTTGCGTTTCTCGACTGCAACCCCTTCCGGCGCCCAGGTTCGTTGCACGGCATTGTTGTCCTAGTTACAGACGTGATCAGTCGCATTGTTTACAAGCCGTTCGCGTTGCCAATAATTACCTCGTTGTTGCTCACAGGTACGCTGTCATCGACAATATTTCCGACTGTCTTGATTTTCGCCCGAAGGATCTTTTCCTTCTGCGTTGCAGATTCAGCGGTAAGTTTCTTCTCTTTCTCAAGCTCAATCTTCTGCTGTAGCAGATCGGTCGCGTCTTCTTTAGCCTTCGTTTCCCTAATTGTTAGCTTTCTAGAGCGTTGAGGGCACAAAAGAGGACAGGCAAGCGTACCTTTTTCTTGGCTCCGATCAGCTTCTGCACCTCGTTGATCTTGCTGCTGATTTGTGAGGCGCTGTATTGAGCTTGAAAATTGAATCCGTCAGCAAGGCGATATCAGCAGCAGACTACTCCAGAGTGCTTACTCTTTCGGTGATCTTCAAATAAAGCAATAATTCCATCGACTATTCCCTCGTCTGCGAATCGGCGGCGCTGAGACTCTCGGATGCGATCCGGGTTTCCTCCACGCTCTACAATGAAATCGTTGACGTCGAGCATATTTGCGTGTTATACCGAATCTGTAATATTAGAGGATTTCGGTATTGCTGCCGCTTTCTCGCCAAATGAGCTTAAGCAAGATCGAAAAGTCCTGGTGTTCGTTGGCCTGGGCGACACCGTAGATAAGTGGCACCCCGCCATGGTGGGGTTTTCTGCCCTGCCCCTCTGACTCAATGAGGTAGCTCAGGTTAGGCTGAGCCAGCCGTGAGTCAATTCAACAACGCACAGCAACCTTGTGCTTCTGAGTTGTACTTATATATCGCTCGAGTGACTTGTTTCACTGAGAGTCGATATAGGTGAAATTAGATATTTAAACAAATGTTGCGAGCCGGTACCCCCCTTGTATGTAGCAAAAATATGACAAGGCATCCTTTTCCCAAGCTCTATCCTGCGGATGTAGAGGAGCTGTAATAATTCTAAAATAGTACAAAAGACCGCCAAGTGAAAAGATGTGTATGCCACACCGACCATCCTGCGTAGCATATGAATCATAAGGCGGATCCAGGCAGGTCGCCATCCACATCGATCCTAGAGCTGCCGAGTTTGCTCTATAAAAAAGCCCGCAAATTCCACTGCAGCAGTACACCAGCTCACATAATCAGACAGTTGCTCTTCTCTGGCGCTTCTCCAGGATTTTGCGACTTCTCGATTTGCTCTATTAAGATTTCAAAGGCACGTTCCACGTTTTCGTTGTATCGGGCACTCGCTTCGGTCCAGCCGCATTGTAGCTTTTCGGATAGTTTCTTTCCATCGTCGGCGCTGACTTGCCTCTGCTCAGGTCGTAGGTCGCTCTTGTTTCCTACAATAACAATGGGAACTGATTCCGTCCCCTAATTCGTGCGGCCGTTAGTGTTCGGTATTCTCTGGTTCACGAAGCTGGACAAGCACATCGCGAGCTTACCAAATGATTGAGAATCTTCTCTCGGATGACTTGGACCATTTCAAAGGATGGTAAGGAAGAAACAGAATATACCAGCATATACCCATGGATGCCGATGAAGTGCTTGGAATTTAAGATACTGTATTCATCCTGTCTCTCATGTTAACGGTTGAACATACATTAAGGCAAGAGATATATACTTGTCCAGCCGTATCAACTATTTCCGTTGAGAAGTCTTGGCCTTTGTATCGAATGATTTTGCTAAAGGTGTTTTCGATTGTTGGGTAGTAGCTGTCTACAAAATGGCCATCGACATATTGAACGGCCAGTGACGATTTGCCTGGCAAGTATTAGCTGCAATCACCTGACAGCCATAGCTCAGAATTCTCTTACCGACGGATCGGCTGCCCACGATGGCGACTTTTCTCTGTTTTGGGGATGGCATTTCAACGGAGTGCTACGGAAGAGAACCGACAAGTAAATGAAGCCGGCATAAAACGGCAGCTGCTGCGCCTATAAAACATCAGAAATGCGGGCACCGAATGCTGACGTAAGGACCGAGGGGCGCCATGCGCTCCAGCCATCCACAGATGCTATTCTGTTTCCGGCAAAGCTTCCACCCTGAGATGCAGAGTACGTGCTCAAGGAAAGGGAGCATTGCGGAATCACCTCAACCAAATCGCGAATTGACGACTTTCGCTCCAGTATAGATATGGCACCATCCTTACCATTACGCTATTACGCAGTACTTTTCGGCATTCTCGCTTGCAACTTCCAAGAAACCACCTTCAGACTCCAGCACACAGAGAGAGCCGCTTGACCCACAGAGGCTTCAGATCGTGTAAACATCACACCCAACCAAGGCCGCGCTGCGCAGGCGCAAGACACCTTGGCGCATTACCACAATGCAGCCAGCTCGATCCGTCGCGAAGCCTACCCAAAGTGTCTTGGGGACGGCCTCAGGCGCCAACGATAATGATATATACGATATTCCCACCAGTCGCGAGACGACACCAACCTCACCAGCAAAAGGAACGTCACAAGCTAGCGCTTGGAGGGACAATGACAGTGGGAAAAAAAGAAAGCACTCCTCTGCGTTCTCAAGCGCGTCCACCATGAAGCGACCGCAACCTTCGCTACTTCACACCAAACCTCCAACGGGCCCCGGAGTTGCACCGAAGAGGGTGTATTCATCAGCTAGCCCGTTTCTAGTCAAAGACGCACAGCGCGAGACACAGGGTAAGAGGGTTGCACTGTTGCCAGCAGCGCCGATTCAATCAACCAAGGGTAGCGATCTTCCCGAAAGCACGAAATCTACCGCACCATCTATACCCGACCCGAATACAGCTCCACGACGTCAGCGTCTGATAGATACCTTGGTCGCGCAAAGAGCTGAGAGCCCAGAATCAGACCAGGACACAGACTCAGAGTCAATTTCTGATGCTGAAAAGGGTATACCAAATGCGCGCAGAATACATGCGATGGGCGACTCGACCTACAACTCTCCTTCACCTCAAATTCGACTCGGGGTGGTCAGAACACCTGACCGGCGTTCTGCGCCAGCCAAGAACAGAAAAATCAAGTTAACTTATAGTAGCTCGAGGAGCTTTTTAAGTGGCTCACAGAGCCAGAATGACGCTGCCATGTTTGACGATGGAGATAGCGTCTTGCCAGCGCCTTCCGAGGAAGACCCTTTTGCGGCGCCCCTGAGTCCACCTGCTGCCGACTACGACTTTGAGGATGATTTGGATGGCCCCAAGGTTGGGATACAGAGCGTCCATGAGCTTCGTCGCGCCGGCGCCAATAATCGATTTTCGGATGAAATGGATGATTTGTTATCTCGAATCGGCAAACCATCCGCTGCCCCCTCTTCACTGAGGCGCAACGCCCTTTGTGAGCTGGCAAATAAGCTACAACAGAAGGAATTCGCTGGTCAATTCCGTGATCACGTGGCCCGCGACAACATCGTGAAATCCATCGGTAGCGAAGAGGACATGATAAGCGGCTTTGCTCTGACTGCCGCCCTTGTTGCATTCTTATCAGTCAATCCAGCTCCTCATTTACTCCGGCAGTTGACAACTGAGAAGATCGGTCAACTTCTCAATCGGTTATTCCGAGAACAGCGAGATGTTTTGGAGATTTCGGCGCAAAAGCAGCTGGGCTTATCACGAACGACCAAATCTTCGCTTGAAAATTTGAAAAAGTCTATTCTGCAAATGACCATATGGCACGGACAAAACCCGACATCGCTTACGCCTCGCACGATTGCTTTACAGCTTCTTGTCATCCTCAGCCGCTCGGCAGATATGCAGTGTCTTGAGCATCTCACCAGTGACATCGAGCGCGACATTGCGATGATGGTACATACCAACTCGAAGCAGCGGCCTCCGCGGCATGTCGACTATGTATTGATAATATTGGCTCTAGAAGCGCAGTCCACTTTAATAAGCTTGGAAAACGAAACCTACGCCACTGCCATCAAGGGCTGTCTTCAGGTCACTCTCGATACCTGGTTGTTACAGAACGATATTCTGGATAATACGACACTAAAGCTGGCAATCAACATAACCAACAGTGAAATTGGGGCGTCTGTATTTGATGACAGCTCTCTACTGTCTAGGCTAGTAGCCTCGATATCTGAAGGCTTATCTCAGATCCAAAGCACGCTCCAAAAGGGCAACTTCCAAAACAAGTTATATGATGAGCTGCTTTTAATCTTGGGTATTCTTATCAATATACTTGAGCACTGCCCGGCGGCACGAACCTCGGTAGTCGGAGGCTCTCTTGACACAGCTGCTGCTCTTTGGCTAGGCAATATGTCATTTGTCAACGAAGTAAGTCCATGCCCCAATACAGCCTAGGCTGTATACTAACTGTTACATAGGCCGACTCTGTCAGCAAATCCAAGATAGGTGTTGCACTTGGTTATCTGGCTATTGTGCTGGGCTATTTATATTTAACTAACTCTGGGCGGTCTCAAATGCGGAAACGTCCAGATTGGCCGGGAACAGTGCATTTGGTGAATTCCATTGAAGAGTTTCTCCGTATTTCAAAGACGATCGGAAATAGGACACATGAGCTAGAGACGCTCGTCAGTGATCTCCGTGTACAGCAGGCATCTGGAGGATGATAGTCCAGACATGGCCAATGCATGGAAAACAAATATCAATTTTTGCTAGATTTTGCACAAATTTAGTCAATCGTTTTTGCGGATGCCGCTGTAAGAGTCATGCATGGTGCAATCACTATTACGCTGGATAACGTATTAGCTATACTGGCGTGATTTAAAATTGAATCTCGTCGCAACACGGGTGTAGCGTTCTCGAACACCTCGACAACGTTACTACCATGTTCATCTATGTGTTCCTTTCTTTCTCTGGCGCAGCCAAGCCGCCTATGGCAAAACTTTTAGTGTTCAACTCAATAAATTACTCGTCGGTCCCTGGTGTGGGGCGGCCTAGCACTATCGATAACAAGGAAGAAAAAAAGTTCCTATCTACCTACCTAGAGGCTGCCCAGAACCTCACTATTTCCACCTTGCACCAGGACAAAGATTGTGTTCTTAAGAACAAAATGGGCCAAGGACGTCGCATGAAAAGAAAACAGGGTGCGCCAGAGCCCTTATCTGAAGAGCATTTTGCACGCTTGAAAAGAAAAGCCGGTATTCCTGTTGATGAGAATGAGCAGCTTGCGAAAACTGCAGCACCCAAGAGACGCCGTACAGCAAAGAACGCTACAGTTGCCAAAAAGAGCAAAAAGCCTCTTATCGAATCCGATAGTGAGGATAATTCGCCAGCGCAAGAGGATCTCGACAGTGTATTTGCAGGCGACTCGGACGAAAAACTCGGCGATGACTTCATCGGATCTGGAGACTCGGTCGTTGACTCTGACGATGAGGTCACCAATAAGAGGGAGCGATTCGTGTTTTCCGATGACGAAGACGACAGCGACAAAGAAGAGGCTTTAACTGCTGCAAATATCGAGGGTCTTTCGAAGAAACTGGATCAGCAGCTGGAGAGAGAACGCGCCGAGGCGGACGCTGAAGTCCAGGAGTCTGCGCTACAGACAAATCTGGATGGCGACAGGCCAAAGGTTCTAGGCTCATTGGAGGAATCTGACGAGGAACTAGGCAATTCGAATTCACTCCTTGCTCCGGATTTGCAGCTCCTGCGCCAGAGGATAACGGATATTATAAGAATCCTTGGGGACTTCGGAAAGTTAGCAGAGGAAGGACGCTCTCGCGCCGACTATACTTCTCAACTTCTCGAGGATATCTGCGCATACTACAACTATTCTCCGTTCCTTGCCGAAAAGCTTTACAATCTATTCACCCCTCGAGAGGCCTTCGCCTTCTTTGAGGCTAACGAGGCCCCGAGACCGATTGTTATCAGAACAAACACTCTGCGCACTCATCGCAGAGACCTAGCACAAGCTTTGATCAATCGAGGAGTAACTTTGGAGCCAGTTGGCAAGTGGAGTAAGGTTGGGTTGCAGATTTTTGAATCATCCATTCCTTTGGGAGCAACACCAGAATACCTGGCGGGCCATTATATCCTCCAGGCTGCTTCATCTTTTCTTCCTGTCATGGCACTTTCGCCGCAACCGTAAGACTCTATACTATCATTGGCGCTTACACCTTTTGCTGACAACTTTTCCAGTGGCGAGCGAGTCCTTGATGTAAGGTTGACTTCTTTGTCGGGGTGAATAAGCTGATACTGACCGTTAATAGATGGCCGCAGCCCCTGGTGGTAAAACAACGCACTGTGCCGCCATGATGAAGGTACAGTAACTTGGTATGCGGTTATTGACAATTTGGCTAATGAATATCAGAATACGGGTGTTATCGTGGCCAATGATCCCAACAAGGCTCGAGCAAAGGGATTGATTGGTAACATTCATCGACTGGGTGCTAAAAACGTCATTGTCTGTTCCTATGATGCCAGAGAGTTCCCTCGTGTCATGGGGGGCTTTGATAGGGTTCTTCTGGATGCCCCTTGCTCTGGCACTGGCGTTATCGCTAAGGATCCGTCTGTGAAAACAAACAAGACAGAGCGCGATTTCATGACTCTTCCTCATACCCAAAAGCAGCTTTTACTATCTGCTATCGACTCGGTCAACCACGCTGGCACTGGCGGTTACATCGTATATTCAACTTGCAGCGTCACAGTGGAGGAAAAGTAAGCAGCCAGAATAGAGTGACCATTCTGATTCCTATGCTAACAGAACTGCAGTGAGCGGGTTGTGGCTTACGCCTTGTCCCGAAGACCCAACGTTAGACTTGTCGACACTGAGCTGCCGTTTGGTAGGGAGGGTTTCACGAGCTACATGGGCAAAACGTTCGACCCCAGCTTGAAGCTGACCCGCCGTTACTACCCTCATACGTACAATGTCGACGGTTTTTATGTTGCCAAGTTCAAAAAGATTGGGCCTACGCCGGCAAGTGTGTCCAGGGGCAAGCCCAGTTCCGACGAGTCCGTGCTACCTATGGATAAGGCTCCCATTGTTGAAGTGGGCGCTACAGGCGCCGATGGCCCAAATCCAGGTGGCGAATTTGGTGGCTTTGATGAGGACGAGGACAAGGAATACATGGCGCGCGCGAAGAGAAGTGCGATGCGGCGCAGAGGCCTCGACCCTCGCTCCCTAGACCGCCCCCGAGGAGAAAAGAAAAAGAGCGCATGAAGCTTGTGAGCCTCTCTATGGGGCTACCGGCGTTGAGAGTTCCTTTGACATGTTTTATATTTTTATATTTAGATGCGTGTAATTTCCTTGCTTTGGTCTTATGCACTTGCTTTCGCGTGACGGTGTTTTGCTTGTCCCGGGCCCGATGTTGGTGTGAACCTCTCGTTTGTCATTACACAGCTTCCATACCCGCCGGTTTGTGGGTGGTGGGGGGGATCTCTTCGTATCCGTTTGGGTCATTTATCCCCTTTGGTTCACTCTGTAATTTGTGTTGCGGTTCCAGTAGTGAGGTTTCGGTAGGTGTACTTTCTTAGGGCCGCGGAGAGTGCTGCGGGTAATGTCAGGCACGCGGGTTAGTTGTGCAACACGTAGCCATGGGATAGGCATTAGCAACCATGGTAGCGGCACCAATTTGCACCACATACTAGTAAGCTACGCCCATCTAGCTTCACCAACTCTACTGTCGGATGCTGGTTCTGAGCATCCACAATCTTTGCAGTCTCAACATTTTTGCTACCCTGTACCTGCGCTACCCGCATGTACAGCCTGGTTGCGCGCTTTTCTATCTATATTGGTATGGAGTCCGACCCGGGGTCTTGAAAATTATATGTATCTCTGTGTGTTTCAGATGGCTATACGCTCTCTTTCCGTTGTTGTAAGCTGTCGTGGCAACGAACACCCCACACATCATTAACGCACATGGCTAATGTCTGACCGTAAAATAACATTGCTACTGTACAACATAATCCTCGGATTAGACACGGTCTAATTATTTTCAGCCTTCCACTGCTTTACCCAGGCCTCAATTCGATCCACGTTTGTCTCCATCTCATCGGATGTGTTACTGGTGAGCTCGATAACAATCTCCTCGTCATAAGAATCTCTCGCCTCTTGCAAGAGGACTTCCATAATCTCCGAATCTAGATTTTCCTGAAGCTTGGCCTCTGCATAATTTCTATGCAAATAAGTCAGAGAACTCGCACGGAAAGGGCGGCAGTTGACATACCTTGCCTTCAGCCGATCATAGAGGGTGGTAGAATCCACCCGAAGCACGACAACTAAATCGATCCAACTCTTCGGAAACAGGTCACAGGCATGCCAGTCTATCAAGCAGCCACCTTGCTTCACCTCATCCTCGATCGCGTCTAGTAGCTGGTTGAACTATGAGCACACACCAGGTATCAAACCGTCAGAAGCACCACTCACCTTATCTTCATCGACAATCCAGCTCTGATAATCCTCGTCCCAACCCTCATGGCAGTCTTTATCTCTCACAACCTGATTCACAGAGATATGTCGTAGACCCAACTTCTCTGCCAGGCCGTCACAATGAGTAGTCTTTCCCACACCGGGGGTGCCTGTTATGATGATGTTTGGAGTCTGCCTCATTGCTATCAACAGCAGGGGCTACTAAGCCACTGAACGAACAAAGAAGACACAAAAATAGAGAGTCCAAGTACAAGGAGACGAAGGGCGTGTTTTGTGAAGTGCTAATGAATGTCGTTGTGCCATGAGAAAATATTGACCACATTCTCACGTAGGTTTTTTTCCAGCCCCACCCTAAAACCGCGAACTCGCAAGTACGCCTCTTAGCCAGGACGAATATTTTCCCAACACCTCGAAATTAATCGAGCCACGTGTAGATGGCTATATTTGCATACCGCAAATAATTACTGGCCGTAATATTCATCACTACATCGCACCTACTTTTCTCTAGCCATATCAGGGGCGAAATACAAGTCCCAACATCAACACCAATTGTACATGCGAAATCAACTGATTCATCAGCACATCGTCATTAAAATGCTGCGGCAAAACCCGAAAGAAACATATTATCTTCTTCATTGCTCCACCCCATCATCCAGCTCATCAACCTCGGCTATGCTCGTAGGGCGATTGAACTCATCACCATCCCCATAGTCAAGCTTTTCTTGCTGGGCAATGGCTTGTGCGGACACAATCTCAGCAAGTCGCTTGAGGCGCGGTGTTTGTAGCCCTGCACAACTGTTAGCTTAGTCACCTGGATTGACCCGACCATGTTTCCTTACAAGAAGGTGTATACGTTTCCAGGGCAGTAATGGCGCGAGGTTCAGCAATTTCGTAAGGCCCACTGTCGTCCATGTCGACGGCCTGGAGGAGGAGGACGTCACTCTTTTCGGTGACGCGAGATGCAACAGCCTTCATTATTTCGCCATTGATGGGCTGCTCATAATCAGCAACCAAATACTGATTTAACAACTTCTGGATCTGATTTGGAGACAACCTATTGAACTGTTTAGCAACCAATGTTAACGAGTTGGGTATGGGGGGGAGGCCACTTACATCCAACAGATATCTTGAATGATTTCAATGTCATTCAATGTCGCCTTCTTCAGCTGCAACAACTTAGTAGCTTGCTGTGAGGGAGGTTAGAACAGGAACACATGATGTTAGAGGGGTCAATCGGCGTACCATAAGATGCTCCAACTGCAATGTGCCTTCCGGCATGTCATGGCTCTTGCACCACTCTTCAATACGGGTGATGTTGTAGTTGATTTGTAGACCGCGCTTCCAGGACAGGAAGTTGCGCCTCATCAACAAATCATTGAAAGCGGTGACACCAACCAGACGCAAAAGTTCTGTGACCGTCTGCGTGATGATAGAATCCTCGAGGTAGTAGGCCTTCATGGCGCGGAAGACGCTGTTAAGCAGGCTCAGGAGGTTATCCATGCTATATGCGGGTTGGGAGTTTGATTGTAGCAGTTTGCCCAGGAAACGATTGCTCTCACTTGTGATGAAGCCGGGCAGAGACTGCGATTCGATGATCGCAGGAATGATCATCTTATGAAGCTTCTTCTTGAGGACCTTCATCCAAGTATGATAAATGTTGAACTCGAGGCTTTCAAGGTCGTGTTTAACAATCTCCAGGAGGCGATCGTATTCGTAATTATCTGTCTTCTGAGTCTCATACCAATCTTCGGCTAAGAAAACAAAGGACAGCATTTCGTGGACGTTTGAAAGCCAGAACGCGCCGGGGCTGATAGCATCATCACCGTCATGCTGCATGACTTCCTGCTGGATAGATTGCATAACATTCGCAAGGAATCGTTCGGATTCCTTGACATATCCGTTGTTCCACATCTCGGAAGTGACCAAGTTGATCAGATAAGATGGGAAGAGTACTTCCTTGTCAGACGGCGGTGGGTTGCTGTTTGGCGAGGGGATTTTGAGGTTGCGGATTAAGCCCATAGTAACTTCCTCGTTCAAGCCATCCTCGTCTGCAAGAAGAGTCTCCAGTTCCATTTCGATATTATCAACACCCGGGATAAACGTCGTTCCGGACAGATTTTGTCTGTGAGCGGTGCTGGTGACTGCCATCGAGACTGGGCGAGGGTTGTAAGCTCCACTGAAGCGATCAAGATCACGAGGTTCGGCTCCGGCACTGCGGCGCTTGGGTTTCTTGGACGAAACCAGATTGATGAGGCCAGTCGTCACAGACTGAGCCGGAGTCGTCCCATTCACCAGTTCGCCATTTACAGGCACGCTTCTCTTTGCGACTTCCAAGGCGTCTCGTAGAGACTCCAGCTCTTGTCTTAAGCTGGAGTTATCCTTATCCCTCTCGCTGCTCACTTGCTTGGCAGACTCTAGCTCGGTGTTGGCTACACGGAGCGACTCCCGAAGTTCGCGCTCCTCTTCCTGCATCCGTTTGATGTTGGCAGTGGATTCGTCGAAAGCCTGCTGGAGTTTTTTCATCTCATCTTCCATAGCTTCGAGGCGAGCTACAGCAATGCCAGCTTGATTAGCCTCGGTCTGCAGCTCCTTGGTTCGAGCCTCAAGAGCGTTGTGACGATTTTTCCATGACTTGATCTGCGCCTCATAGCTTTCAACTTGCGAAACAAGGCCTTTGTTCTTCTCTTTCATAGAACCCAGCGACTGGGTGAGTTCGACAACTTTATTTTCAAGCTTGTATGAGATTTGCTTAAGGTCTCGAGCCTCTTCCCTGACCTTCTTGTACTCACGGCGGGCAAGCTTGCCACGCCAGAGGTTCTGAATCATGATAACCTTGTTGCGGTATTGCCTCCAGGACCGCTTCTGCAGACGCGACCTCCAAGCTCTCTGGATGACAAGGGCAGCATTACCGACACGAGCTTCCATAATTGCCTTGCGTCGGAGATAACCCTTGGCCACAGATTCGAACAGAACCATATCGTTTCTAATGCGTAAGAACGATTTTCGCTGCTTTTGGCCTCGCCAAACCCGCTGGATAGATGTGGCTGCCCTGATCGTGCGAAGTTCCTGAGCCTTACGCCTTGCAATGTAAGCCCTAGCAGCCGCTTGGCTGCGGATAACAGCATCTCGAGCGTCCAGGAAGCGGCGTCGGTAGTATTTTGCCTTCAGGTTCTTCTGAATCATCACGGCGCATTCATTCAAGCGGTTGGTGCGAAGGCCCTCCAAGAATGCTAGCATACCGGCGCGAAAGAAAATTTTCGTCAAGCCTAGCTGGTACTTATCGAGTCCTTTGCCAGTGGAAGTACCGAGAGCCTTCGTCAAGATGGCATTTGCCATTTGGCGAATTTCGGCAGTCCATTGGCTGGAGCGAACAAGCATGTAGTAGCGCAGAGCAAATTCTTCGTACGTCCATCGTGTAGGATAGCCTGCGCAGCTGATTCGAACAGTTTCCAGTACACCGCAAGCGCGGAGCTGGCTGAGAACCATTGGGCCTTCAAACTTCCAAGCTTCCTTGGCTTCGTTTGGCTTGATACATCTGATGTAATGAACATCCGTGTTGTTGATTGTGTTCATGAGCTCGATCAACGAAGATCGGAAGATACCACCGAGAGTTGGTTTTCGGTTGACAGCTACGCCAATTTTACGGCCAGCAGCTGGCTTCACGGCGTTCGAGGACGCCGAAGCGACATCCTTCTCGCGGACAGCAGAAGCAGCATCCAGAACTTCCTTTAGGAAAACGTTGCTGGTAGCGCGGAGAACCGTCATGTGCTCATCTGGGACAGTATCTCGGTTCTTTTCAATGAAACCTTCAGATTCGTAGGTAACATCGACGGCATAATGGCAAACAGTGAATGCGGTTTTACCAAACCTAGGCTTCTTGAAGAATTGGTGCTGCTTGTCGGTGCTGAAATTTTGATACAGCTTGTTGACAAAACTCTCGTCGCTACCCATTGGAAGCCTAGATTCTTCATCAAGTAGAGAGAGTACACCCATCTTGCCTTCAATTAAATCGATGCAAGGCTGGTTGTCGGAGAAGTCGATGAAGGTCCAATCTATTTGCTCCCTCAGATATTCTTCTTGCTCAAGTTTGAAGACATGTTGGTTGAACTCCTGCTGAAGTTTTTCGTTGGCGTAGTTGATACAGAATTGTTCAAAAGAATTTTTGGCAAAGTGCTCAAAACCGTAGATATCCAAGACACCAATGAAATTTTGGACACGATCGAGCACCTCAGGAGTAGCCAAGCTGTCGTTAATGATGTTGACCAGCCAGTCAAATAAACTGGAGTAGATAAACTTGGCCACAGAATCGCGGACAACAATTGCCTGGGCTTGCGACAAGTTAGAGGTGATTTTTTCGCCTCGTGTAATAAGTTGCTTTTTGACAATCCACTTGGCGAATTCAGTTGCATCAATGCCCAGGATTTTGCAAGCTAGCTCCAGAGATGACTCTGTCGGAGCGAGCACACTGTCATTTCTGGAGGCAGTGATTTTGACATTTCCAAGGTGGAGCAAACCAGCCAGGAGCCTGAAGATATCAGCTTGTTGCTCTCGGGCAACGCCAATAGTCTGCAAACTCTTTTTGGTCGCCTCGAATTCATCTTTGTCGTCCACTCCATCAATTGTAGGACAGGCGCCTTGATTTAAATAGTCGAATTTGTCGATCGGGAGGATATTGAGCTCTTGCCGTTCCTGATCCGATGCACCAGCGACAAGCTGATAGAAGATGTGGTAGTTTCTCTCTTTCGACGGCTGAAAAACGAGCCGTGAACGTTCCAGAAGATATGTTCGAATCTTTGCACCAATGATATTTGTTTTATCATCGAACATGATCTCAATATATTTGCCGAATCGGGAGGAGTTATCGTTACGGGTCGTCTTAGCGTTGCCGAATGCTTCCATGATTGGATTTGTTGCCAAGATTTGCTCTTCAGTTTCGCTCATAGCCTCTAGGCCGCGTTTCGAACGAGCGCCCGGGTTATCTGGTGCCTCTCGTGTTGCAAAGTAGCGCATGATGTACTTGGCACTGACAGTCTTTCCAGCACCCGATTCGCCAGATACAACAACCGTTTGATTCTTGTTGTCACGAACCATATCCCTATCACGTATTAGAGCTATTGTGCGTCGAGAAAATTTCATGTTGTCTTACGTGAAAGCCTCTTCAGCGATGGCGAAGAGATGCGGCGCCTGGGTTGCACGGTGGCGGCCAGCATAGACTTGAACCATACCAGGAACGTAGAGAGAGTCCACGCGAGCAAAGGGATTGGTCGCGATGAGAACAATACCACTGTAAGTATAAATCTCTTTCTGTAGATATCGTAGTCGAATGGCTTGCAACACTATTCGCACGGAACACGTTAGATCGGTCATTCAACGGCAGCGCGTAGTTCCCATGCCAGCATCGTACCAGCGGGTTCGTTGAGATGCGACAGATTTGTTAAGTCATCGCTCGCTTCAAGCATCGTCGGGTTCATCAAAGGAGGCAAGGCTGGGTCTGTGCCTGTTTGGAGAGCCTCGGCTGAGACTTCAATGGTTTTTGTCTATTCAGGTTAGAGCAGCGCACAGTACCGTAGCCAATGGGTTAACAAACCTCGCCATTCTCCAATTTGAATGCTAGCTTGATCTTTGAGCCATCTTCGGTCTTGCTCACGAGCTCCGAGGCGACCCAGCCCTCAGCTGCATCAGGCTGCCAAGCCTTGGTGCCGATATCGTAGGTCGACGCCATCGGAAAAAGGAGTCGACGGCGTATGGTCGGCGGATAGACGTGTTTGGGAGAGCACTTGGCGCTAAAAATAAATAGAAGAAATCCGCAGATACGACGAGGTGACCATCAGTTACAGCCAATGCTGGAGTCGGGAAACCGTCGTCAGGTAGATTCCGTCCGCTGGTGGAGGCTGAAGAACAGACAGATCAATGCCACGCAGCTTGCCACGTAATGTGGACAAACGAAGATTAAAAGAAGAGCTGCAGTTAAACAACCACCCTTTGCAATCCTTTGCAGGCTCACTCCACGGATCAAGAGGCTGCCGTGGTGGAATAAAAAGTTAGGATCTGAAAAAGAACAGCGATACCAGCAGACAGACAAGTAGGCTGCGTCGGCGGCTGGGTGGTGGCTACCTAGGTAGGTATGAAGCAGGGGGCGTCACCGTTGGTTACCTTGGTGGGTACAAGTCCTCCTGAGGCCCTGAGCAGCCCCTGATGCCTCAGTGGAGCTGGTCCGTGCCTGGTTGCTTACCTATTTAGTACCTTAGGTACCTACCTACCTAGGTACCTGCTGCGGCCAGTAACGCGACATGGTTATGTCTCACACCAGTGTCTGTTAGTGCTAAAATGCATCACCCCCAAAAAACGATCCCTACAGTAGTCTCGCCCCACTCAGGCCGTGCTTGGAGGTTGGAAAACGCAGGGCCTTGCACGTCAGAAAAAGGGGCTGGGCGTCGGTTTTGGCGTCTGGGCCCTGGCTTCAACCAGATGTTATTAGCATTGAGATTAGGCAAACCCATCTCCAAAACATTGTTTATAGAGTTGGGTTGGAACCCAGACAAGAGATCACAGTCAAATGCCTGATTTACAACATTTCCCCTGTCCAGATACCAATGCACTCTTCACCAAATGGACTACAGTCTGTTGCGGCTCATTAGGTAGGCCATCGCGAAAAGGAAATTTAACTAGACATGGTCAAATCAACTAAAGGAAGTGTAGACATGGCCAAAGTTGATCAAGTATATTCCGGGAGATTTCTGTTTACTTGACCGCTCTAATACACCAAGATATCCATTTTGTTTGCTTGCCGAGCTGGCAGCAATAGTTTCAAGTATTCCTGCCTATCTGGGCGCCTTGGTACTTACAGTTTGCAGGCCCTCGCACTGTGTTCAGTGTACCTACAGAGCCTTGTAGACAATTTTGTTCAGCTCAAACCATCGGCTAGGAACAACATCTATCCCATTATGAATGCACACGTTGGCAAAAAACAAACTGGTAGCCTTCGAAACACGAGCGTTGTGCTTTTGAGCGAATTGGCGAGCCTGCGTTGAGAGGCAGGCAGGTTGAAGGTGGTGGTATTCTTTTTATTTTGAAGGTACTTCTATTTGTGTATGATGCCCACCTAAGTTCATGTATTGCTAGAAGGCGGTACCGATAGAAATACTATTGTAAGTTCCCATTCAAGCCGTGGATATGGCTTAGCTTCTACCAACACGTTCTCTTCAGCCTCGTTAATAGAGAACCCGAGTCATGATACAAGCTGCTATAGTCAGTGATGGCTCTGCAGTTAGCATGCAATTGATACTTACAGCTGAGGGCTTCCAGGCTTTCTGTAATGTCCTTGATTTGCTCATATTGGACATTGCTGATATCAGCCATCAAATAGGCAACCTACATCAGAAAGAATTAGAACCTCATCCTTGAAAAATGGTGATAGAAGCGCTACTCACGTCCCCGCGGCTGTCGCTAATTTGCTTGTCAACGTTGTGATCTCCTAGGATTTCGTTGACTGCCGAAAATGTTAGATACACTCTAGCAAGGTTGGTATGTATGTGCCATGACTTGCCTCTTCTAAGGACACCCGGAACGTTGCGATGAATGTAAATGACCTAAGATTCGATAAGCAAACTGTAAAAAGCGCCTCGAGGGTATGTATTCTGCTTACTCTGGCGTGATTCGGCTCATCGAGAGTTAGCGATCGCAGCTGGGCTTCAGGCATGTTTACGCTGCCCAGCGTGATGCCCTGGTTAATGTAACGGACAAGGGCATCACCCACTGTGAAATCGTTAGCTATATCATACGCACCAAGTATCTCGACTGTCCATACCTTCGACGCCAATGGCTCGCTGGGCCTCTTCAGTGCTGCCGCCGATGTGTGGTGTGAGAATGATGTTGTTCAAAGTTCGAAGATCTTCTGCCCATTGATTAAGATTATTGGTAAAATAATCCCCGTTGCCAGCAGGCTCGTCGGGGTAAACGTCAAGAGCTGCACCAGCAACCTTTCCTGCGCGCATGGCTCTGACTAGTGCTGGGATGTCGACGACGCTGCCACGGCTTGCATTGATCAGATATGAACCATCTTTCATGCACTCCAGCTGACTGTCAGATATCATGCCTCGCGTCTCCGGAAGATCAGGCACATGTAGCGTTACGAAGTCTGCCTCCTCAAGCAAAATTTCCAGAGTTGGAACCTGGCGGGCGGTACCAAGAGCCATGAGAGTAACAACATCATAATAAATGACGCTCATCCCCATCGCTTCTGCCAATACAGAGAGTTGTGATCCAATGTGACCATAACCAACAATTCCTGGGGTTTGTTAGTGTGGCATTGCAGCAGCTAGGCGGCACAGCTACGTACCTAAAGTTTTGCCACGGATCTCCCAGCATTTAGAGCTGACTTTGTTCCAGGTTCCACGGTGCATCTCGTTGGAGCGGTCGCCTAGCTGTCGCGCGAGCGAGATAATCTCTCCTATTACAAGTTCTGCAACACTGCGAGAGTTTGCAAAGGGAGAATTGAAGACGGCAATACCGTTGCGCGCGGCAAACTCGAGGTCAACTTGATTTGTGCCAATACAAAAGCAGCCGATAACGAGCAGATTCTTCGCTTCGCGGAGGACGCGTTCCGAAAGCTTCGTCTTCGACCGAATTCCGATGACTTGAACATCACTGGCCTAACGATTAGCAATCTTGTTTGGCAGTGTGAGAATATACGGTGGAACAGCGCGTGGCATACCGGATCTTCTCGATTAGCTGATCCTCAGGTAACGAGGACTTAAAAGTTTCGACTTGATATCCCTGGCCCTTGAGAATATCACATCCAGCTTGATTGACATTTTCCAGCAGCAATATCTTGACGTCCTGAGTGTTGAATGGCTTGAGCTGCTTGGGAGCACCGCGGTGTGGCAGAGATCTAGCCCAGCTTGGTGGGGGTGACTGAAATGTTGCGCTGGGAGAGGTAGAGAGATTCTGATCCCAGCTATGCGACACAGATTTTCTCTGCGTTTGGGTGGAAGGGCCCTTTTCGATATCTACCGGGGGTGTCATCATGGCAGTTACTTTGTAACGAGGGCTTTTCTGATTCAAAATCTTTCAGGGTTGCGCGCATTTATGTATGAGTTGCTTCGTGGCCCGCTCAGTGAAAGAATGATGCATGTGGGGTGGAGTCTCCGATAAGGCCAAGAGCAGCCCAAGGTGCCTTGTTTTTCAGCGCCGATTCAGGCGTGACTGCCTTGCCGAATTCAGCTTGGTACGAAAACGTTGCGGCAAAGAGGGCCCTGGCATACTGCATGCATGCGCACCCCGTCTTTACAGCTGAATAACATGGGATCTCCCTGCTCTACGGCTGACGCCGAGTATATCTTATATCTTGTGCGCCAGTTTTGAAGCAAGTTTTCGTTTATTCAGGCGTTCCCTCCTTCTCCTCTTCCGTATTCTGCATTGTATCAACAAATTGACGCCGCCGCAAATGACTCAGAGCCGCTGCTTCCGATGCGACCTGCATGTATTGACAGAACGACTAGGCCATTTTCGGAAATACCGCTTCCACCTCGCATGCCGGCGACGGAGACCCTGCTAACAACTACCAACTCGATCTCCCCAGTGAAATGTATTGCGCGCACTCCGTGCGAATCATTAAGCTCTGAGCCATTTGGCGAATGTACTTGCCCCACCTTCTCAACAGAGGGTATCTTTATCAAGAATGTGTACATTTCTGTAGTTGTGCAGCAATTTTATTTGTCTGGTCATGGCGAGCACATTGAAGAAACAAAGCATGTATAGTTCCATTAGTTACTTGTGAACTAGAAGAGATAATGTCGTACTGCCGAGGGTTTTTCTTGTCTTTCTCGTCAATAACCAGACAGAAAGCCATACATCCATTGTACGTTTGCAATTCCTTTCCCCCCAGAGTTTAAGGGCCTATATGTGAACGAAAAAAGAGTCTTCAACCTTGCACATAAATGTTCACAGGATAACCTTTCCTACTTGTACAGGGTTTGGCAGTCAACACCCAGGGTTGCTTGCCTAGCTCTGCTTGCACTCGGCGGCTTCTTGCTTGGGCTTTCCAGATTCGTCCTGCAGCAGGTCAGCACTTGAGATGGTGGCAGATCAGCTTGTCTGTATCACTTACGTCATCGTCTGTCTCCTCTTCCTCATCTTGATCATCGCTGAGATCGTCCTCGTCTTCATCTTCCTCGTCATCAAAGTCCGGCTCCTCCATGTCACCGTCGTCAATTTCCTCATAGCGAAGGGCCTCACCAGTGAACCAGTCAACAGCGCGAGGAATGAGCTTCTCCTTGATATCTTCGCCGAGGTGGTAGTCCAATTCAAGGCGCTCCTCGATCTCTGTGGCAGCATCTTCATCCTCCTCATCCTCCTCGTCGCTTGGGGGCTTGGGCGGAGAAAAGAAGTTGAAGAAAGACTCGGTGGGCACGGTCTTTTTAACAATTCGGGTTTGCTTGGTGTCTAAAGGTTGAAATTAGTCTGGCTCGATGTAGGACCCATCTGTATATTTTTTAAAAGTGGTACGAGGCTTACTCTTATTCCTCTGCTTCTTGGCTTCGACGCGGACTGTGAGGTCCTTGCCGGGAAGCCACTCGATCTTGTCGCCCTCAGCGTGATCATAGATAAAATCGCCGCCGTAGCCGCTTTCGTTTTGATAGAAGTACGTCTTCGTGAGGGTCTTGTTGGAGAAGAACTCGTTCGCAGAAAATTCAAAGATGAGTCTGAATCCGGGCTCCTGCAGGTACTCCATTCGAATATCGGTCAAGTGCTTGAGGGCAGCCTCATCCCGGTCCGTGATGATCTCGGCAAATGTCACTTGGTTTTTCATGGCGGAAAGCCAAAATTCGGGAATTCCGGCAACACTCTCGGGGATATCAAGTTTAATGCCCTCTTCATCAGTCTCGGCGGCCTTGGGCTGAACTTCGAAGTTCTCATCTTCTCCAGCCTTGATCTCGTCCTCAGTAGGTTCAGTTTGGCCGTTGACGATGGCGGAGCGCTTCTCATAGAGCGGGGTGAATTTAGCAAAGTATTTTTTCTCGAGCTGAAGAACCTCCTCTTGAAATTCAGCCTCGAGCTTCGCATGGTCTTTCTGGATAGCTCTCAGACCCGAAACTCTGCGGCGAACCGTGGGTGGAAGAGACTCAATATATCCAGATGAACGACCAATGAGGGAGCCAAGACGGCCTTGGATCATCTGGACGAGCTGGGGGTTCTGGGCGAAGATGGAGGCGGCAGCAGCGCGCTCCATGTCATCTAGTTCGAAACTTTCCGTTAGTGGTGTCAGATAACCGAACATAGTGATCCAAAACTAACCCTCCATGATGCTTGCCACGCCAGGCTGCTGGGCTCGAGAAGAGATGGGCGCGTTTGTCGCGGGAGTGTTCTGAGGCGTACTGAAGTGGGGTTGGTCAGCATTTGTAGAGGTACCTTCGTAGCACCACGGACTCACGGAGCCGTCATCTGGTCAGGTCGTTTGCCTGGGATCGGTTCGGCCATTGTAGCTGAGGTAAGTAGAAGTAACTGTTGGGCCGATGGAAGCTACTGTTGGCGTTGAGGAAGGGAGAGGGAAGAGAGAAGAGGGGTGGTGATGGATATGTAGAAAGTTAGGTGCCCCAAAGTGACTGGGGTTGCGAAATTTTGGTGGGGGCAACCGCGTTACGTTGGAGTGGAAAAATTTCCCAGGGCGATTTTAATTTTTGGTTGGCGCCACCTACCTACCGTGCCTGTGCAGAAATGCAGTACGCTCCACACCACCTAGACTCACCATACCGGACGGAATTTGTGTCACGCCACTGCTTGCAGCTCAGTAAATAAATAGGGCAGCAGTCCGAAGAGTCGATGAGTTGCCCCGTCTTGTGCACAAGCACCGTGGCCTGGTCACGACTCATTGATAAACGTACCTATCTAAATACCTGGGGTGCATTTGCTACAACCAAGTTTGGTGCTTCGCAGCACTACACCGCCACTGCCACCGACGGTTCGTCTGCGCCAGCGCCAGCGCTTCCCTGTTTATTAGCCAGTCATGCCGCTTGCAGCCTCAGTTTACCTAGTCACTACGCAGCACGGGACATTCATACTGGATTTTGGCTGGCTGTGGTTCCTGACAGAGGCACATGATATTCCAGTCTACTGGGAAGCTGTTGTAGAGATAGTCAAACCATAATCAATTTAACTGATTGCACATCCTGCGACTCAGTACCCTGGATTGTCTCATGATGGAAGGGCGGCGGCACCGTAGCCAGCCAGAGACTGGTAGTCATGTCTGTGCTCAGGTATTGAACCTCGGCCACATCTTATTACCTGCCGTGTGCCGATGCCAGCAAAGTGGTAGAATCATTGGACTGCGGCATAGCTAGCACTATTTTTTGCCTGATGTGCGCTCTGTGCAGAAAACAGGTGAGAGGTAATACGGATCATAGGTAATAAGCCTTGGTTAGCAGCCCCACATCAGCGCTCTGGTCTGCCCGAAGAAGCTTTGTAGACAGGATTTGTTCTCCTAGGTTCGCTTCCCAAACTAGGTACGGGATTTCCACAACAAGACACATCTAGTGGTCGCATCGAACTGACCACCACAGCCTCAAAGGAAGAGAACGGGACCAGAAAGAGCAAAGCTCGTCATTACAAAGCACGCCGCACGTCTCTGGACAAAAATGAAGAGTCCACTTCAGTAGCCAGCACCATGAATGACCACCGGCAGCCAGACGAGGAGGCGCGAGCCTCCCAGCCAATGCTTTATAGGCTCAACTCCAACCAGAGCATGTCTAGCATTTTTGAGGAAGTAGAAATGGCACATGAAGAGGTAGTTCTTTGCAATATTCACCAAAATTTACTTGCTGACCTGTCTGTAGCTGTACTCTGGACCAGTTGCCGAAAGCCTACCAACGAGCGTCTCGGCCTTTTCGCATCGCCGGCACCGAGCCAATTCGACAACCAGCTTCACATACTACGAAGAACAGCCCCATGACAACGATTTTTCGGAAAATTCGGACGAAATCGACCATGGTGGCGATCAGGATCAATACAACCGGCGACAAAGTATTGGTAGCGATCTTGACGATGTCGACCTCGCAGTTATCGACGATGAAGACTCAGCCGACTGCCAATATATTACCTATGATGATGACTATCTCTTGCGGCGACGCTCGTCTACGCACTCGCGGTTATCAGTTCATGCTCGCTTGTTGCGAAGGGACAGTGCTGCTACATCAGGAAGCGCTCGACAAAATGGAAGAACTAGCCAAAAAGTTTACATGGCCAATGAAGACCTTACCATTGCGATTGCAGGATTTGCTACAAGTTATTGGGGCTTTTCTGCGTATATTTTTCTGTGCCTCATAACTGGTGGCATTGCTTTCCTGGTTTTGCGATGGCTTCCTCGTTGGTATGTTGCTATCTTGGGACGAGCCACGGCGCTTCAAAGCTGCGACTGGGTAGTTATTGAGAATCAATGGGGTGAACTTGCCGTTCTTGATGTCAAGTCGCAAGACTACGGACGGCCCGTGTCCTCAGTATTTGGCGCATCCGAGAAGCTCCTTTCGTACGGCCTGGACGACGAGAACGACCCTCTACTCGAAGATCTGCGAACTCTGGAATACCGCTATGTTCGGTTATTTTATCACCCAATCAAGGATAGGTTTGTCTTATCGTCTGGCTGGAAGGATCCGGACTGGACCGATGTCCGCCTAGTACGATCGGGATTAGACAGCGATGAAAAGACGATGCGAGAGCAGATTTTTGGCTCGAACCTGATTGACATTGAGCAGAAGTCTGCCAGTAAGCTCCTGGTTGATGAAGTAAGCCTTCGCCCTAAACAAACCCCGTTGTATCTTTGCACGTCAAAGCAAGACCTGACAGGCCTAGGTTCTACATCCGTTTTACATCTTCCAGATCGCCAGCTTAGTACTTTGGTCCATGGACTCATACTACTACTACGCTGCATGCATTTTTGTCATGTCAGTGGGGAGCATAGCGGCAACACTGTTGGAAACCAAAGCAGTAAGTTGAATACTTAGAGCTGGCGGGCCAGAATCAGTTCTAATTTGACCAAAGACCATGCGGAGGCTAAGAGAAATATCTCGCTTCGAATGCGATGTCCGTGTGCTGCGTAACGGATTCTGTAAGATTGTACCTAATACTACACCAGTGTGGCTTTTTTGTTAACATTATGTTTTAGGGAAATATGTGACATCCAGTGATTTGGTGCCTGGCGATGTGTATGAAATCAGTGATCCGAATCTATCCCAGTTTCCTAGCGACAGCTTACTTCTCAGCGGCGATTGCATTGTCAATGAGAGCATGCTTACAGGTAAGATGAATCTAAGCTGTCAGTTGACCTTGCGCTAATGATGGGAAAAGGCGAATCCGTGCCCGTATCGAAACTACCCGCCATCGACCAAACTTTGCGTGAAATGAATCTTTCTGCATCATCTGTTTCAACTGAGACAGCACGACATTTCCTGTATTGCGGTACCAAAATTGTACGCGCCCGGCGACCACAAGAAGATCTTGACGGCGATGCCGTCGCTCTCGCACTGGTTGTCCGAACAGGGTTCAATACAACGAAAGGAGCACTTGTACGCTCCATGCTTTTTCCCAAGCCGTCCGGGTTCAAATTCTATCGCGATTCATTCCGATACATCAGCGTGATGGCGGGAATTGCGTTGGTCGGCTTTACAGCCTCATTTGTTAACTTCATCTATTTGCAAATGGCATGGCATTTGATTATTGTTAGAGCGCTCGACCTCATCACAATTGTTGTCCCGCCGGCGCTTCCAGCCACGCTAACCATCGGTACAAACTTTGCACTATCTCGACTGAAGGGAAAGCAAATTTTTTGCATAAGCCCTCAGCGGGTCAACGTCGGAGGAAAGCTCGATATTATGTGCTTTGACAAAACAGGAACGCTTACGGAAGACGGTCTCGATGTTCTTGGTGTGCGAGTTGTCTCGGAAGATACAGGCGCGTTCGGCGATGTCTTGAACGAATCCAGCTCTTTTGGGCCCATGCCTGCAGAAGAATCGCCCCCTAGCCTGATACAGGCAGCAATGTATACCATGGCAACATGTCATTCGTTACGGTCCATCGACGAAGAGCTTGTCGGTGATCCACTAGACTTGAAAATGTTCGAGTTCACAAACTGGTCGTTTCAGGAAGGAACGCAATCCACTGGAGATGGAGAAGATGATGAGAGCGGCCTTGCGCCATCCACAGCTAAGCCTCCAGATGTATGCCCTCTCTACCTTCTACCTTGCATCGGGGAACTTGTCTAACGGGAAAAGGGCGAGTTGGAACTCGGAGTTCTTAAATCTTTCGAATTTATCTCGCAGTTGCGACGAGCCAGCGTGGTTGTGCGCCAATTTGGCAAAAAGAGTGGTGATATTTTCGTCAAAGGTGCACCGGAAGCGATGCGCGAGATTTGCGACCCCGAAAGCTGTGAGTATATGTTCCGCGCCTGCCTGGATATGTACCTGTTAACTTGTAATCACTAGTCCCTGTTGATTATGAAGAGCTCTTGTCGCACTACACGCACAAAGGCTATCGTGTCATTGGGTGTGCCACGCGCCATCTAAAGAAACTCAGCTGGATCAAAGTTCAGAAGATGACTCGAGAAGAGGTAGAGAGCGGTCTGCGCTTTGTCGGGTTTATTATCTTCGAGAACAAGCTGAAGCCTAGCACAGCTCCAGTGCTGAAAGAACTGATTGAATCTAAAATTAGAGCGGTGATGGTTACTGGCGACAACATCTTGACAGCGATCAGCGTTGCCAGAGAATGTGACTTGTTGGAGAGGCATGCCTATTGCTTTGTGCCTCGCTTTGTTGAAGGTAGGTGGCTCTTGAACCTTCGAGGTGCTAGTGTGTGATATTGACTGGATTTCAGGTGATTTTCGAGATCCGACTGCCAAATTACAGTGGGAAAGCATCGATGGCAGCGCATACTCACTTGATAGCTCAACCTTGCTTGTTTGTCATCACTGACTATCCTTGTAATTCATAAGACCATGACTGACCAGCGATACAGCCCCGCCCCATGCATCCTGAAACCGATCTCTCTCTTCCTTACGACATATCCAATCTTCGAAACTACTCCTTGGCCGTCAGCGGTGATGTCTTTCGCTGGATTGTGGATTATGCGCACCCACTGGTACTTCGCCGAGTATGCTCACTACCCAAGGATATCTCAACTAGAGACCATCTGCTGACCTGGTTAGATGCTTGTTCTCGGAGGTGTCTTTGCTCGAATGTCACCGGATGAGAAACACGAACTTGTGGAAAAGCTCCAAAGCATCGACTATTCCTGCGGGTTCTGTGGTGACGGCGCAAACGACTGTGGAGCCTTGAAGGTGGCAGATGTTGGAATCTCCTTGTCAGAAGCAGAAGCATCAGTCGCAGCTCCGTTCACATCCAGAGTATTCGATATTCGCTGCGTATTGGAAGTGATCAGGTAAGTCTTGTGACTTGAACTCTAGAAGTATCGGAACAGGTCTAACACCATCCAGGGAAGGTCGCGCTGCTCTCGTCACCAGTTTCAGTTGTTTCAAGTACATGAGCTTGTACTCAGCGATACAATTCACATCTGTAAGCTTTCTTTACGCCAAAGCTTCAAATCTCGGCGATTTCCAATTCTTGTTCATTGATTTGCTCCTGATTTTGCCTATTGCCATTTTTATGGGTTGGGCAGGTCCGGCTCGGATACTCTATACGAAACGCCCCATATCCGGGTTGGTTTCCAGGAAAGTACTCACACCATTACTTGGCCTCATGGCAATCTGTATTGTGATTCAAGGCATAGCATATATCACCGTCCGGGAGCAAACTTGGTACATCCCTCCGGTAGTCGGCCATGATGAGTCGGATATCAAGAACTCGGAGAACACGGCCCTTTTTCTGACTTCTTGTTTTGAATATGTACTTTCCGGAGTGATCCTAAATGCAGGGCCTCCATTCAGAGAGAGCACTACCCATAACTGTAAGTATGGCACGTGATGCCTCTAGGCAGCTGGAGCTAACATGGTCACAGGGCCGTTCATAGTCACAGTTTTAATGTCACTTGCGATAACAATATTCATGGTAGTTGGGTCATCTAAATGGCTCAATAAGCTAATGGAGCTCACGAAAATGTCGTGGGATTACAAGTTGTTCTTGGTTGGATTGGGATGCCTTTATCTAGTAGTTGCTTGGACATTCGAGAAATACGCTGCTGCTCCGCTGTCAAAGTTCTTCGGGCAGGTAAAGATTGCTGTTACCGGAAAACAAAAGCAGAGAAAACAGTATAAACAAATACTGGATGATCTGAGAACTGACATGATGCAGTGAGTGGATCTTTGCGGAGTGAGACGCACTGCATACATATTCAAGGGTCGAGTTTGGGAGCTTCTTAGATACAATTTTAAATACGCCGAATCTGCAAATCTGATGTTTGATATTTTCTCACATTACTGACATGTGTTCTTCTTGCGGAGGCTAGCTCGCTTTGCTGCCTCGCATTTCAAGCCGGTCTTGAGGCAGATACGGTGTAATATGGCAAGCTTGCCGTGAGATTGGATGCGGATGCATGTGAATAAATGTTGCACGTCGCCCGAAGGCGGCCTATGCCCGATAGCCTGACCGGAACAACTGTCGCACGATCCCGTCCTGTTAGACTAGACGGTAAACTTCTCTGGAACCGTTGTGTCGTTCAAACTTGCTCTATTTACTGAGTTTTCGTTATTTCGGGCTTTCACTTCTCTGCAGGATGATATCGTTCAGCTTTTGTGAGTAAGGGGTACTTTGACAAGATTGGGTTCCAACTCCACCAGCCTCAATAACGGACTGGGCAGTTGACGCTGGCTATCTTCCGAACTTTGCCCTCCGCTACGGCGCTCGACAGGAGATCAGAAACAGGTTGAGTGAGATCGATGCTAATTCTACTGAATTCGCTTGGTAGGCGAGGGTGGGAAGTTCTGGACGAGCTGAGAACGCGTCCCATTGCTCTCCAGACAGACAAAGCGGATGATCAGTATTACGAGATTGAACTTTTTGGGGGAAAAACTGCCTTAGACCACGCACGAAATACTCCTGCGGCTATTACGAAAGTAGGGTTTCAACGCTCGAGGATGCCGAAGTGTCAATGCTTGAGCTCTACATCGTAAGAGCAGGGATCAAAGACGGTATGTTGATCATGGATCTCGTGTAAGGCCATGCCATTTACCTTGGGGCGTATCCGGACGGGGGAAGTCTACTAAAGGGCTGGTATTCTCCATCGTCTGTCGAGACTAGCATTGGCTAACACAGATCATGAAGCTGGCTGGGGCTTTGCGGTACTCTTCCTCGCAGAGCGATTCCCAGCATCTCCCAGGACGGCTAGCCCAAATTCCGAGGCACAGACACAATTTGTCCAGGAGACTACAGAAGAAAGGGGACCTGGAAATGTCAACATGATTGCCGGAGACATTGTGAGCCATGTGAGTCGGACAGCTATGATCTGATTATTTCCGCCGAGTACGTCCCTGCAGACGGTGTTAATCCCTCTTGCTAACTCGCGGACTTGTTTGTGTGAGCTTTTTGAGCACATGAAGAACTATGGACTGCTCATGGCAAAGCTAGCGCGCACATTCAAGGCAAAAAAAAAAAATTCTATTTGTGCATCTCTTTGCCCACTGGCAGACGCCATGCAATTTCACGGATGGCTGGATGGCCACGCACTTCTTCACCGGCGGAACGATGCCCTCTGTAGACCTATTGCTCTATTTCCAAGAAGGCTTGCAGATAAAGGAACAATGGTGGATCAGTGGGTAGCACTATAGCAAGACATACGAGGTACGCACGTATCCAGTAACCGTACTGCTGTCACTGGCTCACTCCTGTACCCAGGACTGGCTGCTGTCTATGACGAAAAACTAGAGGAAGATTTGGCCGTGCCTTGTGCAATCATATGGAGAAATGCCCAGGCATGGTTTAACGGATAGAAGGTATATTTCATGGCAGCGTGGAAATGTTTGGGCAAGCTGAGGCAAGCACCTGGGAAGTATGCTATTGTTTGTTCGGAAAGTCGGCTGGGAAGTGAGCATATCTTTGGCATGGTCGTGAATTTCCACACCCAGTGTCATGTGGTGGGTTTTTTTTTTCTCGTTCGTTTGCTTTTATGACAACAGTATATGCCCTAGATACATCGGCGTAACCTGGAACAAGTTCCTCCGCATCTTTCAGTGATCCCAAGGGTGCTTCCAGCCCATCAAAACCGGTCCTGTGCGAGAATATGTTAGCATTTTTTCGGCAATGGCCCGGTTTCGGGGCCAATATCGTTGCATTGGCATGAACAATGGGCATCGTACCGTCTTTCTTCGCTCTGTACATCAGCTGCAAAGGAGTTTCCATTAGCAAGAGCTTCTCAACTGGTGTCACGCATGGATTTAGGGGTTCTCATACCCAGAACCACATGCCAGCCCCAAGAGCAGTGGCAGTTAAGCGGTAAATCGGGGCCACATGAGGCACAGGAGGTTTAGGGGGGCCCATGGCGAATATTGAACCGTTTCGAGGTAGGGTTTCGCGCGATGCGTCACGGTAGTCTCTGCGGTCATATGAATTAGCCTGGCTCTTAGCAGCCTCCAAACCAACTAGTTAGTGTCACATACCGTTTTAGGCAGATTGGATGCGATATCGGGGTGATTGAACGTCGTCTTGCTGACGTGATGGAAATTGAAGCTGTCTGGTGAGTTGGAGCATATCGGAATTGGCGATAACGAAGATGACTCAGCCGATTTTTGCTGTGGCGTCTACCTACCCAGGTAGGTACCTATGTACCTATGTACTGGCTTAAAAAAGTGGCGACTAACTTACTTGGACAGCGACTGATTTACTAATTGGTGGGTATCCGCATGAAACCCGGGGAGGATACTGTAGTCGTAATAAACTATTTCTGTTGTGCCGATAAATTGCTGCATATATTTTTTTTCCCTTCCCGTCTACGGCTGAAAAAAATACTAAGGAAAATGCCATCAGGCTCCAATTTCTGCCCTGTGGTAGACTTCAATTTGCACTGTGATGGCCTTACCGGATTGATGGGTGGGCCGAAGCTCAACTTATCGATTCCTACCGAGAGGCTGGTGCCAGCCAAGTGTCGCGCCCCAAGCGCTCGCCCCTCGCACATGCGTGACCTCGCACTGCCATCTGCCTCCCAGACCCCGACTTCGCTCTGTAATATATTACATTTCAGCGTCTTTTCTGAAGCGGCTCCCGTCCTTGACATTTTTTCTTCACATTTCCTGCGCCGCCATCAGAGTTGTTGGGCGATGAAACAATGTCCAGCACAAAGGCCACGGCTATGAGCACTCGCTCTCCTACAATTAAACGAATCTGTATGTTCCTCAAGTGTCGCCACCCCGTCACAGTTTTCTGCCTCCGTCGCTTCTCACACCCCCATTCCATTCCAGCGTGCATTTGACTGTTGGTATTCTACGACGGACTGCGTCTTGTTGTTATCTATTGCTTTGTTATTAATGCGCCCCGTTATAGTACGCGAGGCAGCCGAGATCTCCAATTCGCCATCCCGGGACTACGCAGCACACCCACTGGAAACGGACCTATTTGAATGGCATTTTACTCTGCGCGGACCGCCCAACTCCGTATATAGCGACGGTGTTTATCATGGCCGTATTGTTCTGCCTCCAACCTATCCCCTCCGCCCTCCCATGTTTCGCTTCACCACGCCAAATGGGCGATTTGAGGCCAACCGCGAAATCTGTCTCAGCATCAGTGGCCATCACGAAGAGACTTGGCAGCCTGCATGGGGCGTCCGCACAGCATTAGTAGCGTGAGTACAGGAATCCGCCTCCCCGGCTTGAACGTCATTCAATGTCATGGGTGTGCTAACACTCGTCATCATCATCATGAAGACTACGTAGCTTCATGGAGACTGAAGCGCGTGGCCAACTGGGAGGTTTAGAGACTACCGATGACGTACGCCGGCGGTTAGCAAAGGACTCTGGAGCGTGGACCTGCACCGTTTGCGCAAAATCCAATGCGGAAATCATCAAGGACTGTGAAGAACATTGTCAGGACCCTGACACCAGTACTCCAGATGTCGCCGTCCCACAGGAGCTCAAGATGGTCTGGAAAGATGAGATGAAGCCTGAGGATTCAACGAAAGAGGTAAATGCCACCGAGAATACCTTGGAAGACTCGGAACTCGCTGAAGGATATGTGCAAACGTCTCCACAGGTCTCTGCGCCTGTGAGCGAACGACCTGCTACCGCACCATCGCGACCTCGACAAATAGCGAGCCACGAAGCTCCGCGGAACGTAACGCATGTCCAACAGCGGGCGGTACAAGCTACAGCAACCCATCACCAGACTACGGACGAGGGAGTTCCGCTTTGGATAGATAGGGCCATCGTGGTTCTTGTCGTTCTACTAGTTGCGCTGCTCATCAAAGTACTGTTTGGATTCTAATTTGAGACCGCCAGTTAGGCGTTAAGGCGTTCTGGGTTGGAAGAGCAGGTTTGATCATTACTTTTTTTATATGTTCATTTTCTCTCCCTATCTACTCGTCTACTCATCCGTTGTAGCCTAGCAGCCCCATTTCGTGTGGCCTGTCAATGAGTCAAAGTTCATGTATGGATTTGGCAGAAATCTATCCTAGCCATTGTGTGACGTAACTCGGGTGTGCTACAGCGGCTATAAATGGTTGCACTTGTCTTGTCTTCAGTACCTTGGCGCCAGTAGTGTACCTCGCGCTCAATTCTATAGACGCTGAGCAACCAACCACCACCATTCTCCAAGTGTAATATCCGAACGTTGCGTCGCTTTAACAAAAACCCCAGTCTCAAGGCCCCAAGAAACAATGAGTCGCGCTTCAAATACGTCAAGTATTGGTGCTACAGCATCACACATACCCGTGATGGACATGATGCCTCTCGTATTGAACGCGAAACAGACGGCACCCATAATATCTGCCCACCTCTGCTCATCAAGCTTGCCGAAGAAGTCAATCCATTGTGGTATCTCTCGTGTTCGGCCTTCTCTCGGCGGACCAACCCGTTGGACAACCTCAAGCATAACAATATCATTGTTGAATAAATACGATTGGGTGGGCTGAACATCCAAGTCCATGTGGTAATAAGACTTTGGATACTTGCGACTTTCATAATTACCCGGCTCAAAGCCAAACGGTATATTGGGGACGGCTGATGTTGTTATTCTTATTCGTTTGCTGGCGACAAGATTCGTCAGTGCCATCATCGCACCGTCAGATAGCGTGTAAGGCACTCTCATGATCCTCCTGTTTTGGAAAGCTCTATCCAGGTCTGTCTTGAAAGCGACTGCGTCAAGGTACTTTTGTCTGTGTGCGACCTTTGCGAGAACAGAAGTGTATCCTTCATGTAGCCTATACGGCCGTCCGCCAAATGGTGCCCGCTTGCTTTTGCAAATTACCCTCTCCCTAGTCAGCTGATCGATGGCTGCCTTGAGAACCAGATTATTTTGCTGCGGCGTATCTTGTGAAAGCATGGAAAATCTCTCTTTAACATCTTGAGGTGTGTATTCGGTTTCGCTGGTACAGCACAGGGAACGAATCCAGGATCGAGCAATATCAACAGCGCCAAGCGCTGACTGTAGTTCAGACATTTGCGTGACTTCCTTGGCTGTTAGTGACCCAGGCTGAAGTGTAGCGGCTTCGAAACGGGAATAAATGGATGATTGCGGATGGAAAAACTTCTCCATCCAATCTTCGCTGTTGTTGCTACCATCTTCAAGTTTGAACTCGTGATGGAACTTCTCTCTTGAGTGAGGAAGTTGTAGCTGCTCCTGATTGGGGTGCCTCATAGCCCACTGAATAAGTCCCTTCCAGTCATAATCCAGCAGTCGCTCGTAGTCTGGAATGGTAATCTCATCAGTTTGAACTGCAGCGATTAAACTCTCTTGGAAGTCTTGCGTCGCCTTCGAAAGGAAGGATGCCCTTTCTTTACGAATTCTAGCCCAAAAACGTCGCAGATATGATAGTCCAACTGTCGGGAACAAGTGAGCCAACAGCCCCCAATCAATAACTTTATCTACGCCGCCAAGCAGGCTGCGAATGACCACGAACGCCGCCACAAGTTCATTGCTATCAACATCCGTCCATTGTTCCGTCGTCAGCCTCTGCTCATCCACATCGAGCGGAAGAGAAGTCAGGCTTCGTGAAGTCAGCGTCACGCGCTTTATTGGCGTCGGTGTCGTTTGATGAGTAGCGGCGGGATTCAAGACCAGAGATCTTTGTACAACGGTCGATGGCGGCTCCGGATCCTCGTCTGCTGACACGGAAGAGAAACTCGATTCATCTTCGTCTGCTCTGGTGGAAGCTTTCGGTGGCGTTGTGCTATGTCGCTTATCTGACTTGTTCCATTGAATCCCAGGCATTTGAAGATGGTTTCCAGCGTCACCGCCGAGAAAATTGATGAACACACTGTGCGTCTGGGCAGGTAAATGGATGTTATACTCCGCCTCCGCCTCGATATTTAGACACATTTTGAGTCTATCAACAAAACAATCAAAATGTGAGCGATCGGTATGGGCAGTTGGAGGAGCTTGGCATGGCAAATAATGATATGATGCCCATGAAAACCATGCAGACCCTGCAATCCATCCTTCTTGTTGCATTGATCTGGCCAGACGTTCAAAACATTGCGTCACCCTATTACGCTCCCATAGCGGTGTTTCAATGCCGGTAATGCTGTGGCCATTTCTGGCACCATCATCGAATAAGATATCCAAAGTAACCCCAGCACAGGCAGACAGAGGAAGCGCTTCGATGTTGTTTGAAGGGGGTGAAGCGTCAGCCATGGGCCAGAATCGATGACTCTGATATTCATTTACAACATGAGTTGCTTCTTCAGCTATGCGTCTTCGTTTTCCGAGAGAGCTTGGAATCTCGTCAGAGCCACTGGCTCTCTTTGTCGATATTTGCGCCGCGTATACTGGAGCGCTCAAGATCGCGACACCAGCTGCAAGCGACCTCCGACCCCGCCCACCGACCTTGTTGTCATGTCGGTTCCGTTTCGCTGCATGCGTTGATTCCTCGTCTTCTTCTTCTCCTTCTTCTTCTTCTTCTCCTTCTTCTCCTTCTCCTTCTCGTTCTCCTTCTTCTTCTTTGGGGTCTCCTGCATATTCGGCCACGCAAGGAACTCCTGGTAATTGGTGTGGAAGAATATTTGCTGGGTAGAGCTGCCGGATAGTTTCAACGAGAGTCCTCGTCTCGGGGGCGAATGCCATCACTGATGGGATGGTAATGATTTGGCATTTTCCTATTCTGCCATCAGGTGCTTTGAACGCGTGCCATTGATCAACAACCTTTTTCTCTCTGATCATTTGCAGCATTACAGACTTGATCCTTGCTCCGCTGGGAGAGTCTTCCCCGTGATGCTGTGATTTCCATTTTTCACAGACTAGAATCTCGAGTGACTGTCCAGCCGGTAGCGCTCCGCTATACTGGTATAATAACTCAGTAATGATATTCATCAATTTATGGCGAGCTAGAATTTTGATCCGCGGTCTTTCTCTAGTGTCTTTGACACTATTAGAACTAGCAACAGAGTCTTGTGGAGCAGAGGCAAAAGCGGTAGCATGGGCTTCAGGAACTCCAGATATGGCCTCTTGCAATTCTGGTAAAGTCGTTGAAGCTTCCAGACCTTTCGATATGCCAGGAAAATGAAGCTGCATAGCAGGTTGCCGTGTAGAGGTTTTTGCGAAAGGGTCAACCTGTCGCGGTGGGAGGGTTGAGGTGGCCGTCAGGAGCTCTGCTTGCCCGGATAGTATAGAAACATCTTCATTAAGGTTGGATGACCCAGGCGCTTGACAATTATTTTTCTTAGCGGACGGGGTAGCAAGGCCCCGAGACTCCTCTGCTCTGCTATTTGTGTGATCTCCGCCGACAGACTCAACACATACTCTTCTGCCATTGGCAGACAAATGACTGGTACAATCAGTATTGGTCTTTAGAGTAAGTCTCTTTGCCTGCAGTACTTGACGGTCATTGGCGGTAGTGCTGTGTTTCTTCTTGGGGGCGGGCATGAGCTGAGGTTTGAAAGAGGGGTTGCAAGGGGTTTGCGACTTTTCAAGGTGGTACTTCAAGCCCACGTCATTTTTCCAAGTGCCAGAACACCTTTCGCATTTGAACTGGCGATTGCTGGACGCCTGGGTCTGTGAGGTGGGAATGTTTCGGCTAGCTTGTCCGCCATCGCGGGTTCTCGGACGACCACGAACACGTACTGTTGATTCCGGTACTTTGTTTCTTTCCTTCTCATCCAAGTTCTCCGTTTCGGCAATCTTTTCATGATGTTCTGTTTCGACTCTCTGTTCTGCGTCTCTTTGTTCTGCTAGGACTACTGATCGGGCGGTGGCCGTACGAGCTTCTCTTGATGTTGAGTTTTGTACTGGCATCGCTTCTTGAGGAAGCAGACGGTGGGGGCTGTTTCGATGTTCCGGCTTGATCTTCTTTGGGCGACCTCTTCTTTTCTGCTGAGAAAGGCCTCGCTGGCATAGATCCGATAGTGTCGATGATAGTGTTGACGCCGAAGCGGGTTTACTGCTCCTATGGGCTAGAGGCGTGAAGTTGTAGGGTTCGGACGAACTACTGCTATCTTCTTCAAGCTTCAGCTTTGACTGATGGATTGGTTGCTGAGGAGCATCGTGCTGACGTGTTTCCAAACCCACCATAGAGTACCAGTATAATGAAGAAGACTTGCCTGGTCGGCCGCGCTCACTCTTCACAGTAAGATGCTTCACGTTGCTTGGCTGTATATTGTCCAACGATATCGAAGCTGTCAGGCCAGCAAGATAGCGAGTGAAGCTGGGTCCAATCGTCATCGTGCACAGTTGCGGATTTGTCAACCCATCAGGCCCTGATTCTTGGATACAAAGAGCAACAAGAGACGTTACTGGGGTGTAAACAGACCACGACGGGCAGTGTGATTCTCCAACTCCCTGGCCACTAGCCAAAGCACCAGTCGTGAAGGTTTCATCTTCGCCATTCTCTTGTGTTGAGTTCTTCGACGATTTTGTAGTCCTTTTACCGGTGGCCAAAAATATTGACCAGTCTCTTCCATTCATTTCCTTGTTGAAGCGAATACAGTCTTTGAATATGCGGTTGTTGAGCTTCGCGGCGACGTATCGAATAGTTCCTCGAGCATTGAGAAACCTGCATATCTTGGAGACAACTTTCATCTGCCATGTCATTCCCAAGACCCCAAGCTTTGATTTCAAATCTTGGAGGCGGATGACGTTCCACTCTTTGCAAATGGCCATTATCGTAGTGGCAAGTACCTTGTAATCGATGGAGTCACCCGTCCATCTCGTATGCCATGGAACAGGTTCCAAGCTATCGACTAAGCATTGCCTTGATAGAGTGATAGCCGTCTCTACTTCGCTCATTTCGCTCGACGCGTCTGGTGTTGATGGCGCGAGGAACTTGAGCCAGAGCTTGCTTGTCTTCGTACCGCGAACAAGAGTAGTTCGCTTTGTTATGTAGCCTTTCTCTACCAAGCAGCTTGTCCGCTTCGGTACTGACCGCTTATCTTGCCCGACTAGCCTACCCAGATCTCCTTGCAATATTCCTTTGCCCGTGGTGGAGGCAATACCTTGTAGAAGGATCCATTCGGATCGAGGAATACGTTTGTGGTCGATTCCATGCCCGGTCAATGATTCCCACATGGTATCTTCGGATACGTATATCCGCAGCCCATCTTTTTTCTGGCCACTTGTCTCTGACGGCGGTGCGCCAGCGGAGGGTTCCACGACGGGCGATTCTTGAGCCAAGGAAAGTATCGTACTTAAGGGCGAGTCATTATATCTTCGACCATCTCCAACCGAGACATCTTTCCCCTCTACCAGCCATTTCCAGATGACTGCAGTGGTGCGATAGGCATCTGACAGAGGATTCTCCAAGATTTGGGAGACTTCATGTTGAGATGGGTCGCGCTCGCTTATCGAAAGTAAGACGAGAATCGATGCGAGAAGCTCCGATACGAGACAACCTAGTAATGCCATTAAAATCTGAAGCACACATATGGCCACATCGATGATCTCCTTGGCAAATCCCTGCTTGCTTGGGCACAGCTGGGAACTCAGTCAGGAGGTAGATGGGTACGCACCTTGTTCACCTGCGCAAGATGAGAGAAGCACTATGCGCTCAAGTAGTCCTTCAAAATTTGTCACCATGGCTTAAGATCAAGATATTAATGCAGCATGTTGTAAGTGGCTGAATAAAAAATTATCTCTCCATCGCTTGTCCGCAGGAGTTGAACTCGCAACCAGAGCGCGAACCGTCGCGCTAGATTTTTCTTCCCTTCAGCCCAGAAATATGGGGCTTCAGCCCAGACAGAAGTTCAGTACGCCCCACACCAGCCAGATGTACCAAACCGTACAGAATCTATGTCACCCCCACTGTAGGTATCTACATAAATCTAGCAATTGCGCGAGGATGTCTCCTAGAATAGGGACGGGATTTAAAACGGACACATTCTGATCGGGTAGCTATTCGACAGTGTGTCGACGAATTCATGATGCCAGCTCTGTCCTATGGGATATTCATTACACATCTGACTTTCCCTGCTTCTGAGCATCCAGTTTTCGTTGTTCATGCTCTCGAATTCGTCGATATGCCTCAACCACGTCTTTTCTTTCCTCCTCTAGCTGCTCGCGCCGCCTCAGGCTGCCAGCAGCTTTTGGCGCACTTCCAACATTAACTGTGGCTGTTCCGACAACTTTGAGAAGCCTAGACTGCTTTTTGTGTAGCTCTGGAGGGGCATCTACCACGTCATTCAAACTGTGTTTCGCCTCTCCCCGCTTCTTCTTCAAGTCTGCCCAAGGATCATCGTCCAAGGCAGCTTTGCCACGCTTCCCCTTCTTCTTCTTTTTAGTGCCTTCTCCATCATCCAGAATAGATGTTGAGAGAATCCCTGCTCCATCATTCTCAAGTTCCCGTTCTGCCGCCAGCTCCTTCTCTTCCTCCCTCTGATCTTGTATCTTCTCCTCCTCTTCTCGCCACTGGTCGTACAATTTATGCATTTTGCGCTCCTTTCGGGTTCTCTGGACCTTGATTCCATCGAGGTCCTTGCTTCCCTTGATACCTGACTTCGTCGATACGCCTGCCAACGGCATGGTAGCATCCACACGTGCCGCAAACGCTCTCAGGTCTTCGCCAGGCTTTATCTGAAGCGTTTCGCTTCGTTTACTCGGTTCTGTGGTCGTAGAAGTTTTGTTATTTCCATTGTCAAGACCATGGTGGAACTTTTTCCCAGACGAGAATGCCATCAGTCGTTTGAAGGCTCGAGGCGCATCGTCGTCAGATTTTGCCTGGCGGCGCTTCTTTGCTTGCCGGGACGTGCCATTCGATACGGTTGATTTCTTCGAATTGACAGGGAGTGGCATTGCCCTTTGCGACGGTGCCAAGTTAAAACTGTGGTCATCATTAGCCCCAAGCACGGGTAACAAAAGCATGAATAGACATACTCGGCATCATCGCCTCTTTTCCGCTTATGCTTGTGCGGCATGCTGAAATAGGACTCCTGCTGTGTATCACGATGTGTGGAAGCAGTCTCAGACTCTTGTGCGCACTCGTGATGCGATGGTGGTCGATTTCGCTGGTCACGTGGGAGACATGCGATGAATCGCAGAAGCTGCTAAAAAATCAGAAAAGTCGCCCGAGGTCAAGACTACCTACAGACCAAGCAAATAATTTATGGGCCTTGGTGGGGCTTCTAACAACCTCGAGCATCATGGTGGCGGAAAGTTCGCCATTTGCGTTTCAGCCATTTGCGTTTCTGGCATTTGCGTTTCCAAGCACAATACATTACACATGCAAGTTGGTCACGTACTCTTTTCGAATAAGAGACTACCTATTGTCTCTTGTAATATCGACGAGAGCCCGACGAGCTGAGAACGTGGTAGAGCCAACTTGACATGGTGCGCCATTGCCTTTGTTTGCACTGCCGGCCCCACAGCTACCGAAGAACAATAGTAAGAGATGAGGCGCCTGCATCTATCTCCTTCCTATTGTGGCTTTCTTTTCTGATGAACGGCATTTCTGCCGTCTTTTTCTTTCTTTAATGCTCCTTGGCGTCTTTTAATTGACCAATCGAGAGTCTCTGAGTGCTCCTTGACCCATCAGAAAGCCACTGTTCCCGCTGATGACCCGATTGTAGAACAATACCAAGCTTAGCACAGAGCTCGACTTGTTCTGCGAGGGACAATGCGGCATTGTAGCATTTACAAATGAATTTCTTGTGGGCGTAGATATGTCCTCACAAAGATATAGAGCCCCCTCCTTGCTCTCTGGCATCTACGCTTCTCGCTTGACCGTGTGTACAGATATCAACCTACCATAAGCACATTATACCATATCACATCTTCTTGAAACATCAACATCATCACTATGCCTACTATTCCTCACTCAAGAATGAACGGCAGATGCCAGGGAAAGAAAGCCACTGGTTCTCTTGCTCATGAGCTGCAGCCCAAATCCTTCATGACAGACCATATCGAAGCTGACGAAAACAACACCTTCGCAAAGCCGGTCGCCGTTGGCTCAAACCCAACCGAGAGGTTTTCCGGTTACCAAGCGTGTATAATAATGTAACATCTTGGCTATTCGCCAAATTGTTGCGCTTCGCTTCCTTCAAACTCGACGAGTATCCGAACATCACATCATTCGGCTACGCCGCCCCAGTTATCGACCTTCATTTTAATCGCCAATTTCAGCTTGCTATTTCAATATTGATTGGCTCTGGTCTTAAGCACGATTATGTGCCATCAGCAGCTATTTTTTTTCAAATTCCAAAGTTCGACAACCGTTCTGCGGCGACTTACAGCTGGTCTGAAGTGCTGCGCAACGGCAATGTGGGGATTTATTGGATCGTGTATACCTTCTTTTCTTCTACAGCTTGAAATTATGGCTTATATTATAATTCAAAACAACATTTGCGCTTGTTTTCCCACCAAGTAAAATCTTTCCAGGGAGTTTTTGGCTTTGTAGATAGGATATCAGCGAGACCGCCGAGTCAGTAGTGGCCTCGGGAGAGAAAGACAGTAAAATTAAAGTTAAGCGGCCCTGTGCAGATCTTCTATTTCATCTAACTATGGTAATGATTTTTCTTGTCCTTACAACTGATCCATACATACTTCTTGTGCCCCTAACCCAACTGTTGGTTTTGGTGGCAGTGGGGCATTGTTGGCGGTGAGGCATAGGTACCTAGCGGCAGAATTTTGAGATTTTCTTGTCCAGACTTTTTAGCGGGTTGCCGCGGACACTCCAGTAGAAAGTGCAGGGGAGTTGCAACTCCGAATTTTCTCAGAAATACCATCGAACCAAGATTTGGCTGCCTTGTGAGGAGGACCTGACTTCTGGAATGGAACCACAAATGATTAAGCTGCGAAAGCAGTCCAAAGGCTCTCGCAATTCTGCTGCAAAGATTCCGTCGCATGTTGCCGAATCTTCCGACGAAAACGAGGGTGGCGCTCTCAAGGTTGCATTGTTCCTTTTCCAACCCGCTGCTTAATTCAAGCGCTAACCTATGCGTATATAGTTTGATCTCGACGGCATTGACGACAGCGATACGTCCGAGTCGTCTATTGAGTTGGAAAAACGCCTGCCCAAAAGCACTAGATCCACTGAATCGAAGAAAGCTCCCACAGATGATGATGACGACGATGGCGATGAAGATGACGAAGATATTCCCGTTTCGGACCTCGAAGATCTAAATGAGGAGGACCGCGAAGACCTCATTCCGCACACGCGTTTAACTATAAACAACACGTCAGCCCTAGTTGCATCTTTTGATCGCATATCCATTCCTACGGGCAATAACGTGCCGTTCGCAACACATCAAGTCATTGTCTCCTCCGCTGAGACGGCTGAATCCATTCCCGATGTGTCGGACGACCTTCAGCGAGAGCTTGCTTTCTATACCCAGTGTCTCGAAGCAGCCCGACAGGGTAGAAGCAAACTTCTAGCCGAAGGTGTACCATTTTCTCGACCAAAGGACTATTTCGCCGAAATGGTCAAGGAAGATGCGCACATGGAAAAGGTTAAAGCAAAGCTGGTAGAGGAAGCCTCTGCAAAGAAGGCCTCTGCCGAAGCGCGTAAGCAGCGCGACCTGAAGAAGTTCGGCAAACAAGTCCAGGTTGCAAAACTGCAAGAGCGACAAAAAGCCAAGCGTGAAACACTGGAGAAGATCAAGACCCTAAAGAGAAGTAAGACCATGTATTATAGTGCAAGTTGACCAATGTGCTAACACGAACGTCTCAGAGCGTCAAGAGTCCAGCGGGGACGTCGGTACCAAGGAAGGCGACTTGTTTGACGTGGCAGTTGATGACGAGATCTCTAAGCACTCACAGCGATCTGGTGGAGGCCGCTCATCCTCGGGCTTGAACGCAAAGCGCCAAAAGAAGAACGACAAATTTGGCTTTGGTGGTAAAAAGAAACACATCAAATCTGGCGATGCGATGAGCTCGGGTGATTTGAGTGGTTTCAATGCTAAGAAGATGAAGGCTGGCGGCAAGTATAAAAAGGCGAGCCGCCCTGGCAAGAGCAGGAGAAAGGCCATGTCGAGCAAATAAACGTCAGCAGTGGAAGTTGAGATGGTTTGGGCATGGTTCTTAGGCGTCTGGTATTAGTGTACAATCAAACACATGAATCGATCTACCTGCTGTTCCCAAATGTCGGGTTAGCACTACATTTTCACAAGTGGAGGAATAGGTGCAGAGTTAGATTGGAACATGATTCATCCAAATTCATCTATGAAAACAAAGGGATATATAAATATTTCAAATGAAGTGAGGGTAGAGAGGGGCAAGCGCTACACCGATACATAAAATCAGTAGCGGTCAAGCATCAGACTCGCTAGCTACCTCCGTATCAACTCAGTTATGCTAATAGACAAGCCTGGGCTATTCTCGCACACCAGTCTTCCCCAATGCAGAATGTCGCTAAAATGGTTTTGGCAACCCAAAGAAATGCAAGCTGATGCAATTGCCAAGCGTTGAGTAAGAATTTCCCGAAATATGTTTGCCGTGCTGCTTCGTAAACCGCAACTTTCATGTAAAGCCAAAACTTTCGGCCGGAGCGAGCAAGTACGCTGCTACAGTTTTGCGAAATGACACCGTCGAAAAGGGAGCAGTAACGTAGATAGTTCGGAGACGCAAGACATGAAAAGTTGTAAGCCCAAGTCGTGACCGCCCAAATACGCCTGAAAAATCCCATGGTATCGAAAAGAGAATGCAGTGTGTTTCAAACCGCATTGGTGCGCAATGCAATTTTGATATCTCCTACTGTGACTGTGGGATCGCAGTTTTCAAAGAATCAAATATCATCATAAATATCGCCCGTGACTGTGCTGCATCCTATTATTGGGAAGCTGCGACACACCAGTGGCGGTGGAAAGCCCAGGCGCTCTTTTGGCATTCCTTGCTGCAATATTTCGTCCGACGGCAGCGGCGGCATTTTGCAAATTGTCGGGGAAATTCCTCCCAGGTTCCACATTGATAGTATGCGCACTGTCGAATACCACCGCGAGTGTCGTCTTTGCGGCATAAATTGCGCATGACCACGCCAGCCCAATATTGCATGTCAGTACTGTGATATCTGACAGTGAACTTTTCAACCAGCGGGAAGAGGTTGAAGTCGTTTGGCAGCAGGTATTCTTCATCGACAGCCACAGAATCATCAATCTCCTCACCATCACCTTCGCCATCAAGAGCTGCAAGGTCCTTGCCAATGGCTAGCCTAGGGACCAGGTGGCTGTTTTGGAAGTATGAGCGGAGTCCGCAATATTTTGAGACGTAGGCAAGAAGCTGTAGTGACATAAGAACATCTTCTTCCCTCGGCATGACGGCCAGCATTTGTGGATTTGGCACGAAGTGGCGATCTAGCAAATATCTTGGCACCGATGCGGTTGGTGCGTTTGGCTGTGGTGAGACCATAGAGGGGCGGTTTGGTGACAGTCCGATAGGTGGGACGGGAGCAGGAGCTACATCACTGCCTATACTTCCATCGATAGGGGAGCGGTGAGTGATATTGAACGCACCAGTGTCCTGCGTCTCAGAGACAGTTGCACCAGTCAGTTCAAGGGATTCTGTGGCCAACATCCCTTCGCCATCATCCATTGTGATATCTTGTATTCCAACAGCTGAGCGCATATCTCCAGTTCCAGTCATCTCAGCATCTGGCGATTCATCGGATGGCATGCTATCATTGTTAATATCGTCCACTTCAGCGGTAGAGTTTTGGTGGCGAATCGATGGCCTGCGGCGCTGTGGAGATGTTTCATCAATGTTCGCAGTAGGTAGCACGGTCGGAGACCGTAGTTGAGGAGGAGGGAGTGGCGTCGTTGGTGAGGTTGGCTGGGACAGGAGTTCGGACTGCCCTATGAGTGTCATGGATGCTAAGCGGTCAGCGTCTCTAACAGGACGCACAAGGCCATCAATCGCTTCCATCAGAGGGATAGCTGGTGCCAAGGGTTGAATAGCCTGTCGAGTTGCGATAGCTTGACTCTCGGTAGCTCGAAAGCTGTGGCGATGGCGGGTTGGTGTAACAGCTAGGCGATCTGAGGTCCCTGATCTTGCAGGGGAGGATGCTGAAGCCGCTTCTGATCCTTGGCGCAGAGCTGCAGTAGATGGTCCGGCATAGCTGGCTGTGACATCAATCGACGGGGGCAGGCCTTGTCTTCGTATTGTTCTGTGTTCGGTTTCGTTACGTTGAGATCTACTGGCAAAGAGACCGGAAGCCCTGGACGATACGCGGTGATCGTGGCTTCTGTGTCGGTGATGGTGCTCGTGTATCTGCTTCTGCTTCGCTTCGTCTGCCTTTTCGCGGCATCGATCAATCACTTTTATGTAATTGTCGAGAATAGTTGCGATGACAGGAACCATGTCGGCTTCGACAACACGCGTGCGCACATTCTCCGTTCCGCGCACACCAATGTTGACAACACATTGGAATGCTAGGTTCCATTTCCACATGCCCATCATGTCTTTGCTCCTGCCCTGTTTTAGGATGCAGACGAGCCGTTCGATGCCTCCATCGACAGTCAATATGTCTCGAATACGCGCGGAGGATGTCGTGAGGTATGCGAGATGGTTGAGCGAGTTGATCAGGGGAAGAGTCGAGGTGCAGTCAAGCGCCCGGCGGTCATACAACGCAGTTGTGATGCCCACAGACGCCTTGTTGACGTTTGGGATGCTGAAGTTGACTTCTCTCATTTTGGCAGTCTCCTGTGTGAAAAGGGCGCTATCGCCGCAATATTGCCAAATATACGATTCACGGGGGAGCCTGCCACCGCGGCTTGAGCAACTGAAAATGGATGATACCAGTCTCCAACAGCGACGGGGAATTTTGCGACCGAGGGTAGGCCGCTGGGGCGTGTCGGTTTAATTCTGTGGCAAATGTATTTTGTGCAGTCGGATTCGGTCGGGGCACGAGGAGTTGGGCCGAGAAAATAGGTGTTTCGAACTGGCGGCGCCAAGGTCTAGGGACGGTGCAGGTAATGTTCGGACTTATGTGGCCGTTTTTGGGATGGCCACGATGGTTCTCGGGGATGAAGGCCTGCGCGACGTGAAGTGCCAGTGATGGTTGAGTACGTCGTGTTTCAGGCAAGGCTTTAGGGCCGCCACGTCGTGTCGTGAGCCAAATGTATTGAGTGGTGGCAATAGGGCGGCGAAAATCTATAGTGTTGCGAGAGTTGGCACGGGTAAACTGCTTCCCAACGACGCTCACGGATGGGTGTGAGATATGAGTAGTGACGAGGCGAGATGAAGAGGGTTGAAGAGGAGGTTGGCTGACGAAGACTTCATCCAGCGACGTCAGGGAGATCTGGTGGGTGAACGGACCGCTCCGACCACAGCGGTGGCAGGGTGTCTGCCTACTAGGTACCTACCTACCTAGGTACTAGCACAGCGCTGTGCTGCTCAAAAAGTCTCTGAGAACACTCTCCTCCCTTTTATTTAGCGCCTACTACCTAGTTAGCTTACCTACGCTACGGTACTTAGGTACCTACCTTAGGTAGGTTCGGTACGTGGGTGGTGCCAAGTGCCTACCACAGCTACTTAAGGTGGCGTGGCCGAGGTCGTCGCACAGTGCGGAGTCTCCTTTCGGGCTGTTCAACTTGCTGTGCATACCTTTGTTGGACACACAGTGTCTGCATCCACATTTCACTGTCTCGCCACTTGCACTGTCACCCACGAAGGGAGCCCCTTTGTCCAGCCATGTAAAAACTCTCATGGGCGCTCTGGTCACTACCTTGGGTATCAATTAGTGGTTTGGTATGGTTTAGCCTTCCATGCTAGCGAACTACGTTAGAGATGTGTAACGTACGATGATAGCCATGCAACCATACCTATTTTCTTGCTGGTGATGGCTTGACGTGGTAAGTCAAGCGGGCTTAGTCATGGCAATACTGGCGTGAAGGCCTGGTGCAGAGTACCTAAGTAGGTACTAAGGTACCTTCATTCCACCCACACGCAGGCCAACTGCCTTATCTCCTTCGGGTCGGTGTGTAGGGTAACTTTGCAACTCGAAGTCGAGAAACCTCGCGTTTTGAGTGCCTAGCTGGCCATCGCGCTGAATAGGTGGGCGTAAAGCTAGTCGTACCAGACTAGAGAACAGATAATTTGGTTGTATAGTAATGGGCTCTGACTAGTCATCCTAGACGGCGAACATGGGCAGACACGCACACGAGCACATCCATGCCGACATTTACGCCCAGCTCGCTTCATGGCCGGCCTCGCTGCACCACGACACTAGCCCGAGTACAGAACTCAGTGAAGACACCAATGTATAGTGATTTATACTTGCGCGGATAGCTGCGCTAACATAGAGCGTTCAAGGCAGCTTCGATGACATGTAACTGACACAGCACGACACAGGCGTGATTATGACTGGTACATGGAAGAATACACAAGAGGGTATAAAAGTACAGAAACAAGTATTATACATGGTGGAAAATCGCTAATCCCCGCTGATTTTGGCATGGCGAAAATATTTCATACCAACCCACGCCACCACAACCCAGACCCAAGCCATAACGCACGTGAGTATAATAAGGGCAGGATAATAGCCGACTATGGGCAGTGTCGGGTCATCCTCCAATTCAGGCGGCGCGTAAGGCGTTTTGCCCACATCCCATGCCCAGCTCCAAATGTCAAGACAAGAGCCCATGCCTATAACGAAGACCAGCCATGTCACTGTGAGAACAACCCACCCCCACCACTCGGTCTCTGCATAATCCCAATCGGCATCCGATGTAGGTATTGTATTTGTGGATATGCCGCTGTATGATAGTGGTGATTTTGCCGGCTGGAAGGAGCTTGGACGGGGTGAAGGCCCTCGTGCAGCAAAGTATGAATCCGAGCCCGAGGAAGACGCCGATAAAACTGGCCTAGGAGCGGTCACATTATGTGAAATATGTAAAATATCCTCTTCATCGGTAGTTGATGTATCATGAGTTGCTCGAGCGTCTGCATCGCGCTCTGGGCTGGCTAGGTCCCGGGCTCCGGCAGGCGTCCTGTGTGATCCATCGGCCTTTGCCAGAGAGTCCGTTCCTGTAACCTTAAGGCCGAGAGCATCATGGCTGCCCAGAGACACCACAGTATCAATGTTGCCAGACAACGGGCCATATGTCGTGGCTTGTACCGTATCGATTGCTAGAGGTTTGCCGTCCCGTCTGTCTCGCTGTGCTCCTCTGCCGAGTAAGGCAACCTTTCTAAGGGAGCCGCGCCTCTGCCGTGTTTTCGGTTGCGCTGCTACAGACGAGCCAAGTCCATGGGAGGAACTGTCGTCGGCTGCGGCATCAATATGATATGTCTCTAAGGCTGGCTTCATAAAGGGAAACCTTGACAGCAGGCCCGAGCCGGCATATGCCTTTTCCCGACGCGGCAACGGCATAGACTCTGCCTCTTCGTGGGGCGGTAACGCATCCATAGCCTGTGCCGAAATCCGGATTTCTGTAATATCAGGCGAATCAACGGCGGGTTAATCGGCCGTTAGGGGTGTGGGAGTTGGCTATTTCGACATTGTAGATCGACCGGCGTAGGTTGTTATGAGATCTGGTTCTCGACGTCAGAAAAACTGCACCAGAGTACACCTCCAGAAAACCCACATGTTTCGATATCCCAGATATATCACGATGTGCCGGTAGATGCGCGAGCTGCTAATGTGGCCAGAGTCTTCGTGGTTGAGGCTAATGCCATTGTAACGCGCAGGTGGTGGCCAGTCACCCCGTCTTCCTCCTGACCCACTCCAGAAGCAACGCCAGCTATCAAGGTTCCGCCCCCCAATAATGATGGGAGCGAACACCTACCTAGGCACCTATTTATTTACCTTCCTGGCCTACATCCTGCTCTAGTACCTAGGTACCTACCAACGTACCTTACTAACTTACTTTAAAACGATACCCACCCGATTGGTGCCAGGTCGTTATTTTCGGCGCAACCTCCTCACGGTACACGTCGCATATCGAGCGCTATGCAACAGCCGAGAGCGTCCGAATAATCACATACCAAGTGCGCTGGTGGCCACAACCGCATCGCCCTGACGAAAAGGAGGACAACAATCTCACATGGATTCTTCCAACCGCCATCCTTCAGAAAACTCGCTGCCCGAGCTTGTTGTCGACGACACAAGCACAAGCAACAGCAATCGTCCCACGAAGCGTTATTCCTCGGTGCTAGAACCCTCAATGCTTTCTCCAGATAGCGCCCTCCTATCTAAGCCTACGATGGCGGCTGATAGTTTAGGCGATCACCCTAGTGGTCAATCCACGCCAACCAACCCGTTCAATTTTCAGACCCAGGTGATTTCCACCTCGCCAGTCAAATCGGTAGGAATCATCCCAGCTTTGTTACTTGGCCTAGTATAACAAGCTGACATTTTTTTGAAACAGAGCATTGGTCAACGGCGAGGACATAGATATAAACACAGCAGTGTTTCGACGCAGCATCAAATATTCCAGGAGCCCCCCCAACGGCCACCGCCAGTTCTCCCAGCATCTCTACCAATTCCTACCGTGAAAGAGGCATGGAAGAGTATGAACAAAGACCAAAGAAGGCGCCTCTACTGGAGTCTATCGCATCTTGCTATTGCGGTCTTCATTTTCTTCAGATCTGAGGGCTCGCTTTCCGCAACGGCACTATCGCACCTCGTCTTCTTTGACGCCGGAAGTGCAGCCATTTGCGTGGTTGTTGATGTTCTTGGAAATTTCGAGGTATGGAGGCGCAGCAGTATTCGTCACCCATTTGGCCTAGAAAGAGCCGAAGTTCTGGCTGGGTTTGCCCTGTCAATATTTCTTCTGTTCGGCGGGTTTGATCTCGTTTCGCACAACCTCAAGCATCTTCTTGAATCCATGGGACACCACGAACCGCACCATGAACATTCCCATGGGGAAATTCCAGCAGGTTCTGTTGACCTTGCCTCCGCAGCTGCTATTATTAGCACGCTGGCATCCGCATATGGCCTTAAGAATCACGCTCGTATTGCCAAGGTTATGAGAGTCTCCTACCTCGCGTCTTTGCCAAGTATCTTATCCAACCCATTTCACTTTTTGACGCTTTTGTTTTCTACCTTGGTTGCGTTATTGCCTCTTTTTTCGATCGAACTCTACACTTGCTTGGACAGACTGATCTGTGCCATCATCTCGTTAGCTATGTTTGGGCTGGGGATGCGTGTCGCTGTTGCACAAGGCCTTATGTTGCTCATGTCATATGGTGACAATGACGAGGATGCTGGAGTGTCTTCAGTCATTCAAGACATTGAGTCTGAATCTAGCATACTGAGTGTTGACGAAGCCCAGTTTTGGCAAGTTCACTACGGACTTTGTATGGCCAACTTGAAAATCAGCGTAGAGAAGGGCAGCGACGAGGTGGCTCTGAGCAGGTTACGCAGCAGAATAACGTCCTTAATTCAAAACCGCCTAGGAGAGGGGTACGGCACAGGTGGCAATGTTAGATGGGAGGTGTCATTACAACTCAACACAAACGGTAGCTCATGAGATTTGCCCAAGATACAAGGAAGCAGGTCGCTGGTAACCAAATTATATTGTACAACGAGTCAACATGCTGCTTGAATATACGAGTAATTAAAATCATTAGAGGAGGGGTATCCCAGGTAATCCATGTATTGCTGTACCACATGTACCCGCAATCTTGCTTTTGTACAACGGGATGTGTGATACGACCCGCTGTCAGTGCCCTTCCAAATCCACCAGCAGAACGAACAGAAGATGAACAAAGCCAACTCAAATCACACACGCTCCCCAGTTCTAGAATAGTCCCCACCGGCCACGCTCTTTAGGAAGCTTCCGATTGGATGCGAGCCGCTCTCGTTCAAGGCCTTCCAACTGCTTTAAGCTTTCCATCTTCTCTAGAACAAGTTCCAGTAGCTCTTTTCTGCGAATTACCTCCAGATGACGGCGAATTTTGGGATCTTCTTTGGCGAATCTTTCCACATCGGCGTCTGATAGATGCTTGCCCAGGCGAAGATCAAGTTCTCGAGGAAAATTGTAGTAGAATTCCGATAACAGCTCGACATTTAAGAAAAGAACAGCCGTAGAGGCAAGCTTGGATGCTGCCGCATCAAGGAAGACTTCAGGGCACTGGTACTTGTTCTTTGGGCTGGCGCATTGCTTCGATTTGACCGCCATTAGACGTAGTTTGATGATGTCTGCTCGGTCACGAAGGAAGACTGCTTCACGACCTGTAATCTGTTAGCTCCTTTCTGCTTCTGGACAAGGCTCTTCCTACTATTCACCTTTGCTAAGCAATGCAACGCTGAATCCACCAGCGCCACTGCGTCCGTCGCCTTCCACTATTACGTCGCCCCTGCGAGCCTTATCAACAAATGACATGACTTCCCTCAGTTTGCGGCGTCCGCCGACTGTAGACTCGAGGGCTGACAGCGCCGTTTCGCAATCATCTAGCTCTTTCTTTAATATATTGCCGACATGTTGTCTGCCTTGCGCCCACTCGCGTTCCTCGACATCAATTTCGAATTTATACGGCTTGATACAGTTTTCAACCTGATCGCTCGTGCTGTAGAATCGCTCATTCAAAATTGTCGATGCAGCGTCCATAACTGCACTCCTCGCAAATGGGTGACTGGAGAAGCTGGATTGGTCCAAAAGCGCCTCAACGCTGTCCTGGATAGCCGCGGCAACGACAGTGGTCGCCAATCTTCCGACCCCAAGTTTTGTTAATGCTGACGAGGAAGCATCCAGCTGACGACGCCAATAAAGCGAGTCAGCGTCGGCTTTGGGCAGATCCGCAATCTTGTCTGTTTCGGGGTGCGGAGGCAGCAAGTCTGTAATAGGTTTGTTCCAATACCTGGCTGCGAGCAGATCAAGCATTTTCTGGTCCAATTCGCTTTTCAGAAGCTCATGCATCTGCGGACGACCGAATTCCTCCGTCAGTTGTTTGAAGGAATGCTTCAAAGCATCCAAGCTCTCCGCTAGGTATGACTCCGCGGATAGTGGACGGTCGTTATATTGTACCTTGAATTCATATGTGGCTTCTTCAAGCTCCTGGCGGATAGCGTCGCTCGTAGTTTGTAAGCTGGAAGACATGGTCTGCTCTAGAACATGCATGAGTTTCTTCCGGAGGGTTGTCGTCCCGACGCTTACTCCAGCTTCCGCGCCGTATTCCATCGGATGTGACGAGAAAAACGAGTTCTCATTTTTCGTGATGGTTGCTAGCAGATTGGTTGCGCCCATCTTGAATAGTCCTTGGGAGTGAGGTGCTCGTGATACGACACCGACATAACCAAGGCGGAGTGGGTACTGCTTATCATTCAGAATGGCTGCGCCGCGCACCGCATCCACCAGATCCATCTTGGTTATTACTCCGATAGTTCGCTCGCCACGTGGGTCGACTCGCCGCGAAGCACGCAGGGCAGTAGAGTTTGCAAGATCGACGTCTGCGGCAGAGATGGCGAGAATCACGTTGGGTGCCTGAATATACTTGTCGCAAAGCTCGGAGATCTTCTGCTTCAGCTGCAGGGGTTGGTTCTGGCCAACCACTTGAATATAACCAGGTAAATCGATCAGAGACAGGTCTGGGACATTTGGAGAGTAAACCGTGAGTTGGATGGGTTCGTGAGACACGCATTCGGAATCTGGGACAGCTAGGTTGAGGTCGGTAAGAGTTCTTTGGATGGAGGCGAAATCAGTGATGTGCTTCAGGCCAAGATCTGGAAACTCTCCATATTCCTCAGCAGAGTCTGGTGTGTTGACAAGGGTTAGCTCAATTGGCCTGCGAGTTACCATGTTTGAGCCCTTTGGCAGAAACTCATGGCCAACGATTGCCTCCAACACTGAGCTTTTGCCAGAAGATTGGGATCCGATCACAACAATCGATGGCAGCGTAAGTGTGCTGGACTGCCCAACTTTTTGTAGTATCGTCCGAATCTCGATCATCTTCTTGGTAAGGACCATCATTTGGTCGTCTTTCGCATCCTCTTCGCTTAATTTTGGATCATCTTCTCCCTCATAACCATAACCAGCAGCCGCTGCTCCAGCAGCGGCAGCCGCTCCAATTTTGCTGTGCTTTGGGTCTTTGCCATGATTGCCGCCGCCGCCGCCGCCGCCGCCGCCGCCACCACCGCTTGTAGCTTCCTGAGAAGCCTGAACTAGATTCTTTAGCCATGCTGGAAGCTCGATATTCTCCTTTGTATTCTCCCAACCCTGAAGTGTTTGCTCGGCAACACCCTTGGCGTTGCCAAAAAGATTCGAAGCCGTGTTCGTGACTGTGTCTTTCGTAGTGTGGAAAATGTCGATAGCATACGCGCCAGCCTCTGTCCAAGGTTAGGGTATCGCCCATGAAAAATGTTTGAAGATGACTTACGATTTGCCTGATACTGAACCCAGGCAAAAGCTCCTATTGCCAGGCCACCAAACATCGCAGGGATCCGTACAAATTTCAGCACCAACTTAGGTAAGAATCGAGCAAAGGATGCGTTTCTGACGGTAACCGCGTTATGAAAAGCGTTATCACCGAGCCACATCCGGCGCTGGGTTGCGCGAATCGAGCCGTCTGCCTGCAGAAGGCCGCCAGTTTGGAAACGATGGATGTAGCGGGTCGAACTGACGGCGTTCGCGCGCCGCGAGGCTGTACGAAGCCTGCCTGCCAACATTTGCCCACTCATCATAAAAATTTTTTTTTTAAAAAGAGAAAGGTATCAACTTATGCGCATATGGCCTGAGATGCGGCCTTAGCGGCTGACTGGCAGATCCCTATATGGTTCTTCATCGATGATGTTGAGCGCTGTCGACATAGTTCAGCACAGCTATTATGGCGCGCCATGGGGTATGCGACGTGCATACCGATGCCCCACAACGCGGTATCGCCACGTGATGACCTTATCGGTTACCATCCCAAGCAAAATTTCTGGCGATAGCCTAGAAAAAGTTCCGTCGAAATTTTGGTAAGAAGATCGCAGTCGCTGCAATGGCGATTCAAAAGAAGCACGGCAAAGGCCGCCTGGACAAGTGGTATAAACTCGCCAAAGAAAAAGGCTATCGAGCAAGAGCCTCTTTTAAACTCGTGCAATTAAACAAGAAATATGGCTTCTTGGAAAAGAGTAAGGTCCTACTGGATCTTTGCGCTGCGCCTGGAGTAAGTCCTCTGTTTGTCTGTATCTTTCCCCCCTGTCTTCTGTGCTAATTTTCTTTCTCTTAGTCCTGGTGTCAGGTCGCTTCCGAAGTTATGCCTGTCAATAGCCTGATTGTTGGCGTTGATCTGTCACCCATCAAGCCCATACCGAGAGTGATCACTTTCCAGAGCGACATCACGACCGAGAAGTGCCGAGCCACAATTCGACAGCACCTGAAAACTTGGAAGGCTGATACTGTTCTTCACGATGGAGCGCCCAATGTCGGCACTGCGTGGGTGCAGGATTCGTTTAACCAGGCAGAACTTGCACTGCAAGCTATGAAGCTTGCAACTGAATTCCTGGTTGAGGGTGGTACTTTTGTTACAAAGGTTTTCCGATCGAAAGATTATAATCCGCTGCTATGGGTTTTAAACCAACTCTTCACCCATGTCGAAGCAACGAAGCCGCCGTCTTCTCGCAACGTCTCCGCCGAAATTTTCGTTGTGTGTAGAGGCTACAAGGCCCCGAAGCGCATTGATCCTCGTTTTTTGGATCCTCGATCGGTATTCGCTGAATTGGCTGGCGCCACGCCTAACAACGAGGCTAAAGTTTACAATCCTGAAGTGAAGAAGAGAAAGCGAGATGGCTATGAAGAAGGCGACTATACCCTATACAAAGAAGTACCCGCGAGTGAATTCATACAGACCATGGACCCGATTACCATCCTGGGAAGCTCCAACAAACTCACATTCCAGCAGCCTCTTAACGGGGACGTGGCGTTGGCTGCTTTGGACAAACTGCCGGAGACGACACCTGAAATTCGGAACTGTTGCTCCGACCTGAAAACTCTGGGACGCAGAGACTTCAAACTCCTATTGAAATGGCGATTGAGAGTTCGAGAAATATTTGGCCTCGCTACAAAGGAGAAAGCAGTGGCTGCCGCATCAGAAGAAGTCGCCGAAGTCGAAGAAATGGACGAAGAGCTTAAAATTCAGGAAGAGCTGCAAGCTATGCGAGACCGAGATAGCGGCAAGAGGAAGAGGGAAAAGAGAAGAGAAAATGAGAAAAAGCAGAAAGAGATTGTCCGCATGCAGATGAACATGATCAGCCCGATGGATATTGGCATGGATGAAGCCGGACCGATTGGAGAAGGCTCGATGTTCGCCTTGAAATCTGCGGATAAAACCGAAGCTATGCGTCGACTGAACCGTGGCAAGATGGTAACGATCACGGAAGCGAAACCTACCGATGAACATAATTCTGACAGTGATGACGACGAGAGTGATCCCGAAGAAGATCGACTCGAACGAGACTTGGATTCAATGTATGAGAATTACAAGGAGCGCAAGTCTGAATCTGATGCGAAATATCGTGCCAAGAAAGCGAGAGAGCATAGAGGCGATGAGGAATGGGAGGGCCTGTCTGCGGGTGAAGGCGACGAGTCCGATTCTAGTGCTTTAGAAGAAGAAGAAGAAGAAGATTCATCTTCTGACGAGGACGAAGGTCCAGCTCAAGGCCTCCTGAAGAACTTTGACGAAGATCAAAGCAACGGAAACGGCCTTTCTAGCCGTGCTGCCGCGTTCTTCAATCAAGATATCTTCAAAGGAATTACTGAAGCACTGCCGAAGGCTGGAAAGACCGGAGAAGACGTTGTTGACGAAGACGAGGAGATCCGCAATCTAAAGCCCACGACTAAGATTGGTAAAGAGAAAGAAAACGCCCCTGCCAGGATTAGCCGCTCTATTTCCCGCGCGAATGCGATGGAGAATGGTGACAAAATCGAGGTCATTCCGGGTGCTGACGAGGAAGACGACTGGGAGAGGAAGGAAACGAGGCGATCCGATGGAAAACCAGGTACGGAACCACGGGAAAACTTGGAATATTCTTTTGCTAACTTAATCATGATTAGATATCGATATCATCACTGCTGAAGCCATGACGCTGGCACACATGCTGGCCAGTGGGACAAAGACTAGTCAGGATGTAATTGATGATGGATTCAATAAGCATGCCTTCCGCGACCGAGATGGGCTGCCTGAATGGTTCATCGAAGATGAGTCTAAGCATGACAAGCCTCATAAGCCGATTACCAAAGCTGCTGCCCAAGCTATCAAGGAGAAGCTGCGTGCCTTTAATGCTCGACCAATCAAGAAAGTCCGGGAAGCGAAAGCCAGAAAGAAGATCAAGGCTGCTCAGAAGCTGGAGCGCCTCAAGAAGAAGTCAGACATGCTGGCTGCTGATGAAGGCATGACAGAAAAGGAGAAGGCTGACACTATTTCAAAAATGCTGAGCAGAGCCGCACGCAAGAAGCCTAGCCAGCCAGCTAGACTAGTTGTGGCGCGCGGTGCGAACAAGGGTATCAAAGGTCGACCGAACGGCGTAAAGGGTCGTTACAGAATTGTTGACCCAAGAATGAAGAAGGAGCTCAGAGCGCAAAAGAGAGTGTCGCAGAAGAAGAAGAAATAGAAGATAGAAAGATAGAACGTGTATAAAGAATATAATCTATTTCTTGCCGAAATCACAAGATCAAGTCGCTCACCTATACCTGCGTTATATTGATTTCGCGGAGGAAGGAGGCTGTAGGATACAAAGGGCCTGTGAAGTTCATGTCATACCTACTCAAATGTTGTTAGCCGTCCATACGCCGACTTGAATTGATCTAGGTTGATCTCTCACCAGTAGTTTACTGCTACGACGAATCCATCATGGTCATCTTTTGTAACTGATTGTGTGACTTTATGGTACCTGTGATTGGGATCAGTTTCCCATGTTAGAAGCGAGTATAACCCCCGACTTACCACATCGCGGGAAGGTAGAGCATATCGCCCGGTTCGAGAGTAACACGAACAGGCTGCGCGAAACGTGACAAAGCCGCACAGTTCTTACCCGGGTGATCCGGGTCCCATGTGACAAACGGAACTGGGGTTGTGTCTTCATCAAGGCACAGAGAAAGTCGCCCTTGTGGGCCTCTGACATACGTTGCTGGCTGAAGAGGTTTTTCATTCATGCAATGATGATAAAGTGGCGACAGAAGGACGAAGTGTTTTCGGCCACGAATTTGGACGTAAATGTTTTCAAAATTGTCTTTATGTGTGGCTGTTACCGACCTGGAATTTCCTACCCACATGTTGATGGCTTCCGGTGGCCTCTGGAGAGCTATCCTCGCGAAAGGTATATCTCTTTGTGCATCTGCGAATAAACACTGATATTCATGCCGAAGGTTATCATCCTCTTGATTGGCATTCGTGATTTTAGCTTACGAGAAGATATAGGCAACCTGAAGCCGCGGGAGACTTACGTGTTTGTGCATACCTCACCTCAGCATCTGGGGGGAAGCTAGGGTCTGTTTCTTGACCGACAATGTAATCGAGGAACTCCTCAAACGGCTGAGATTCTTCATGGGGCTTTGCAAAAAGAGGGTATTCATGGGTGGGGGACATTGTGGGAGCATCTGCATTTCTAGACAGAACAGTAAGCGTTCGAAGGCAAAAGTCGATCGTACGGCAGGACCTTACCCATGTGGTGTTACTGCGACATTTATCGACTGACCGGCAAGTGCAGAGACAAGGTAATCTTTATCCCATCTCTGGACGGCCTTCCACGAAGATGCGCCGCCGCGAACAACAAAGGGAGTATTGCGAGCAACATATCGCATGAATTCCAAAGGGCTCGGTTCGCAGTCGAGTTCCTCGATAACAGAGCCGTTGAGCTCTCCATATGTTGCTATGAGATGCGCAAGTGCACCTTCTATAGATATAGTCTCCTGTTTTTGGGACATACTGACGAAACAGTGTCATTAGCGACCAAAGTTCGCATTGCCTGTGTGAACTGTGCCCATCAAAAATCCGACAGCGGGTTGGCTGCTAAATGTGGGGTATTCCCAGCACCCTCCATAGGTACCTAGGTGCCTACAGTGGGGTGACATAAATTCTGTACTGTTTGGTAAATCTGGTTGGTGTGGAGCGTATCGAACCTCTGTCAGGGCCGTGTCGCAGAGGATGTCCAGTTGGCGCGCATTTCCTGTATTGCTTCCATCTGGTGAGTATGCAACACGATGACAATATTAGCTATGGATTGAACATAAACAAAATAAATAAAAAGGGGTAAACGAGAACTTGACAGGGAATCGGTGCACGGTTTGCTTATGATACTTTATCATGCCGTCATTGAGCTGCTCGTTCGGCAGTTGCAACGTCTGCATGTCCAGAGTCTGGCTCCACCCTGTTGCCCAGTTCCGTACCTACCTACAGACCTGGCAACGAAACTCAAACCTGCATTGTACGCTTTTAAGCACCGCAGCGCAATTTCGTTTCTACCACCGCCATCTCATGAGTTGTTCGAAGAAAATCTACCACATTCCAGCTACTGAGACCTCGAGGCATCGCGAACAGCTCTACGCCAGCCCAGATCCAAGTGCCATCGCGTCCATAGGGATGCTCGGTTCAGTTCGGCTGTGGAATCGATGAACGTTGCTAGGATGACTTGAGAGAATTATATATGAAATCGTGATATAATTACAGCAACCATGATATGGTACTTGCTCTATCCACTTCGAGGGTAAGAAACCGCAGCCCAACTCTACTGCCCCTTTCTCACGCTAACAAAACGCAGAACGACGGAAGCTCCAGCATTGTCGCCATCAAATCCTGTTCGTGTCGCATTTACTCGCTACGGGAACTATGTTGCAAGACATGTTATTTCGGCGCTTTTGATCTCTGGTATCGTTGCCACCATCTTAATATACCCCATTCCCTACCTTTTCACGGACGACTTCACAAACGGCGCTTCAAACCTCCCGCATCATGTCTGGACTGTTGCACGGCCATTGGGGATTGATGTCTCCGTTATGCCAGACATAATCATGAGATCTATTTGGGTCCATGGCGATTACATGCAGGCGCTGGATAATGACTTACTGAGTTCCGCTTTGGAGCTCCAGGATGAGCTTCTTGGTCCAACAGAGAAGTTCTCACCCGCCGCGTCACGAGGGCTTTCTTCCTCAGAGGAAAATCATTGGCCCATAACGACAAAGAACAGAGATGCAGTTCATATCGTTAACGGACTGACGAATCAGTCTTGGTTCTTTCACTCCCCACTCCTCTACTGGGACTGCTCGCGTCAGCAAATTCTGGCGGACACGGATCTAATTACCACCGTCAATGAGAGAAAGACGCAGTCTACTTCCGCGAATGTCACTCTCAGGCACTCGATAGTTTTTAGCGGCAAAAAATTCGCAGAGAGAAGACTTCTGGCAGCTGATGCGCTTGTCATTACCCTTCTACATCTCCGCGACTCCCCGGTTGGCCGTCAGTGGGAACACAGTGCGCCACTTCTCACTCGCAATGTCGGGGAAAAATGGGATATATATCCATCAGGTGGAAAAGTCGAAACCAGTCAGTTATATGAGTTTCAGTTCCGGCCGATATCGCCGTACGACATTATTAGCTTGGCGTTGGCATATGGCCTGATGTTCACTTATTTCCTCGCCAGCCTTTCGAAGCTCCGAGCTATCAAATCGAAAGCTGGGCTGACATTTACGGTGGTCACGCAAATATTATTATCCATCATGTCAAGCTTCACTGTATGCGCGATCTTTGATATCGACCTATCCCGCATTCCTCGAGCCGCTTATCCACTGGTAATCCTTGCTATAAGCTTGGAGAATATGTTCAGAATCATCTACGCCGTCATTCTCACGCCTGCTGAAAATAGTTCTAGTAGCCGCGTTGGCTCGGCTTTTGGCCAGACGGCGCATATAGCGCTTGCAGGCACAATGCAAAATGTGATAATTTTGGTAGGGCTTGCAAAAATTGTCTCCCCCGGCGTTGCTGGCTTTTGCATATTTGCTGCTATTGCGACAGTATTTGATTTCTTCTACTTATCAACATTTTTTCTCTCTGTTTTGAGTGTCGATGTGCGCAGGATTGAGCTTGAAGATGAGCTATCGAAAGCCAGCACACTAAGGCACAATCACGCCCATTGTGATATTAAAGAACGGCCGTCGTGGATATTTAATATCCTGAAAGGCAGGGTCGCACTCTCCACCAGGATCGCAGGCACAATTGTCATGATTGGGTTTGTGATAATTGCCCAATGGCACTTCTTTGGGGATGTCGGTGTACTGGAACCTGTCAAGCGACTGTTTGGCGCCTCAACGTGGCAATCGCCAGTCGCAGCTGAAGCCGTATCATCGCTTGACGAGATACATCAAGCAAGATCCCCTGGATCCTGGTTGCGTCTTCAAGATCACGAGACTGCTCAAGAGGTTATCAACGCCATCAAGCCATCAGCATTCAGTTATACGGCTAAAGTATACGACCCTCTAGTCTTTGTGCTAAAAGATTCGAACCGAACACCCCCACAGCAAAAACAGAGACTTCTACCGGCGGCTTATGATTTCGTCAATCACCAGCTGGCCGAATTTGTCATTTCCATAGTCCTGGTCGGTGCTGGTCTTCGATTGCTCGCAAGCTATCTACTTTTGGCAGACGAGGAGACGGCTGATACGTTTCCTGGGCTTGATGAGAACTCGTCGTTATCGGTCAAAACGCTAACTGGAGGCCATGTGCTTGATGTTGCAATGATCACGGCGTCATCAGATGGCCGTATTGTCTCTGCAGGGCTAGATCGAACCATACGAGTATGGGACGTTCGTTCCCATGGCACAAGCTATGAGCTACCCGGCACAAAACTACTGGACGGACGTGGGCTTTTTCCCATATTGGGAATTACAGTGGATGCAGAATCAAAATGGCTGGCTATTATGTCAATGACTCAAATCCGACTGTGGAATCTGATAGAGTATACTTGGGGCGGTCCTATTCCGATGAACGCTGGCAACCATAACCCAGACGTATTCTGCTTTCACCCAAGGTCAACTCAGAAAATCCCCAGACTGATTATTGTGAGTAAAGACGGGATATTGACAGACGTGTCGGTGGTTGGCAATTACCGCCGACACGAGGCAAGTGTCTGCAACGGCCAGCTGCTCATGGCTCGTTCTCTCACGTACAAGGGTGAGTCACTTGAGTTTTCATTTTTGATGAGTTTTCTAATAGTTCTGGACCAGAATCGAGCGCTGCGCGAGCGATTCATATCGTATCGCTTTCACGGAATGGAGAAGCCTTCATATCGAGGGAGACGGAGACCGGGTGGAGATACGAAAGCCTAGCATTGAACGCTGTGAGTGATGCGACGCTGCACCAAGTGGTGCCGCTCTCCTCTCATCCTTTGTTCCTCGTTGGGTCTATCAGCTCGATATACCTAGTCAGCGCCAATGACGGCGTCGTGCAGCACGTTTTCGCCACCGAGCCAGTGGTTTCACGATCCATTCAGTGCGAATATTCCGACAATCGATATAACATATCGTCTTCTGGAATCGGATTCAGTACTTTTACCCTGGGATATGCTGCCGCAAACACCGAAGAGTGCATCGTGACGAGCTACCATCCCGCTGAAGGGAGTGAGGCGATTGCGGCCTGTGCACCATCGGGAGGTGGAGGTGGTGGTGGTGGATGGTGTACGTGGGAAGAGGCAATAGAGACCAAGAAACGAATCGAAGAACCAGGCACGTGGGGCATTGTCAAGGGAAAAAGTATCATTGGAGTGCGACAGGAACCGAATCCGGCTCGCAACAACAGACCCGGAGTCCACCGTAGACGCTCGGCTGCGCCACGTGGGAATCCTGGAGCATCCACGAAGTGGCAAGCCTGGACAGCTGCTACCGATGGGCATCCTGAGGCAGACGAGGTTCGGTCGTTATTCAACGATGGGCCTGGCTCGGAAGAACTTTTAGTTGTTCCTGGTTTAGGGCCAAGAGCCAAAATTGGTGTTCGGTCTGTTGCGTTTTCTCTCGGCAATGTCATTAAAGTAATATCAGCAGGCGGCCCGGAGCGATACAACGGCGATGACGATTCAGCCGCGGAGTCGCTCTTGACAAAGGATAGTCGGCGCGGGCGACATGGCGGTTCCATACGAGGGAAAAGTTAGTTTCTTGCGCAATCACATGGAATGAAAATCTCAACGTCTGTCGCATGTGTTTCTGGATAAGCTAGAGCTGCGGCAAGCATGGTACCTCGTGGATGTCTTAGATGGCAAAGCTGTTGAAGCTTGGCTTTGGACGGGCTCGGTGGAAGTGGCACCGGCAAGGGACGGAATTACGATGTATGTGGCACATTGTGCGACACCTGTTGAGTTTCCTAGACCTTGCTTGCCGCTGAGCGCCCGCGTGCTATGACTCTCTCCGGAGTACAAAGTACTCCGTAACACTAGAAAGAAGAGAATGCCTGGGTATTTGCATATTAGAGAGTTGTGCCGGATTGAATGGCTAGAGGCTGTCGAGAGTGCGAAATTTGCGGGGAGGAGAAGGTGATTTCGCTGCTGTCGGATGTTGAACCTGGGTCTATCCTCGTTGCCGTACTGAGAAAAAGAAACAGTGCCGACTCTATATTGATAAAACAGCGAAAGACTCGAGTAATGTGCTGCTAGCAATTCCACGAATACCGGAGGAGGCACACACCATCGGGTGAGCCAGCCAGATTCTCTCACCGCCAGAACAGCGGACGAAAGCCCAGCCCCCCTGGCAGCCGCTGTGGCAGGGATTTTGGCACAGGCATCGGGTTATAGTCCCACAAGGACGGAGCAGGAGTGCATTAGAAGCATTTCAAGTCTGCAGGGGCAGAGAAGACAACGGCGAACTGGAAAATGTGACTTTCGTAGGACAAGGAGTCTAGGACATTGTGTGTTGCTGAATCCTGACCCGGAGCGCTCAGCACCAAGAATCAATAATGACACCTGCACGACGGAGGCGGGCGGCTATAATATTACGACCCAATGAGCTGGTTACTGGACAAGAGGTGCGCTGGCAAGCAGGCGGTCAATGTACAATTAATGACGGAGCAGCTATGACCTATTTGCCTACCAGGCGCGGATCCGTATCAGTAGGGTAGGTAACTTACCTACCTACCATAGTTACTATCGATGGCCTAGCAGAGGAGTGGCTGCTTTTTGCCAGCCAATCCTGATAAAAGTTAACCATTTAGCGGCCGCCAAGCTACGTACCCCAACGGGCCTTCCCGGGCTCCCCCAAAACCACACCCACACAACACCACACTTCAATGCTGGCTGGCAAGCTGGCTGGCTCATCCCTCCCTCACACAAGCCTGCGACGATCCGCCTCAAGTCCTGCATTGCATCGCCCCGGAGGGGTTTTGCCCACTTGGAGGAGTCCAAGCCCCCGTAATCTCTGATATTCCGCTGCTGCTCTGCGGGCTACTTGTTGCGTGGTGTCCGCTCATCGCCGACGCCAACACTGCCTGACTGACGCCGCCACCCAGCCTCCCCCATTACCACCTGCTCCGACACGAGGCAGCCCGCCGTCATCTTTGCCGCTGCCCACCTCATCGCTGCGTCGACTCGACTCATAGGCGAGGTGGACTGTACACCGTAACCTGGACTAGGATTACAGCACAGGCCGCATGCGAGCCATGACCGTCCGCGATTTATTCGTGTCACAGCTTCCATGAGTGCCGTAGCGCTTCAACACCAAGGTAAGCCTGCGTACCACGCACATTGCTTCTCCTTTTACTCGTCTACACCGTTTATCGGTCCCGTTGCCCGCTTCTCTACCTCCCCATCCGCTTTCTACTGCTGTATTTGCCCAACGCTGTGCGCAATCGCTCTCGCCATCCTGGCAGTAGCCTGACAACGCCCCGAAACCTCCGCGGCCCTGTTGCAGAAGCTCTGCTTTGCCTCATTTCATCATCGTTGCCCTCCCAGAGTTGCTGCTCGCCGCTCCCTACGACCCAATCACGGCCCGCCAACTGTCGCTGCTCTCCTGCATCGCTTGCCTCTCTAGCGCCGCATTGTCAGGGCTCGGGCCGCACTTATTGGCCTCAAAAGGCCCAACTGTGGGAACGCCTGCGTTGTCGAAACCGCCCTGCTCCTCTTTCTTGCATGGCCTCATCTTACTGCTCTGCCTTTTTCGTTTTGTTTAAATAACCGTCTTTTTCCAGTGCCTCCTGGCCCTGCCAACACAGTTGACGGGCCGCCACCATATCCCCGGCACCAATCTCTGGGGAATTCGGGTATACAGTTGTCGGAACAGCTTGTATCAGGTCTCACAACCTACTGGATGGCGTCTTCCGAAGTCGATCAGAAGTTCCTTGGCAGGCTAGCTAGAGCTGTTGAACAAGACAACCCGCTGCTTTCCTCTATGCTCTTCAAGATTCTCGGTCTCTCACTCAATCTCGCCGAACAGCTCGTCGCTGCCAAGAAGCAGCGCAAACCCACGCCAGTCACATCGCCGCTTTTTCTTCGCCGCATTCTGCACATTCTGTGGCTATCGCGCGAGGGTCTTGTCATGCTGCAGCAGTATGTCATTCCCATGGTAGGAAACTATGTCGAGCTCAAGGTCCTAGCATACAAGCTTCGCGCAAGCTTCCATCACATATTCGTCCTGTTCCATAACTCGCCGGCCGTGTCGACCATTGGTAGCTGGACCCCTGAAGCCATATCTGCTACATTTACGCCAATATACAAGGACGGTCATGGGTTTCTTGGTGTCGATGGTGATCCTATCTCTCGCTCGTCTTCTGTTCAGCCCACGCATGCCCTGGAAGGCGGGCCTGTCGGGCCACCACCTGGTTTTGAGACGCAAGTTGCGCTCCTCCCCCCATCGTTTTTGCTACCCGAAAAAGATTATCTGCCCACCGCGCATGAATACTTCCAAGAAGCAATGGATCTAGCCGACCAATTACTTTGGGGCTCACATTCGTTGCGACTCTCTGTCAAAACCGAATATGCCGCCTTTCTATACGAGTGCGTTCACGATGCCGAATCGAGCCGGCAACTTGCCAAAAAGACTGTTGCCGAGGTCTACGATGCGACAGAGGGCATGGACGACGACATGTTTCGAGACGCCTGTGAGCTGGTTACGGTCCTCGGCAAGATGATGAAGCGCGGGCTAGGGGCCACCAGCTCTGTTGCCAAGGGGAAACGTGTCGAGGTAATACCTTCCACGCAGCCAATTGCGAAACCACCTCCCGGAATGGAAAATGCTATATGAACCTTTCTCTTCCTTGTGCCACTTGGCCTGCATTTTCATTTCTCTTCTACCACATATTACCATTATACGCCTACGTCACTCGCCGAGCACCTGTTTTCAGCGCATTCGTTTTGCAATTGAACGGAAGGAGTTTTGTTGGACATAAATATACAGGGAACGTGGCGTTATAGGCGATGGGACACTGTATATATGCCCACAGGAGCGGGTTCAAGGTATTTGGACGGTGTCTGTCGACCTTTTGGATGGGTCGCCGGGCCGCGATGTGATTCTCGATACCAACAGTTCATTTTATCTCCGAGGTTGATGAACACCTCATATTACTATGTACAACCCTGTGCAATATAAACGTGTATAAACCAGCTGTTGGGAACAGACTGAAGCGAGAGACAGATGCGTTATATTGAATCCTATAGACGCAACTGCGCCTTTGCTAGCAATAAGCATGTTGTGATGCGGGTGGGGGTGTTAAATTTAGTATGGAATGCTGTCTAACCAGCTCGCAATATCGGTCTCGGTCCTAACCGTGGCATCCTCGCACTTTCTGCGAATCGCTTCCAGCGGGACCATGCGCCCGGTTTCATTGTAAAAGCGTGCCTGCGTTTCCAGCCAGCGCACGCTCTGGTATCGCGCGTCGATCATCTCGAGGACGCGGCAGTCGCTCTGCGAAAAGTGGGCGTCGGGCTCGACCCGTATGGACGCTGGGTAGAGGTGGCGGCCAATGTGCTCGTGCCAGTACTGTTTTTGGCATTCGTGCTCGATGAGGTCTTGACGAGATGGGCGTGAAACTCCGTCTGCTGTCCCGTGCTCGTCAGCTGATGCTCGAATCTTGGAATCGTTGTCCCTGTTGGCAGTTTTTGCTTCCGTCGGCGCCTGCTCCCCTGGCTCTGCATTCTCCTTCGCCTCGCCCTCTGATATGATATCGTGCACAGGCTGGTCTTTGATAGCTTTCCATCGGCTCTTGCATTCGTTTTTGCCTCGGCTGAGACTTTTGCCAATGTCTTCCCAGCTCAGGCCGTCATTGGCCTCCTTCATGGACCGGAGAAGGGCATCCTCCGAGAGCGACCACGCGAATCTGTTCTCTTTGTTCTCCTCTGCTTTTGTATCTTCTTTGGAGCTGATGTGGTCGTTGTTTTCCTTTTTACTGTTCACTGCCTTCTTATCCTTGATCGATATTTCTGCATCAATAGACGATTCCGTTGCATTGCTTTCTGTGTCCTCTGAGCCTGATATCGACTCCGAGTTGCCGCATTTGGACTTGAGACAGCATTTGATAGATTTGCATACCGAACTCTCAGAGCCTTCAGAGGACATTTCTCCTGAGCTGTTTGAACAACTGGAGCTTTTCGGTTGGCTTTTTTTGAGACAGGCTTCTTTTGCCAAACACTCCTCCTTTCCTGAGACGCTATCTGAGGCATGTTTGTCGCTGGAGGAAACCGCCCTTGATGACTCTTCTGAGCAGCTTTGATCAGCCTCGCCAGATTCTTTTTGGCAGCTTGATGAGTTTGAACATGTGCTAGACCTAGCTTCGTTTCGGGCTTTCTTGTCGTATGCCATCTCTGTGTCATCAAGTTGAAAAAGAGCTGCGGGTCAGAAAACTTATTTCTCAATGAAAGTATTCAAAGGGATAAAATTAAGTTATAATGCAGGGAGGTGAGCGCTTGCCGGCGGAATGGTGCGCTTGAACAGGTGATGCTGAGGCTCCGTTTGCTCACTCAATTGGTGCTTCGCTTTGCACGCACTTCTGGGCTGCATGACACTATTTTCCTTTGCCGGGACTTCAGCACCCTTTGATTGTATTTTTAGTCATAAAATTATAAATTATCTACTCCTTCGTCCTGCCATAACTTTGTGCTTTCTTTAACATATATTTCTGAGCTTACAATTGCTCACGGTTGACGGCTGAGTAATCTGGGGCACTCAGTAAAAGCATCAGTCCAAATCGACAAGCTGTGTGTGGATAGATTGACCAACCACATCTACTGCATTCATAACCATCCTCAAATCGTCAACACCAACTTCCCTCGAAACGTACACGCTACCACGGCTGCGAAACATTGCAGGATGGCGCCCGCACTTCCGCAGCTGCCTGCTCAGTTTGCGCAGGCCATCGAGCTTATTGACCATGCACATGCGCAAGATAGGCGCGAGGCTAAAAATACTGGCGAAGACAAGGTTCCTTACGAGTTGCACTACGCCAAGAAGATGACCTCATGGTTGGTGATTCGCTGTCCAGAGGCATCCCCTGTTTTACAAGTCGCATGTCGCGCGCAACACTTTAAACGGTACGATGATCCGAAATAGCTCGTTCGATGACTGATGCACCTGCTCAAGCACGCCGTCTCACTCATGACCAAAGCCACAACACAGTTAGGAGAACTCAATGGCTGACCAAATTAATACGAAACAGATGGGAGATCCCACGAGACTCGTTCCCAATGACCCGAACAGGGTACTTGACTTGGCGTGCTAAGCAAAAGTCACAGGCTGCTTCACAAGTAGCAGACCTGCTCGGTACATCTGAACTACGGCCGGTAATCCCTCAACAGGACCGTGCTCGGGTCGCGGCGATTATCCGCAAAGAGAATCTCGACTCGGACCCTGAAGCGCAGGCCCTCGAGGACGTCGCCTGTCTCGTCTTTCTGGACGACCAGTTTGACGAATTTGAGAAACGCGACGACTTGAATGAGGAGAAAGTGGTCAACATACTGAAGAAGACCTGGGGGAAGATGAGCCCCCGAGGCAGAGAAATTGCGCTGGAAATGGACTTGAGTGACAGGGCCAAAGCTTTAATTGGAAAGGCGTTGGCGAGCTCTGAAGGCTCTTAATGCGCTGTTATCTATGTCGCTTGCAAAAGATATACTTGGTAATTGCTTGATGTTATCAATTAAACTTGAAGGAAAACCTCGTGGTCGTTCGCTACGCAACGGGAATTTCGAAGAGCTGAGGCTCAGAAGTAATAACTCGTCGCACATAATACAATTGTTCATGACCGTACTCACCGCCAATTCCAGCGCTCTCGGGGTTTGAGGCTCTGGTTTTTCGAAACAACTAAATAGCAGCAAAAGTAACGCGGCAGCTAGAGTTAGGTTAGTCCAGCACTACCAAATCTGCCGAATCTCTTCTGTCTTTCCAAGCTCCCGATTGATATGCCGATAATGGTTGACGATGAAAGAGGGCCTCCATCGGCGGCCAAATAATATCTTGGAACAGAAGTGGCCGTAGTCTGTGGAATATCTGGGCTATGCAGCGTTGTTGTCGGAAAGGTTGATATCGGCGTATTATTGGCCTTAATGTATCGCAAAATGATCTCCGTTGTTTCAACCACATTACAAATGTACAAAGAGTACTCTTTCAACTCGTCGTCGGCATCAATAATATCCGTCTTACAGTAGGGGGCTTCTGTAATTGAGCTGCACTTCACAATGAGAACAAAGCTGGCCAAAGTGCATTACGAAGCAAACAGGAATCTGCAAAAACGTACCAGACTAGATCTAAGATATCGGTTTTGTCAACCAGAGGGTGCGTTCTGTTCAAGCAATGAGTAGATAGACGACGCAAGCTATTCTGATAAATCGAACAACAGCCAAAGAGCATTCGATCTGGGTCTCGGGCTCATCACTGGCCCTGGTAGCAAACCAAGGGAAATGCTGTAGCTCAAACTAGCCGCAACCCCGGTAGCGTACATCTTTCTCAGGTGAAAATCTCACACGCGTCACCATAAATAAAACCACGTGGTTCGAACGATGTAGCTAGAAATGCAGAGGATTTTGGCACGAAAGCAGCAAATCTTGACAGGATTGACATCGCGCACCGGCAGTGTATTGGTAGCCATTTGCTATTGGCTTTACAATAACCTTGGCGTGGAGGAGGTTTGTTATAGAACAGAATTCTTTTAGATAAAGTACTGGTAAAAACTTGAGTGGCGGCAGGCTCCCTTCGTTTAGGTCGGATCGGAGTTGCACAGTGCCGGAGCAAACCGGCAAACAAAACACGTTCTTCAGTGGTGTTAGAAAGAGACGGGTACTTCAAACTGGCATCTGGTGCGCAAGAAGATCGCGGTTGGTGCTTGTTAGCGACGACATTTCATTACTTCGGGCAGCATAGAGAGTTATTCTCGACTGCAAACCTACGAGGAAAGGATGCTCCAGTTTCCTCGTCCCGATGGGTAGGTCAACCACTCCTCGCACGTATTAGCCCAAGGCGGGTCGTGCCGTGTCTCACGCTTTCTCAACGGCCCCGCGTCCGGGAAAAGTACAAATGCGCTACTTTGACATTAATCTAGTTTTGCAGGAGATTTAGCAGCCGAGAAGGCGTCGCCGTGATACCTTGAGACAAGGAATGACAGCAAACGAGCTTCAATCAAAGGATGGCCAGTCTAACTCTGGAGAAAAAAAAATGCATGTTAACAAGTGAAGCAGGCTAGAATCTTGTTTCTCCCATACTTGCTTCTCTAGTTGCATCATGATATTTTGTCTTCGTTTGTACCACGGGCGAATTACTTGGTCCCGTGCCAATCTACGAAATAATGGAAGAAGGCTTTTGCTTACAACGAGCTGAATGGTCTCCAATACCCCCGTAGTTCTCCAGTTTTATGTAATTATTTAGCTCGTTGATGTTGCTGACCTGGCATCACAGTACTAGTGAATGGATGGTTGTCGTCGGGGGACAGAGGCCAGCCTGGACACTAGTGGTCGGAGGACCGAAGAAGGTCGGGCGGCGGGCCCAGCGTGGATCGCATCTGGAACAACAATAACTATTTACGTGGTAGATCACGGCTTTGAATTTGGCATTAAACTGGTTAACGAGGGAACTATTTGGGGTGACTGATGATGTCAGGGAGAGATGATCATCAACTTGCATGCCATTGATGGGTGCGAATCCGCCAGGCTAGCAACTTCGGTGTCCTCAGAGCAGCAAGTCTCCGTGGTTTGCCAGGCAAAGCTGAACCGAGCTTGTCTTGAAAAAGCCCGCCTTCAAAATCTGGCCCAAAGGCACACTCTCTGTACACCGGAAGAGACACCCATCCCTACCTGTTGCGAGATGACGACGAGAAGCCTCGGCTTCGGGGAGTAGCCGGTTCGGCAGTCTGGCGAGGTTACACTCTTTCACTCGTACAGGCCCTGAGAGATTTCGTGGAAGCACTGCACCCTGCGCTGTGATGTTATCCACTTGTGCATCCGCCCCCTGCACAGCGCCAACGCAAAGACATGGCAAAACGAAGATAGTAGCTAGCGCACCGCCACCTATCGCATGATGCGAGATGCTGCAGGCGAACTGATTGATGAAGTGGATGTATTGCAGGGCTCTTCAGCTGAAATGGTGCGGGGGTACCCTTGCTGTTGCCCGCATTCAGAGAAAGGCCTCCCAGGTGGGCTGGAGGGACAACCTCCCGAGACGTAGCGATACCCAGACAGCATGTGTCACCAATACCGGAGAGATCCAAGCCCTTGGGCAAACTGAGTCGCTTCTCTACCAGCGTGGCAGATATACACAGAGCGGAAGCCGGAAACGCCGACGGCCAGCTTTACGACTTGGCGAGCTGTGATACTCTTGACGAGTAAACGAGGCCGGTCCGGGAAATGATTTCCAGTGGTTGTACCCGTGAGCGGAGTTTGATGAACTCATAGAAAAAAATCTGGTAATACGGCCCGCCATGCGAGACGCACCAGCGCAGTTCAACATTGGAACTTGTGATACTGGTAGGCTGGCGAGGACGCTATTAGTGCCACCATTCATGATTAGCGGCACCTCCTGGGCGCCCAAGCTGCTGGGTCTGAGCAACTGGGAGTTTAATTTCCGACCTCAACTACGACACTTTATTGGTGGCAAATTCGGTTGCACGTAGAGGGGTAGCCCAACCCTGGAATTCGCCTATTGGGGAATAGGTAGCAAGTTTTTTTTCTTCCCGAAGGCATTGCCACAGCCGTATGCAAGGCGCACAAGGCTACGTAGTAGCTGCCTAGACACTGCTTTATACCCTAGATAAGCTGGACAGCTTGAACTCAGGGTCACATACCAGCGCTCTTGGCTAACACAAGCGCAAAAAGGGTCAGAACGATGGTTTAACCTCGCTGGAAGTGCTGGGCCATTTATTTACCGGGGAGACTGGCAAACTGGAGCGAGCACAAAGGCACGCCCAGGAACCGAGTGCGACAGTACGGCCTCCATCACCATTCACCAACTGCCATACCCTGGTACTGGTCCTTGGTCGGCGGGACCGTATGCCACTCGGTTGATCTATTTTCAGATGCAACTTTGTTTGAAAGACCCTCCCGGAAGTGCTTGCAGTGAGCCTTGCCGCTAGACCAAGGTCGGACGCCACCAGCCAAATCTCCATCCTGGGAGGACCTCTTTCCAAAACCCGACTTGCTCCCCGCTCGTGTATTCGCATCCGCGGGCTTGGCTTCTGTACGAAACCGCATAAGTGGAAATAAAACTGCAACTCCAATGCGGGAGGTTGGCTCGCTGAATACTGTTGCGGTTAGATGACGGGAGGATCTGTCGTAACCCGCATCTTCTAACTGCACCATCGTCACAAATGCAGTCGCCGCCTCTTACATGGCCCCGGGGTCGGTATGCGTGCGCCGGCTACGAGTACATGGGGAAAGCAATGTAGGCAGGTTCAGGCTTTTTTTTATTTTTATTTTTATTTTTGTGGATTTGGATTTGGATTTGGGAGGACCAAAAAAGCAAGTACAAAATATAGCCACACACAGCTGCCTTCTCGGCTCTGGTGGTCCCCTAAGTCCTAAGTACTGCTTGAAACGAGGCGCTGCGCCAGGTGCGGCACTGCTGAAAAAAGCACCAGATATCAATTGAGTCCCCGTGCGTTGAAGCCAAGTCCAACAAAGACGGCTGATAGAATATGGCTTTGAGACGTCATCTTCGGCTGCCGCCACTGCAGCCGCAGACACCCTAGTCCTTGCCGGGCCATGGTCACTCGACAAGTCACATTTTTTCCGAGATCGTAGTGTTGTAACAGGTTCACGCGAATCACGCCAGTCAGCCGACCGCTGCGATTTCTACTGGCAAGGACTCGCTCCTTCCTGCGGCCCATGTTCCTCGGTGTGCTGCTACAGCCCCAAGGTCTGTTTTTTGTCTGGGGCCTAGAATATTCCGACTCATTCCAGAAGGCGACCTGCAGCCCACGGTTAACGAAAAATCGAGGGAGCAGGGCATGCTTCGTGCAAAGACGACAGAGTAATACAGGCGGCAGCTACGCATGTCTCACCAAGGTACCATTGCATGTCCGATTGAGGGCGTATTTGCTCAGTATGATGCGAGGCCGGCATCGTGCAGAATAAGCCACTGGATAAGGGCACATTTTGGCACAAACAACTGATTTACTAGCCGATGTCGTCTATTAAATGCCCTAAATCAAATACACGCACGTTGTCGCGTGCCCACCAACCAATTTCCACCCATAACAAGCACAAACCCAATGGAACTAAGCATTGGCTATCATTGGAAATGTGGAAGACGGGCCCGAAAGCTCCCAAGTTTCATTCTTATGAGTATTCCCCTCTTTATTGACGGGATGTGGGCCACCTCGCTATCGATGCATTCCTTGGTATTCATTCTATCTTTGTCTCATCCCAGGTTGACAAGGGTCTAGAAAGCAACCATTTTGTGGTGTGTGCCGGCGCATCTGGAGGTGTCACTTCAAATGGATTAGACCAGAGTGGCACGAGATCGATCTCCTCTCTCCCACCAGCCACGGAGCCCTCCTGGCAGGGTGATTTGTGGGCTACTGACCAAGCGTAAAGAAAGACAAGGCTGGCAATCTAGCTAGTAGCATCCCACATATGGAGTGCTCGCAAGAGTCTCAGTTCCACAACGATTTGGCCGATGGCCATGAGACCTGAAAGCGCTACGGCAACCCCCTGGTCTCCTACCCCCACTCGCCGGCGCTGTTGCAAAGCGCATGTGCTTCCTTTGGAAGCCATTCGTCTAACTTGCAATTCACTTTTTGGGGGATGGGGAACCCGGTGGTGGCTCACAAATAGCCTCTGGCAAGTGCCACCTGAGAAGCGCCAATGTGGTGCAGACGCGACTGAACTATATCAGGAACCCTATCCCACCCATGCATGTGCTTGTCGGCCCTCACGACTAGGACACTTTACCAACTTTTGAACGAACCCCAACAGTCTATATTCGATTGACCTCAGCCGACATAGACATTGGCCCTTCTACTAGTGCCGATTTTCCCCCTCCTTGTGCAGCAAAAGCCCAAAATATTATACCCTGCCCACTGTCTTATTGTCCATGCTCTCTTGGCTCGCTTTCCGAAGAACCAAAGACCAGCGCAAAACAAGTGTTTGCGCTCTATGAAATCAGCACGGCTTCTGTGGGACGCCCAAAATTACACGACATTGACTTCCGTTTAACCTCGTTCCTTCATCAATCTATACTTCGCCTCCTCGACTAGCACTCACTCAGCACGTTACGACAGCTCATACCACCAGTCCTGGGAGCACGACAAAACACTCCTAACTAGAACTACGAACAGCCCTGATATCAGCCAACCGTGCTTTCACGAACACGATTTTCGGAAGCCATAAAGGCCATAGCGTTGAAGACGGCAACGAAACGGAATCAACATTCTGCGCCAATGCCTTTTCAACACGTAAGCAGCCCAGCGACTACCGCCTCTTTGACGGCTTATCGAGTTGTAGCCGAACCCGACATGATGAAAGCTAACTGTCTTAATCGGTTTCCTTTGTATCAAGCCTTTTCAGGAATCACAGTTTGACCTGTTCGACTGGTATCCCAAATTTCGCGAATGCCAGAACCACTTCGTTGAGCATGCACAGCATACCGGCCCGGTACAAGCTGTCGCCGCCTTTGTGAATATTTTGCTACCCTTTCAAAAAGTGCAGAAAATCGAAGGCGGACATTTAGAAGATACTGAGAGCGTGGCTACCCTCGTGGCTCTGGTACCGTATATTCGTCGCCTCGTCGCCACTGGCTTTGACACACCGGCTGTCCTACATGGGTTTTTTGGAGACGATTGGAGTGAAGGCATTGGGCAAATACATGAGATGGAGAGACGAAACTTTCTCTTTGCCGCCAAGTCTGAGAACTGGGTCAAGGTCAAGTCGAGCTACGACATCAAGGACGGCCAGACTGTCCCATTCTTGCGGCCTCTTCAAGGCGCAACTGAGCAAGAAATTCAAAGCGCCGAGTCAAGCTGGAGCGAGTGGCTAGCAATGCAAGACTGGATGCTGGGACCACGCGCGCCGCCTGGGGATGGTGACCGCGGTGCTCAGCCCAAGTGAGAAGCCCCTTGCCGTATATATAATTACCAAAGAAGAGCCACATTGTTAAGGGGAAAGCCGCTTACATGCCTACTTATTTGGCCGGGAGGACTTGGTATAGTCATAGATAGAAGGAATAATGTGACGAGCTGTCAAGCCTGCAAATTCGAGGCAGTCGTCTATGACGGCCGGCGGTATCATCTGGAAAATTACATCATGTAGCTCTTCGCTGCTAGGAGCGTCGGATGCGAGCCATGACAGACGGGACGCGGCTGAAATATTCTATAATCAACGTCGTTGAGTTCCGCTATGACTAGAGAAACAGTTATAACTATATGTACAAAATGGCACGATGCAGCCGAGCCAACCAGTGGTTTTCCCCCAAGAGCCATAAAATGCCATCAAGGAGCGCAGGCAAAATAAAAATCACCACCTACATGCACCTCCGACGCCAGACTATATCCCACTCTAATGCTGTTGTTACCCGCGGTTTGCGTTCTTTACCGCTGCCTGATGAAATATTGTTGTAGATGAGATGAAGAGTGAAAAGAGAAGAAATAAAAAAGTCTCAGGTGGCGGTGGAAACGCATATAGCGAAAAGGAACCAGTAATTTTGTCGCCGTACTTTGCTCCCCCAAAACCCAACCGTTACGTGCTTTGCTTGAATCCTGAACGCCGCCGAAAACAATGTGCTCAGTCGAGGTAAACAAATATAACATCCTTGTCCTAGTTATTCCAATTGCACAGGGTGCCTCGGCATACCCCCTTCTCGTATTAAAATGATATGCTCGCAATCCATCCCCACGTGGGTAACGGGGCACTTATAAAGTACAGCCCGCAGCAGCTTTCTTTTAACCAGTTGCTGCGCGGAAAAGCGAAGATCACGGTTAGTTGAGGAACCCCTTGCATGTTGCGGTGCCACACAGACATGGGATTCGATCCAAACTACCGATCTCGCGTTCGAATTTGTAGTCGTATGTCAGTTCTTCGTCTGTTGGGGTGCTAGTTAGCTGCTGTAGCGTGGCAAGTTATGTCGATGGACTTACTCATGGTAATTTCACGAAGAGCGTAGATGACAATGCGCTTGCTGCCCTCAACTTTGATGATCTTGGCCGTGCAATTCGGCATGCAGCTGTGGTTGATGAAACGCGCAATGCCACCTTTCTTGGTGGCATCAATGACGGTATTCTCATCAATACGGAACAAGTAGCTGCTGCCGATGCCGCTCTTGAGATATCGATTTTCACGAATCTCAGAAATTTGTTGACGGACTTCTTCACCCACGTATTCGATAATCATGTCATCCTTGTGGATGTCTTCCATGGTATACAAGCCCCAATTATGAATAGCGGACCTGGCAAACTTGACAGGCTTCTTCCGCTTCTTAAGCTGGTTGAACTTGAATACATCCGAGTCTTGTCCAAGAGTCTTCTTTTGATCATTCAAGTCCGCGACGTATCGACGATTCGTTGCTCGGTTGGCTCTCGAATTGCCCTTGGCGATTAACTTGTCCGCTGCAATCTTGGAAGCTTCCGCTGTAGTAGGAGTGGAGTCTTTGCCATTCTTCACGCGAGCCTCCCGCTCTTCGCGTACCTTTTGGACTTTGATATGATGAGGCAGATACTTCGACTTTTCCGAGTTGAGAATCTTCTTGACGCCTTCTGTTCGTGCACAGCCCGTAGGATTTGGGACATAGTATCCGCTAATGGATATTGGCTTATTCACAGAGAGGCCGCTTGTATTAAGCTCTCGAATGCGCTGTTTCTGCCAAAGCCAGAGATCAGCGCTGCCAATTTCAGCAGTCTGAAACTTCCTTCCTAGCTTTGCCAGATCAGGAATGTCTTTGGCGCCGAGACGCAGAAGCTCAAGGGCAGAAATATCGGGCTTGAAGTTATCTGGCAGCGGAAGTGCTTTGGAAACAGGCTCTGCCGAAAATAGACGCTCGTCATACTTCTGTGGTTCTCGTGGTGTTGTTATGGGCTTTTTGGGTAGGCTTTGGGGCTCAGGGGTTTCGTCGTCCCCTGCGTTCTGGGACCAGTTCTCTTGCTCTTCCACGGCCTGTTTTGCTATGGATGACCTGGGCTTGGCAGATTTCTTCTTTGGTCCCTTGAGAACGCTTGATAGCGGCGTTTGGGATCTCGAAAGACTGCTGTCATTATCATCGGCCACATCAGCTTCAGCGCCGATATCCTCCGAGAGTTCGCTTTTGACTTCGTCAAACTTGGCAGCGAAGGAATCTTCCTCTAGCTTCTTCTGGCGTTTCGATGCCATATCAGCAGCTGAAACAAGCTTGCGCTTTTTTGACAAAGATTTGTCAACTACTGTCAAGCTGGCTTCTGTCATAGAGTCTTCTTCGCCGGGAGCCCAGTTGTCTTCATCCGTGCTCATGCGGCTCTGTGGGCGATATGCAGCTCCCTCCGCCTCAGCTGCCGCGAGAGTTTTTGCGTCAGTGTCGTCATCTGACTCAAAGTCGCTGTCGAAGCTTTTAAGGCGGTGATGCAGGGATCTGAATGCCGGCCGAGAAACAGAGGCTCTCTTCCGCGAAAAAGGATCCACAAATGTGCTGCGATGTGCTGTTCCTTTGGCCTTGGATTTACGAATCTTTGGCAATGTCTTGGCTTCATATCGACCAGTTCTGCGCTCAATAGGATCCGCGCGCGAATTCGGGGTGCCCATTCTGGAAGTGTCAAACGCGTCTGTCATAGTAGCATCATCTTCTTCTTCCGCAACGTCGATGTTGAGCTGACGGCGCTTTGCAGCGTGATTAATGGGATCAAGAAAGTCTGACAGCGAGGGAGCGGCAACTTGCGTTCGGATGTGGCGAATCAAATGTTCCATCATCTCCCGCTGCACAACCTGGACGGCCTCCATGACGGGATCAAAGTTTTTAGCTCTTTGTTTCCTCTCTTCTTCAATGTCGGCTTCCTCCTCTCGTCGGCGTCGAGAGGCATCTTCTTCGGCTTTGAGCTGTTGCGCCCGGCGGCTGTTGCGCTCTGGACTCGGGCTTCTCTTGCGCTCCACAGGCGTTGCGGCTCGCGTTCTAGGCAAGCATAGCTGCATGGACATGTTATAAGTGAAAAACTCCGTGTGATTGACAGCTCGAAAGCAACGCTCGGCCTCCATCTTTCCAGTAAATGAGTTCTTGAAAACGACATAATAGCCTGTTTTGTCGATCCGAATGTCGTCGAATGCGTAGTTCTTTAATCGCTTCTTCATGTGTGGCAGAATGCTCGTGAGCAAGGGAACGCTTTGACAATCGATAAAGATGTAAGGGTCGTTCGCCAGCTGGGTAGAGATATCTTTCGGCTCGAGGTCCGCCGGAGCACGATTTGCAGATACCGGAGGCGGGGTTGATTGTGAAGCCGATGGCTGCAAGGGTCGCGAAGTAGGCGGCCCTTTTGGACCTGTCGGTGGTGGCCTAGCAAAGGAGCCAGTAGCTGATTTGAGGTCCACAGCCGCCTTGGCAACAAGTGCAGCCTGTGCCAATTTCTCCCTCTCCTTCTCCAGTTTCTCTCGCTCATGGCGTAAGTGGCCCTCGAGCATTCTGCGACTTCTTCTCCCTTCAGGGTCATATTCGACCTTTACCATTCCGGAGTCGACTTTGATCCCTCGAGCCTGGACGGCTCGTCGCGCCGCGTCGACAGCAGATATTGGAGGTCGATCGGCTCGCTTAGAGTCGCGGTAGCGGATAGTAGCAAAGCCCAGGTAGCTACCAGTTTCGGGATGCATCTTGTTGCTACTCTCAGCAATATCGCCAAATGTAGCAAAGATAGCTGTTACTTTGTTGAAAGGAATCAGAGGGTTATATCTTGTGACGACAATTTGTGTCGGAGGCCCCGGGCCGATGGAAGTTTTGGGGTCGTAGGAGTAAGGCTTCAGGTTTTCCGGAGCTTGACAGAAGCGCGCTCGTGGTAGATAGAAGTCGGTGTTGATGTACCCTAAGCGGCCACCTTTCGCTAGGCGCGGATCTTGTGGTGCCGGCATATCATCGAATCCAAATTCTTTGTAAACAGGTTTCGCCGTCTTGCTGACGGCTTTGTTGCGTAAACGATCGAGTATTGGGTCGTATGCGCATCTCCTGCCCTTCACTGAAGACCCAGGCTCTCGTGCTACTTCACGCTCTGTCCTCGGGATGTCGCCGGGCGCAGGACGAGATTTCGACACAGTCCCATTTGTAGATCTTTCAGCTTGTACAGATGTTGACCCTTGGTGAAATGAGGTTGTCGAATTAGACTGATGAAGAGGTGATGAGACGGCGGGAATGTGAGAGACACGAGATGTGCCAGATGTGGGTAACCGGGCCGCAGCATTGCTAAAAACCGACGAGGAAGAGCTCGCGTGTGAGCTAGTAGAGTCGACAGTGCTGGGCATGTCACCAAGCGGAGAGTCATCATCGCCTTGATGTGTTGGCATCGCGCCGCCCCCGTTGACTTGCGACCGCGAGAGAGCGTCGGACCCGGTGTCATGTGTTACGGCGCTGAATGCAGATGAGTCGGCATAATCAGTTATTTGCCTGGTGCTGTCGCGATCACTCCGGCCCTGCGCCTCGGCTCTGACTTTCGGGGCGTTGGGAAAGAATTGCGCGAAGCTCACGCCTGGTGGCGGGCGAGTCATCGTGCCGATGCGCTCCTGCTATCTTTTATGGCGTGCTTCGATCATTATACCGCTGAAAATGGCGAGATGATCGGGGACAACTGTTGTAGGTGGTGTATGCGCAAGGATGTTTTGATGCGTACGCGGATTCTCAGTTCACGCGACCGACCGACTGGGTGGAAAGAAAGCCTGAGTGACAGCGAGGCGCAATGTAATTTTTTCGGCGCGGGCACAAGCGGCGCGGACAGAAATTTTTGGTATGGCAAATGATACGTATAGCGACACTGGGTGCGACCACTAGTACTGGGATTTCAGCCTCAGTATTGTGGTATTGCGGCCAGGACGCAGTGACAGGAGTTTGGGAGAATGTTCGACTTGCGGCACGTCCAGGGAGGGCGATTTAATTCTAGGTCTCCCAGGCGCGTGGAAGAACTCCACACCGCACAAGCATCATAGTGGGACACGGATAATAAATTGTCCGACCCGCACCTGAGTTTACGTCGCCGAGTGCGGCAAGGCTCTCACTTTGAGGAAGTAACATGGCCTCTCTGAAGGCAGTTTCGAGCTTAGAGACTGCGTGTAGAAACGCCTGTTGCTCTACCATGTATTAAGAAAGGAAATCATCATTAAAAGTATGTTTGCAATACAACATAGTCACATCGAATGAAAGACGGATGCCTATCATTAGTTCCCACTCGAAAATGAGTGGAACGGGTCATTCCTGTCCAAACGCCTGTCCAATTTCTCGTAATTTCTTTTTTACAAATGAAGAGCCTTCTGTTCATTAAATGTCCAGCTTCAGTTCAAACGTCTCTTCATCATCCGAGTCAATTTCTGGGCCGTTGAGAGTCACAGGCTCTGCGTCGTCCTCGTCGTCGAAGAAGATGGATGTGAACTGCGGCCGTTCAGTGCTCTTCAGTGGGCTCTGTGCGCGAGCACCGACGCGGGCGCGAGCAGGTGTAATAGTGAGGTCCCAGCTGTTGTCCGAAGCTTGATGAACTGGTGGCCTAGTAAGACTCTTGCTAGCTTGATGGTGGGGACGCATCATGGAGGATGCACTTCTACCCTTGCTATAGCCAATCGTAGTACGAGAGGCTGCTTCTCCAGTAGTTGTCCCTGATGGCTCTGTAGCTGACGGCTTGGCCGCTCTGGCTGAAACCCGTTTTGGGGGTGCGACGCGTGATGGCAATGCGCTTCCAGTTCTGTCCGAGTGGATGGCCAATGCCGAGGCTGCCCTACGAGAGCTAATTGTGTGTAGCTTGCGATCATTGGACATGGGCACCTTCTCCCCTTGGCCCTCCGCTTTCGAGCCAGGATTTCTAGGAGCTGTATTTGCGGGAAATGTAGCTCTGGGTTCCTGAGCATCAGGTACGCCCCAGTCGAGAGCCTCGAACTCGCGCTCATTTTGCTCAACCGCCTTGTCCAATGCCGACTTCATCTCATCGTCAAACGCTTTGTCAAGACGTGAAATGCCGTCATAGTCAACGGGATTATAAAAGTTATCGTAATAGCCCTTCAGCAAATACTCCTTCTTCAGACCTCTAAATGTCAAACCTCCTTCAGGAAGCACGTCTGATTGGTATGGTAACGGAGTAGGGGCTGGAGGTGCAAATTCAGGCTCCTCGTCTGCGCTTGTGTTCCTTACATCGGGCTGAATTCCAAACTTTGGAGTTTCCGTTTGTCGTAATTTAGGTCGCTGGAGGCCAGGCTTCATCTGAGAAGCATCGCTCGGCCTCACCTTCTCTTTCCCGGCCACCGATTGATTCGGCCGCGCTTTCGCGTTCGTTGTCTTATTTCCAAGGGGAGCTCTGGGCTGATTTTCTGCATTCGGGGTCAGAATTTCGTAATAGATGAAAAGACAAGCCGTCGCACCTAAAGGAGTTGCCAGAGCCTTTCGCTGTGCAGCCGGCCTCGTCATGAGTTTGCTCTTGGCGGTATTCTTGATAGTTCCCCCGAGCGTGTTTTTGCCCGTAAAGACTGTTGTTGCGTTCTCATCGTTTCTGGTAAATCGTCCCATGGGGGTTTTCGGATACCCCAGCCCTGGCGTCTTGGGCTGTTGTTTCGCTGGAACCTGGTGCGCATGCACCAGGTTCTCCTGATCTCGGTGTGCTGCCAGCATCGCCCTTTCGAAGAGCGGCAATTTGATAGGTTTGTTGTGAAGTTGAATAATTGTGCAAGATGTTGACAGAGATGGAATAAATGAACAATAGGGGAAGATGACTGAATGATTCCTCGGCACCCTTCAAAGTGTTGACACGCAGTGATCCGTGCGCTGTTGTCTAGGCAACGCAACAGGCCGTGGCGCGTGTCCAATGCAGCCACAGCAGCACAGTGGCAGCCACAGGGCGGGCACACGTTGGAGCTGTTGCTAGGTACCTATTTAGTGAACATTACACCAGGCATCTTGGAGGGGCATTATCCTTACCCCACCCCTTTTCCCTGCTTCCAACTCCGCCCATTCAAACAACGCGATCAACCAGTCAAGGTCACATAATTTCCTAGCAAGACTCATCTAACAAGGCTTGACGAATAATCGAAAACAAAAAATGGATCGCATCAAGGAGGTAAGTTTGGTCAAACCTTACTTGGTGCCGCTGGGGTGGATGACGCAGCGGTCAGTCGCTAACGAAGCTTTGCATAGAAAATGAACCAGCTTCGTCTGGAGGCCGATGAGGCCGTTGGCAAGGTCGAAGAGCTCCAGGCAAAGGTCAAGACACTTGAGCAAGAGAATCTCTCCAAGGAGCAGGAAATTACCTCGCTTCAGCACAAGAATAACCTTCTTGAAACTGAAGTCGAGAAGCTTGAGACTGCCATCAAGGATTTCAAGAAGGCTGCCGACGAAGGCCAACAACACGGAACCCAGAATGAAACCCTGCAGAGACGACTCCAGCTTCTGGAAGAAGAGGCCGAGAATGCCGATAAGACGCTGCGAGACTCCAACGAAAAGTATGTAGTGCCCTCGCTACGCACCGAAATATCTCGTTTTTCCTCCGCTGCAATACCTTGGCTAACATGATCGGATTTAGGCTCCGCCAGACCGATGTCAAGGCCGGCCACTTTGAGCGCAAGGTGCAAGCCCTCGAGAACGAGCGTGACCAGTGGGAGCAAAAGTACGAGGAGATGGCCAAGAAGCACACCAGCCTCCAGAAGGAGCTGGAGGAGCTCCAGGTCGAGATCGGCAATATCTAACCTGCATAATCAACTGGGTGGAAAGGTGCGATTCCTTGTACATGCGTTTTTGTCGCTCGATTTCAAAAGAGCCTGTTACGTGGAATTTGCGTTGAGAAGAAAATTATTGCGAATTGAGCAGTATGCATAGCGACATGTTACATGTCTCGTAGTAATTTAATCTGCTCTCTCTTCGGGTATATAACATCAATCCAATTCGTTCATATCCACATCATACGTGTCGTTTGGCTTTGTTCCTTGCTCTTTGTTTCCGGTTCTCGAAGTCTCTTTCCGTCTTTGATTCGTAGCGAAATTGCTTCTTCTTGGGCTTTGCAGCCTTTCGGTTCTTTTTCTTGTCTTCTTCCTCTTCTTGGCCCTCGGCCTCTTCTTCGTGTTTGGGTTTGCTCTCCTCATTTTCGCTCGGTAGTTCCGGCTTTGATAGGCCGTCACGAGATACTGACACAGTCTCAACCGTTACAGTTGTATACCGATCCTCGTCTATGTATTCCTCCTCGTGGTCGACAATGTCTAACTCGGGCTTATCGGGGAACCCATCCCACTCCTCCCCTTGGTCGTTTTCGGTATTGATATCGTCTTCCGCAGTCGCAGCATGGGATGCCTTCAACATGTCGTTGACTTGGCGGACGTGGTCTTCCATTTCTTGGCGTCGTTCGTCTCGCACCTTGTAGGCGCAACATATTAGCAAATGAGGAGATGAACCCAAATGACACAAGGCGTACTTGTTTGCGTGTATCCAATTTCTCTTGCCGCGCTCGCTTCGCTGCTGCTTCCTGTGCATTTTTGATGCGCTGCTGCTTTCGTTTGTGAAAGCCAGTCAAGTATTCTTGGCGAGCGTCATTGTCGAAGTTGACTTCCTCTACTTCTGAAGTATTTTTTCGCTTCCTATTCGCAAGAGGAAGGATGCTTTTCTTTACTCGTGGTTTGGCGAACATAATGCGTGGCTAATGGCGATGTTTAAGCTGTAAGTTGTTCGGCGTGCGACAGGTCCATCCAAAAATTATTTGCTGCTATCGTTATCGGCCACTGTTCTTCGAGAGCCGCCCTGGGTGTGCCACTAAAGGGGACTTGCACCAAAGATGGTGATTACATAATCACCGTTACAGCTTGCCATCATCCAAGCACAGCTGGAGACATACCTACCGTTGAGGAGCTTCAAATACAGAAACTCAAGCAAAATTTACCCGCAATGCGTCTGCAGGCGTTTATCGGGTCGCTCACGCTCTCTGGAGTTGCTGTAGCGTTTTCAGATGCCACACCCTGGCTCCTCTACTCTACTGCGTCGTACGTCATGCCTTGTCCTCTCCCTCATTGACGCGGCTCTAACGAGGAGTGCAACTGCCTAGCTTTCCTTCGACGGATCCAACACTGCTCCAGACCAGCTCTGACGTACTGAAAAACACAAAAGAAATCCTCTCGAGATGCCCGACCGACCACTACATTTTCGCGACCCAGCCTGGGATGATTGCCGCCGATCTCCGCCACCGTGAGGGCTCGGATATGCCATCACTCCATCAATCTGTAACTCTCGATAACCGCATCCGAGGAAAATACCTTGTTTCGGAGGTTCTTGGGGATGTCAAGGACGGCAATCTTGTTAACTTTGTCAAGACTGCCTGCTCGCAGCACGGCAAACAGGCTGTTGTCGAGCAGGTCTCATTAGGCCAGCTGCCGCAAGAAAACAGGGCGCAGGCTCTTCTTATTAATGGTGCGAATTACGAACAAATTCCATCTCACTAGCTAACAAACCACCAGATCGCATCCTTGGCGAACGCATTGGCAAAGATAACGGCCACAACAGCTTCACTGTCCTATTTTATGCCACCCGACCGGAACCCGCCTACGAAGCCCAATTCGACGAGGCCGTTCACCAGGACTTGCGAAGAGCTATACATGACAGCAATGCTCTTGCAGAGAAGGATAGCAGACCGTTATTTGAGAAATATCAGTTTTTCACGCCAGGTACGTAACCTTATGTTGTCAGCACAACCTTCAATGTCTAATGGCACCATTAGGCATATTCATGGGCCTTATCACCGCGATCGTTCTTTTCAGCATTCTTGGAATTGGAATCAAGGGCCTTACTAGTCTTAAGGTGTCGTATGGTGCATTTGAAAAGGAAATGGGGCCCTCTGCACAGAAGAAACAGCAGTAATGGCATGTAATCATGTACCTCTTCATAGGGAAACCTGTGTTGGGTTTATCGGGCGGCCTGTATAATACGAAGTTCTCATTGGAATTTGCAGCTTGCGACTTAATGTTAGCATACTTACAGATGGAAGGCATGTATTTCATGTGCAGAGTAACGGCTAGGTTATCAGAGTATCTGAAACAACAGCCACGTCCTTTTGCTTGACGCTAATAAATATTCACACCCAACAACACCATACTATAGCCCAGTTTTGTAAATCCAGTCCAACGCCTGTACACCGGGTGCCGAGACCCTTCATGCAAATATGCCACCTCCGGGCGTCACAGCATCATTATGTGACGCTTCGTGGAGACATCGAGTCTTCAGCTTATTGGCAACTCAAACTAGGTGGCTGGGCAGGAGAAAGTTGGCAATACCTTCTTTGATCGCATACTCGTGTCCGCAGTTGCCACAAACAAGCTTGCCTTCCGAAATCTGTGTCTCAAGCAACAAGTGGTGCAGATCCTTCAAAGTCTTCTGATCAGCCTGCAGCTCCTCGACTGTAGGGGCTTGCTCCGGAAGCTGTGGGAATCCGAGCTATTAGAGAAAAAGGGTTGTCAGCCAAAAAGCTAAAATATATTTGAAAAGAAAGTCATTGCTAAATGTTCAGACTGAGCGAAAATCCAGCGATATCACGCCTCTCACAGGAGCTTATCGCGGTGTCCTCGTGTTGGAAAATTCACAACGCTATAGTTCTTACCTCTGATGAAGTGGTTCGAAGAGCTGCCCAGTCGAGTCTAGGGAGAACGTTGATGAGCATAGCTGGGTTCAGCTCAATCTCATCTTGAACAAGTTCGGCGTCCTTGGGATGCAAAGGAAAGGATTCAGAGGTGGCTTTGCAGGCTTTGGCCGCGCAGTTGACAAAATTAAGGCTAAGAACCTTCATTTTGACGATGTCTAAGTTCTTCGCGTGCGCAAGGTTTTTTAGGTAGAATAACTGAAAAAGATGCACGACACTACCTGGCGGGCCACCTTCATCAACATCCAGCTTACAACTTTTTTTTTGGCGGGCTCACTTTTTTTTTTTTGCCTGGACCGCCACGTGACAATCTGGCACCAGCAGGAAGTGGCTACAAAAAGCGCACAAGGTCCATTTACGTGTAGATTGTTTTCGTACACGAAGAAAGTTTTAAGAAAAGATTTCAGTTCATTTTAATACATCTTCCTAGACCAGAGATTTCTCATGCACGGCAACCTTCTTCTTTGATGCACAGCGAACCAGAAAAATGCCGACAGCCATGCCCACGAAGATTAGCAACAGGATCGCAGAAGGGGATCGTCTATAGTACGGTGCCGGCTCTCCGAGCTTGGGCGCTGCAATTGGTTCGGGTTGTTCTGAATTGCAAAACAAGCATCAATCAGCTTGCGGAACCACAAGAAGAGGGCGAGAATGTTTTGGGCATGGTGCAGTGTGCAGGTATTTAGAGCTCAACGTGAATACCTTCGGCAGGAACCTCCAGCTCGCCGCTCTTGGAAATCTTGACAGTCTGCGCAGGCTTGTCGCCGGGAGCAGTCTTGAGGTTCTGGACCTTGTCAACAATGTCGTAGCCTTCGAGGACTTCGCCGAAAACGACGTGACGGCCGTCCAACCAGCTAGCGTGGTCTGTCAGCATTTAAATCCCCGTATTTGGAAGCGCGTCTGGCAACTTACGAGGTGATAACAGTGGTGATGAAGAACTGGGAGCCGTTGGTGTCGGGTCCGGCGTTGGCCATGGAAAGAAGGCCCTTCTTGGTGTGCTTGAGCTTAAAGTTCTCGTCCTTGAACTTGTTGCCGTAGACTATGCCATGTTAGCCAATTGGCCGGTGCGTGCCAATTGTGGTACACGGGAATACATACTGGACTTGCCACCGGTGCCGTCGCCTTTGGTGAAGTCACCGCCCTGAATCATGAAGTCCTTAATGACACGGTGGAAAGTAGATCCCTCGTAGCCAAAGCCCTTTTCGCCGGTGGCGAGAGCACGGAAGTTTTCGGCAGTCTCGGGGACAGTCTTGCCGTAGAGACCAAAGGTGACGCGACCGAGGTTCTCATCGCCGTGCTGAATGTCGAAGTAGACCTTGTGGGTGATCTTGGGGCCTTTCGCGGCAGCGGCGGTTTGCGAGAACAAGACTAGGCCAACTGCGAGGAGCAGCATGGCCGAGGCCATAAAGCGGCGGAGGTTGAACATTTTTCGTGGGTTTTTCGACAGCGATGTAGGATGAAGAAAAAGAAAAACAATCAGTAGAAAGAGATGGACAAATTAGAGTTACGAGCTCGGGGAGCGAGGACACCTGGCATACCCTGATTCCGCGATCCGCACTAAGCCGCTAATGTCAGAGCTTCCCCGCCACTGTTCCATGACCTGTTTCAGGCCCACCAGCTCCGTTACCAAAGCTATTAGGTAAGCCGTCGAGATATAATTTTACCCATAGTTTACCCGGCCTAAAGTACCTAGGAACTAGAATTATGACTCGGCGGCTTTGCGACAGGAGTAAACGTCCTTCGACAGTATAGATATTGCACCACAGCCGCCATGGTATGCACATGCGATATCTGTACACTATACACAGTGATACTTACTTCAATCTCACAGGTGTTCGTTTTGGGCGTCAATTTTGCAGAAACCAAGCTGGTCAAGGTACGCGGTATATGGATTGTCTGCGAAGAGGAACGTGACAGCTGACTGATGATCTGGAACATACAGACAGCACTGGAGTCTTTCTATGGTCTCGGCTCTCAACTTTCAGAACGCGTCATGGCCAAATATTCGATACACAAACTCGCAACAATGGGTTCATTGGCCCCAAGAACCATCACTTCACTGACAGCCGAGTTGGGCCAAATGCCCATCGAGAGCGACGCCAGGAAAACACTGCAGGACAACATTAAGAGATTGAAGGATATGGGCTCATATAGAGGACGTCGACACGCCATGGGACTACCCGTACGCGGCCAACGAACGAGAACACAGACCGCAACCGCGAACAAGCTCAACCGCATCAACCGAAAAGGCTGAGACAGGCCAATTTGTTTGGCACACGCCGTTGAAAGGGAGCTCAGGCTCATGTTTGGATTACTGTACTTTTATTTCCCTAGATCTGCGCATTTGAGAGCGTTGATTTCGAGGCTAGCTGAGTAGAGGACACGACCATGTTCAATTAATTACCATGCATTACGATGCAATGTCAGCCCGCCCCAATGGGCTAAAATAAAAGAAGCAAAACAGCTAATCTTTATGTATCTCCGTATATGCGATTGGTGGATTCGAAAGCGCAGCTCAAAGCTCGTCCTCCATTGCTGGTTCGCCAGCAGCCAGCAGCTCCGCCGCGACGACGTCAACCCGAGCCCATACTCGCAAGAGGTTGCCGCCAACAATTTTCGCCGCATCTGAATCGCTGACCCCATTCTTCAATAACTCGACCACAAGATCCGGATACTGGCTCACATCAGTGAGACCCTTTGGAAGGGTTGGAATGCCGTCAAAGTCTGTCCCGACGCCGACATGATCAAAGCCAATGAGGTTGCCAATGTACATAATATGACGTGCCACTTGCTGGATTGTGGCCTCTTCCGGGACCAGATCAGGGATACCGTTTTCATTGCCATTGTCAATGCAAGAGATGAAATCCGGGGCAATGTTAACCATGACCAATGAGTTGTGTTTCTTGACGAGCTGCAGGATCTCATCATTTACATTTCGTGGATGTGGGCAGATGCTATACGCTGAGCTGTGTGAATGAATAACAGGAGCCTTGGACCCTCCCCAGGCCTCATTACCACCCAATACATCGCGCATCGTATCGTCGCTAGAGAGATGGTTAGCGGAAAGGCAGCGAGGGAACAGGAACGATACAACAAGGGCGTACCTAACGTGGGCAAGATCGACAATCATTCCAATTCTGTTCATCTCATGAATAAGCTGACGTCCAATGGGGCTGACGCCATGCCACTTTGGTTTCGCCTTTCTAGTAGGCCCGTCCAGAATAGCAGCATCGGCGAACTTGTTGTGGCAGTTGTGCGTGAGGGTGGTATAGCGAACGCCAAGATTATAGAATAGTCTCAAATTGGCCACTCTATTTCCGATTTGATGCAGTCCTTCAACACCTAGTGGTGAAATGAGCTTGCCCTGCTTGAAGGCTGCCAGAGCGGTCTTGCTATCGACCGCTTGGGAGAAATCATTTGGATATAGCTTCTGCAGCCTATTCATGACATCAATCTGATCAAGCGTATATTGAACACCTATTCAATAGTTAGCCTACGAGGTTCAGACCTCGAGGAGAAAAGGGCCATGTTGCGTACTCGCAGCATAATTTTCGTCCGAGAAGTCACTGCCATCTTTAGGACATGGCGCATATACGCTCCAAAATGCACCGCCAGAGGCTCCTTGTCTTAACCGATGCAAATCAACTTGCCCCGTCAAAGTGCCGTTTTCGAAAGCCTCCCTGAACGCAGTAGCTTCAATCTGGTTGCCATAAAGCCCACGAAGCAGGACTGGGAAATCAACATGTCCGTCTATGCGCCATAATTAGTAAATATTGTAAAACATCTTATTGGAGAATAAGAAATGCTTGCCTATCAGTGGTGTGGTGGAGAGGATACATCGTGCTCGGTCATCAAGCGCGTTGGTATGGCTGCAGCCGTGTGTGCTAGGGTTGCCAGCGCGTAGCTTGTGGAGGAGACCATTCGTCTCCCAAAACGCATCGAAAACGATAACCGCCGCCACAGCGAACAAGATGAGCAACTTTAGCCATGAAGGCTCCTGTGCCCTGCAAACTGGACCTTTCTCATTGTCCTGCTTGTCGCCGACGTTGATTGGCAGAGGCGGCATGTCTGGAATAGATGGTAGTGGCAGCGATCAAACGAGTGGGGGTGAACGGACACTCGGGGCACATTTAACTCGAAGCCGCTTCAATTGGCAGACGCTGTATGAAATAGTGTCTTCTCCAAGCTATACACTGTGATTGTATTGTGAGAATGTGGACGTTGACCAATGTTTTACTCCGCCCTTTATCAATGCACATGTATGTATGCATGTACAAAGGGTGACTATTACGCCAGTAACTAGAGGTACTTGTGAGTGCTTATAAACCTTGACCTTCACAATGTACCGGATATCACACCATGCTAAAGTCGACCTAGCACGGTGGGAGCACTGTGCTCAGCAGCTTTCTCGGTCCCCTGTACCAAGCTGCCCGGAGCCTGTGTTAGAGCTGACCCCACAGCGCGTCACTACCTGCCTAGGAACTTCTAGCTGCCTGGCAGGAACTTCTGAACATATGTTCCCGCACAAGAGTGCCTGGTGATAATATCAGAGTTGTAACACTGACTACATGGAAAACTTAAGCCCCTTTTATCCCTAGGCGATAGCGTGGAACGGATACGAAGTGCTGGCTCAGCTGTCTGTGCTGTTGGGGATCTGCAAGGTCGTTAGCGCACTGTAGCCTGAGAGCCCCTCAGCCACCACGCGGCCCAGCGGCTTTCCAGGCACAATACCTACAATGCCAGGCTTGTTGACCTGCTAAAAATAGGGCCCTTGAACAGGCCAGCCACTCACGGGTGCTTGGCATGTTGGCCCTCCCCCCCCCCAAGCTCCTGCACGACTGTCCGCCGTACACCTTCTGGTGCTGCACCTTGTGTCTGAATATCGTCTGGGTTCCCCTGCTCGATAACGACGCTATTTAATCATCACCAACCAACCTTTCCATCGATCCGACGATTTACTCGCTTTTCGCTCTCTCCTACTCGCTGGGACGATACTGCCATACAACAGCAAACTTGCAGTGGCGCTCCCCCCTCTACCGCGACAGCTTTGCCACCAAAGCGAGACACGCGCGTCATTGCCTACTAACTTTGTGCAAGAAGGCCTTCGCCTTTTCCCCATCGCCTACAATATCTGCGATTCCGCCGCAGTTTTGTGCTGAAGTCGTTCAAGATGCCGGGGTTCGCGGACTCCTTTTGGTCTAATGACTATGCTGGGGGTATGGTGCCTCGATTCTCCCCGAGAACAGGTCTGTTGCTAACCAACGTGCAGGACTTGGCGTCTTGTTTGGCAAGCTCCAGCAAGGTGTCATGGAGAACCGACAGATCTTGACTCTCGCGAGACTACGGGCCGAAGCCGAAGACGTTTACGGCCAGCGCCTTGCTGACATTGCCCCAGCCGCTGACCGGGTTTCCGGTGGCTTTTCTCGAGATGATGGCGCTACTGTTCGCAAGGTATGCTATGCAGAATTGAAACGAAACGACAAGACTCACGAATTTCGCGATACTAACATGCGACTTCTGCCAGGCTTATGACGGCATGCGAACCGAAATGCAGGATGCTGCCAAGAGTCACCAACGCATTGCGCAAAACATTCGCGACCTCGTTGTTAATCCCTTCGCTCGTTGGTGCGATGCGCACGAATCCCGCATTCAGGACTCGCAAGATGATTTACAAGCGCGCACGAAAGCACACGACCGACAAGCCGAAACTGTCAAGAAGCTGCGCTCTAACTACTTCAACAAGTGCCGCCTAGTCGAAGATCTTGAGGAAGAGAACAAACTTGCTTTCCAAGAGCCCGAGTTAAGCCCCAAAACTGGTACCCAGATCCCGGAAATCAAAGTCCAGCCTCACAAAGAAGAGGAGAGCCGTGATGATGAAGAGATCTTCGAGATTGGTGACGAGATCTATCAACCTGACCAGCTTAAAAAGATTCTCACCCACATGCTCTCTAATATCAAGATGGGAGAGACCAAGGTACCAATTCTTGGCACGTATCTCAACACTTCAGCTGGCTCTGATATTGTCGAGTATCTCCAACGGACCATGGCCGCGAGCAGCGTGAGCTATGCCGAGCGTATTGGTCAAGACCTCATCTCTAACGGCTTGCTTCGTCTGATCGGAAATGTTGGCAGCACCTTTGCCAACAGCTCAAAAATGTTTTACCAATGGCGTCCAAAGGCATTCCGTTTGACTGGCGTCCCTGAGAAGAAACAGGCGCTCAACCGCACATTCTCTATACCTGTCTCGGAGTCGAGCGACTCCCCCGTCGTCGGAACTGTTAGTGAATACCTCGCCAACTGGAACGTTCTCAACAACTCCCACCCGAACGAGACACCGGCGCAGCGACTGCAAAGGGAAGGGAGAGAAACCGATGAGAAATACAAATCTGCGGTCAAGAAGCTGGATCAGCTCAGATGCGATCTGGAACAATCCATCTTTGTCCACCTCAAGTTTCTTGAGCAATGTGAGCTGGACCGCCTAAAAGCTATCAAGACTGTCATTCTTGACTTCTCCGGCACGATCAGCAACGTTATCCCCAGCCTCCAATCTACAGTCGACAAGATGATGCTATTCCAAGAGACCGTCCAGCCTCTGGGAGATCTACGATACCTCTTGGAGACGTACCGCACCGGTGGCTTTGTCCCCCGAGTCGCCGTTTACGAGAATTACTACAACAAGGTTGATGACCAGATCTTTGGAGTAGACCTCGAGGCTCGTGCTCGCGCTGATAAAAAACGAGTCCCTGTCATCGTTACTGCGATACTGACCTACCTTGACCACCACTATCCTGATCTTGAAGGCGACGAGGCTAGGAGAGGTGTTTGGCTTGTGGATGTTCCTTTGGCACAAACGCATCGTCTCCGAGCAAAGCTGAATAATGACGGTGCAGTCTCGCAGGAAATCTTTAGCGACTTTGATATCCCCACAGTCGCCAGTCTTCTTAAGCTCTACCTTCTTGAACTCCCTGGTAGGTACTTACCCTCCCAACTTGCTAGTCCGGATACTAATATGCCTAGACTCGCTTGTGTCTACGCATGTCTATGAAATTGTGCGCACCATTTACACGACGCCCGCCGCTGAAAGTAGCGAGGCATCACGCGTTGCTGTTCTACAACAAACCCTGTCGCAACTCAGACTGTCCAACATTGCAACTCTGGACGCCTGCATGAACCACTTTACTCGGTTGATTGACTTGACCTCAGCTGATGATGGATATGTCGCTTCCCTTGCAGCTACACTGTCGCGCTGCATCCTCCGTCCACGTGCCGAGACTTCGCTTACCATGGAAGAAAAACATGCCATCAGACTAGTCCGTGATTTATTCGCCCACAAGGATGCCATCTTTAGCGAACTCAAGCGCATGTCGACACTGAGCCATTCCTCGTCCATTGGAGGCAACCGGCCACGGGCTATCAGTACGGATGAAAGCAACCGCAAGGCCTTGATGGAAGAGCGAAACAGAGCCTTGCTAGAAAAGGCGACGGCAAGCCGCAGCCGTGCCACCAGCCCTGCTCCTGGATCGAGCCGTGGGCACCGTCGCGACCGCAGCAGCGGAGGACCTGAGACCCGATTCCCCATCCAGACCAGCCCGACCACAACTGATAGACACAGGAGCAGCCTGGGCAGCAGCCTCGCCAGTGCCGTGAACCGTCAGAGCCTCGAGGTTCCCGCTGAAGGATCCATGACGCCGCCCGAGACCCTCAACGGCGCCCTCGCGGGCGAGGGCAACCGCGAGCGCACCGACAGCCTGACCAAGGGCACCCCGACGCGGTTTGTCGGCGGCCGCCGCGTGCCCAACTCCCCGCCCGCTGATGACGGCGCCCGCGGCGTGACGCTCGAAGACAAGCCTATGGATGACTAGTGCAATCATCATCGTCGCTGATTCTTGTGTTTCTTACGCGCTGCCCTTGCTTGTTTACCCCTTTGTCGTTGGCCGGAGGAAACGGGCTACTGTATCATCACTATGCGATGGAGACGTGGAGAGCAAGGATGAAGCTATGTTGGGAAGATTTAACGTGGTAGCGAGAAAATATGTTTTTTTTGTGTGTTTTTTTGGTGTGTTTTTAGTATCTCAACAGGCGAGGGGAAAAAAAAAACAATGCACGATATACCTCGTAAACTGTCGTTTCCATGGCCTCGTGTGCCTTCGTGTGTCTGTAGTTATCGTGGAAGGTGGTTTACGCCTTCCAGCGTCCGATGGCATCACTGTGGAACCGAGCCTCTCCTCATTGCGAGAAAGTTTTACTTCAAAAAAAATCTTTTTGGTATACCTCTCCGTTCTATGATGCTTTGGAAAAAAACAAAACAAGAAACAAAAATGACTCGGCGACCGAGCAATGTACATTTATGCATCCCCTGTATCTGCTTCCACAGTCGGAGAAGCAACCTGCTTCTTCTTCTTCTTTTTCTTTGGCGCAATCACGTCGACAGCGGCATCGACAGCGCCAGGCTCTCCAGCCTCCTCCTCTGGCGCTGCCTTCTTGGCCTTTTTCTTCTTTTTCTTCACCACAGTCTCCACGCCATCTGTCGCCTCGTCATCCACTTTGGTAGCAGTCGCTGCCGTCATCGCCTTCTTCTTTTTCCTCTTCTTGACGACGGTGCCCTCGACGTCAACGCCCTGCGCGACTTGAATGCGCTCATTGGCGCGCTGCATCTCCAGACGCAGACGTTCCACCTCTTGCATCGCCTGTTGCATCTCAGCTTCCTCGCGCTGCTGCTGCTCGTGGTCGAAGCCGCCCTTCGGGTCGCCCTCGAGGCTGAAGGAGCCAATGGTGCTCGAGTCCACCTGCAAAAGGGACTGCTTGAGCCTCCTTACTTTGCCCTTGGCCGCCATGGAATCAGAGTTGTTTTCTGAGTCGTAGTTTCTGGGTGAGCCGTCGCTGCCTTGCAGAGTCTCGTCTGCGGCAATCACGACTCGTTGTCGTGGCTTCGCTGGTGAGCGCTGGGCTGTTGTTGGCGCAGGTGCATTCACCTTGTGGAGATCGAGCTGCATAACAGGTATCGCATCAATATCGAGATCTGGTCCGTTGCTGTTTTGAAGAATATTATGAATGGAATTCGAGGTCTGCGGTAAGTTGTCACTACCGATATAGAATGGGTCGTCCTTGTTTCTCTCTACTCTTTCCGCTTTCCGTCGAGCGATGATGTCGGCGTCTAGATAGCTATCTTCTGAGAGTTGTTGGTAAGATACACCAGCGTTCTCCTCTGGTTCCGCAAGGAGGGTGATGGCGGGAGCAGATGATGAAACGCTCGTGGGTGCTGGTCTCTGGTGGTAGTAAACTTCAAACTCATCCGAGTCATCCGTATCAAGGGTAACAACGTCGGCCTTGGCCAAGAGATGGTTGAGATTGGAGTGAATTGGCTCATCCAGATCAAGTCCGTCAGGAACGGGTACGTTCAGCTGGGCACCAGCTGCGACCGAGTTCAGCTCGCCGCCATTGAATAGCGACGGGATAGCTTGTGTCAGCAGAAGAGGGGCGTCTTGTGACTCTTCGTCTGTAGAGGCAGGCTGTCCTGACGCCGCCTCAGCTGTGAGTTTCAACAGTTCTGTGAATTCCACGGCACGTTCCTGGACTTCGAGGTTGGGATTCAGTGTGAGAGGCTCCATAGAGTGCAGTATACGAGCCAACAGTAAAGACGTCCTCGACTTTCTTTCAGCAGTCCATAATCCTGATTCGCTTCCCGTCAAGGACGCGAAAACTTTGGCGATGGCATGTACCACAACAGCTGCAACATCAGGCTTGGTGGTGCGTGTCGTGAGCTGTAGCAAGGCATTCATGGTGTCATCCGGTATGGACAGCGTATCAGAGTATTCGCCCAACAGCCAGGCGACGGACTTGAGCGCCTCAGATGTGATGGAGTGTCCAACTGGAGTGTCCGCAATGAGCTGCGATAGGATGCTCTCTGAAGCCCTTAGAACAGAGTGGCGCATCGCTCGGACTTTGACCGCGACGTTTCGCAGTTCGTTTCCAATCTTGTCCGATACGCCAGCAGCAGATCGCCTGTTTGCAAGAGCCTCCGCATCCCCGTCAGTAGATCTTGACACTGGCGTCATACGAACAAGTTGCGTCAAAACATCGATGTACCAATCAAAGTTAACAATGTTGGCGTAATTGTCTTTGGAAGACATGACCAGAATTCTTCCGATAACGTCGATTCTATAGTCTTCTGGAATAGGCATCGCAGTCTTAGTGGATGCCGCGTTGGCGGCCTGTTGCAACTCTTCATCAGAATCTACTGACGCATCAGTCGAATCCAGCGCAGCATCAAGCTGCCGTTTCGTAGGCGTCGAAGCCTTGAGTTGTTTCATCAGTCGACTGACGATAGACACCAAATTGTCACTAGTAACCATGCCCTGAACAAGATCGAGAGCCTGGATGCGGATGGTGATATCTGGACTGTCAATGCACTCGAGGATAACATCTTCTTGCTGCGACACAAGGTAGGGATGAGTAAGGACAATCTTGTTGAATGCCAAGAGAGCGACGTATTTCACTACTTCGTGGTAAGAAAGTTGTTATGGCTGCGCAAAGGGTCGAAGTAGCTTACAATTCGGATCACCATTCATGATGATCATACCTCGCAGTTTATTCACACAAAGTGTAGCGATTTCTTCAGTATCAGTATCATCGGCACTCCCAAGAATGCCTCCTTGGATAATGCCATTGATGCATTCGTATAATAGCGACATGGCAGGAGTCGTACGTATAATATTCGTCAGTGGCGGTAACAGTTTCTTGACAAGTCGAGGCTCGAGCGGTGTCAGGGTCGCAAACTACCCACAGTCAGCATTTCCGGTCACCTTCTGTGCTTTGACCACATCATACCAGCTTGATCAGTTTAATAGCCATCCAATTGTTGCCTCCGTCGACCAGCAGCTCAAACAGTCTCGGCGCCAGCGGTAAAAAGTCGTGTGGCCTGCGCCAGCCAAGCTCGCATACGACATTCACAATCGCTGCCGTGACACTGGGGTCCTCGTCTGCATCCATGAGTCGCTCCTTGATCTTGGGCCAAGCCGCCCTCAGCGCTTCGGGGTATACAAGAGCAAGACGATACAGCGTGACGAGAGTCTTCTTTCGGATATTGGCATGGCTGTGGCTGAGTCGAGGTAGCAAATCGGCGAGGGTCGAAAGAGCGAGTGAGGGTGTGATGACATGAGGGAGCGTCGCAATCGGCAAGGACATGACAGTTGGCGCAGCAGCACTCAAATCCTAATTTGAGCCAGATTAGCACCAGCATCTACTAACAAGGACTCTAAGGCGGCATACCTTCTTTAGTAAATTGGTCGCCAACATGAGGACTTCGGTATCAGCACGGAAGCTCTGGACCGCTCCCAAATAGCCCACGCGTTTTTGGGCATACTTGGGGGAGGACATGACCTCGAGGACATGGAATGACGCCCATGACATATCATGACCTACCATTTCCAGGTATATGAGCTTCAACAAGGCAGTGGCCTTGACATCTACAAGGTCTTCGTTAGTAACCGATTCTCTTGGACAAACCCATTCATGTACCAGGGAACACAGAGCATCTTCTTACCCATGTCCTGGCTGCGCACTTCCACGCGACATTCTTTCAAACTCTTTTGAATGTATTCCTTCTCTGTGCCCTTGTGATTTCTGAGACCTTGTATTAGGTCATAAAGCGACTTTTCGAACCTGTATAAAAGCACCTTTATCAGCACAAGTCCCATATACCCCGCGCAATGACTTGGAGCACGCGCGAGAGCTCCAAGGGCGCCAGAATCAGCTCGCTATCTTGGCATTACATCTTTTCCGCCGTCTAGCACCAGGCGGGAGGTTCGCCCTTCAAATGGACACGCGCGCACGAGAGCTCGTCAAGTCTGGATGGTTGGGTGGTTGTTCAGATGGTTCATCGTGGGGTGGTCCCGTTGCCGCCCTCAGCTGCCTCCTGTGGTCCTGTGTTTCGGGCCGCGTGCGAAGATTTTTGTTGCCCGAGGCTCGGATTCGCTTTCGAGGCGCCGTGGAATACAGGGGGAAAAAGCAAGAGTCGGAAATAGGGCGAGTGGGTGGTGATGAGGCTCGATGATGTTGGAGAGCTCCCGCTAGCCAGGACGGTTGTGGGGTGCGGATTTTGGTGGGCTACATGACGGAAGCACATTTCGCCTGGCCGGCCAGCGCTACCACTGCGGGCCTCGGCGCGAGGTCACTGACTATGTTTCTTCCTCTATCTCGGTAATCTTTCTCAATTGGGTGTATAAGGCTAGGAAGGCAAACTGCAGGACATTTGTCATCGAAGACTTTTGGGGATTGGTTCGATTTCAGCCTAATCTTCTTTAGCAGTACCAAAAGCGCCGAAGTTCAATCAACCTCCTCCATCTCGCGCTTGACGAGCTTGCAACATCTCAGATATGTCGATTCGAACAGCGACGAGGCAGCTACCGCTACGACTCTACAAGGACGCATTTTCGTACCGCCGACCGTTCTTCACGCTGCCCAACGGCAACAGCCAGACGCTAACTGCGTCGAGAACGCTACCATATAGCCAAGCCGAGCTGTACGAGCTCGTCGCCGACGTGGACTCGTACTCACAATTCGTGCCCTACTGCGCCAAGTCGCGCGTCACACACTGGTCCGCGCCGGATGACTTTGGCCGCAAATGGCCGACTTTGGCTGACCTGCACGTCGGCTGGGGTGGCCTCAACGAGGAATTCACCAGCCGCCTGCACTGCGTGCCCGGCGTTTCCGTCGAGGCCGTCAGCGGCGATCCAGCCGGCACGTCGTCAGCGTCCGATGCGTCAGCGGTCTTTAAGAGCCTTGTCACGCGTTGGTCGCTTCGTCCGCTCAAGGCGCAGTCGTCACCATCCACTGAGGTCAATCTGAGCATCAAGTACCAGTTTACAAACCCTCTATATGCGGCAGTCAGCGCTGCCGTCTCGGACAAGGTCGCGGCTCTCATGATTGAAGCATTCGAAATGCGGGCAAGGGAGCAGCTCGGTCAACGCAGTCGAGCTTAGTGGACGGGGGTGATATATGGGATGAAGATCGACATGTACATGTACACGGAGCAAAAGCATTTGGGCATAGATCAAGTTGATAGAAACGCAGGCACATAGACATGATGTTGCAATTCGTCAAACATAAATTCATACAAAATATAAACTATCCAAGATGCGTGAACTTGAAATCATCCAGGCAGCGGAGTATTAGACTGTCTCTAACGCAAGCAAAAAAAACACCAGACTATCGCAAACACGTCGGGCAGAAAAATGCGCCAAATAGCACAGCATAAAATCGCCACTGCGCCTTCTAGCTCGGTACCGTATATTCACCAAATATCCAAATCATAAAATCAGTTAAAACCATAAAGCATAGTCTTTCCATACACCGGTGGGGGGAGGGGGCCCAAAAACAGAAACACTCTTCAGCCAAAAAGGAAAAATGGCGATCAGACATAGTTATCAGCAGAGGGGAAACCATGAAGATGCAAACCCAATACTGTAAGTCTTCGTGGGGATGGTTGCAGAAGAAAAGGCTGGGTATCTCGGCTCGAATTATCATCTCGTATCGGGTATCATGATACTGTCGCCGAATTACTTTTTGCTGGATCTGTAAGGCAGAGTTGGTTAGTCTGATTGACTATCGTTTGTCATAAGTGCTATCAACTTACTTTTTCTTTATTGGTTTTCCACCGAAAAAGCCTATAAATGCGGGAGGCGCCGCTTTCTTTTTCTTCTCCTTCTTGCCATGGTCGCGAACAACGTGAATGCCCGGAGGGACATGGGGCGTGGGTTTAGGGGCCTGAGTCCATCCGCCTGGCGGCACCATACCTGGTATGCCGCCGCCGCCTCTACCCATAGCAGGGGGCACAGGCGGCATGCCACCCATACCCATACCACGGGCTCGAGCCATGGCTGCCGCCACGCCCGGGGGAATACGAGCAGTCCTCTGAACACGCTCCAAGGGCCACATTGACATGGTAATAGACCATTCTGGCTCGATGACCCTTTCCCAGACGGATGGTAGAATGATTTCGTTACCAGGACCAAGCAAATCATACCATCCTTCGTGGACTTGGTATTCCAGTTCTTCGACGCTCTCAAAGGCTTGCTTGATCAACTCCTCCATATTCTAAGCAGAAAAAGAATTAGCCTTCATTTGTTTGTCCCACCTCATGGGTATGCACAATTTTTTCCAGGGTGTTGGATAGTTGCTTTGACTCACCGGCCATGTCGTACATAGACGATATGGGAAGCTGTACTTCCGGCCTAAAGCGTCTTTGAATTGAAGAAAGGTGCCACGGTCTTTCTTGGCCTGTTCCTCTATCTGGGCTTTGGTCTGTGCTTCAACCAGCTTCTTATACGCTTCTTTTTCGGCCTTTGCCAAGGCTTCCGCTTCAGCCTTCTTGGCGGCGGCATCCTTTTCAGCCTGGATCTTGGCTGCGAATTCAGCGTCAGCCTTACGCTTGGCTTCTTCTCTGATATGATTCAGCTTTTCAGCTTCCTCGGCGTCCTTTTTTGCTTGGGCGGCTTTCGCCTCAGCATCGGCTCGTAATGCGGCTTCGAGGCGGAGCTTAGCCGCCTCCTCAGCTTTGGCGCGATCCTCTTCCTCCTGCTTTTTCCGTGCCTCTTCAGCTCGCCTTTGTTGCTCGAACATGATCCTGACACGTTCTTCGGCCTGCTTAACGGCCTCTGCCTGTTGCTTCGCACGCTCTTCGGCGGCTTTGGCCTCAGCCGCGATACCCTCCCTGGTGGCTCGTGCAGTTTCTTCTGTGACTCTCTCGATTGTAATCTTGTTCTGTTCCTTTAAGCGCTCCATCTCTTCCATGATTCTTCGGCTCTCTTCTGCAGCTTTTCGGCGAGCTTCGGCTTCTATCACCTTTTGAAGTTCAGCCTGCTCTAGCTTCTGCTTCTCCTTCTCAAATTCTGCAATTTTGTCCTGCAGTTCCTTCTCACGTGCGCTAGGTACCGGTGCCGGTGCCGGCCCAGGCGCGGCGCCAGGACCCTCTAGATGCATGCCAGGATGGCCCATCTGATATTGGTGGTGATGAGCATAGTGCCCGTAGTACTGTTGAGGGAAGAGTGCCATGTCGTTGGCCCCGTACGACCTCGCATCGGGATAGTAGCTCGCTGGGTTGCTGGAAGGGCTGGCGGCAGGGCTGAAGGGATTTCCGCTGTAGCCCACTACCTGGCCTTGAGGGGGGTAGTATGGATATGTTTGCGTGTGCTGGGGGCCTGACCTTGGGTAACCACCGCGGCCAAACTGACCAGCGGCGTAGGTCTGGTGGGGGGCGTAGGCCCCGAACTCGTCTGGGTGATCCACGCTGGGCGCTGGATTCGGCACACGGCGTGCCGAGCGGTAATGTTGCTGCTGGTGAGGTGGTGGCTGTGTCCTCAGCGGGAGGCGGGCGGGGTTTGAGCGTGGCGCGGGAGGTACACCACCGTAGGAGACTGATGCTTCAGACTCGCTGACTTCGTCCTCGTCGGCCCAGTGGTCTTCTTCGTCGTGGGTGGTATAGCCGTAGCCGTCGTGGAAAGAGTCGTCGTCTTGGATGGATGCAGGGTGCGAGTGCGCGAAGAGTGGTGAGGGCTCGCCCGAAGAAAACTGGGCAACAGAAGTTGACGTTCTTCTTTGGGAGGAGGATTAGCGCGCCGAGGAAGCAACAAAGGGTGTGGTGCGGTGGTGGTGGAGAGGGCGGGGGTGAGAGTGGTTGTCGATGAAGTTTGCGACAGCGCTGGTGATACTCACCGCATAGCAGAAATCTTCCGTGTATGGCCTTTACGCACGTCGATCCTTCTGGGAGGGTCGGTTTCGCAAGCAAGGGCGTCACAAGGACGACTTGGTGAGCGTCCGCGGTGTCAACACTGGAGCGCAGGGGCCGCGGTCCTGAGGGCGCTCAGAGAGGCGCAACGAAATGAAGACGGGACTGCAACGGGAGGAGAAACCGTATTGCAGAAAGGCGGCGCAAGGTATTTGTGGTTATAAATGGTGCTACGGCTGGAAAAGTAGGCCGCGGCGTAGCACAAGGTGGGCGAATAATAAAAAGGCAGCCAGTCAGGCGGCGGATTGCGAGGGGTAGGTGGTGACTGAACGGTGAGCTTTTGGTGCGGGCGGCTAGGCAGCTCAAGCTGGGCCAGTTGGTATCAGGGCGACTGGCGACGAAGACGGAATGTAACCAGGCGACGAGGCACACTGGTAGGCTGGTGCTAGCAGGTTACAGGATTCTGGGAGGAGAGAGGATCTTTGTGCGGTGTCAGCCTGGAGCAAAAGCAGGGAGAATAGGCTGGGCAAGGGTGGTGGTGGGAGGTGTGTCGGGACTAACGTGGTAGTGCGTGTGTTTAGGTGGTGAGGTGGGTGGGTGTGCGCGTTGCCACTTTCAGGTCTGTGTCTTGTCTTTGTCGTTGTCGTGGTACAACAAGGCGAGCAGGACAATCAAGGGAGGGCAGGTCAAGGAGGCAAGCAAGTGAGCAGGGCAGGGCGTGCGAAGAGCAGCTGGCGGGTGATCCGGGCCGATGAATGGATGTCGAGCACTGCCGAGTGGGACAATGCGTGTCAAGAAGGGAACGCTGAGGACTGGACTGTTATTACAAAGAATCAAGTCGGACCTCTCAAATGGCGGCGACGGCGACGGCGATGGCGGCGGGGTGGGTGCTTTGGTGCTTTGGTGGCGGCGGGAGGGTAAGAGAAGCGGTGAGTGGCGGGATCGATTTTGACCCAAGAAAAGCAGTATGTTTATTCGGGAGCCGGTGACCACAACAAAGGGAGGCAGAGGTAGGTAATAAGAGGTAAGGTCGGCAAAACAGGTACCAACGTAGCCTGGAGGAGGGGGGTCGCTCGGCTGTCTCCGTGTTTTGAAGTGGTGCCTCCAGCTGGGGGTAACTGTAACTAGGTAGGACCCTAACTACTAGGTAGGTACTAGTACTCAGTACGAAGTGCCTTGGTACCTGAATAAATACCTAGGCAACATGGCAAGGCAGCGAGGCTGTGTTAGGTATGTAGGTACCTGACACGGCCGCAGCTCAAATAAATCAATATTCTCCGTCAACAGACCGCAACTGTCCATGGTGCGCGACAGGCTTTTCGCCGGGACGGGTCCCCTGCTCTTTGTCTCCAGACCCCGTGCAGGGTGGCCACTGCGCGGCCCAGAACGTCTTCGGCGAGCGTCGACCTGAGACAGCTCCCGTAAGACAACTGGCCAAGCAAGCAAGGCTCCCAGGTTTACACCTTGCGGGCTCGGTCCAGGCACTGGGTAGACTTGTTGTAGCGTGATCCGATGTGTCGCTGCAGGACACAGGGACTGGCGGGCGAATCTGCGTAGCCCAAACCGGGGTTTGCCTGTTGAGTTGCTAGGTGGCTCAGGCAATGGTACCCAATAACAAGCTGATGGCGCAGGCACTTGTGGTGAGGCCCAATCTTTGCTCCAGTAACGGCACCCCGTGGATAGATTTCCAGTGCGTAATCGACATGCAAGTCGCGATGTAATGCAGATATCAACGACGCCTTTTTTTACGATGCGTCAATAGTTCGAGCAAATCAGCGCCGTCCTGTTGCGGCACCCCGAAAGAGGCCTTCCCGGGGCTGCAAGTCGTTCCGCCTGCACAACAAACGGATAGGCTTATGCCGAGCTTAGCCTTCAAGAATAGATAGAGATAGATGGAATGGCAACGAGCTGCGCCAATGACAAAAGGCAGCTGTTGATTTACAAAGCTCACGTCGCACCCTCTCCGGAGTACGTACTCTGCCCAGGAGGGTGCGAGCCAATGTAAACGGCAACATGTCACATTACGCAACAGTCATGGACTGTTCTAGAAATAGCACGCAGCAGCAAACTGCCCATGCTCGTAAGACGAAAATTTTCAAAGACTGCTCGTAACTAGTACTTGGTGCACCAGCTTTCATGCGACAAGCCGCATTTTCATCCCGGGCATGGGCCGGAATCGCTGGTGCGCCGCCTCGTTGGGCGTCAATGCCAGGTAGCAACCGACGCCTGACAACGGCCATGACTCTCCGGCTCAATGATCAAGCTCCACAAAGCGTCCTGCCCACGCCCAGCAACACGGGCTGCTCCACAGGCACGGCTATTGGCCTGCTGGTGGCATTTTTAGCACGGTTCTTTTGCAAGTTAGGCGTCTTACGATGCTCTATTCGCCACGGCCCGCACCTTCCAGGCCTCCACCGAGACGGCACCTAACCAAAGAGGGGCCATCTGGCAGCAGTCTTGTCAGTCATCACAACCTGGTTGTCGCACAAAACACTACATCAAGAACTTGTCGCTCAACATGGTTTATGCCGATACTTGTGCCTTGTCAATTCACTCGGAAGACCAAAGCGCTGGTGACGATTAACAGTTTTGACCGAAAAAAAAAAAACGCCAAACGGTAAACTGCATATGGCAACATCACTATTACTTCGCATTGTTTTGCCCTGCCCTCGTCTTACACAAACTTATGAGGGGATCATCACGTCATGGCAACTTTTCTTTTTGTGACTCATGCCGTTCCTGACTACAGTGAAACACTTAATTCCCCTGACATAATGATTGTTTGCAGCCCAATCATCACGTGGTATACATACATCCTGAAACGGTTCCAGACGCCGCATATTGTTCAACTTCACCTACAGTTTGTATAGTGTACTATTCTCTTCCGCTACCATGTCATCCTTCAGCCTCATACCACTGTAGGATTTACCTGACCACTTGAGCTGATGACTTGGAAAGGAGCTCTCGCGCCGCAGCAACCTCGGCCGCATCGTATCCTTGCCACAGCTTTTCTTGGGCTCCATGCCGGCGCACAATCTCTGCGAGCTTTCCCGTGGCAACTTCGTTTAGCTTTTGTATAGTCTTGATGTCAGGTATGGGAAATCCCTCGTCTTGGGGCTTCTTTCCTTTGCTAGAGCCATCGAGCAGTTTATCGGACGACTAAACAGGCAGTTAGTCTTCCTGAGCAGCAAGTGGCAATGGGCTCGAATCGAAACATACCAGTTTCAGGCCGTAATATCCACGCAGAAAATCATCGCACAGCTCAATACTGCGAGCGAATCGTTTTAATGCTTCGACAACGTATTGCTGTCCAGACCCTTCGGCCGCCGCTGACGCAGCCATGAGGGAAGCTTCTCCAAGTCGCGCTTGAGTCTGCAGGCCTATATTAGTAGCTTCCACACTTCATTCTCAAATCAGGACTTACAGTCCAAGAGTTTGGCTGAAGGACCAGGACTTCCTCCAAGGCATAAATAGCCTGGGCGTAGAGGCCCTCCTCCAGATACATGTCAGCCAACTCGGCCCAAGCCTCGCTATCGGTAGTGTTGAATTCGAGAAGAGTATTTAAAGCAGCAATTGATTCCGGAATCTTGCCCATTGATCGAAGAAGGGCGACTTTGCGTTTGGCAATAGGCTATTGCGTTTGTCAGCCAGCTGTTTGCTATTGTCAAGCCGTGTCGGTGCAACATACAACATTGGCATCGTTCTCCTTCAGAATAGCGTCGTATTCCTTCAGGATCTTATCAAGATCATTATTATTCGTAGCCTTTGCCTCTTTGGATAGGCCCTCTAGCGCCATCACGCGCTCGTCTTGGGGTCCAAATCGAATGACGATTCGCTCAAGACAGTCCGAAGCCGCCTTCTCGTCACCGGTTCGTAGGCAAGCCAGCAGCAGATTCTCATAAATCGTCCACACATCACCAGTCTCCGATGCAGAGAACATGGCGGCCAATGGCGACGCCGAGAACACCTTCGGGTTGCTCTTCAGCACCTCCGGTGCCAGCTGTGCGAGCTTGAGTGCCTCTGCATTGGACAGGTGGACCTGCGGGCGGAGTAGGGACGGCGCCATTTCGAATGGTTTTCGTGTCACAGCAACCGAAATATCCGTGTGTCACTGGGGATCGCGACTGACTATATCGCCGATTCGGGACCTGTTGTCGATGCCGTGATGCTAAAGACGGACAGCTGTCGCAACCTTAGCGGAGCTGGCGAATTTCCGCCCCAGACGGCGAGAAGGTCATTGGCTCACGACCCACCTGCATGCACCCACCTGCATGCCATAAAGCAGATACAAAGACATAGTTACGGACGCGACACAGTGATATACTAAAACCAGACATAATTTTGGCTCAATGTATATATATCTCTCTTTTACAAACGACTTTTCTGGATAAATTTCTTTATTTCAAAATCAGGTGTAGTAGACCGCTTTGCTCCTTGTCGATAGTGTTGTTGCGAAAACGCATTATGTCAGCAGATCAACCCCAGTCTTTATGACTTTTTCTGCGTGGGTTTCTAGAAATTTTCCCGGTTCCAAACTTAACCTCCTCCGTCTGCGCCAGGACACAAGCCTACAGAGGCCTCGAGGCCAAGGGCAATTCCTCGAATACACCGTGATTACATTCATCAGAGTGATATTCAACATGGTAGAGACTTCATCAAGCGAGGCTCCCATCGAGGCTGCGCCAGCAACAGACCTGGAAAAGCTCAAGATTGCTGAGCATACAGCCAGCGCTGAAGTCCCCCCGCACAGGTCGCATGACCCGGCGAGCAACTTGAAGAGAAGCGATCCTTTTCAGTTTGGCAGTCGCTATCTGACGGAGGGGGACAACGTTTACGAGTTCAACGCCTGGGATCACGTGGAAACTGACGATGCGTACAAGGAGTATACTGAGCAGCAGCTGGAAAAGCAGCGCCAGGCTCCTGTTTCTGACTTTGACAAGAGTGAGTTGCTTCTTTTTTCCTTTTTCCTACCTACCCCCAGCGGTGATGATATCGAAGCAACAACTCATCTGAATATTCTGATGAAATCATGTTAATTATAGTCTTTCGCTCCCATCTGAGCACTCCATTCTACTCATCTTTCAATCGTAAAGCAACGTTTTTGAAGCACACGCTAACAATTATTGTTCAGGCAGATTCAACGGTAATCCGGAAAAGTGGTGGAACCTTTTCTATAAGAACAACACCTCCAACTTTTTCAAAAACCGAAAATGGCTTCAGCAGGAGTTCCCCATCTTGGCCACCGTAATGGCAGAAGATGCCGGTGCCAAGGTCATTCTGGAAATTGGCGCCGGCGCCGGTAACACGGCCTTTCCTATTCTCGCCAACAACAAGAACCCCCAACTTAAGATTCACGCTTGTGACTTCTCCAAGACAGCCGTAGAAGTCATGCGCAAACATGAAGAGTACAATTCAGAGCAAATCCAAGCCGATGTCTGGGATGTTGCATGCCAAGAGCTGCCGCCCGACCTCGAAGAGGGATCCGTAGACGTGGCTATTTTGATTTTCATCTTCTCGGCGCTGTCGCCAACGGAGTGGTCTCGGGCGGTACATAACGTCCACAGGCTGCTGAAGCCAGGCGGTACCGTCCTCTTCCGTGACTACGGAAGAGGTGACCTGGCACAAGTGCGCTTCCGCAAGGGCCGCTACTTGGAAGAAAACTTTTACATTCGCGGTGACGGCACGCGCGTGTACTTTTTCGACCGCGACGAGCTAGGCAACATTTGGTCGGGCAAGACGGTCGAGGCAGACGGCCACGCCGACGCTCCTAAATTCTCAATTGACCACCTCGGCATCGATCGTCGGTTGCTGGTCAACCGCGCAGAACAAAAGAAAATGTACAGATGCTGGCTGCAAGGACGATTTACAAAGCAATAGACTTGATACACAAATTATGAATAATAGACAACAAAGAGCCATCATAGGCCATGCGGTGAAGGGCATGAAAACAATCCATGAAATATTATTCATAGACATATGTGCAAATACGGTATTTCAGGGACCATGCCTATCATACAAGCAGCGTATCGCGGACGAGCGCGCGCTGAGACTTGTCGAACCTGATGGAGTCCAGGTACATGTCAAGACCGCCATATCTGTCGTCAAGATGCTGCTTGAGTCCTACCATCATCCCGCGGTCCGTATACGCCCATGCCTCTGTCAGACCAACCGATTTGACCTCCTTAATCAGCTGCTCCCGGTCGCGGGCGAGGCCGTCATCAGTGAGGAGGTAGTCGTGCTCAATGGCGGACATGGGAATGTCCAGGATCATCAGGAGTAAGCAACATATCAGGCCTACCATAGACCATCAGTCTTATCTTTTCCAATTGTTTCACGGTCATTTAATGCACATACCGGTCCGATCTTTGCCCTGCGTGCAATGCACAAGAACGGGCGTCGTCTGTGTACTTGTGTATAGGGTCAGCGCCTCCGCAATTGCAGCCCCTGAATGGTCCAGCTTATCGCGGCCGATGCCGAGGAGTCCGCGCGGCACGAGGACATTTTCGGCTACGATGTGGATAGCCTCGTTGCGGTACTTGAAAGCATAGAGGAAAATGAATCGACTGCGGCGGTGATTAGCTGAGTGTGTTTCCGCCAGGACCATCATGGGAATGGAGCAGCGGCCATAGGCAGCAGCGAAATATACACATACAAAAACTGCCACCAGGTGAGGAGACTGGCAACGTGGCGCTCAAAGCTGCGGCCCGTCACTTTGATCTCGTGGTACTGGATACCTGGAATATGAGACGTTTCCGGCATAGAGGGGTTGGCGATGCGCTGCGTGAGGCGCTTCGCTGCTTGGCGAGCCAACTCAGTGCTACAATAGTCAGCCGATTCTATATAGCTTGACGGATTTTCCGCAGCCAGTACGAGCAATCTGGGTACATTGTATGGCTTACTTTGTGCGCAGGTCTATCACAGTCCGGATGCCGAGGTTGTCGGCCAAGTAGACCATGTCCTCGGGCGACGCATTGTCTGAGACAATTGCCAGCTTCATCAGCACGTACAGTGATGTGAGTGAGAAGAGTAAATAATTCCTACCTGGTCTGGCAGATCTGTACACGAGCCCTTCTCGAATGATTCTTGGAATTGCAATCGTGTTAGCGATTTAAAGAGCCGAACCAGTCGCTGGGTAATGAGGAAACCAACTTTTTGCCCATAAAGGAGTTTACAGTTTTGCCCACATCTCGGAAATTGGACACATTTTCGAGCAAATGATCCCTTTCGGCGGTCATTCTTTACTCGGGCGCTAGCTGGCTGCTGAATGGCTCTCCTGCGAGATGAAGCCGTTGAGGTTGCAGCGTTGTGAGGCCGCAGCTTCGGCTGGAAGCCGGTGGAGAATTGGGCAGTACATACCTAGGTAGGTAGGGAGCAGAGTGTGGCTGAACGCTCTATTGTAAGCACTGTTTCGGCCAGCGAGAGCAACGCTAGGAGTTTAGGTTATTTGTGCAAGTTATTTCCGGCCATTGCTTTCTACATGTCGTCTTGTTCAATTGACCTTTGACAGAGATGCGTAACCCGATATTTCTAGGCGAGAGCTCCCCTATCTCACACAAACCAGGCACGATGCCTCTCCAAGTTGGGGGCCAGGCCGGGCCGATCGCGGCAGGGTTCACTGGCCGAACATCCCTACTTGGCAGTCTGGAATCAGGCAAAGCATAATCAATTGATCGATTGAGTACCTAAACCAGTTCTGGTACAAGCCAAGCTTCTGTTCGGCTGTGTCAACAACAGCAACCAGCACTACTAATGCACCCCTGTCGAGCGCGGTGTCGACCCTCCGTGTGGAGGAACTACTTGTGCTGTTCCAAGGCGGAAAGCGCAACTTGTTTTGGTGTGGTGAAATGGAGACACCGGGCATGGCGACGTCATGGGGCCAGAGCTTTTTTTTTTTGTTGCATGCCGTGCCAGCTAAGCAGCAGCTAGGCTCGAAGCGGATACGTTTGAGGCAGGGCTAACATGGTATTGAAGATGGGCAACGACAAGAAATGATGTCGTAGTCAAGGGAGCAGAAGACGCTCAGAAAGCGAGGTCGGTAAGAGGGGTTTTCTGTAGCGATTCTGGTGCGTGGCAGAGGGAGCTGAAAGCTCATAAGCTGAGCATCAAGGCTGCATGGTCCAGGGAGCGGCGGAGAGAGGTTGACGACGGAAGAGGTGATTTAAAGTTCGCGGAGGGAGCGGCGGCAAGTTCGGTTGCAGAACTACCTACCTTACCTTGACTACCTACCTGTACCTTACCTACATGAGTTCTAGTTCTAGTGGAGGTGCTGGGGAGAGGACGCCGATGGTGCTGGGGTTGTAGGTGTGCAAGGTAGTAGTTTACCAGCTGAAGCCTCCAGACTGACTTGCATCTGCTACAGATCTTTGGGCGCCGAGTGTCTCTGTATTCTGATTCTTGTATATCATACATGTATATTTCATGGCTGGCAAGAGAGCCCTGTTCCAAGTAGGGTCGCAGGTCGCAGCAGGCCCACTGCCGGGCCAACCACCAGCTCTTTTCGGCGCCCCAAAATCCGGATCTGTGTCGACAGTCTCCATGACGTCAGCATGGCCTTCCCGAAAGCCTGCTGGCCTGCTGCGGAGCCCCCCAAAACGTTAGTTTTAGTTGCTGTTGGTGGCAGAGCCCAGCTTGGCCTCACCCTGCAAGCTTGCCCAGTTCTCCTCTCGCTCTCTCGCTCTCGCGCTTGGCCTGATAGCTACCTAGTTAATGCTGCTTTTGTCGCTCTGCTTTAATCTCCTAATTCTCCATCTTTTTCTACTGCTTAGTGCCGCCAGCTCCGTTTCTGCTTCCCTTTATCACTGCTAGCATCCCGTCCTCCGGCCGCATCGTAGCTCCCTCATCCATCCCACCCGGGCTCTCTTTTGCTGCTTCCAGATCGAGGCGCCGGCAAAAGGACCACCGCCAACACCCCGATTGTGTTACGACATATCTACAGCTCTGCAGCCTATCAATCCTGGTGTAGACAACCGTGCTCCGCTTCTAAGCCATGCCCAAGCCGGCTCAAGGTACGTTAATTTACACCTCGTAGCAAAACACGAGATCGCCGCTCCTCGCAAACGCAGCAGCCACGCGATCGATCCACCACTCCCCCCTTCCTCACCCCCCGCAATTCGCGCATTCTGATATACCCTCACTTATATTACATGTCTGCCCTTGGCCGCCGCTTACTTACACCGTATCCCGCCTTCCAGTTTCCACGGCCGGCAGGCTCAAGTATGCCGACCCCAAAGACCTCCCCAGCTACCCATCTGCGGGCCTCAGCGAGAACGGTGCTGCCGCCAGCGCCGCCGCCACCCTAGGATGGGCCAACCAAAAGTCGCCCGAGCCCTGGCGACCCGACAAGGCTCCCTCTGCATCTGCTGCTGCCGCTCTCGCAAAGGATTACAAGTCCTCGCCCGCATGGGAGCCTTCCAATAGCAGCGGCGCTAGCAAAGCCGCTCTCTTGGCCGTCGGCTCTGCCAGTGCCGCTCTCAAGCAACCAACTTCGACCCCAAAGAAGTCTGCGCACGACAACTGGGGCAACTCCGCAGCTACTCAGGCTTTCCATGCTACTCGCCCAGCTCCTGCCGAGGCATCTAGTTTTATCGGCGGTAGCACAGCGGCGACGCAGGCTTTCCATAGCAACCGAGCCTCCACCATCCAATCCACCGCGCAGTCGTCGCCTGGCAAGTCAACCGAGCAGCGCTCACTGGCTGCTGCCAAGGGAGCCATGGCTTCATCAAGGATCGACTCTGCCCGCGCCACGCATAATAAAGATAATTACACTCTAGAGGCTAGCGCCGCATCCAGCGCTCTCAGCGGTGCTGCTCTCGCCCACCGCAACTCTCTCATGGTTCACAAGCCCACGATTGAGGAAGTCGGTGCTGTTCCTATTACCACCATGAACCGAAACATGTTTACCTCTCATCCCCCAGTCAAGCCCGAGACTGATGAGGAGCGAATCCACCAGACTGCTGTCGAGATGGCCAAGAAGATGTACCAGCATCAGCAAAAGATGCTTGACCAGACCAAGGACGCACAGAAGGAACAAGAGAGTACCCCCTTCGCCGGCACGTACCTCAACCTCCAGGACGCCGCGTATAAGCAGGCCCAGGAACGCCTGGCCAAGCTCCACGACGAGCACCAGCAGAGCCGTGATGCGCAAGAGTACTACGGCAATTCTTCTTCACCCCGTCGCAAATTTTCCATGACAAACAAGCTGCGTCGCCGCGCCGATAGCGACCCGGACCCGGACGACAAGGTTCGCTCCGAACAGATTCGCGAGCAAATGTCCATGTTCTCCACCAAGCTTTCCCAGGTTGACACCGAGAAGCGAGCCAAGGACCGTGAGGCCCTTCTCGCCGCTGCTCAGCGCAACGTCAAGGCTCGTCTACAAGGTATGGACGAGAAGGTCTACAATGAGACGGGCAAGCGCAGCTCGCGCATGCTTAGCGACTGGGAATTGAAGGCTCAGCAAGCCGCCCAGGCTCGCTCCGATGCGCGTACCGAGAACAAGGGCAAAATTGATATTGGCGGTGGCAAATTCATGACTCAGGAAGAAATTAATGCAATTGCCACCAAGAGACTTCAACCTGTCTTGGATGACATTAACGAGAAGGCGGAGACTGAGCGCGCACGTCTGGCTACTCTGAAGGCTGAGGAAGATGCTAGACGCGAGGAACTGGAGAGAATTAAAGCTGAGGAACGTGCCGAGAAAGAAGAGGCTAGAAAGTCCAAGGGTAAGCAGCCCAACCGGTCTATACGAGGTGCGTTTCTAACATCTGTTACAGAGCAGGAAAAGGCCGAGGAAAAGGCCAAGCGTGCCGAGGAGAAGCAGGAGGCCAAGGCCAAGAAGGAGGAAGAGAAGGCCAAAAAGGCGCAGGAGAAGGAAGAGTTAAAAGCTCTCAAGGAACAGGAAAAAGCTGAAAAAGCTGAGCAGCAGCGTCTGGCAAAGGAAGAGAAGCGTAAATCGAAGCTCGGTGGCGTTGCAGCCGTCCCTACGACTGAGGGAGATGCCAAAGCTGCGTCTGATACTCTCCAGTCTCATACCGCGCATCCAGCCGCCGCTGCCGAAGAAGACGACGACAGTGATGACCTTTTGGATACTGATGACGAGCATGAAGAGCATAGGGGTGCTGCCGAGGCCACGTCCAGCCATGCCGTTGAGAGCACCGACAGCGTGCCCCGCAAGTCAGTAGAGGGTTCTGCTTCGTCACAAAAGTCCAAGTCGGGCGTCAAGAGCTGGCTCAAGAAGCGCTTCTCCGCCTCTCACAGCAAGAACGACACCCCCGAAAAGGATCCTAGCGAGAAGCGCCGCAGCTTCTTTGGCGGCTCGCCCAAAGCCAAGACTTCCAACACTAGCAACGCGAGCCTGGATAACCGTTCGACCAGTGTGCGCGACGTTGCACTTGCAGGCAAGACCGAAACCGAGGAGGCCGCCGAGAAGCCTGCCGAGAAGCCTACAGAGAAGAGTGTAGAGAAGACTATAGGGAAGACTGCAGAGACTGCAGAGGATGTCAAAAAGGCCCCCGCGCTTGAGATTAAGAAGCCGGAGGCTGAGAAGGCTACGACTTCTGCCATGGAGGCTGGCAACTCTGCCACTGCGGGGACGGAGCCCGAAGCTACAACTGCCGAAAAGGCCCTAGAAACAGCCGATTCGCATGGCGTGAGTCCCGTGAGCACCCCTTTTGAGGACGCAGAGGAGCGCAGCCGCACGCTGGAGCTACCGAAGCCCATTGACGACGAGGGCCGTCGAAGCAGCAGCCTGGCGCGCGATTCCCGCTTCAAGGAAGAGATGTAACGGGCACAGGCCCGCCTGATGCTACTATTTTTATAATGGGTTGGGAGGAAAGAGAATGAATTTTTGGATAGCCGCTATATACGTTTTTTCTTTTGGTTGTAAAAAGAGGTGGAAAGCGTGACAACTGTAGTTCTTTTTTGAACACTATAATTATAATACGACTTATTTTATTTCCTTGAGTTTGTATGGTGGGAGGAAAGACTTGGGGTGTTTCTCGTTGGAAAGCATGCCGGTTTTCTCTCATCTTCTGGAAAGCTATTGGTCCCTTCTATTGTTAGAGATGAGGGAATCATTATGTACGAGACAGGTATTTAGAATACATTAAGAGGATACGAAGTCATGCTTGCTCATTGCAAATGTTCAATTAATTTGTCCTTGTCTTATCCAACAAAGGCCTTCGATCATATATCCCAAAAAACCGTCGCCCAGGCCGTTTCAATCTCCTGGAAATACCCCGTTCTATTTTCGTTCCCATTTCGTTTATCAACAATATTAACCATCGTCACATCGTCACATTGTGCACATAGGCTCACGCTTCTTAGATTCTCCCAAAACATGAGTATTATCTAGAACGCGCCCGTGGTGTTGAGCGCATTGCCGTTTCCATGATGCGGCGTAGTGGTGCCACTTGCCTCTTCCATCTCTTGAGGGCTGCGCTTCCCGTAGCGTGCCATGTGCGACTTGGTCGCGACGGCCGGGTAGAGGTCAATGACAAAGGACAGGATGAAGAAAGTGAAGAGGAAGGCGACGACCCATTCGAGGATGGCGGCGACATTGCTGTGACGGGTAAAATTGGTGGCGACAAAGGCAATGGCCAGGCTGACTTCGACCAGCACAACGACGAGCTTGGCCCAGAACGATGTGCGCAGGTCGCGATGTTCTCTGTGTTCTGTCGAGGACGGCATGTTAGTCATTTTTTGAGGAAAAGTCCCCGCTAGGGATTTGGGAATAATTGAAACCAGAAAAGAAAAAGAGAAAACGTACTGATGCCCAGGCGCTGGTACTCCCAACAAGTGCAAATGGCCGAGAGCATGTACCCCGCGAGGAAGAAGAGCAAGAAGAGGTAGTGCAGCTTCCGGTGGTGCTTGGTGTCAAAAATGGACAGCAGGATCAGGCCGGCGGTACCGATGACGGCAAAGACAATGGTGGCGACGGCGAGGGCCTTTTCGCCGCGCGACGAGTTGGGCACGAGGCGGCCGCGGTGGCGCAGCCAGCGCGCGGCCAGCATGGACAGATCGAGGAACAGGCAGACGACGCAGGAGCCGGCAATGAAGAGCGGCTGCAGGACGTCGGCGCCAATGTTGGAGATGAAAACGACGCGGATGTTCTGGTCCTGGTAGTCGTACGGCCGGGCGTGGTTGTCGATGATCCAGTACAGGAGCATGCCGAGCAGCATGCCGACCCAGACGAGCGCCGAGATGATGGGCAGCCACTGTGTGAAAGAGGGGGCGGGAGTTAGCAAGGGCCAAAAAGAAAGAAATAAAAACGTGTGGACAAACAGAGCGCTTCGCATACCCAAAATGATATCCAGCCTTTGACGGCCATTGTGGTAGATGTGATGCGCGCGCAAAACAGTCTCTAGCTGTCGGTCACGTTACGCGGCTTCAAGTTCGACCAGCTGCCACCGTAAGAGAGATTCGGCGTTCGCCAGCTAATGGCCAGCTACCTACTCTTTGCGTCCGTTGAAGACCGGCTGGGTGGAAGCGTCCGCGCCAGGTGAACCTTTGCTTTCGGGAGGAGGAGCTCACCCAAAAACGGTAACGTTGTGCCACAATTCGCGTCGCAGGAAGTAGATGATGAGAAAGTAGAGGCAAAAAAAAAAGAAAAAAAAAGGTCTCAGGAGCCCGGAAATGACGGGGAACTAGACTTCAATAGCTTAGTCGCAGATCAATAATCAATATGTTTGTAGTGCTTGGTTACGGCTCACTGACTAGGAGGTTTCTCTAGTCGTGACGTCAGCTCCGCCCAGGACGCAGCCACCCATCTCATCGTGCGATCGCGTCGGCGCCCTGACAGTTGACAGGCAAACAGGTTTAGTGGCTGAAGCCAAACCCGCAGCACAATGGCATCAATGCCAGAAAAATATACACGTCTGGTTTATTTCCGTAGAGCCAGTTTTTATGTTCCTTTTTTTTCTACATTGATTCCGTTGCTCAAGAATGATATTTCCTGCGTGTGTTGATCCGAACAAGTGACTGCAAAAAGGGGGCTGCCGATGGAGGCGGCAGCCAAGTCGAGTTCAACGCTGCTCGGAATCGCAAGCCGTACTGCGGCACCGTCAACATCATAGCAACTACAGCATGGCCGTGACCTGAAATACTTGCATACACTGGACAGGGTAGGAAGTATCGAGGAGATGAAAGAAAGAGACAAAATGGCAGTCGGATGATGAGCAGCCCAACAAATACATATAGGTCAGCTCTGATGCGCAGTAAGGCGAAACGCTGCACTCCGCCACGCAGCTGCTCTACCTCTATTCATTCGCGAACCATCATTTCACAGTTGCGCAGTTTTCTATCAAACGCATCAGCGCCTACAAACCCCTGTTCCAAGCGTTTGAATCAACTGCTGGCGCCATCCAATGCAACTCATCCACCACCCACCGAACTAACTCGAGCAACCACCCCGACAGCGGCGGTCATCGCGCCTCGGGGTTGGGTCTAGTCCCTGCGGCAAATGGCCGCTTTTATTAAGACCGCGGTCTTGGGCCATCTGAGGCCCATCTCACAGGCAGACGCCGAATCGGAACGGCGTCCTTTCCGCACCGGAACTGCGACCCTCTCTGGGGCTACTGGGCCATAGCAAGCTTGGCAAGCTGGACACACTGAATCGGACTTTGTGTGATTTGCCGCTTGCATTTGAAAATGAGCAGGGATATCAATATTACATGAATCGTTGCCATCGGCCAACGTCGCCCTTCCCAGACAGACCAGTCGTTCGTGTGCTGCTGCTGGCATCCCAGTGGACTCGGGTAGGGCGGGGCATCGAGCATTCAGCCATCCGCCTCAGCCCAGCCCTCAGGTCTAGAAGAGGGGGGGCGGCTAGCTAGGAAGCGGCTTGACAAAAGATCTCTCGGATGGTAAGCCACCACTTTCACGTTTGGGGGAGGGGGGAAGAAGTCGGTGCCAAAAGCGGCGCCCAGAGGCGGCGTCCGAAACTACAGCTGCCAACTTGACAAGCTGCTGGCCTTGCCTGCTTGTGAGGCACGCGATCCATGTTGTCTTTGAGCACTGTCTCCCCTCCTTTTCCCTACACTTCCTGCATGCTGATTTGATACCGGGATATCTGGCGGACTTTGATGTTACTTTTCATGTCACGCTATCGATGCAGCCCCCCGCCCTGAGTGCAGTGTGGTTGGCCCCCATCTTCTTCTCCCGCAGGCGACTAACACGCACCACACATACAGACATCACACCACCCGAAATGCCGCTTCTGCAAGGAAACCGCTTGGCCTTGCCTATTTGCGTTTGATGTCGCAGTCTGATCCATTGTAGCCGAGATAACGGACTTGCATATGAAGCTGCCACCTTCCCCTCTCCGAGGACTATTTCTGTTAATCATTCTACCAGCTTGGTCTACTCGCCATCTCATTCAAATCATTTATTACCATATACACACATAGACCAAATAAAATCATGTATTTCTCCACTACCTTTGTTGCCGCCATTAGCACTGGCCTTGGCGTTGACGCCACTTCCATTGTCTGTGAGCACTGTACTCCTCTTCCTCACTACCCACGGTTGGTCAACGTTGCTGATTGCTTGTAGCACCTCGCGACAATGTCCAAATAGATAGCAGCGAATCTGCTAGCGCCTCTCCGTCCAGCGGCAAATAAGTTTCCCATCAAGCGTCAGGCGTGTCTCTGCCTTCGCTGCGGCAAGCAGATGAATTGGAAGCGGTGCCACAATGCGTCAGATGAGTTTGGCAACTACCACTGCCATGAGAAAATGCAAATTTGATTGTAAATATTGTTTTTGACCAAGAGATGCGACATGACCAGAATTTTGTTTTGTACTCTTTTTACAGGACGTGGCTCGTGAGTTGACCACTCTTCGAGCGCCCAGCTTCGATGGCTTGGCGTGATGTTAGTTGCAGAGCAGTGCACAGGATATGCAACCTCTAGCTTAACCATTTTAGCCAGGATTTAATTTGTCGCAGGATTCTGTTATTTCCAATATTGCATGTATTTTTACTTATTTTTCTCGTCCCCTGTCGTGAACAAGACGCGCCGTCGCATGGTAAAGTCGCGCCACGGATAAGATAGTGGTGTGGCGGATTCCCAGTGGCGGCCCACGCCAACCACAGTCTACCTACCACAAACATCAACCATTCACCACTGCAAACAACAGCTGTCCGCGACCCGCGACCATACTCGACCACGCTTCAATTACTTGCTCCTAGACTCTGCAGGCCTATATACGACAGTGCAACACTTCGCTCCGTGCAGCTTTGGGCGGGGTGAACTCGATAACGCAATCACATCCCGCTCGCCGCCACAATGACTCTCTCGCCAGTCGTGACGACGACGCAGTCAAACGAGGGGACATCGATACGTGCTATCGGATCTCCATATAAGAACTTGGGATCCGGCACAAACTCTTCGTCCAATGGCACGCCCAAGCCCACACCGCCGACGTCTGCGCCCATGCTCCCGCCCACGCTGGACGTGGCCGAGCAAATGAATGAGGAAGAGAAGCGCAAATACGTCAAAGGTATGTGGACAAGGTCTCTTTCGTCCATAATTTGGATGTCGGCCCCTAACACTACTCTTCCACAGGCAAGAAGCTCGGTGAGGGTACCTACGCCCTCGTCTTCCTCGGCCACCTAAAATCGAACCCCGCGAAGCAAGTCGCCATCAAAAAGATCAAAGTCCAAAAAGAATACACCGAGGGCATGGCCCCCGACGCTGTGCGCGAGCTGAAGCACCTGCAAGAGCTGTCGCATCCCAACATCATCTCGCTTCTGTCCGTCTTTTCGTCCAAGGACCAGAACCTCAACCTGGTGCTCGAGTTCCTGCCGCTCGGCGACCTGGAGATGCTGATCCGCGACACGGACAATGTGCGCTACGGCGCCGCCGATATCAAGGCGTGGATGGGCATGCTTACGCGCGCCGTGTGGTTCTGCCACGAGTCGTTTGTCCTGCACCGCGATATCAAGCCCAACAACCTGCTCATCGCCGCCGACGGCGAGGTCAAGCTCGCGGATTTCGGTCTCGCGCGCAGCTTCGCCGACCCGCACCAAAACATGACGTCCAACGTCATCACGCGCTGGTACCGCCCGCCCGAGCTGCTCTTTGGCGCCAAGCACTACTCGGGCGCCGTCGACGTGTGGTCCGTCGGCGCCGTCTTTGCCGAGCTCGTCATGCGCGCCCCCTACATGCCCGGTAACAACGAGCTCGACCAGGTCAAGCTCATCTGCGAGGCCATCGGCACCCCGACCGAGGACAACTGGCCCGGCGTCACCAAGCTCCCCGAGTACACCGTCCCCGGCCAGCACCCCGTCCGCGGCAAGGACTGGTACCAGATGCGCTTCGGCACCGTCGGCGCCGACGGTGTCGACCTCCTCATGAAGACCCTGCTCCTCGACCCCAAGAAGCGCATCACCGCCCGCGACATGCTCCGCCACCCCTGGTGGCACTCGGACCCCAAGCCCACCCGCAAGCAGGACCTGCCGCGCAAGGGCGGCGGCGAGGAGCAGGTAGGCGCCGACCTGAAGCGCCGGCCCGGCGTGGTCGACGAGGACCGCGGCGGCAAGGTCGCGCGGAAGCTGGATTTTGGACAAATGAAGTGATTCTGGAAGGTTGGGGTTTTCCCAACTGTTAATCTAGGCGTTTTCGGGGGGGTTGTTTTAAAAAATAAGCATTTGGACAGGGTGGGAAATCACACCAGGTCTATTGGCGTTTTAAGCTGAACAGCGCATTTCGATATTAATGAAGAGCATGTTCCATGTGGATGTTGTTACAGCATATAAACATGAAATACCCATCATAAATGGATCACCGAACACAATATGTCCATTGCAAATGGATTCGCATTCTATACACAGCCCTTCCCGCCTGCGTATCGGAAATAAATATGAAAAACTCGTCGGCTTCGTAAAAAAGTACCTTTTCGTCTCCTTTACTTGTACCCAAGGCATATCTCCATCTCCTCTTCCCTCTCTTTTATTTTGTAAAAACCAACAACTCTCTCTCTGCCCCCATGCCCGGAGCCGCAGCTGCTTTACATGACGCAGCAGTCCATCCCGTACATGGCCCTCTCGACACTCTTCTTGACCTGGTACCAGTCGGCGCGGCGCTGCGCGTACTCGTACACCTCCTCGGCGCGAAACACGCCCCCGAAGCGGTCCCCGTCGGCAATGACCGTCGCCATCTCCTTGGCGTGCGCGGGGTCGATGAGGTAAATCTGGCTGAGCTCGCGCAGCGCCCCAAAGTACGGCTGCAGGTCCTGGATGCGCAGCGTGCGCACATAGTCAAAGTACAGGTTCATATCGGCAATGAGCTTGACGGCGCCGTCGACGCTGACGCGCTGCCGCTTCAGGTGCTTGCAGATGGCGGTGAACAGCCGCTGGCCGACCTCGCCGTTGAAGACGTCGAGCATTGACTTTTCCGTCGTGCCGACCAGCATGCTCGTGTGGCCCGAGACGAGCGCCACGATGCGCGTCGCCGTCGCCGTAGGCCCAATGTCGAGCCCGCCAAAGATGCTCGCCGTCTTCTCCGTCGGCGGCGCCGGGAGCGGGTTGTAGTCGGTGGGCGCCTGCGTCGTCGCCTGCAGGTACTCGACCTCGTCCATGAGCACGTCGATGCCCTTGTTGAGGCCCGCGGCGACCGACTCGTCCAGCATCTGCTCAAACTTCTTCTTGGCCATGTTGGCCGGGTCGAGAAAGTCGTTGCGGTCCGCAATCTTGGGCGTCGCCAGCTGCTGCTCGTAAAACACGTCAATCATCTGCGAGATGAGGTCGCCCACGTTGACCAGCTCGATAAAAGTGACCAGCGGCGCGACCCCGGCCGTCTTGTCGTCGCTGTGGTTCACGTCGCGCGGGTTATAGTGCGACAGGTGCCCGACGGCGAGGTCGAACCCGTGCTTGACATGCCGCTGGCCGAGGATGCGCAGCAGAATGACGAAAATAGTCGAGCACTGCTCCTTGGCCTCGCCGCCCACCTGCCCGCCCAGCGGGATCAGCAGCGACGCGCGTCCCAGGCTCGTCTTGGCCGCCTGTACAAGGCTCAGTGCCACCTCAATGCTACAGAGAGACTTGATGCCTTCCAGCTTTGAGGCCATAATGGCCGCCTTGGCGGCGAGCTCGTCCGTCGGCGCTTTGGCGCCGGGTATCGGACTGCTGCGGCCCAAGCTCGGCGTCTCTGGCCGTGAGGGCATTGGCGTGGCCGCGGCAGAAGCATTAGTACTGCCCGAGGAGGAAAAGCCCATGCCAGGGAGTGCCGTGACGGGCATCATGACCACTTTCCGAAAGGAGCTCAGGAAATCCTTCTTTTCCGCCGATCGGTTAATGTTGGACATGTAATACGACTCAACCGACGAGTCGTGCTCCGAGAGCTTCTTTTCCCATTGCAAGACGAGTTCTTCCGCCATTTTGGTAAAGTACTCAAGCTCTTCTTGCAGATACAAGTCGAGATGGGGCTCGAATACCCGTAGAACCATCACCTTGGCCATTTCGCGAATCTTTTCCTCTGTCGCACCAGGCGGTTTCAGTGATCGAAAGAAGCGCATCGTCTGTTCGAATACACCAGACACCGCCGTGAGATACATAGCCAATGAACGGTCGTGGCACTCATCGAACAACGGTGTTGTGTACTCGATGATAATATCTTCGCGAACCTTATCCACAAACTCCCAGAATACTCTCTCAGCGTCGGGGAAGATGCGCTCGATTACGACGGCCTGCTCGTTGACTTTGAGCAGCAGTCTTTCGAAAAACAGCTGTGACGGCGTGAGTGACACATCATCGGCCCCTTGTCCGCGATTGATGCACTCTATCGGGTTAAAATTCATGTCTGTATCATTCAGGATGGGGTGCTTGCGGATAAAGATATCGATGGCGCTCTTGGCTCCATTGAGAGCATGTAGCACATGGCCGAAACGGCGCATTCTGCCATCCACATCCCAAAATTCGTATCCTTGCTCAAACTCCCGCACAACTGCATTTTCAAAGATACTCATCATGGAATTCAGCTTTGCTTCTCTCGCCATACATCCGGACGACCAGTCGCTCTTGGAAAATTTGTGTAGGTTTGCGAGCATTTGCGCTTGCGTCTCGGGGTCTCGAAACGCCTTGAAGACAATCGGCTCTGCATGAGTCTTGGCCTTGACAATGTCAAAGTAAAATGGCGCTAGAGCGCCGTAAATCTTGCCATATTCTTGCCTGGCTCCTCCTCGAATGCTCCTGGCCCTTTTGAATACCTCCAGGTAGGTGGCCTGTCCCTCGGGACTGGTATTGGAGACCGGCCCTCCGACCGTCATGGTCTCGAAGCCGTCTCGTAGCTCTGATGTCGCTCGTTTGCGCCTTTGCTCTTCGCTCGAGGCATCGAATAGGGTGGTGGTAGCTTGCTTGTTGGCGCTGTTTTGCGCAGCGGCCTGCGCAGCAGCTTCCTCGCGACGGCGCCGGACGGCATCTTCGAACCGCTGTCTCGCCTCTCGTTCATCCCAGCAGCCCATGCTCTTGAGGCGAGACACCCACCGCGGATCTTCGTAGACCATTTCTTGCATGCGGCGAGACGTTCGAGCCACTCGCATCTGGTCGGCGACGGGTAGGTAGTCGAGCACCGCAACTAGTAATTCTGCAGCAAAGTTACGGCGTCAGCTTATACGGCGACCAATGCGGAATCGCTCTTTATCTCCACGAGAGTCGTACCTGCTGGCAGCTTTGACCGGGTGTCGAGCATCTGTGTCGCCGCCAAGGCGCTGAGGATGCTCCGACTGCGCGAGCCGCCATTTGCATTGTAGCCCGCCATTCTGTCGCGGGGGCGGTATCAATGGCGGGGGCCGCGGGGTCAGGCTTGTCTTGCGGTAGGCGTGTAATCATGAGCTTCCCGGGCAGCAGTTGAGAGCATCTGCTATCATCATTCTGCCCGAGAGTTTTTGGTATGCTCGTGTTTTGCGGAATATGGTCAAAATGCGGAGGGGTGGGTGTTGTCCTGAAGCCCCCGTTACATGCGTCACAGGCGCGCCACTAGGTAGAGATCCCTGAAGACCGGGGCCAGGGTCCAAGGATTGGACGAGGCCACGACGTCATGTCTTATCACTTGTAGGTTGCCAGGCAATTGTATAAGTATTTAGTTTTTCAGAAATACGATTAGAAATTAGTCAAAAAAAATCAACTTGAACAGGGTGTATTTTAGCCGAAAAGCCGCATGTCACGGGCAACCAGCCCAATCGCGTTCTACGGCTTGATCGACCTTACCCTAGATGAGAGGTGCGAAACCAAAAAGCCAGCCCTTACCGTGGCATTAAGCTGTATGTCTAGAGGGGAAATGCGCTGACCTTTCTAAGTATTGGATTGGAAGCATACGTTTTTTTTTTGTTCTTCCTAGATTGCTGTTGCACCATACCTGTGTATACCAGCACGTAACGTTTAGCTGAAGCGTACCCGGACCGTGGAGGTTTGTGATGCTTTACGTAAGAATGCGTCAGGTCCAGGAGGAAATTTTTATTATTTGGAAAGTCCGTTACCCCGTATATTTAACCGAAATGCATCAACACTCAATAATGCCGCAGCCCCCAATCGCCAACGCGTCCGAGTCGCGCCTATCTACTCCCCGTAGTCTCAGCAAAGACTGCGCTTCTAGTCTAAAAATGTAAAAAGATGTGTATGTAAAACGTTCATGGCACGGCTGGCGTCGCGAGCATCGATCACACATGAGATATTGATTTCGCTTGCACCTATCTATCAGTTAGTTTTGGGAACCGTTGGTTATGATCAAAAGAGAGAGCACATACCTTGCGAAATCATTTCCAAATTGACATTGTGCTCGCCAAGCGTAGAAAACATCTTGCCAGCGACGCCAACCATGTTCTTCATGTCGGCGCCGACTAAGCTGAGGATGGCCATGTCAGAGAGAACGCTCACGTCGCCGCACTCCTCCAGGCTCTGCTTGGCGCTGGAAAAGGCCTCGATGCGGGTGCTGGCAGAGTGGATGGCGAGCGAGACGTGCACTTCAGACGTGGAGATGAGATCGACTGATATGCTGTGCTTGTCGAGAATGGAAAAGACGCGCGCAAAGAAGCCGTGCGAGATGGAGCGCTTGTTGGAGTGGACGTTGATGACGCTAATATTGTCCTTGATGGTGACGGCCGTAGGCCGCTTCGGCGGCTTGGGCAGGCCGTCGGCGTGGGCAGCGAGATGAGCCAGCGACCGCGAGCGGTGCAGCTGGTGCGATGCGGAAAGGATGGGGTCGGGGATGACAACTGTGCCGGTGCCGCGTGGGTTCTTGACGTTCTTGATGCGGATCGGGATCGGGGGTGTGGCGCGAACGACCTGGTCCATGGTGAGGTGGTGGATGACTTCGGAGCCGTAGAATGTCAATTCGGCGGCTTCTGAAGGCGTGATGGATGTGAGAAGGCGCGCCGTGGGCACCTTGGACGGGTCCGCGGTGAAGATGCCGTCGACTTCCTTCCAGATCTGTAGCTCCTCAGCCTTGAGGCCGACGGCGCAGAGAGCAGCGCACAAATCCGTGTAACCACGGCCAATATCGCCATCGATCAGACTGCCGGGCACATTACCAAAGAAACCGGTGACGACGGGGACCTTGTTTCCGCATGTACTGAGTTTCTTATGGAAGGCGTCCACTGCCGTCTTATAAAAGCTGGCATCAACAGGATCAGCGGCCTCAAAATGTAGCACATCACCGAGGTCTACATATTCTGCATCGATGCCCTATCAACCATGTTAGTGCCTGACCGAGGTGGATGCATCCGTTGACGACGTACACCATCCTGTAGCACCGCTGTCATGTAGAGACAGGCCAGCTTCTCGCCAAAGCTAATGACGCGGTCCTTGGAGCGCGCATTGATCTCGAGGTTGAATCTCTTAGTGGCGATAATGTACTCGATGAGCTCCTGGCATTCCACTTCTATGCGAGTAATAAGCTTTTGCCGTAGTACGGGCTCGTGGACGTAGGCCTCGGCTGCGGCGATGTGATCTTTGCAAATGTCGTTGATGAGCATCTTGGCCTCGTCAATGTGCGCAATCTGCTCCTCCTCGGCATTTGTCGCGGCACCGACAGCTTTCAGCATGGCATAAACGCCAAGCAAGCTAATTACGAATTAGAAATGACGGCCCGACCTCTATGGGTGATGCAGACCAAACTCACCGACTGGTGGTGCCTTCGGCCTTTTTCCCCGTGCTCCGCGCGGAACATACCACCACCACTCGATTCCGAGACAGGCTTGCTCTAAGGAGAATGGGTTAGAATTGGTGCACAATGTTGTCGCACGCCATGGTCATGGTCAAAGTCTTACTTGACAATATCATGCGCAATCTAGGTGTCGAAAAAAGTGTTAGCTTCCAGTGTCTCATTCTCACTGGTCAGGCGGCCCTCACTCGAGCCTGCATGACTGCGTCGTGGCGGGCCAGCGATCCGACGTACCTTGCCAGGGAATTTACCGACGCTCGTTCCGCCGAACTTTTGTACAACCCAGCCCAGCTCGGGCGAGTTGAAATATGAGTAGCCGCTCATGGCTTTTTTGGCTTCGTCCCCAGGCAGCGCCTTGCTCGAGAATGCCAGCAGTTCGGGCCAGGAATGAGAATGCCGAGGCTCGAGCAACGCAGAGAGTATAAATATGACCTGTGTTGCTTGCTTTGAATTGGCTCGTTGATGAATTGAGGTTCTCCGTTGCTGCGCACTGTTTGCGGCTCGTCGCTGCAGTTTTTTTTCCGACTTCGCCAGTCACACTGTGTGGTACTTGAAGACCCGCCAAAGTGGTGACAGCTAAGAAAAGCTTCGTAGAGAGAAGCTGAGAATGGCAACACAGCGGATGAATTGCTATGCAGGAATGAATGAATAAGAACTATGGGAGTTCTCTTGCATGCAGGGACAGAATTGGTTAAAAATATCAATAGTCGAGCTGCCGATCGCCTCGTCGACTCAGAAGCTCAAGTATGAGTGAAAAAAAGATCGGGTCGCCGGAGCCGGAGGTTGACCGCCGGGGTGTTGCTCGCGCTGAACCCACTGTAAATACTGTAGCTCTACAGCGACAAGTGCTGAGCAGTGGACGAGCCACAAACGCCGTATTACGGTTGGTGCAAGCGCGCCCAGGATCTTTGTAGCTATGACAAACACAAACTCTGGCTTTTGGGGGGGGGGGGGGGGGGNAAAAAAAGGAAAGGAGAGGGGGAGGGCAGGCGATGGGGGGGGGGTGGGGGGGGGGGGGGGGGGGGTTTGTCTCTTGGGCAAGTTGTCGACAATCTGCACGTTCTAAATAAAGAGGAGGAGCGTCACTGTATGCCTCCCATGCGTGCATTAAATTCTCGCGGGGCAGCGGCAATCACAGGCCAGAGAGGCTCCAAGACGGTTTCTGGCTCCGTCCTCCGCTCGTGCTGCTAAATAATGCAATGCAATACAGCGGCCGCGAACAGCCTCTTGCTTGGGTGCCAATTAGAATGGCGCAATCGCACGCTAGCTAGGACGCTAGGCTCTGCCTCCGAGATTTTCCCGTCCATTCCTCCACAGTGGACGCGCTAAGTAGCTACCAAGGTAGCGGCTTCTTCCACAATCATAACCGTCGGGCCAAGCCGGCGTCTGCACAGAGCGAGCTGCTGGAGCCTCAACTTACACGAGCCTTTCGCCATGTCTGAATCTCTCCCCTGCCCTGCTTGGGTCTTTGCCAGCGGCTCCAATGTCCAGTATGCAGTTGAAGTTTTTCATTTCTCCTCGTCCATTACCTCGCGCATTAAGCCCCCCACCGCTTCGTTAGACGAAGCTGGCCTAACTAATGCCAATGTGCCAGTTGCGCCAAAGATCGATCTTGGTTCGGCGATGATTATGCGCCTTTGACCACTGTCGTGGGTAGTCGCTATGACAAAGACACCAAATTAACCGTTATTGGCATCGGTTCCGTGGAAATCCCCGTCAGGCTCGGGCCACCCGGGAGTCTTGTCCATGGGACTCTGCGCCTCCACAAAGTCCTCCACGCACCAGAGGCCCTTTGCAACATTATCGGGCAACCGATCTTGGAGGACTATTCTGTGACATGCAGCGGCGAAACATACACCGCCAATGATGCACAAGACAACATCGTTGCGTACTTTGACGTTTTAGTCGGCCTCCCCCAACTCAGAATCAGCGAACCACCAATCGGCCCTCAGCTAGGCCCATCCCCCTTTACCACTGGCTCGATGTACTTGATCAACGCATTTTGGACTGATGAGGAACGTGACAAGATTATGCCAGACTTGGGACCTCCTTCCCCTTGATAGCGATATCAAGTGCTCCGTGGCGGCGCTAATGAGCCCAAGGTGGAAAGGGCATCTATGTTCTCGGCTGCCGTACTTGCGAGATGCAGAGTTTAACTGATATTATATTGAAGAATTGAATAGGATTAAAGCAGAGCTTTCTCACTACATATTCCAATTCATTATGGAGCGGGAAATCCAGGCACCTATTTACCAGATTACGACGGTCTGTCTCCTGCTCTGTCGAGCATGCAGGAAAACCAATCAATAGGTCGTGAACTGAGGCAGTCGACCAGTGGAACTGATTCAGTGTGAACAATCGCGGAATTATTGACTTCGTTTCATCAGGAGAGGCCGGCGAGCAATGCTACATGCCGTGTGCGACGAGTGGCTGGGCGATACGTCCTGTAGTGCCACTGGCTACAGCTTGTAAAGGACCGATTCTAGGCATCGCAGGCGAAATTAACATTGGAAGCTTTGAGACTGGGGCGTATATTGGTATCACGATGGTATCCCACACAACGGCTGTGGCACCGACGCAGCACTTGTACAACTACCTGTGCGCAGGTTATTTCGTTTATCACGTTTCTCAGCCGCGATACCGGAGGCTGTGCTCGTACGCCTACTTGAGGATGATCTATTTAAACGGTCGATGTCTCCCTCTCTCAAGCACACTCTACATCTCCCATCTTTCACAACAAGGCGCAGCCAGACTGAAAAGGAAACGACTCAAGCGAAACTTTTCAGCATTTTCAGCCTATCCAACATTTGAAAGATGAGCAACTCGCTCCCATGTCCTGCGTGGGTTTACTCCACCGATTCCAATGTACAGTACGTGGATCCTACCTTTTATCACTGCCTCGAAGCATCTCGCTCCCATTCCCCACCTCGTCAAGCATGAGAGCAGTTATTCTAACATGGTTCCTCCAGCCGCGCCAAAGATAAATCGTGGTTCGGCGCAGACTACCAGCCCATCAGCAGCGCACTGGGACCACGGAATGCGGGCGCATCGCTGCAAGATGCAGTCCTCGGAATCGGGACGGTCGAGCTTCTGGTGAAGCGACGACCAGACGCGCGAGGAGCGCAAAGCCACGGAGTGCTCCGACTCCGCAATGTCCTCCACGTGCCAAGCTGCATCTGCAACGTGGTCGGGGCACCCATTACCAAGGACTATGTCCTGCGAGCGGTGCCGGGCGGCGTCCGTGAAATCACGGACAAGAAGGGCAAGGCCATCGGGTACTTCCACCAGCTGGAGCTGCCAGGCAAACCGCTGCAGCTGCGTCTCAGCGGGCCCCCGATCGGGCCAAGAGTTGGTCCTTCGCCGTTCAAGCCACCACACAGCTACAAGATCAGCGCGTGGTGGCACGACGACAATCGCAAGCAAGCGATGCGGCAACTGGCCAAGCAGGCCAAGAAGCCACGATCCGCCATCGCTGCCTATAACGGCGAGGAGCGTGCGTGGATCAAGAAGAGGCACGGCAGTGTGTGGAACTTCATGAGGGCCTTTGGACTCAAAGGCAACAGTGAAGAGGACGCCGACAAGGCGAGGCAGATTATCCGGTCGAACGCGGCACCGGGTAAGGCTGACACACTGACCGCGGACAGCGGGCTGGGCATGGACGGATCGGTGGCGGAGGGCAACGCCGTGGTTGCCCGGGCCGGCAAGTACTTTGGGGCCAAGGAGCTCGCCTGGATCAACAGGAACTACGGCGATGCGCTCTCCTTCATGGTGAGCTTGCGTCTCAAGTTCTCTGATGCCAGGGACGGGCTCAAGGCGAACAAAGTCGCGGCGATATTGATGGCCCCGGATGCTGACAAGGGCTAACAATGCAGGCAGCATGGGGGAATCTGGGTCTTGTTTTTGTTTGCGATTTACTCACAGCGATCCTTTCCAAATGCTTCAATAAAATTGCCGTTCCGATACTGATAGAAGTACAAAGTAGTGGGTGAACCTGGGGCTTTCCTTGTGAACTAATTTTGCCGTACGAATAAGCCGAAAAGTTAGTCGTAAAAAAAAAGCTGCAATAAAAACATGAGACTGATAAAATCACAGACATAAGGCGCTCATTCTTGAAATTAATCAATGGCTATGCCAGCCATGTACCTCTCAACCACCCACCCCACCCACCACTACGACATCCAACCTTTAACTAGGTTGTTGGGTGATGTTGGCTCCTTCCCCTCTTACATTACCAACCTCGCTGCGCACCGCATCGCGAGCGAAGTGCCTACCAGCCTGCCTGTACTTTTGGCTCCGAAAATTCTTTACTGCAGCTATATACTGCACTCTATATCTAATGAGCGGCATTAAGCGAAAAAGGGCCTGCAGCCCAGGAGACAGGCATTCGCGAAAGCGAACACAGGCCCTCCCATGTCCAACATGGCTAATGTCTTCCGACTCTGACACCCAGTAGGAGTGCCCACTAACTCGCAAACGTCTCAGTCTATGGTTGACGTGTCTAATCGATGTCCCACAGTGTTGCGAAGGACAGGTCATGGTTCTGCCAGGACTATCGGCCGATATCTTCTTTCATCAGCGGTTTCTTGGACGAATACACCACGCCGGTCGTAGGTATCGGCACTGTGCGACTCAGCGTTAAAGTCTCGCCGAATACTGAGGATCGGGAGCATAGCATCATGACTCTACACAACGTCCTGCACGTCCCTGGCATGACCTGTAACCTTGTCGGTGCACCGATCCACGAGTACTACAATGTTCACATTGATAGGGACAACAAGGCCGGCACCATCGCTCTCTGCAACGGCGCTGCAGTGGGTTTCTTCCAGGATGTTGGAGTCTGTCGTCAACTCAGGTTGAGTGGCCCACCTGTAGGACCACGCGTTGGTCCTGTGCCGTTCAAATCGAACGCATCCCCCTTCATCCGTGCCAAATGGCCCCTCGCGGAGCGCAAGAAATGGCTGCCAAGCTCGCTCGCGGCAAGTGACACGAAACCAGCCCCAGATCGCCCCTCTGCGCAAGAAAGGGTGTGGCTCAAGAAGCATTATGGCAATGAATACAAATTCCTGGCCGCACACTGCCTCAGGATACGCAGCGAAGAAGATCGACAGGAAGGCCTCCAGATTATGCGCGCAATGATGCAGCACGACACGGTTGATACCGTCGGCGGCTTAGGGCACCGGTCGGAACGTTTGACCTCCACCGAGAGGCAGTGGCTGAAGAAGCATTATGAAAACGAATACAAATTCCTGATCCTGCACGGCCTCTCGATATACAAAGAGGAAGACCGACAAGAAGGCCTCAGGGCTATGCGCGCCATGATGGCAAAAGATGAGCTACACGCCTTAGAAAAGCGACCACAGATGCCTCGCCAACAGGAGCCTGCCGTTCCTCCCTTCAGTACCCTCGTTCCTTCTCTGTCGGCAAGTTCTACGCAGTACCAGGTGAACCCATCACGAATCGAGGCCATGCGCATGACTTCTAATGTAAATACCGTGGAATCTGCATCAAAGCACTCCACAAACAGACGAATGTACATGACAAGTGCGATGGCAGCAATGATGTTTTTCTGATGTAGATACCATGGAATCTACATCAAAGCACTCCACAAACAGACGAAGGTGCGTGACAACTACGATGGCAGCAGCAATGTTTCTTGGACAGAGACGCTGGAGGAGTTCGCTCTCCAGATGTTCCGCCCTGATAAGGAGGAGCTGGGCTGGGTGAGAGCGCACCATGGCGGCGCTGTATCCTTCATGTCCACGCTGGGACTTGACAATTCCAAGCCTTCGGACTAAAGGAAACTCCAAGAAATCGCCCGCATCATGAGGAGGAAATGAGACGTGGCCACGACGCTCGAATACAGCGAGAAGGTGCATCTTCCATCTAACACAACACATGTTGACCCCCTCTTTGGGCCCTGGTATCTATCTATTGCTATTGAAATATAATTTTTGCGAATGAATATACAAGAATGCTACATGTCGCTTCCTCGAGAGCTTGGGAGCTGCCTTCGCTGGGTCTTGAAATCTGTCAATGCCTGCCAATGACGGTGTGCTGACACTACAATGACGGTAACGTTAGTAGGCCAGCATTTCAAAGAGACTTTGAATGCTGCCGCAACCTGCCCCCAGGGGGCACATCTTTTCGCCCTTTTTGGTTACGGCTACATTGTGGCTGTCACAATGTACTTCAACCGCACTTCCGAGGCAAGGGTTCGCGCCCCCCTGCGCCAGGGCACCCTCGAATCAGGTAGAAAAGGCACACCGCCAACCCCTATTGTCCTCCTGCGTTTGCTTCTGGAACCCCTAGGTCGTGAATTACTGATACGCAGCATCATCTCGACCGCTATCGTTTTGTCTCCAAAGATATTGACAGAAGTAGCGTCGCTGAAAAATATCCCATCTGCACCATGAGTACCGTGATTGCTTCTAATCCAAGCCGTGCCCATGGCGCGCAATCCTCCGATACCCTGCCCTGCCCGTCTTGGGTTTTCTCTACCTGTTCCAATACTCAGTAAGGACCACTCCCCGCACACCCACAGAGTAGGGCGCTCTAATTGACATCATCCAGCGTGGCCAAGGACCTGTCCTGGTTCGGCGCCGATTACAGGCCGATATCGTCAGCTCTCACTTCTCACATGGCGAGCGACTCCGGCGGGGCCGTCGTCATTGGCATCGGCACCGTCAATCTCTGCGTCAAGACGAAACCTGACGCCAAGCACCGTGGACACAGCACCCTGACGCTCCGCAACGTCCTCCACGTCCCCTCCGCCGTGTGCAACATTGTCGGCGCCCCGGTTCTTGCCAACTACCAGGTGCACCTAGCGCCCAGTCCCGAGGCAGAAGGAAAAATCAGCCTTCCTGACGGCAGCCCGGTTGGTTACTTTGCGCCAGGGCGCACATTATACGAGCTCAGGTTGAGCGGCTCGCCTGTTGGGCCTCGTGTCGGCCGTTCGCCTCTTAGACCGCATGTCGCGTACGTCGGCAATGCCCACTGGCCCGGTACGGAGCGCGAAAAATGGGTGCGCGCGTCCGCATCGGACGACCCGGCGCAGACGACCCGGCGGCCGCCTTGGCCCCGCTCCGAAGAAGAGAAGAAGTGGCTGAAGCGGCGTTTCGACGGGGAATTTCACTTCCTGCGCTGTTATGGACTCAACATCTACAAGGACGAGCACCGCGAAATCGGTTGGCAAATCATGCGCCGAATGATGAGCCACGAGGAGGCGGAACGTTCTGGGGCCTAGACTCGAGCGAGGCACGTGTCGAGGACGCTTTATCTTCTCCAAGATTCATTGGCTGGAAGCTAACCATGACCACTTGAATATATTCATGACCGGGCAGGGCCTGGGCCCGGCGCACATGATGGAATGTGGAAGAGGCCATCCTTCATGTGAGTGAGGAAGCTGAATAGACTCCGAGACGGCAAGAAAGCGTCGGAATTGGGCCGCAGCATCATGGCAGACGAGGCCAAGAGTCCAAAGAAACGCGCTTCTTGTGACGGCCGCTGTGGCCTGTGCTTTATAATCATCCCTTGCTTGTAATTTCCTTGAAACAAAGATAGAAAAGGAAAAAATGTCATCTCGCTTGCCTTGTCGGGATCATCCGGTGCCACCAGCACACAGGTCTCACTGTGGCATGAGACATACCCGAAACGGGCAGGTTGTTGTGTTTTTTCTTCGAGAAAACCGCGCAAGGCAATAGAAGCGCCCGTCTAAATCGGTGCTGATGCTTGAAATTATCACCGGCAGTTCCCACCTCACTGCATTCCGTTGCACATTACCTAGGCAAATGGGGACCCCCACGGTGTCTTGGATGGTATTACCATTGTCTACCAGTAGATATGTAAAACAACAACAACAATAAATCTGACCATGCTGCTCTCGGCACAACATTCATGCCCTTCTTCCTATGGTGCGACCATCCACACAGGGCGGACAGCAGTCTTGCCAAACAATGTACAGCATCCAAAAGAGGAATTATTTGTTATTCAACCAACAACTCCTGGTCCTCGGACCGGTTTCCACGCCTCCAATCATTAGACAAAATACTTTCAAACATAGACATTCGAAGATAAAATAAGCCGCCACAGAAACTCCTCCCACCAGAAAAAAAAAACATCCAGATCGCCGATAATACACACAAGTCTCCCGAGACTGCACTGGTATCATAGCCAACATTTCATTCGAAATGACTTGCCGTGCAAACTCATTGCACATATAGTCTTCGTCATGTAGCTTCGTGCCCTCGTTCCGTCATCTTCCCAATTGCCTGCCTATAAGTGTATAGTTGGGTATTTGTACCATTCAACCGCCCAGAAACGCCGACCCCAATGCCAAAACCATGCGCCAACCGTATTTTTGTTCCGTACCCCCTTACGCCGTAAGCTCAGCTGCCTCCATCAGAGCTGGCGCTTCAGATTCGGCATATGTATATTTATGCATAGGGAAATCCTCCTCTGGTGTTCGAATGCCAATTCCGCTATCGTCATGTGCATCGTTTTCCGCTGCTGGTTGTGAAGATGCGTTACTGACCTTGCCGGCGTTGCTGTTGCTCGCAGGTGGAGGAAAAGGTGCACGGCCAGGCTGCGACTGTGACAGGTTCAGGTCTTCGCTGGCGTTGCTGTATCGAGAGTTCTGGCAGCTGGCCTCCTTGCCAGCTGCCTCAGCGTTTGGGGTAGCACTGACGATGGGGCAAGATTTCTGCTTCATAAATCCTCCCTGCTCTGCAATGAAGCACACCATTTCATCAACCCATGTCTTTGTTACCCACCACGACCCAAAGCTCTTGCCTTGTGATAGTGTCAAATCGCGCATCACAGCAGTGCCGATGCGCTCTACGCACCACACAATATCGGCGTGAGATGCGTAGGTAAACTTGGATGGGAGCAAGCGCAAAAAGTTGACCCATCTATCCAGCACATTTTGACCAGTCGAGGCAGCTCCACCTTCATTTTCTTGACGGGGGTTGCGGCTGGCATGGTCGCCGTAAATGGTAAGTACCTCAACTTCCCAAGGGACGCTGACAGGGTCCAAGAGATCGCGCATTTCAGTGACTAGCAGGTCGACAACATCGTCCATGCCGCGGGTAGGCACACACTCAGCGACTTTGCGAGTACGGATCATAGTGATCCAATCCACGTACATCTGATCGCGGTTGGCAGGGTTGGAAAGCATGTTGGCGGCAGCATGGGCCGTCAAGTTGACTCGGAGAGCGCGGTCAATTAGACCAGCGAAAAGAGCCGCAGGCGCCTCCTTGGCGGTAATGACGTGTTGCGGTTGGCCTTGGAACGATTCGCGAATGTGTGGCACAATTCTCTCGGAGATGTTTCTCAGAGTATCAAGAACCGGTTTGGGCACGACTTGCAGGGTTAATCCAGAGATGATGCGCATCATACGCTGATACAAAACATAGTCGCAGCCCTCAATCCAAGGAGCAAGCGCCTCATGACCAAAAAGTTTTTGCACGGGCATGGTTAGTGTGCCCTGGAAGGATGTATAGAGGTGGAAGAACGTCTTCTCTCTGCAGTATCGAATGCATTCGACCAGAGAGGTGCAGTGAGATCTGTAAAGAGCAGACAAGGACTTGGCAGCGTCGGGGTCTGTTCCCTGAGGGAGGAATGCCTCAATGGGAGGAAGACCGAGAGGCTCAGATTGTTCAAAGTCATCCTGGTCAATGGAGGGGAACTCTAGTTCCATTCGAGTCTTGGTCGAAGTAGACTGAATGTTGTCAATGCTGGCAAGGTCCGGTAGGTTGTACCGGCTGTGCGATCTGTTGACAACCTGTGTTATGATCTGCTTATTCTGGGACTCGTATGCAGGCTGTATTACGGGCAGTCCGCGTTTCGAGCTGTTAGGGGGCTGTGGTGCCATGTTTTGGCTCTGAGAGAAGCTCTTCGCTTCGGAGAGGGCACGGGGAGGCTGAGGAGCTTCGACGAGGTCTGACTGGTCCTCAGCAAGAGCGAAGTTGACGTAGTGGTATTTGGATTCTCCACGAACACCCAGCCGACGAGTCTTGAGGCCTGGGAAAAGAACTCGGACAAGCTTTCCGAAGCTGGCGGGGTTCAGAACCGTGATTCTTTCGGTGGCGCATCGCGAGGCGTAGTTTGCATAGACGCGGCCGCGGGGGACGGAGCCTTTGCCCTTGGTGCAGGTAGAGTTGATCCTGAAAGCTGCGTTAGTACAATAAACGTACATTGACCGTACAAGTCGTATTCTTACCAGAGCATGGCGAAAACCTGGCGGGTTCTTTCCGAGTTGGGACCGCGCTCATTGCCGTGGAGCTCGGAGGCAACATCTTGGAGCCCACGGTGTCTGTTGGCGCTGAAGAGCTGTCGCATCTCAAGCTCGTTGTTGGCGCTCGATCGGGTGGGCTTGGACACACCAGCAGCGAGGGCCATGGAGTCGGCGTCGTCACCGTCGTCTCGGTCGAGCATCTGGCTGTCGCCTTCGGTAAAGCTGGCATTGGGGCCGAACTGGTCGGCGGGAAGCGGGTGTCGAGGAATGCCGTGATGGTGTTGGTGCTGGTAAGCCATATGGTGCATATGCGCAGCCATGGAACCGTCCATGGCAAACTCATGGTTGGCGGACTGCATGTGCGTTGCAGCTTGCAGGATCATATCCTCGGGGGACATTTGCGGAGCGGACATGTCTTTGGCGTTGGGATGATCGTTATGCATCCATTGGCCACCATACATGCCGGAGGCGTCAGTAAATCCAGAGCCATCCATGTTGTGTTGAGTCGTAGCGCTGTGGATGGAGGCGGTGGAAGCCTGGGACTGCGGTCGCTTCCGGGATTTGGCAGCGCGCGCTGCTACGGATTCTGGGAGAAAGAAGTTTAGATTGCGTTGACTGAATGCAGTGTAGAGTCCGTCGCAATGGAGGAGCGAAGCGTGAGACGTACCTTGGTCCATGTCGAGAGGTTCTATATGCTGTGTTGATATATAGACAAGCTAGCGTTGGACAATAAACATTGGGCGGTTGTTGTTTTTCACGGCTCGGACAGAATAGCAGCAGCAGTAAAAGCAGCGACAGGAAAGGAGCACAAGAAAAAGGAATTATCAAAGCGTCTGCAGCGCTTGAACAGTCTGTTGCAGGGATCACGGGCGGTCTAGGCGCGCAGATGGTGGTTAGATATCGTCGTCGGCCGCTGTTGTTGTCGTTGTTTTCTGTTGCGAGGCCAACGAGAGGAGAAAAGCACAGAAGCGGCGAGTGGGACAGCGAGCAGGCAGGCTGGCGCCGAATTGGCTGGCCGGGGGCTGGCTGGCTCGCTGCGAGTGGGGCCAGCGCCGACCACAAGCGGACCAAACAAAACAATGTGCGTTAGGTAAGCAGCAATCCGTGCATCTAATTTGACGGAATTCCAGGTAGCCAGCTTGGGCCAGGCGGGGGATTGTGCACTGTCGGAGCACACTGTGTTTGTTTGCATTGGCTGGTGCCACCTGCTCGCTGCGCTGACTGCCAAAGTGCTCACTGCCCTGCATCGACAACCATCACCCAACCCTCCCTCGTACAGTGCCAATTACGGCCAATTACTACCACTTGTTTTGCCCCCCTTTGCCCTCATGAACCATAACAAAAGCCCACATCCGGACCAAGTAAACACTCGCCAGGTATTCTGACCATTTGACCGGCTGCTAGCTCTTCTTTATAATTATCACTCCATGGGTCGGGCTGTAACAAAGGGAAGCTCAAGATGATACTTGCTCGCATCCGGCTTTACCTGGTACCGAGTCCATATGCCCAGTCTTTCCCTCTGCCCCTCTCTGGCGTCCAAGCAAGCTGGTCTCTTTCTCTCTTTGCCTTTGCCACCGATCTATGTCAAGTAGCAAAATCTAGCCAGTAACACCTTCCCACACAGCTTTTTCCTGGTCTGGCGTGCCACTTGGCTCAGCCGCGGCCAACGTAGAGATACCCACAATATCACAAGCAACGCTGTTAGAGTCTATGTAGCTTATCCGCTATCATGACTTGGCCCGTCACACAATCTGCACCTCGTTCCATGTACTACCCCTGCAGCAGTACCCAACGTCCACCTGATAACTGACGTGCGCACCTGCAAGGCCCAGTTTCAAACCAAGATTGCTTGAGCACACGTCAGTACCTACCAGCCTTCCCTCATCGGTATCCTCGAGTAAAGCCACTTACGCTACACTTTTCACTCCCACAAACCACTTTTGCTTCGCTTCAACATCGTCGCATCAGCCCGCACCAGTTTACTTGCTCTCGTATACCTCCGGCTTCGCCAAACACACCTTATTTCGACTCTAGCAAGCGCCAGCGAAGCTCCCTAAGCTCTCCTTCCGCAGCTACCTCCGGCCACCCCGCCAACTGCAAAAATGTCTTCCGCTCAGGAAAAGGCTCAAAACTACCTCAGCACCCTTGACAGGGAGGTCAGTCTGCATCGCTCAATCGCTTCAATTCGCGCATCCGGCCCCCTAACTCGTAATCTCAGCTGTCCAAGTATCCCGCCCTCAACAACCTGGAGAGGCAGGTCGGCGTTCCCAAGGCCTATGCCGTCATCGGTGTCGGCGCCCTTTACTTCTTCCTCATCATCTTCAACCTCGGTGGCCAGCTCCTCACCAACTTTGCCGGCTTCGTCATTCCCGGATACTACTCCCTCGCTGCTCTCTTCACCGATACCAAGGATGACGATACGCAGTGGCTGACCGTACGTCTCTTCATCCCGTCCTTGAACCTTGCGACAAGCATCACAGATCTCACCCGCTAACATGTTCCAGTACTGGGTCGTTTTTGCTTTCTTCAGCGTGGTTGAGAGCTTCTTCAACATTGTCTACTGGTTCCCCTTCTACTTTGTCTTCAAGTTTGTCTTCCTCCTGTGGCTCTCTCTCCCTGTGTTCCGGTAAGTTGTCCCCTCCCGATCGCCAAAGTCTGTTCCAGTGCTGACTTTAACCCAGTGGTGCCGAGATTGTCTTCCGCTCCTTCCTTGCCCCTACCCTCGGCCGATACTTCAAGGGCGGCTCTCCTACCGCCGGCCTCCGCTCCAAGGCTGACGCCGCCGTCAACAAGTCTGACTAAAGGGAGTCGCAACGGCAGCCATGGTCGCAAACACAGAACTAGCTTCGACTTCCCGGACCATTGCCACAACAGCAAACTGCGCGCAAGGATAATGACCATTGGCCGGCGCCTTCAACGTGCCCTACACACATGATGCCCGGCGGTAATGATGGGTGAGAGTAAAAGTTGAAAGGCTACATAGTTCAAGTGTCTTATGATTGGAAATGTGTAAAATGAATTTGTACTTTTCTCTCTAATGGAGTTTGCACCAGAGTACTGAATATCAATTTACTGTCTGGTTCTATGTGTTGCGCAACTATGCTAGTGATGTCAGTACACGATCTGCCTATGCGAGAAGTGGAACGTCTACGGCGCTATATCACATCTTCCAGTGACTTCCAGCCATGGACCACCTTGGTTCTACTCGAGCTATAAAGTATTGCACACGGCGGCAAAGATCGTATGGATGGGCCTTCTCGAGGGGTCAACCATGCGCTGTTGTCGCAGCTTGTGTCAGGGGCTTTTTACGAGGCTGCGCGTCGCGGACCCACGTAGCTTGAACTCCAGAGCCGTCATCCACATTGTGAACCGGCCAGATTTCTTCCTTACGACCCTAACCTCTCTGCGTGCCCAACTGAACTCGGCGCAAACTAACAAAATTCGCAATGTTCTATCAGGCATCACCGCCCGCCCGCTGTTGATCACTCAGTGCGCCTCGCAATCTTCCATCAATCCTCCCTTCGAGCCGCCGGCGGCCGCCCACCATGCCATTCGGACTTTTGCAGTCGCGGCCGACACCCTCGCTGGCCGCGACGATATTCACAATACTATATATGCTCACGCTTTCGCCGACCTCCATTGCGGCCGAATGGCCTGCAAATATCGGCTCAAATGACCTCGACAGTTACAATCTCGACCTCAACCTCGAACTCGGCGCTACATATGAACCAAGTTTTGCTCCATTCGACAGTAGTTACCTCGGCCGGAGGGCCAGCGTCATCGGACCGCTTGCCAACAACAGCCCCTCCAGGTCAAATCTCAAGCCAGGAGAGGTAGCCTGCTATCAGCTCAAAAAGACCGCTTTCACAAGCAGCAAGCGCAGCGCAGCAAAGGCCCGTAGTGTCAATCTCGACGCCGCGAAAAGTGCTAGCTCTGCAGCTGATATCTCGGCGCGTGATGATAGCCAGAGGCTGCCTGTTTTTCTGTCTGCAAATACATGCCTGCAGCCGCACCGCGTCCCCGGCGATAACACGGTGGATATTGAGCCGCCACAGCTCACATTGCTCATATCGAATTCGAGCGACTTGGGGTGCCCAGACATGTCCATGCAGGACACGCCCAGCATACAAAAGAAGGCTTTTGACGGTGGTGCAGTCATGTTCAACACGAGCGTCACGGACGACCTCTATATTTCCGTCCAGGCCCCAAATGTTTCGTCCAGCTATGAAGGCGTCTACTTCTTCGAGCTGGCCGCTTCCACCGAAGCCCACTACCACCGATACGTGAGCAAAGATGGCCAACTATTATGGCTCGATAGTGATGCAAGCTCGGCGCTGCTGGTCAGCAAGAACTTGACGACAGACGCCGACAAAACAAAGCAAATCATGGAAGGTGGCGAGGTGTATCAGTTTTATATTGATAATGAACTCTTCCCCAGACTTCATGGAGTTCGACACTCTACATGTGGTCTCCAAACAAACGCACAAATATATGCAACACCAAACGGGACAGGAAACCTGAATCAGCTGGTCCACATGACCATGACCACACGAGGGCCTGGGGGCTTTCCGAAGCAGCAGTTCTTCGTCACCGGACTGAATGATACAACAGAGTATCGAGGCATTATTGTCAAACCTCCGAACGCAACAGCGGCAAAACGCGATGGGGAGGGGATTGTCGGTGGCGGCGGCACAGTTTTCGCGTCAACGACCTTCAACACTGTATCAGGTAAATATAACGATTGGTTGAACCGGTACCCTACTAACGCGCTCTCAGGAACGAGCTGCAAGATGGTAACAAATCTTGAGTTCTGTGACGATATACAATACGCCATTCCCGGCAACACTGAAAAGTTCAAGGGCGAGGACAGCCTTGGACAAAAGTACGACGACTACGCCAAGCAAATGTACCAAAACTTTGAAAAGGCGCTCATGCAAATACAGTGCGAGGCGCCTTCGACCAAGATGTACTCGCTCATGAAAAATTGCGACGACTGCAAAAGGACATACAAGAAATGGCTCTGCACCGTGGTCATGCCCCGGTGCGAGGACTACACCCTCGACAGCCCGCACTCGATTGTGCGCAACGCCGGCCAGCCGTTCCCCAACGGGACGAGCCTACCCGCCGACGATTTGGCCCGCTACGTCGCGCCGGCCTTCAACACGTCGCGCAACAAGTTCATCGACGACCAGATTGCGCCCGGCCCCTACCGGGAGCTGCTGCCCTGCGACGACCTCTGCTACGAGGTGGTGCAGAGCTGCCCGGCCGCGCTCCAGTTTGCATGTCCGCTGCGCAACTTTCGCGAGTTCAACTCGAGCTACGGCAAACGCGACCCGGACAACAAGGAGGTGACGTGCAATTACCCCGGCGAGCCGCGTACGCGCGTGAGCGCCGCGGCGGGCGTGGTCTTTAACACGGGTTTTCTGTGCAGCATGGTTCTTCTCGGCATGAGACTGCTGTACTAATTCTACTGCTATGAATGCACATAAAGCTGGGCTTGTCTGTGCATGTGATGATGGAAAGGGAGTTTTATTATTGCATTGCGTCTGGAGTTTGACATTTGACACATATAATATAGTAAACGAAATATAAACGTGTGATACACATATCAGCGAGCCTGTAATATGAGTGTGGTAATACTCTTGTATTGCAATTTCTTCGAGAAATACTATTATATTGTACATTTTAGTTACACTTGCTGACATGTTGCATGACGCGTTTTGCGGATGAGTCTGTCCTCCCCGAAGATCACCACTACTTGGAGGCCGTCTTGTCAGCAGCCTTGGACTCTTTATACTCATCAACTTTCTTCTCCAGGGTCTCAATCTCTGCTAGTCAAAAAGTGTGAGCTCGGATTCAATACTAGCCTTAAATTACGCTCCGGGTGCCGATGCATGGATTGCGGAAGATCATTGCAGGGTAGAACTTACCATCAATCTTGTCGCGCGCTTCGTCTGCTTCCAGCTTGATCCAGGACCAATACGCGACTTGATATGTAAAAACGGCCAGAATCATGACCTTGGCTATGGGCCGTGAAAATGTCTTGTAGAAACTTGTCTGCGATGGAATAGTCAGCTGCTGTAGACGGGATCCCAGCGCAGTCTGAGGAAAAGAGGCTGCGAATCAACATGATCCAAGCGAGCGAGTGTAGCGCATCGCTCATGACGCATCATAAGAGACTGAAAACAAGAGACACACATGGCCTTACCGTAGGATTGTTCGACTGTTCTGTGGCATAGTTTCTGGTAGGAACAAGTTGACGGCGCAGGGCAGGCACGCGACGAGCGGCCGTCACGGCGCGTTTTGAGAACATGTTGGGAGTATGTGAGTTCAGGCGTCTTCGGTAAATACCGAGAAATATCTCCCCAAAAATCAGCAAATTTCTCTCAATCCTGGAGACTTGGTCGTGCTGCGCGCTGGATGAGCAAGAACGGTTGCAATTAGGAGGCTATTCTCATGCCTCAGCCAGTAAATGTGGGCATCCCTTACCTGACTTTTGCCCCACTTGCTCGGTACTATGATTTCATGTAGTTCTTTTCAAAGATTGTACAAGATAAATAGAATAGTTTGTAATTAATCTATCGAGTTGGAAAATAAGCAGTGCAGTAAGCGCACAATAACACTCGCCCTGAAATAGCATACTTCACAGTACTCAGAGCCCGTCAATGGTGAAGTCCATGGAAATTGGCAACCCACCCTAGCAATGCTGCATGTGGCCACTGTCGAGACAGCCATCTCTGCTGTTGCCTGCGTGCGTCAACTGATTGAGGGTCGGATAAACCCTAAAACGGCACATAGACTACTTGGCGAGCCAATTGTTTATTTACTTGTTAAAAAATCTTCCTGCTCCCAGTAATTTTCTCTTCATTAAACGCTACCAGGCCTTGACCACTAGCCACGCATCATCTTAACCAGGTCGCTGTCGGCGGTAGCAAAGGCCCAGATGGAGCTGCCGTCAGGCCATGTGCTGTGCTGCAGTTGGTACCCATTTGCCGGGCCTCATTTCCATGTTGTTCTTCACTACCAGCATGGCTGGCTGTCAGTCTCGGCATGTTGCTGTAGGAGAGAAAGACGCCACAGAAACGCTGGCTTCCCCCCCCACTATGCCGGCGCTCTGTGGGGAAAAGCTAGGGGCCAGCTTTCAGGCACCTTCCCTTTCCGAGGTGGGCGATGGGTGGATTGACGACACATGTCCCAAAAGGACCCCCAAATCCCCAAACCTTGACTCGACCATTTGAACAGATTGCTCGCTCCCGTTGTGCCAATTGCAAACCAGTCATACCGACGATTCGACCCCATTCCCTGAACCTCGCTTCGACTCCAACACGTTCGACACTTCTCAAACGTTTACCTGTCCAGATCTACGCGCCGCCCCCGTACACCTTGGGAGCCGCTTCCCAATCCCGTCAAATTCCAAACGTCCCTCCTCCTTGAACCGCGACAAACAGCCCCATCTACTCCCTCCGCCCCTTGACCAATCGTCCTCACATCACACACAAGTCAAAATGGTACGTCATAAGAAGCAGGCGATCCTCTCACGCGGATTTCGCGAAAATCATCGGTTGCGCAACCCCGGCGCGCTCGCCGTCGTCCCCCCTCCCCCCCCGGAGGAAGGCGATCGCCTCTCGTTTTATGGACGGTGCGGCTAACCAAAAGGGGCACGTCCCTCTCTCGCAGGCGCAAACTCTCGAACAGCGACGTCGCAACGCCAAATTCGCCAAGGAGCAGGAAGCCCGCATGGGCAAGTCTGGCGACCAGATCAAGAAGCGCGAAAAGGGCGTTCAGAAGCCGTCCATCTCTCCCTTCTGGATCGGTACGTGAATACAATAACCCCATCGATCTGCGCGCGCCCGGTCCCCCCATGTGTACGCCATTGAGGATTATGTCTCTGTCCTGCGTAGGACTGCAGATGCTGTCCCTTTGCTCTCTCCTCGACATACACTACCTGCCAGTCAATCCCGTCGCATGTACCTCACTAGGTATGAAATAAGCTAACATTGCTATCAACCTAGTCCTTCTCGCCTTTGTCGTCTTTGGCGGCTTATTCTTCGAGGTCGTCGCCAGCTGGTGGGGTCGGTAAACTGAACGCAATAGAATAGCGATGATGGGATCCCGGCAAGAAGAACGCACTGCCTGCCACACCGAAGTGTGAAGGATCCATGATATGTTGTTGCGCTGCGTGTTCAGAAGAGACTCAGAATATGCCAGAATCTCTTGCGGCTGGCTTCTCACTGGGCTTTCAAGCCCGCGGAGGATACAAAAATTGAGTTGCTATTTTGATGCAGTGTGCATAGCCAATCTTTCTCTTGTTACGCTGGCAAACAGCGGCAAGAGGAGGAACGCTTGTAGCTGCGAGCTGGAGGGCCAAGGTCGAGCCGGTGGAAAGACCATGTACTCTCTCAGCCATGTTTTTTTGCACAGAAATATTGGGCGTCGTAGAGCTGAAGCGATACACTTTGAACAGATTAAATTTTTTATTTTTATTTTTCAATTCGTCTGAATACTCACATAATTAGTAAAGCCAAAAATCACAGTGGTCCAAGTAGCCGTTTACAAACACTTGAACGCAAAGTATATACAAAAGAGGCTCAATTATCAATCTCAGCGCCTTGGTACATATATATATACATATGTCCACATGAAAAAATTGCTGCAAACCGGCGCACGCGCACACACCGAGCCTCTCACGCGCCCAGTCCCAGACCGCGGCGGTGGCTGCCGCCCTCATTTTTCATCTTCATGCCCTCCTCAAACTGGCGCTGAATGTCCGCCTCGGCCAGCGTCGACTCAGACGCGCTCTTGCCGCCGCCACCGGCCGGCAGGCTGACGCCCTGCTTCTTGCCGCCCAGCAGCCGCAGAAACTTGCTCTGCCGGGCCGACCCGCCGTCGAGGGCCGTGACGTGCCAGCTCTCCGGCTTGGCGCCGGCCGCGGGCGTCTCGTCCTCATCCTCGGAGTCGCTGTCGCTGTCGCTGTCGCTGTCCGTATCCTTTGCCCTTTTCTTTTCCTTCTTCGCCTTCTTCTTGTCCTTTTTCTCCTTGGGCTTCTTCGTCTTCTCCTTCTTGGCCTTTTTCGACTTTTTCTTGGCGGCTTTTTGGTCTACCTCGCTGTCCTCGGAGTCGCTGCTGCTGCTGCTGCTGCTTGTGTCGTCCTCGGACGAGTCCTGGCGCTTTCGCTTTCGCTCAGGCTTTCCTTTTTCCTTCTTGCTCTTCTTGCTGGGCTTGGTTTTGGGTGCGGGAATGGTGGCACCGCCTTCCGAGCTGGAGTCGGAAGATGAGCTTGTGGATATCGAAGATGGTGTGAGGACATCTTCGTCTGATTCACTCTGTTCTCGCGAGTTAGCCTGTAGAGTGGAGGCCGAGCTAGCCTTGGGGGAAGCATACCTCTGATGATGTGTCGTCATCCTCATTATCCAGCGATTTGGTCAGTTCAGCGTACTCGTCGGCAGCCTTCTTGGCTTCGGCGAGCAGCTTATGCGCTTCCTTCTCCAGCTCCTGCGAGCGAGCCAGCAGCTTTGCCCGTTTCTTCTCAACCTTGGCGGTATCCTCATGGACGGCCTTCTTGCCGGCTTTGGTCTTGCCTTGGGCCTTTTTGGCAGCCTTCTTAGCCGTTTCAGGCTTGGAAGTCTTTAGCTTGGTGCCAGCCATGATGGTCGCCGTCGGTCTGCTTTAGATGTACGTTTGTCAGTCCCCTAGTTCCGATCCACCCTTGCAGCTGCTTATGCGACACAAAAAGTTTGACTGTGAATAGATCAGCCAGAGAACCAGGGCCATATCTATTGCGCTTAGAAGGGTGTGTGTAAATGTACCTTTTCAGCACAGACAGTCTGGAGCGCAGTATGGCGATAGAAAGATGAATTGGGGCGTACGCAGCGTGCTGCACCGAGGATTATGACCACTGATGCAATAAGACGCTATGTTTCCAGATCTAGATCAATGGAAGGAAGGCTCGGCGCGGAATTAAATGAGCCGACTACGGCGCTCGCAAATGTTGATGCTGTCAAGTACCCCAGTCCGATGACTTTTTTTCCTGCCCAACGCCGCCGCTGTGGGGCAGGCGTTCGGGGGCGTTTCTGCCAGGCGGTGGAGTCGCGGATGAGGCCTTGATGCACGCGAGCAAAGTATTGACGATACGAAGAGCGTATTTGATGTTTTGTACTTTTTATATTTCGCACAAGTGAAACTCAAGTTCCAACGTATTTTGATGTGATAAGATATCAAGGTTGCCTGTCGCTGTCAACACTTGTCGGGCAATGTAGACTGGTGCTCGCTACCATCCAGTGTAAGTCATGGCTGGGGCTAACTCGTTCAGGTATGATGGATAGCTCACGAATTGCAGAGGGTAGGGCTGCCCATGGGCTGAAATGACACCGTGGTAAAGCCACCAACGACATCAGCGAATCGCTGCACACAGTGACTCTAGGCGCAATTGACTGGCTGTACACAATAACGCCCACTGGTCAGGGGTCTTGCTTGGGCAGATCTGGCCGAAAACACCGCTCGAGCGTCGAGGAGAGGGAAGAGAATGGGACCTGCTGAATGACACCCATAATTAACCATGGAGTCGCCATGCGTATGGGTCAATCACTTCTGGGTGTGGGAAGAATCGAATATTCCAACTTTCTAGAAAAGCTGGGCTATTATTTTAGTTATGATGAACTAAAAATAGACAAGGTGACTTCAGAATCACATGGGGAAGGGCTGGGGCGGCCGTAGGAGCGCGGAGCCTCCCGCGAGTTGGAGCCTACACTAGGAGCATCGTCTGCAAGGGACTCAACTACAAGCAATTACAGGCGAGATCGCCAGAGGAGGGTTGGCTGAGTGGTGCTGGCATCAAAGTGGAGGAGGGTGTATAAGTGCACCAAAGCTGCGCTAGCTGAGTCTGGGGCTGCAACAAAATCAGGAAGCAGTGCGAGCTGACTGCGACGAGCCAAACAGAGGCAGGACGAGTGAGTGGCGGATTTCACGGAACGACCCGATTTAAAATACAAGGACGGGGAGAACTGGAGTCACATTACCCAAGTTGCAGGTATATCGTAGATCGGGCGACTGGAGGCTGAGACTTTGAAACGCCTCGCTGGCCGCTGTTGGACGAACAGAGACGGACTCGCCCTTGGGCTGGTCTATTTTGAACCCTGAAATCCACCACAGCAAGGGCGCACGTAGCAAAGCCACTGTCATTCCAAATTGCAGAGACCCGGTGTAGGTAGTGCCACATATGGATGCCCAACGACGGGCGGGCACGCAAGGCTCATGTCCACCTTATCTTGGCAAGGCTGCTGGATGTCACAGGGCGCGCTCACCTGCAGGAGCCTTGTGCATCTGAAGAACTTTCCACAATGACATGATTCGTCCGGGGAGAGGATATTCTTGAGGCTAGTGGCTGAAAAAAATTACGCGTACTGCACCGTCACGGTCGCCGTCATACTGATGCACGCTCACCTTTTCAGCAATGCAACGTAACTGAGCTTTGCAATGAGTAGGGAATCTTGCAGTGAGAATATTTCACGCAAAGCGGTGAAAGGCAATGGCAGCCAGCAAGGTACTGTTTTTTTTCTTTTTTTGGCGGGCCGTGTCTAGAGTTGCTGCATCTTCTTCGTCCATCCGTGCAAGTCCGATGGCGGTCGGCTAATTTTCAACCATCTTCCATCTTCCATCTTCCATCTTCCATCTTCCCACTCACTAGCGTCAGCACCGTGTCGAACCAGTCGTATGCATCTTTGCGAGCTCGCGGTATAGCGCCTTTTTTAGCATAGGTGGAGTCAAAAGGCCAGCGGTTTAATCTTACACAACGACTGAGTACTTTCCAATGAGGCAAAAATCTGTTACGAGAGAACAAAACCCGCATGGGAGAGTGGGCATTTCTTCATACAATCTAAACGACCACCCATCACAGCAATCAAGGCGAGCTATATATCGGCAAGCGATTTCTTTTATTAATTTCAATTCCACCAATGCTAGTGTGCATAGTAAAGAGGGCTAGATTCAGCTACCCCAGTTGGTATTTCCACCTGCTCGCGTGGTCCAAGAACGGCAAGGCCCCAAGGTTGCAGCTCCAGGCTTCCGTACCCCCTGCCCTTCAGCCCCCTGCCCTCCATCGTGAGGGTTTATTTTCTTCGTCTGCTGTCTCTGACACCTTTGAAATGCACGCCGATGAGTCGAGACAGAACAGCTTTTTTTGGGTTGGCGGGGGGCGTGTGAGCAACATGAACCCAAGACCGCTAGTAGACAACAGCCTAGCCCCAGCCTTACCATCCTAGCAGACGATTGGGGTCTGAAAACCATTCCAGCGCAGATACAACGGCGGCATGACCGCGGCCTAGAAATGGAAGGGGTTCTTTTCTGGAAAACGACGAAAATTGTGCCGAAGCAAACCATGGCTGAGAACAGCCAAAGCCTCGCGGCCGCTTCGTATGTGGCACTCATGCGACGACGCCACAGCGTGCGTGAGATGGGTGCTGCCGCGTGTGCAGGGCTGAAGAGCTGAGCAAGCACAGCGTATGCATCGGGTTAAAACTGCACCGCGACGACGAGAGATTTGACGACCTGCCGTGAACGGATTAATGCGGCAGTCTTCCATCCGGCGTCGAGTCATCGGGTACGCATGCGCAAGCCGACCACACAGTAAAAACCTGCAAACAAGTTGGAATTTTCCTTCCATGTACTCCATAATAGTTTGCCCAGAGATCGTCTAAAGTTGAAAGAGAAAATGTAAACGACAATAGAAATAAATGTAGACAATATGCTGTCATCTCAAAGAAGAAGTGGGAATATTTCGCTGCTCACCGGCCGCCCACTGCACAAAAATACACTCTGCCCTTTATTCGCTGTTCAGCTTCTCGCTGTGATATCCCGCCCATAACCATAAACGCCAGGCTCATTGAATCAAATATATACTGTGGTAGCGGTAGAGTGTTTGGCCACCCACTTTGGCACGTCACACCCCGAAAAAACGTATTGCGTCCAGTCATCATTGCGTAAAAAATGCCGGCATAGGTGGCGAGCCAATGCCATACAAGTAGGGTGAATTATCTTCCATTGTTTGGTCCTCGCCGAGGCCGGGGCCGTAGTTGACGTGCTGCGGAACTGCCTGCCCATACGATGCGAGCGAGTAGTTGTTGCTGGATGGGTTGCTGCTGTCGTCGCCAGTGTAGGTATTCCGTCCGCTGCTGCGCTTGCTCTCGGCCTCGTGGCCCCGCGACACGACGTGGCCCAGGTTGACGCTGCCCCAGGGCAGGCCCGACAATGTACTGTCACCCATGATGTCGAGCGCACTGGGAATGCGGTAGCTGTTGCCAGCGTTTTCTAAATTTCGCGAGTCGCGCTCTGCCTTTTCCTTGTTTTCTCTCGTCTTCTCGCCTGCAATACCAGTAAACTAGTCAGCAACCCGTGCCTACCACATCTGTTTGGCTTATACCAGGACAAGGACTTACGGAACTTGCGTTGCGCAATGCGGTTTTGGATGCGTCGACGTTCCTCAGGGTCCGTAACGTCGGCCCAGTCTGGGTCTTTGGCAGGGGCCTTGGACTTTTTCGTGGCCGGTGAAGCTGACTTTTTGGAGCTGTGTGAGCTATCCCTAGACATACGAGACGACATGTTGCGCAATGTCTGGATGGGGGAGAGTCGTGGGGTGCAGGAGCTGTACAATGGCGTAGGGGATGTGTGATTATCGAAAAGGAAGAGTAGATGCACAGTGAAAAGGATATTTGTCGTTACGACGGCTGAAGATAGAGACCATGGGTTCAAGTGGTGTATTATATATGTGCGTGCATGTAGAGGTGTTGTAATCGGGCGTAGTGGACTGGTCCGCCTTGCTGGATAAACGGCTGGCTCAATTTGGCTGCATGCGTGGACTAGTGCAAGTCAACAACGTAATACAGGAGAGCGACGGGTCAAGCAGTGATTAAATACTGTGCTGTGTGTTGTATGTGCAGGTAGGAATCGGGAAGCCGCTGGAAAAGAGCGACTACCGCTGTCTAATACATCCCAGCATCTAGCCTGGGGACATGAGGTCTGGGGGTCTACAAGTCCATAAATATTCTTCGCACACCCCCCCTTCGTCAACGTACTAGCGGGAGAAGGGATCTGCGGGCAGGCCAAGAGCTCGCCAGGCAGACTCTGGCATCTGGCCATTTGGCCGGTAGGGCAGAAGAGCCAGGTCGGACACAGACCTGGCGGCAGGCACTGACATGATGGAGGGGCGTCCAGCTGGGGCCGTGAACCACCGCAACAATTCGCACTCGACGGCCAAGGCGGCGGCTGCCAGTTGGCAGGGTCACACAAGTAGTAGGGGAGGGGTGCCAATTGAGATGGGGTAACGTTAGATAGCTGAGCGGGCTGAGACGTTAGTTGGTGGGGGAGGGCTAGCTAGGTCTGCATCCAGGCTACTTATTACCAGTTGCGAACCGCGCTGGACCCCAGCCTAGCATTCGGTGTCAGGTACAACAGCAATGGAGGACGTGGCAATAAACGGCCAGCCCTCGTACAGGGGCGATCGCCAGTGATCTGGGTTCCGGAGGGAAAGTGGCAAGTTGATTCGAGATTCACCGAACCAAGAGTTGCTGTGACGAAGTCATGTCGCGCAACGACCCATCCATTCTTGAGCACAAATGCATCTGAGTTATTTATTAGTGAATTCGTCATTGGGTCTTTGGCTTTGGTCCCCGCCTCTGCCTCTCTTTTGCTCACCTTACAAGTTGACTCGGAAACAACACCACCCACTCACTTTGTGTAGCTAGGAAACGAAAGAGAACTGGATGGACGCTTGGCAACGCCCTCGGAAACCGAATTTGGCAACAAAAATACACGGCCGATATGCAGCGGCCGATATGCAATGCGAAGCCGTAGGCTGAGGCTGTGAAATCTGACCGACGAGGCAAGCACTGACCGACACCGTGCTCTTCCGAAATGAGGCAGCTGAACTCTGAGCCGCGAATCAGAGCCGTCAGTCCTGCTCCTCATAAAGGAGCCAACTGAATGGATACCGGGGAAGACTAAAAGGACAGGAAACTCGGTTCGCCGATAGGCATCGGACTTTGTTCTTCTGCGGTGTGGTGGTGCCTGTGATTGAGTTTCAACACGGCAGCCCGGCGAGCTTCAACTAGTTCGTTGCCATGAGGCTAATCCGTCGGGAAACAAGCTTGGGGGAGACGGATGAACCGAGTTTTGCGGAGCTTAGAAATAGAATTGAACCTGAGACCTTGTCCGGGTGGCTTTTTGGACGTGGGTTTTATGCATGGGCGCCAGGCTAGCAGCTGGATCTGGCTGTTGCGATGGGGGCATGGGATGACGATGGACGTAGGCAGACGCAAGGCAAACACGTCCTATCGTTACTCAAAGGGGGCGCTAGACAGGATGTAGCCTAAAGTTGGTGACATCTTTGGCACGTTGTCACCATGGAACCACGAAGAACGGGACTCGGTACGCCTTGGATTTACAACCTGATAACTAGGCCCGGTTCGGCACAGGATTTCCAGTGTCTGGAACGACGGGAGGTGGGAATACCCCTTGCGATGTGCCCCTTTCAGAGGGGTATTCTTGCACCAAAAAATTGTACGATGACTCTTTCCGGGCTGGTCTGCATTAGCAATCAGAGAGACGGCACTTTACTTGTGACAGAATACCCTCTTTGGGCATATTGGTGACATTGACCCGGCAGCCACCAGAAACAGCCACCACGCCAAAGTTCCTTGCCCGTTCGATACGCCTCCGCCATTGGCAAGCCACGACCGTTGTCTGCCGTACCCCCTGTCAATTTTCGCTTGAACGCGATACGACGCTAGAAGCTGGATCGACACCGCCAACGTCTGGAAGACTGGGAAAAGTACCCAAGACGATTAGCCAAATGCGGTTGTTTGAAGATTGTCGTCATAGAAAAGGCGAGATAAAACTTCTGAACAAACAAAATACCGGGGAGTTGGGATCTTCCCCCGTGTAAACTTGATTGGTACAGTTTGCGCAACAAGAGCGTCAACCACTAGGATGATGGCGTAGGCGGCTGCAGTTAGTTGCCATTACCAAGCAACGTCGCCAGCGACAGCCGAACGCCCTGCTCTGTGGCATTTCCTCTGGGGTCTTATTATTAGCTACAGTGGGTAGTTAATATGGGCGGTTGGGTGCGCGGGATTCCGCCTCGTCAGCCATCGCAAGACTATGACTATACGAGTGCACTAGCAAAGCGAGAAATACGAAACAGCGCTGGACCGCCGCATTCGCCCTATTTTTTCCCTGTTCAAGGTCAAGGTTTCAGGAGAAATTTGACCCCCAAGAGGCTACGATGCACCGCCGATGGCCCCCTTCTTTTTCAGACCCCAGATTACTCAACCTAGATGCTAACAACTATCGTGGATCATCACGGGTACTATCTGGAGCGCGCAAACTGATCGTCCATCTTGGCTGATGCAGGTCAATAGGGATGCACTGAGGGCGCTCGAAACCAGATCCAACACAAACACTGCCAAGAAAAGGCAAATAAATCAATCAATAAAAAATTGGCAGCCATGCAACAAGAGTCTAAAGACTTTTCTCTCCCAACTTCAACCAGCCTGGTAGAACGGCGCACACGCCTTCCCCGCTACGGGGCGGGCTGGTGCGTCGACTTCGAAAGGCGAAGCAGGCCAGTAATGACGACTATGTTGCAAATGAGTGATTGCGATACTCGCCGTCTAGTTACAGTATGCTTCGCGAGCAATGCGGTCACCCATCTCTTTGCCATGTCTGTTGGCGACGGGAACACCCCAAGGTTAGCCTGCCCTTATGGAGACAGTTGTGCTTGTCGTACCCGAACGCAAGCCTCCAGAGATCATCGCATCATTTGCGACTAATCTTGAACGACAGCAAGGCCACATGGCTTTAAAGCCAGAGTTGGGGATCTAGGCTTTTCAGCTCGCTAGCATGAAAGAAGCATGATTAGTGCTTCTTTTTCAGTGGGGGCCCTGTTTCTTGGAGCGTTGCTATTGCCTGCCTCGTTCGCCTAAACGGTGATAGGGGACCACCACGCATGGTTTGCAGATGCTTAAGAAGCAGTACGACCCATCCCGAACGCCCTGTCCGTCTTGCTGCTGGGGCGCTAGGGGATCGGCGTTCCAAGGATGCCTGCCGCTGCGTTGCACATGTCACCACCCACACCACCCACACCATCCCGCTGGCTTACACCGTAGGCCGTGCATGCTACATGATCAGGCGTCTACGCTGCACCCGACTGGCTCTTTCCAGGACTTCTTTCTACTTCGAGTTTCTTATCACCGCTCTCTACGCTGGCTTTCTGTTCTCCGCATTGGCAAAATACCTGCTGCCTGGTCTCTGAGCACCCCTTCCGGAACGGCGTAGCGCGGCCCCATTCCAGGGCGCTCAGCTGAAAGTGTTGCCATACTCACCAGGCCAAGTAGACAAGAGAGCCAATCACGGGAAACAAGGTCCCATTTATTGGCCCAATTCTCATTTTTAGACTCTCATTACGCTATCCCCAGCCCCTGACTGGAGTACAAGAGCGAAATCGCCAACCTTCAGTGCGCTGTAGAACCTGGGCCTTGAAAAACCTGCGGGTGGAAAGGGAAGTTGAATCTCGTATAAACGTGCTAGCAAACTCCAGAGTTTTTACGTGTTCTGTTTGTGTGAAACTGCGGTAGAAGATGAAACTAAACAGTACAGGATTCAAGACTGAAACAAAAACAACCATCCTAACGGTTGGCGTTGTGCTCGCCAAGTGTGGAAAGCGAGTGCCGTCGGCCGAGATGAACCCCGATTCACGAGTTTCCGAATCGAGCACACAATGGGGGGCTTTGGCGTACATTGAACCCTGAATCGCTCTTATACATGTCACGTACGTCCCCCTTGGGACGGCAATATTCCGCGCGTCTTCGCCCAATGCAACATCTAGAACACATTGTGAGCAACAACGCCCCAAAAGATCGCTGCTGTTGCCGTTGTAATCTTCCGGTCATAAAGTTTGTAGTCGCTTCTTTAAACCTAAAAACAAAGATGTGAGCATGTGGCGCGGGTCGTTATCATGGAGCACTCAGGTCCGGCCAAGTTCTAGGACCCTGCATGGGCATATCTGTAGTAGCCTCTGGAACGCCACCGCCTCCTACATGCTTCGGCTCTGCGAAAAGCCCGATAAACAGTGTGAATGAGGCAGACGAAGCGGAAAACTAGATCACCACTTTGAGAACGGCGAAACACAGTATTGAATTCTCTGATACGGTGGTGTGTCTACTACCGAAAGACACTCGAGGGTACCATCGCATATTCCTCTTTGCTAGTCATAAAGAGAGCCGTGCCTACAATTGCAGCTTGAGTATTGCTCTGTTACCAGAAATAAACCTCAATAGAGCAAAATAGACATTTGGCGGTTTAGGTTTCTTTTTGCTCTTTGATTAGAAACTAACTGTTTAACTTTAACAAAGTAACGCGGGAGAGGTGGAGCTAGTTGCCCAGCTGTAGCGATGCACCAGTAGCAGCCCGCTGTTGCAGCCCGTTTACTCAACCATCCCAAGGCGGAAATATTTCGAGTGAAATTTCGGGGGCTATCGGGGGCTAAATCTTGACCCGTAGGAGACAGATGATAGACCCGTCTTTGATAAAAGTGGCCAGATTTGGATTTCAAGAAGGACATCACTGGCTTTTGTGAGAGGCTCCGTAGACGGCAACAATCATGTACGATAATTTAGGTACAGGGGCCAACTCTACAGCAATAACCATCTGCATGAACGCAACGCTTCTCATGCAATAAGAAAAGAGTTGAACTAGTAAATATCAAGCCGCCTCCAATTCCCATATCCTGCGAAGTCTCGGAAGGATTCGTGGCGTGGCCGTAGCAAGTCAAACGAGGCGTGGAATGTCCTGAAGGAACGTTTCACAAATCCCTGTTGCAGATGCGACGGTGCGGATAGCGAGAACAGAAGATAGGACGAGGGGTGTGGAGGTAACAGTGATTGGGACACAAACTGGCGTTGGACGAATCTCGTCCGCAACCCTTGTCAACAAGGAACGGGAACTAGACAGCGATGATCTCGCCACCCTCATCCCACCAACCTCTGCATCCTGCCGACGGAATAGGTTGAGCCGTCTGCCGCCGAAGCGGTCTTATACGGCATTTTGAGTTGCGCCGATGCCCAAAGAAAAACCAACTTTCTTCACGTCCATTGACCAAGTAGTGGGCTCAGCCTGGGCGAGATCAGTCACGGCGACGACGCGGACAGCATCATAAAGTCACCTATTTGGGCCTCATCTTCCAAGTTGTCGTCACGAGTTTATCGTAGTGTACGTAAAAATGACATACCAAGGCCGGAAAAATCGGCTGTTCAAGCATGGTTCCCCACCTCTCCCCTTCGCGTATTCTCTCGATATAGACGATGAGAAAAATGCTAGGCGAATCACCGCCGAGTATGCGACAACACCATCTGTGCGAGAAGCGGTGGCGGTGGAGAGCAACGGTTTGCCAGTGCCAGACAACTCGCAGGCACATCGGCATTTCGACGCCCATTTTCCACAGGATGCACTGGCCAGCCCATCTCCTCGGGGTGAAGAGAAGCCACCGCAGCTATAACCGGCGACGCCAACGCCGCTAACATCATCGATGAGTTCCATGATGGCCCCTGTCAATCGACGATTGAAGATACCGAGAGGGCGCATTGGTACATGAACAAAAAAACATTGATAAGGAAACGCCAACCCAACCCTCGATGCGCGGTGGCGCTAAACGAGCTGTATGTTCACGCCCTCACATGGCACCATAGCCTGAACGCCAGCCACTAGAAATGGCGTCGACGGCGCCCAGATACCTAGGAAGCGATAGTTTCCGCCAGGTGAGAATAACCGAGGGCAATCGATCCTGCCAGCTAGAAGAAGATTCCCCCCCTTGTGTCGAATGAGGCTGGGGGAAAAAACGAGGGGCAGACATCATCTTGCGCCTGCCGGAATCGAAAGTGGGCTCAGCTGAAAAAGCACAAACAGTCGGTTCCTTGAGGCTGGCACAGCGGGGGGTGTGGGAGGTCACATCGCCTCGCCTGAGAGTCAAGCCCCGTGCGCCAGTCAGCTCTTGCGCATTTGTAATGAACATGAAGGGAAATCGGTGGGAGAAGCCCGGAACAACCGAAACCTGATAGATGTCTCGCCGCAGGAGGGAGGGCGGCCAGAGGAGCGCAGCCACGGTCTCGGTAGCCTGTAAGCCACCATGGCCACCCAATGTGCTCCTGTAATCTGCATCGCCTATGGGCTCGAAAGATAACAAAGAAAATAATAATTTCCATGTGCCGGGCGTCTGTTATCTGCGTGGCTGATGTGTCAAAGGGTTAGCTTGATACGATCTCTGGGCATGTTTTGCTAACTATACCCTCTTTTCAGCCATCGAATCTGAGACAGCCCGAATGGCTGCGCCCAGGTCGTGGGCTCCTCTGGGCGCTCCCAGGGGTCAGCTCAGCCGAAGATGACCACTCAGTCCCGATACGATAGATCTGGAGATCTGAGCAGGGGCAGAATCGGCTTTCGGATGAAGAATATGTTTTCGAGCATCAGACCATATATATATACACAGCAACTGGCTTTGCTTGTACAATCATCAGGCCAAGGTGCAGGCGTCTTATACGTAACATCGATGATTGGTAATGGCTGATACATCCGAGGCGAAGATGCACCGTTGCCGTCCGCGCAGATTGGCGATCACTCCACGGGGAAAACGCTCATCTCCCGCGGAGACGACGTCAGAACAAGCTTTCGGATACAACTTGGGCCACAATGTAACATTTGTGCTTCAGATCCTGCAAGATCAGAGACGGGGATGCATCGTAGGCTCACACCCTCTGCCCCAGATCCAATTTTGCCGAGTCGAGCGGCAGCTTCGTCGTGGGAGTGGCAGAGGAGTGAGACCATCTGCTGTCATGATCGGGTGCTTGGCCCAACTTGACGTACTGTGGGTGCTCACCTACCGGCAGCTCTCTACCTTTCCTCCCGGATAAGTAGAAGCGGGCCAGAGAACACTCTCATCAGGCCTCTTGGCGTCGAGTTGGCGTTGCTGTGGGAATGCCACGGGCTGCCTGCGACGCCGTTGAGGATGCAACTACCCCCTCACGAGCTGCACGCCAGCAGATGCGTTGTCCACGGGCCGTTTTCGGAAGCTGCAAGGAGCACGCCGTTGCACTCCGGCATACTACCCTCGCACCAGGCTATATTGCAGGTGCCTGTTTAGGCACACCATGCAGCAACCGTATAGCCGGAGGTTGCACTCAAGCGCGAAGGCCGAGTGTTTAGTCAGGGAGTGCCGTGAAATTGGACCGACCGTTGCAGTAAGAGCCTTAGAAGTAGTGAGCTGCCAGCGGAGCGAGGTAATTGTCGCGCTGGTAGCAGAAGAAATAGTTGAAATATAATATGACAGTGTAATTGGTACAAGTTATGGTGTGTTCTATGCCGGCCACTTCTGGCACCGTCTCCATTTTGGTATAATTTACAGGTGCTTCATCAGCTCTGCCTCGCGCTCGGCGCGACGCTCTGCAGATCGCTTCTTGAAGCGCGTCTCTGCCCTTCTGCGCTCACCACCGTCAATCTTTCTACCCTGCTTCTGCTCCCACATGCCCTCGGTAATCTTGACCACAGCGCCGCCCTTGCCCGGCAGCTCCGTGGCGTAGCTGCCGGCTATCGTCTTCAGACCGTGGACTGCATATCCCTTTGGCCGGGGATAGGTCTCGCTCGTGTTGTTCTGCAGGTCGACGCCCTCGCCGTGCGGCACGTTGACCACCCAGCGCGCGTCCGTGGCTGCACCCGCCGGCGGCGTCGCGATGCGGAGGTGCGCCTCGCCGTCCTGGACAAACTTGAAGTCGCCGCCGGGGCCGATGACACCCTTGCGGTAGCGCTGCATCCACTGCAGGAGGTAGCGTCGCGCGCGCGGGGGTTCGATACCGAGCTCTTTGAGCTGCGGCGAGGTCATGGTGAAGAGCGCCTCCCAGGAGGGGAACTTGCTCGCGTGCCTGCTCAGGCCGCGGCCAATGAGCTTCAGGAACGTGTCGACGTCGGGGACAAACGGCCGGGGCTTGGGGATCGTAGGGGGAGGCCGCGTCTTGTGGAGGCACCGTATTTGGCTGCTAAATGTGCTTGTCGTCGGCGCCGAGACGAGCGGCCGTAACGACGACCAAAGATTTTGGGCTCGCATCTTCGAGGTGTCTGTCGAGGTAGGGGGTTAGTGATCGGCGTACGCAGAACAATTGGTAGGTAGCCGTCCGGCGAAAAGACTGACTTGTCGTATCTGTAATGAAAGGAAATACGAAATGAACTTTGACGCCCGGTGCACAAGGGAATTCACCGCAGTCCACCGTTCGCTTGACTGGAGAGTGACGGGCTGGGCTGTCTTTTTCGTTCAATTGAAGCTCGAAATTTGTCGCCAATTGGCTGCGTTATGTAAGCGAGGCTGCGAATGCCTAAAGTGGACCGGCTGCGAGGCTACAGTGAAGTGAATGCTTTCATGGTTGGCGATACGACGTGAATCAATTGCCCAGTGTTCTTTACTGAACAAGTCGACGACCGATGGAATGATTTCTCTTTGAAAGTAGGTGAATGAATACCCTGGCTATCTACTAGCGACGAAAGTGCGGCTACTCCGCCTGTCCGACAGCGAGGCCTTTGCCGAGAGCCATGCTCACCAAGTAGAGCGATGCGACAGCGATAGCGGCAAATGGCTTTGTAAACTGCAAATTCGAGGCTCAGTCAAATATTATTCAAAATGAGAAAATTGGTTCATTTGAAATAAGGAAGCCGGCTTGTGCCTGATCTGGGTTGCCTTGATCTGGTTCGCACACTTCGCGTGACAAGGCGAACGCTGTGGATCCACCAGGCAGAAGTGCCGTCTGGGATCAACTACCCATATCTGACGAGCGCCGTCTTTCCACGGCGACAAAACCCTTGACTACCCGTTCCTGCCGATTTCTACTACTCCGCCTCGCCCAAAATCCCTATAAATGCGTTGATGAACCCCCATCGAGCTCCAAGCTCGCGCAGCTCCCCTCCCATACCCCACCATGGCGCGAACAAAAGGAACCGCCAGAGTGCCCGTATGGAACGCGGCCGCAAACAACCAGTTTGGTTTTAACGGTATGCTGCCATCGCATGGCATTTGAGAATTTAAAGACGCGGGATTGATGCGGAGTGCTCCTCACAGATGTCCTATCTTCCGATATCGTCGATGCGCTCCTTGCGCTCCCGTCCGGCCCCGATCCCCAGAACATCTCCAATGGTGTAAGAGGCGGAAGCTCTGCGAAGCGTCGCAAGACTACAGAACCCCCTCCCGATAGTTCGATATGTGTCAGAAAAGGCACCATATCCTTCACCCGTGCGATCGAGCGCCGCGAAACGAGCGACCAGGTTTCGGTCAAGCCAGACGTTGGACCCCACGTTACCTTTCGATACGCCGGCAACTTGCTTGGTCTCAAAGCCCGTAATACGGCTCTTGGCCTTCCCGACTTTGCCGTCCTAATACAAAACGATCATGTTGAGCCTGGGATGGAAAATGTGTTGAAAGTCATGTCGCAGCCCGTGGCGCGGAGCGCGCACGGAGTGCTCTGGACCAAGGTTGACGCCCAGCTGGAAATTGCGCAAGGCATGCTCACTTGTGCTTTTACGCTCCGAATTATGTGGAACGAAACTCCGTCGCCATACTACATTATGCGAACCAATGTCGAGCGGAGAGAGAGCCAGGACGTCATCGGCGCGTTCTTTCCCCGTGAAGGGATCAACTCTTCTGCTTGGTCACCGATGGACTTCTACGAAGCGGCATACGTCCCTCCCAAAGACGACCCAGAGTCTGCATCTATCGAAGTCCCGTCATTAGAGGCTACGCTTTTTCCGTACCAGAAAAGGACCGTCAAGTGGCTTTTACAGCGCGAAGGCATCAAATGTACACCTTTTGGCATGGAACATGTTCCGGACGCAGTCTCGCAGGCTGATTGTGACACGTTTCGCGATGTAAAGGATGCAGATGGGAATACATTCTATCTAAGTGATGTATTCCATGTCGTTACGCGAAACAAGACTCCCTATCGCCTTGCCGACAGAGTCATGAAAGGTGGAATCCTGGCCGAAGAGATGGGCCTGGGAAAAACACTGGAGATTATCGGACTCATACTTCTGAATCAGCGACAGGACAGCTCTCAAGATCCTCTGGACCCTCAGGTGGATTCCGATGGGCTGTTGAAAGCAAAAGCTACTCTTATTGTCACACCTGAATCTCTTCGACAGCAGTGGATAGCCGAGATTGCACGCCATGCGCCATCTCTCCGAGTAATCCACTATAAAGGCTGCAGAAAGCTCGAGGACGGCGAAGAAATCAGAGCAGTAGCTGAGCTCGCGTCGTACGACGTCGTCATTACAACGTATTCTGTTTTATCCCAAGAGCTTCACTTCGCCACCGACCCGCCAGAACGCTCACGGCGCTTCGAACGAGCATACAAGCGCCCCAAATCGCCCCTTGTACAAATTTCATGGTGGCGGGTATGTCTTGACGAAGCCCAGATGATTGAGAGTGGTGTAAGCCAGGCTGCTTCGGTTGCTCGCGTTATACCGCGAATCAATGGATGGGGCATCACAGGAACCCCAGTGAAAGACGATGTAAAAGATTTGTTTGGATTACTATTGTTTCTTCGTTATCACCCATATTGCTATGCGAACCAAGTCTGGAACGCGCTCATTACCTTCCACAAGCCACTGTTTCAGACGCTCTTCCGATCCCTTGCGTTGCGACACACAAAGGCTCTCGTGCGAGATGAGATTCTGCTACCGCCTCAGAAGCGTTATGTTATTAGCATGCCGTTCAGTGCCGTCGAGGAGCAACATTATCAAAGCTTGTTCAAGGATATGGCAGAGGACTGTGACCTGAGCTTAACTGGGGCGCCGGTGCTTGATGATTGGGACCCCGAAGATTACGAGGCACAGATGCGGACGTGGCTGACTAGACTACGCCAAACAGCTCTTCATCCAGAAGTTGGCGTATATAGTCGACGTCTACTTGGATACAATAAAGAGAGACCGATGCGTACTATTGAAGAAGTCCTGAACGCCATGTTGGAGCAGAGCGAAACGGCTATCCGAAATGAAGAGAGGGCTTATTTGTCAGCCAAGCTTGCTCGCGGTCAGCTCTTCGAGAATGGTCCAAGAGTAAAGGAGGCCCTCTTTCTATGGGAAGAGGTCCACGAGGAGACAGCAAAGCTTGTTGAGGATGCAAGGGCGAAACTCGCTAGCGGCGTCGAAGAGCTGAAGAGAACTCAAGGGCCACAATCTGAGCCTGTCGTTCAAAATATACACGACTCTGATTCTGAATCCGAGAGCGATACCGACTTTGTTGATTCGAGAGGAAAGATATCAGAATTACAACGACGCTTACGTTCTGCATTGGAAATACATCACAAGGCAGTATTCTTCTGCGCAAATGCTAACTTTCAAATGCGCGACAACGCCGAAATGACAGAGCCAGACTCTGAAGAATTTCATCGCCTCAAGAAGCTCGAAGATGACGGTTACGAAAATGCCAAGGTCCTGCGACGGGAAATATTGCAAGAGAGCTACCGCAAGGCGAACCGTCATATGACCAGGATCAAGAAGAAGGCCGGCAGTCAGACATTTGTGGAAGTTCCGGAGCTTGTCGTCAAAACAGAAAAGGGCATCGAGAGCGGCAGAGTCGTTGACCGACTGGAAGTACTCTATGGAGAGCTCAACGAGCAAGCCAATATCATGGATGAATGGCGAGAGGAAGTCGTACAGCTGCTTCTTCGACCGCTGATTGACGAAGAGGAGGATGTCGAGTTCACCGGCGAGGAGCTTGTAGATTCTGCCAAGTTTCAAGACGATTTAATGGTCTATGTGCAGGCTTTACGAAGCGTCATTGCGGATCGTCAAGATGCTATATCTGGACAGACGAATGAGCTGGTTAAACACGAGACAGAGACGAGTATTAAACTGGCAGAAGACGGAGGCGGTCCTGCGCCTGAGAAAATGCTGGCATTGCTCCAAGTCAGGAAGCAGATGAAGCCTCATCGCTCGCAGATATCCATGCGCGGCGCAATCGGCGAACTCCGGGGCTTGCAAACCCGTTTAAACCGTGATGCACCCAGCAGCAACCGCGAAGCCATTGAGCTCAAGATTATCTCCGACCATCTGAAGCGCACGCAAGCGCTGCTAAGCGAACAGAACAAGGCAGCCACAGCACTCGAGGCCGAAATCGAGAGCTTCAAGGATGCCATGAATGCTCGTTTGGAGTACTACCGCCAGCTGCAGGTAGTGTCCGACGCCGTGCTCCCGTATGATGGCGTAAAGACGGCGCACGCCGAAGCGCGCCTGAATAAGACGGAGCAGGACGCGCGCAAGAAGCTTCTCTCCAGCGAGGCCAAGCACAGATACCTGATGAATCTCAAGGAGAACGGCGAGGGAGGAGCTGGCAGCAAGTCCAACGAGCCGCGCATGTGCATCATCTGCCAGGCGCCGTTCGTGACGGGCGTGCTGACGGTGTGCGGGCACCAGTTCTGCAAGGAGTGCATGATGACGTGGTACAAGTCGCACCGCAACTGTCCAGTGTGCAAGAAGCAGCTCAAGCACGAACAGCTGCACGACATTGCCATCAAGCCGCAGCAGCTGCAGATCCTGAGCGAAGGCAGCGGCGACAAGTCCCACCAGCAGGGACGCCAGCAGACCAACGGGGTGCTGCAAAACGGCGCCATCTATAGCGAGTTCAACGCAGACAAGCTCGCTGAGATTAAAAACATTGATCTCGACGGGCCCTCGTTCACGACAAAGGTGGACACGCTCGTACGGCACCTGCTCTGGCTGCGCGAGGCGGACCCCGGCGCCAAGTCCATCATCTTTTCACAGTACCGCGACTTCCTCACGGTGCTGCACAATGCCTTTCGCCGTTTCCGCATCGGCTATGCCTCCATCGATGAGGCCGACGGCATTGCGCGGTTCAAGACGGACCCGGCCGCCGAGTGCTTCCTGCTGCATGCGCGCGCGCACGCCTCAGGCCTCAACCTCGTCAACGCCAGCCACGTGTTCTTGTGCGAGCCGCTGCTGCACACCGCGCTCGAGCTGCAGGCCATTGCCCGCGTCGACCGCATCGGCCAGCAGCACGAGACGACCGTCTGGCTCTACTTGGTGTCGGGCACCGTCGAGGAGTCCATCTACAACCTCTCCGTGCGGCGGCGCATGAAACACATGGGTCGCGCGACAGCCAGCACCAACGCCGGCGACAACGGGAGCCAGGGCAAAAAGAGCAGCGCCCGCAAGTCGAGAGCGGCCGCACCGGAACCGCTCGATGCGAGCATCGAAGAGGCCAACACCCTGGAGCTGGAGCACGCCGCGCTGTCGAAACTGATGAGCAAGGACAGGACGGCGGGTGAGATGGTGGACAAGGGCGACTTGTGGGAGTGTCTGTTTGGCAACGTCCAGAAGGAGGCCACTGCCGAGGCCAATGGCAACGGGAGTAGCAGCAACGAGCGGTTCAAAGACAGGGCTGTCATGTCGTGCCTCGCTGCGGAAGCCGCAAGCTCGAGAAGGGATAAGTGAATGAGGGTATTGTCGCTGTATGTAAACTATGTAGTATACTGAGAATACGGACAGGAATATCTTGGGCGGTCGAACTATGGTGATCATTGTGAGTCTACTTCTTTGTAGTTGGCTATTGCTAGCGATATCGCGACTAGATCGGTTTGTAAGATATACATAATTATATTTGGATTTTTAGAGGACTCATGGCTGTAGGAGAACTATGAGAGATAGAAGAACTCTCTTAGGAGACAAAAAAAGAAAGAGAGAGAGAAACGAGCAAGCGAAGGCAAATATTCTTAAGTTTTCTTTTTCTAGCTAAGAAGCAGCTCTTTAATCATCTACAAAGCCCTTGCTGCTTGTGAATTCACATACGCCCGAACTACATCCACAATATCTTGTAGCTGAGGCTCTGGCTGGCCATACCGGAGGATATGTTCCCACACCCACAGCATCACATCGTTGAACAAGCTGACAGCAATAATTACCCATAGGCCGTTCATATCACTGAACTTAAATATCCCAACAAGAGCGATCACAACAGACCAAACCCAGACAGTCAGAATTAAGGCGATGTCCTTCCACACGTCATCGTTCACAGGGGCATTAGCCGGGCGGAATGTGTGAAATAGACAGCAGACTTTGACCCAGTCGCGGATAGTCACGGTAAGTCGCGAGACGATGAGGAACACAAATGGGACTAGATGGACACGGAGCAGTTGGCTTTTTGCCATTGTTAATGGAAAATGTGCAGTAGGACGTACCTATGGGAACGGGAGTCATCGCACTTGCAAGTCGTGGAGGAGCGTGGAGACCTTCTTGTGGAGCATTGACGTGTAAAAGATGATGAGAAAGAAAAGAGGCATTGGGAGGCCGGAGACGGCTGTTCCGTTTTGACTTGGGTGAGTGACTATTAAACGGCAGGAAGGTTGGGTGGACAACCGCTGTCACTCCTGCCACTCTTCCATCAGAGGAAGGGCTATCTATAGACGCTTATGAAGTTGAACATGGTCCATCTTAGTGTGGGGAGAATGAAGCAGCAGACTGACTCTATGTAAAAAAGAAGCAGAAGAAAAAACAATGTTGCTATTTCTATAGTATAATACATTGAAATCGTAGATGGGGCTGTGTATACCTGTTGCCAGTGGTGGAGGTAGTCATTGTGCTGTTGGGGGTGTACCGTGGCAGACGACGTGAAGAAGCGGGCGAGGATATGAAACGGGAGTATTAAAAGGCTTCAAAGACAGACACCACCGCGCTTGTGTTGTATATATATATGTGTGGGTGTGGGTGGGTAAGGAGGTAGTGTTGGCGTCCCCCGAATAGAAACTTCACCCAAGGGCGCCAATGGCGTGTAGAGAATTTTCTGTGCCTCTTACGGCGCTCTCCACCACCACTTCAGGCAGCGAGGGACGCCTCCATGCCACAGCGCCAGCACCACATCCCCGATAAAGGGCTCGTCCGGGCCCTCGTCCGGGTCCTCGTCCGGGTCCTCGTCCGGGCCCTCGTCCGGGCCACCGCTGTCGAGCACGGTGATGAGCAGCGTGGCCCAGACGTGGATCGCAACCATGACCACCATGAGAAAGACGAGACGCTGAAAGACGACCATGTCACTGCGGAAGAGCCACAGACAAGAGACTAGCGCTGAAGAGAGGACCCAAATGACGCCTGCGCTGCCAAACGCGAGGTCCGGGTAGACGTCGGCGCGGCGTACCAGACTGCGAATAATGAATCGGCTCAGTATCTCGTCCATGGTCCATAGCATCAAGATGATGCAGAACGAAATGGCCATGACGACTGCAACAACGGGTGTTTAGTTTCTATTATATTCAAGACGTGCGTAGGCGGTAATCGTGGAACAAACATACCAGCAGCAGTCTCAAGAAGAGGCATTTCAAAGGATGGGATTGCTTGCGTGCCGGCGAGAGACGACGCAACAAAGAACAACGGAAAGGAATCAAGCACGATGGCAAGGGGAACAAGGTAGATGAGAATTTATCAACCTTTTTTGGCAAGACGGACATGCAAAAGCGACACATTAGTGAGCAGGCCAGGCCCTTTTTATAAGAACATCAGCGGCAGCAGACCACGAATATACTTCAGTAGCGTGCAGAAAATGTTCGCCAACTGTACGCCGCCGGAAAGCAAAACCATAAATCACGTCAACTCGGGCTGCGAAGTGACAGTGTGGCGAGGGAGATGGACGGAGTAGTAAAAAAAAAAAAAAAAAAAAGGTTGGCAAGCCAGTTGCATCGAGCATGGCAGAAGGCGTGGGCGGTAACTAGTAGATGAATAGCTCAATTCAAACTCCAGTACTATGAGAGACCTCTTGGGCTAATTATGCTTTTTCTATTCCTACACATTCCACTTCTTCGTCGTTATTATTGAAGAGAGTTGGCAACGCAAAGGTGCCTGTGCGACCATTTGCAGCCACAGCTCTGGCTCTCATGTGTTGGACTTGAAGCACGGTCTAACCTGCAACTCAACCCTTCAGAGTGAGCATAGGGAAAACTGTTGCTAAAGAGCCCACACCCTCAACACCCCAGCAACCCAATAGGCTCTTATTTGGCCTTGGGAGTGCCAGACTTGGAGCGCTTGCCAGCAGGACGGGCAATGTGGTGGTCGGGGATCCAGCTCTCGTCGTACGTCTTGCTGCCGGTAGCAGTAGCGGCGGACTCGGAGCCAGAGAGAGCGGCGTCGGCCTCGACCTTCCTGACCTTCTTGGGCGTGCGAGGAGCCTTCTTGGCAGGCGGGAAGAGGGCCTCGATCCAGGTCTTGTAGACAAAGTAGAGGGTGCCAACGAAAGCGAAGGAGAGGACGAGGTACAGGAAGACGCTGGAATGCATGTCAGTATGGACCGCAACTTTCATGGACGGCGGGGGCGCAACAACTTGCGCGCGTAGCTCTACTCACATCTGGGGGTCGAGGAAGCTGGTGGGGGCTTCCACAATGGACGCGGTGCCATTATACGCCGTGACCGGGAAGATGCCACCCTTGGAGTCGGTGACGACGGCCAGGAGCTGGATGCGAACATCCTGGGGCTGCATGTCGAGAGCAAAGGCATAGGGGACCTGGGCCGACTCGCCGGCGGCGACGGGCAGGTTATACTGCGAGGCCGTCAGGTTGTGCAGGATGCTCGGGGGCGCGTCGTCGAGGAGCGGCTTGTGCGCGAACAGGGTGCCCGAGACAAAGGCGACCTGGATCGGGCCGTCTTCGTTGTTGGTCACCTCGACCACGGCGCGCGTGGGCTTGCCGTTGATCAGGCGCAGGCCAATGAGCTCGGCGTCGGGGAACGAGGCCGTGATCTGGGCCTTGAGCTGCGGGGGGGCGGCGGCGGCATCCGGCTCGGCTTCCTGTCCAGCAACGCGGTCAGTAAACGTCGGCAACGGCGAGGACCAATGGCTTCGCGGCAAGATGCTGCGTTCCCGCAAGCGCATCAAGCTTCAATGGGGAGGCGCAAGAGGAGCTTACCTGGGCAGGCGCGCCAAAGACCTGGACAGCCAGGAGGGCGAGGAGAGACGACTTGAATAGCATGACGGGCGGACAAGAGACGGGAAAAACGAAATGCGGTGGGCGTTTCGAATCTCACTCTGGCAAAAGAAAAAGAAAATAGATGGGAATGATGGAGAAACGAGGAAAGTGTGCGAGGGAGGAGGCTTGTTCTGGAATTGAGCACGCCCGAATTGGAGAACCCTGTGGCGGGCCGTGACAGGGGCCGTCGCTCTTGCGGGCAGCTAGCTGGAGGGAAGTTGGGGGGGTACAAAGCTCTCGACCGTCTTTGTTAGTGGCAAGGTGGCTTCTTGTCGCGTGGCCTTGTCACTGGTCCCCACGTACAGTCTACCTGCGTACCCATAGAAAGCCGCAGAATGGTTTGGTAGCGGATACTTGCTTAGCTCTCCCCAGTCGGGCTCAGCTCAGCCTCGTCAGACAGGATGCGACGATACTCTATGGATTACCATCGGAAGCTTGATCTGGACTGCATCGGTGTGCCTCGTGAGACACGCTATCGATGCTTCCTATCGTAATTTAAACCACCAGCACTTGATTAGTACTACTTTGACACTGCCGTATTTCCAATAGACTATCCAGTCTTTTCAAACACCGCAACTTTGCAAAAAAAGAAAACAGCCCTTACACCAAACACAAATTCAACTAAAGCGTTTCCACTAGTTAACTCCAATATCCGACATGTCCATGCTGTCCCACCCGTCAAACATGTCCATGCTCGTGTCCAGTCCGCCAAACAAGTCACCGTCGCCGGCCCCGCCCGACAGGTCCAGATCCGCGCCGAGGCCGCCCATGTCCAGGCCCGTCGTGTCCACGGCCAACGGGTCCGCGCCCGCCGCCACCGCCGCCGATAGAGCGTCGTCGCCCAGGTCCAGCGGCATGTCCGACGTCGGCAGGAGGGCCTGCGGCTGCGGCATCACCAGCAGCATCTCCACGTGCCGGTGCAGCCGCACCGTCGCCTCGGCCAGGAACGCGTCGTGCTCCTGCAGCCGCTTGTAGCCCTCGGCCGCCGTCTTGAGCGCGTCCCGCAGTCCTTGGGGCCGCAGCGGCGGCGCCTGCATGGTGCCGGCCGTGTCGAGCAGGTTGCTGCTGACCGGCGGCGCCTCGTTGGTGGAGTCGGTCGCAGAGACCAGCGCAGCTGCCACGTCGTAGACGACGCTGGCGTTGCCCAACTCGCTCTGCTGACGAATCTCCTCCATGATGAGGCGTAGGAGCCTGCTGGGGCCAATGACGCGCACCCCGGCAATAAACTGGCGATGCGTGTACGAAGCCGGCATCACATTCACGCCAGGCTGCAGACTCCATTGCACCAACCCTTGGATGGTATGGCGGATCGCGCCAGACAGCCCGCTGCTTGAGCTGCTCGCCCACGACTGCATCTCATGGTGCTCAGCACCGCCAGTCCGCCGCGAAAGCGGTATATTCTCCTTGAGCGATCTCAAGAGCGGCTCGATGTCCTGGTTGCGGAAATCTTGGCGCTGATAGTATCGTAGTGCGTGCTCCAGGGGCTGTGCGATGAGGTTCTTCACCGACGACAGCACTGTGCTTGCTTCTCCCGAGATGGAGCTAGGCGTGAGCAACAGCTGCAAAGCCTTGACAATCGACTTTTGCTCCTTCTGGTCCACCCAAATATAGTCAGACAAGAATGTGATGGCCGGCACTAGCGACGGCAACAAAAATGTATCGACCAAGTCTACATGGAATTAGTCTTGTACATGTATGCTTTTGTCAGCGCTCAACTTACATTCAACACCGCCCTTGAGGCTCTCATCGTTAATGTAGCCATACGTATAAGCAGTAATGATGCTCTGAAAAATCGGTGCCACGAGTAGGTAAAATTCGTGCGGCGGGCACGAGGACATCAGGTCGTCTCCCAGGCCACCAGTTTCGTTATCAAAGAGGCCATTGATCCAGCCCGTGACATGTCCTGACTCTTGCTCGCTCAGCTCCTCTAGCGGCCGCAGAATATGCGACTTGGTAATAATCTTGGCCACATGCGAGTCCACCGACTGGATGCCAATGTCCAGCGGCGACAGGTTGTAGCGATAGGTAAACGCAAACACCAGCAGAAGAATGGCGCCATATTCTTCGTACACGGGCTGATACTCGCCCTGGTCTTCTTCATATCTCCAGTTGTCAAGGAGGCTGCACACAGGCTCCAGGAGCGAGGTGATTTTGTCGAACAGGAGGATGATATCTAGTGACTGGGGCCGCTGCGCTAGTTGCGTGCAGAGAGGCTTAAGCGCCATTGTATCCTTATTTACACAGAGTTGCCGAATCAACTAATGACGTTAGCATCGGCCTCTACACCTTCACAGTGATACGTACCTCCACTATGGCATGCGCCACAGCTCCAACATTGCCGTCCACCTTGTCTAGTTGTGAAATAATGTTTTGAATCTTGCCAGAGTCAGACAAGCAGTCACTGACCAGTCTGTCCCTGTTTGCCTTTTCCAGCGATGGGTCATACGACATCGACGTTTCGCCAAGGATGCGGTCAACATGATCTCTTTCGATGAGTCCATGCAAGGCACACGCCGCACAGAATTCTTCTCGCACGCTGTCCATGTATGGGTTATTATTACGCGTTTCATCAAACATGAGAGATGCTGTGGGGAAAATGCTGGTGTCGATGCGGTTGAGCGCTTCCGTGATGCAGAATTCCGCCGACGTGGCGGAAAATTCTGGGTGGCACAGCTGGCACAGCAGAAGCGGCAGCTTGTTGACCACAAAGGAGCGCAGAAGATGGGCGTCTTTCGGGCCTTCATTTCGAAATACTGCATTGGCGAGCAGGTCAAACGAGGCGATGATTAGATCGACTGCACTCGACTGTTGATTTCCCTGGTATTTGTTGCTTAAGAATGCATATAGCATAGCATCGTCCAGTACAGGACGTCCAACGAGCTTTCTAACGTTAGCATCTTGTACCAAATACGCTATTCAAAAAAAGCTTACTGCCGCATTGAGGTACACATAGAGTGCAGCGCGCGAGTTGGAGATGGGAATCTCGGCAATGACGAAGCTCTCTAGGCCCATGGTAGAGTCGAGCAGCTCATACATGACCGCATTGGCGGCCTTTTTCTTCTTATCGGGGGGATCCATCTGCACAAGCGTTTGTGTGCGGAAAAGCTCCAGTCTGTCGACGAGAAACGCGGTAGGCGGGAGAGTCGGTATAAAGCCGGCGAGGCTGTCTGCCATGTGCTTTCGAAGGCCTGTCTTTGATTAGCTTGGTTGTGCCAGCAAGAACTAGCTACCGCTTCTCACCTTTTGCAGATGGCTTGCTGATGAGGCCAAGTAGCTCATGATTCTGCGACACCCGCCAAACCAGCGGGACGAGGACTCCGCGTACCGTCTCCATCTCGCTATCGCGCTGGCGATCATGCTTGTTTGTGAGCAGATCCGCCGCAAATGTCGCGCTGACTTGAATGAACAGATCCATCCACTTGCAAGCGATGGTAATCAGTTCCAGCCCCGCCTTACTGCCTGTAAACGGAATGCCTTCGGCCATGGTTCTTATGACCTGAAACATCAGGACCTCTTCCGCCCAGTACGAGTCCTGCCAGCGCACCGTCTTGTCTTGAGCTTCCTCCTCGTCATCCTTCTCCTTGGTCGTGTCGCCCTGATGCTCCGCCGGCGGCTTGTCGTAGACGCGCAGCGCCGAGTACTTGTAGAGCACACGCAGGATGGAGGGCGCGTCTATGTATCCGAGCTGGGTGAGGACCTGAATGTAGGGGGGTATGCGCGGGTCGAGGCTGACGTGGTTGGAGGGCTGCGGGCGCAGGAAGAAGTCGGCGACGAGGAGAGAAGGCAGCGGGTGCTTGGCGTGGACGAGCTGCACAAAGTCCTGGAAGCGGTCGCTGCTCAGCCGCTGCGCGATGCACTGCGCGACAAAGTCGGACCAGTACTTGGCCGCCTCCTGCAGCGCGCTGCGGGCGGCTAACGGCTGGCTGTCCATGATCGGTTGTCGCTCGCAGAAATGCAGGATATCGGGCGTCGCTAAGGGTAGAGGACGAGAACAGCGCCAGCCATGCGCGCGCAATGGCTGTTTTGGCAGCCTGCGTAGAGGGAGACGCGATTGGCAGTGTGCATAGGTGTGTGCGACTGCGGGACAGCTTTGTCGGATGCCAGCGGGTGCTCGGATGGTTGTGCGACGGATGCAAGCTGCAAGGTTCAAGCTGCTGTCGTCGTGATGGTTGCTGCAGTGTGGGTCGTCGCTGTGGGCCACTGGCTGTCACTGTACTTGCATAATACACTGCTTTGAGGGGCAGTCAAAAGTTGGCAGAAGACGTAATTTTGCAATGTTTGAATAGATAGTACGGGATTTATAAGCGCAATACATAATGAAATTTGCCTAATCCGGATAGCCTGCCTGATTTACTGATTGTGCTGCTCGAACCCAGTGACAGGAAGAGGTATCATAATACAGGGTGCAAAGCTACAAATGGTGGCTGCGACTAGACTGCACAGATGTAGTATGCCTGACTATCTAGGTAGGTTTGATTGATTCTGCTGATGTGTACAGGAAACTGAGTAGTAGATGCAGCTGGGCCAGGGACAGCCACCGACGCACTGATCCTCCTTGGGTGCAGGATATTCAGTCACTGCTTTCCGCGAATGGAGCCAAGTATCATACAACATCGAAAGTGTGTAAATAATAGTCAGCAGCCCTAGCTACTAGACGAAAAAAAACCAGCTTTCAAGGCTGTGTGTTTCGCGGGCCTAGCCCACCCATCATGTTAGACGAGCGCTTCGACACCAGCCACAGCGCATCAGAACAGCCTACACCAATGACATGTATGTAAAATACTACTGGCAAACGTTAGCCCCAACGATAGAAAGAAGGGTATTTAAAAAGAAAAAAGATATACATCATAAATCTATTGCCAGCTCATTTGTCTTGCAAAGTCCAACGCGTGGCTGACATGCGCTATGGGATAGGTCAAAGTGAAGTGATTCCCGCTTGTCGCTGGCAAGCATCAGTAACGCTCATGTTTCTTCGACAAACAAAAACATCATGCACGGGGATTCACTATGCTCTAGGGCAAACGGCTATTCTTGATCGGCCGCGTCGCCCAGCGAATGTGAAAATCACTGACATATCTCCCGGCCAGCAGCATCTGCGGTCAGCATGCATACACGGCAGAGGTAGGTAGCTGGCATCGGAGGGGTGTTTTCCGATACGTCTTCGACACGAACTCGCTTTTTGTTTCAAGAGGAGTAGAGACCACCTCACCAAAAAAAATTTCGCAGCACGTGCTCAGTAGGCCTGACAGGTGTCGAACGAGCAAACGGGGGAGATGCCGTTCACCTGAAAGAAAATGTCTAGGGTCGGTCAGAAATCAAACGCCGCCCGCATAAGTAAATCGATGCGGGGCAATTGTATTTAAAGCAACCCTTGGGCTGCAATAATACAGCCTTGCCTTCTCAAACCCATCATCTACATACCACATACACTACATCATTGCCACCTAGGTCTCATCCACATTGCACACCGAGAAGAACATGCAGTCTTTAAAAGTACTTGCGGAAGCATCAACCTCTGCGGCTTCTAATTTCATGAAAAATGTGACTGGAGATGCACAAGTGGCAGCCGTCGCCGCGCGCTCAGGAGAGGTCCTCGCCACGGCCGCACAAGGAGTAAGCGCATGATATCACGGAGGAACTTGCGGCACGACCCAGGCATCTAACGCGCATCAAAGTCATCCGAATACGCTTCTGAACATCCGATGGCCGCCGCGGCGCTTCTAATGGGTCTTGCCATCGTAGCCGCGCCGGCGCTCGTTGTCACGCCTGCTCTCGCGGCCGCTGGTTTCACCGCCAACGGCGTCGCCGCAGGTAAGCTCAGCAAGTTCCAGAATCGACACCAACACGCAACTGACGCCACTGGAAAGGGTCCGCCGCGGCTGCAGCCCATGCGGGGATCGGCAACGTTGTCGCGGGCAGTGGGTTTGCGATTGCCCAGAGTGCCGCGGCGGGAGGCTACGGCTTGGCGGTGGTCAATGGCGGTGTTCAGGCAGCGGCTGGCCTCACCGCGGTTGGTGGGCTCATTACGGGACGATCGAAGAAAGAGTAAGGGCGCGCCGCGTGTGGCCGCCGGAATCGTGCGCAGTGCCCGTTATACGCCGCTATTGAGCAGATGCTAGTCGGAAGAGAGAACATGCTTTTTATTCGCTACGCCTAGTATGGATAGTAGTCACGACCCGAGTTGGGCCTTGTCTCTGAAGAGAAAAACTGTTTGATTTATTTCCAAGTTTGCAGCTCGCAATGGTATGCCGCTCGCCCAGCACTTTGTCCGGCCAAGGCAGCAACCCGTTCCTAAAACGCCTATGCTAAAGACTCTGATAAACAAATCCCAGCCATTACTAAACACACCCTCGCCCCAAGCCAACTCTTTACTCAAACTTGGTCGTCAGCGTCCTCTTGCCCGCCGCGACGTGATCCGCAATGTCCGTCCCCAGGAAGCGGCCCTTGAGATACCAAATCAGAATGCTAAAGATCTTGAAGCTGCCGACCTGGCCCGTCCCGCGGGCCCGTCCCAGCGTGATGCCAAACATGTCCTTGGTCGCGGGCTTGTACTCCACCGCGGCCGCCTTGCCGTCCAGGTGCAGCGGCAGCGCCGCAATCAGGTGCCTGGCCTGCGCGTCCGCCGCCGACACCCGGTTGCCCTCGAGGCTGCCGGCGTCGCCAATCACAAAAATGTCCGCGTGGTCCTCGGCCTGCAGCGTCGCCGCCGCCTGCTTGACGTAGCCGTCGGCCGTGAGCATGCGCGCCGGCACAAACGCCGTGTTGGGGACGACGCCCAGCGCCGGAATGTACGCCTGCGTCGTCAGCGTGCGCGTCGAGCCGTCGGCCGCCGTCAGCTCCAGCACCGTGTCCGCGCCCGCCGTCGTCGTGACTTTGGTGACTTTGGTGTTGGCAATGATGTCGACCTTGAGCTTGGCGAGCTCGGCGCGCGTCTGCTTCCGCACCGACGCCATGGCGGGCGGCGCGAGCGGGAGGGCGTCGCTGTGGACAAAGTAGACCTTCTTGCGGCCGGTGCGCGAATACTCGTACCCCAGCTCGCCCACCGCTTCCACGCCCGTGATGCCGCCGCCCGCCACCACAATCGTCTCGGCGTGCTCAATCTGCTTCTGCACGCTGCGCAGCTTCTCGAGCGTGGACTCGGTCGTGTCGAGCGGCTTCCAGGGCATGTCGTCGCGTGACGCGGCGCCCGTGGCAATCACCAGCACGTCGTACGCAATCGTGCGCGGCGTGCCTTCTGCCTCTCCGTGCAGCGCCACCTGGACCGTCTTGCCGTCGGGGTCAAGGGCGCTGGCCGTGCCGAGGACATATTCAAACTTGGCGGCGGGATATTCGGCAAACGTGGGCTGCAGCTCATACAGGAACTTGTCGTCGGCGAGCTGGTCGGGGACAATGGCGCGCGGCATGGCAACGGGCCAGAGAAAGTGTGTGCTGGGGCTGACGACGACCATCTTGACGTCGCGGCCCGGGAGGACGGTCGACTTCATGGTCTGGCGGATGACGGCGGCGGCAGCGACGCCGGTGCCGAGGACGACAATAGTCTTCATCGTTGGGATGGGGTGTCGAATTTGGCGAGATGTTAAGATGCAGTTGTGAGTATCTGTAGGTAGTGAATCAAATTGTAGTGTACAATGAAGGAAAAATAGTTCTTCTTGGTAATGGCGATAGAGAAGGGGGTATCAACGAGGAGACGAGCAACTATATACTTACGGGCCATCGCCATCCCGCGCGTCAAAGTCAGACTAACAGACCGGATGTTGACGAGCCACCGGCCTAGGTTCTCAGCTCCCCCATCAACTAGAATCTGAAAAGAACGATTTCCCCCCCCCCCTTGGTGCTAATTATTAATTTCCAGCGCCGCCATCTGTCATCAGCCCGCCAGCTTACCAACGTGCCCAGCCCACTTACACGAACGGCCAGAAAGAGGCAAATGGGCGTCGAAGCATGGGTCCGGGTGCCGTGGTTAGTGGATCCGCGCGCTCATTTTTAGCACTATTTAGAGATGAATACATGTTGCATCGCAGAGAGAGGATTTCCATTTACAGCTCTTCAATTGGGCAGCAAAGTGCCAGTAGATCAAGAACTGCAGGCATGGATATGCAAGATATATTGTTTCTACAACTGATGAGACTTTATCTCGGCTTACATATTCCTGTTCTCACAATAGCCATAACTGACAAGCTACTTTTTCTTCTTCTTTTTTTTCTCTAAATCTCTTTGCGGAAAACCGCCATTACGGGACAGCCGCGCGCGATGGAATCATGGTGCTTCGCAACCAATCACAGGCCATGACGCGCCGCCACAGGCGGTAAGTGGAACCCAAAGTTGCGGAGTACGTTGGCGGAGCGGACAAGTGCAAATGAACTGTGTTGGAATGTATTTATAAGTGATTGGAAATGCCCGGGATCATCATTTTCTTTCTTTTTTTTCCTTTTCTTGTCAAGGATTGAAAACGCCGATTAGCATGGCATCGCCCGTGTGCCGACCGGTAGTTTGCTGTCGAAATGGTGTAAGTCAACCACGGGGCGGAGATTGCTGGCCATTAAGAGTTACGCGGGCAAACAAAATTCTCATTAATAAAAAACGGTACGATGGCTGAAAGTAGTTGTGGGTTGGTCTGGATATTGGTTCATCATTGCATCTTTCCAACTGCTGCGTTGTCTCTATCCCAACAACAGTCAGTGATCCCTCGACCGCGCTCTCCTCACTCCTCGCTATGTAATAAATGTTCTCGCCAAAACGGGACATCGATTCCCAAATCCCAATCATTCTCGTCGGGGACCCGGATACATGACCCAGGCCGTGTCCGGCCGCCCCTCCGGATTGTCGTCCGTGTCCACCTCTCCCTGGCACTCAAACCCCAGTCTCTCAGGGACACCCCTGCTCTTCACATTCGCCTGGTCGTGGAGAATCCGGACACTCGGCGCCTGCATCGCAAACGCCTGCTCCGTCAGCATACTCACCGCCCTCGTCGCGTATCCCTTTCCCGTGTATCCATCCGCCAGCCAGTACCCCGCGTCCACGCCCGGATGGTCTTGTCTGCGCCGCAGCCCGCACGACCCAATCACCACCGTCTCCCCTCCTTCCGCTATCGTGATTGCGTAGTCCCAGCTTTCGTTGCCATCCCACCGCTTGGCTGTCCGCCCCGTGAAGCCCACAGCCTCGTCCCTCTCATACGTCTCGTTGCGCGCCCAGGGCATCCAGGCGGCGAGTCGGCCCCGCGAGGCCGTGATGATGCGGAACAGCGCGTCGGCGTCGGCGTCGGAGGCACGCCACCGGCGCAGCGTGACGGTGCCGTCGGTGACAGTCTCCCGGGGCGGCCCGCGGAGGATAGGCGCGGGCGGGCAGACGGCCAGGTACGGGTGGCTCATGTCTGGCGGCGCGGCAAGGCCCTGATCGTTGGAGATGTCTGCCATATTTGCGGCACGTTTGGGCAATTAACGGATTCGGATTAGGAAACTTGACAGATAGGAATCGTGGTTTCAACTCGTTTGTACGTCTTGGTCAAGGTTCGCACAATATTCCCAAGCGGTGGGAAAAAGTCACGATGGGAGTGGAGCTGAAACGGGCTATTGCTTATGAGGCCAGTTGGGCAACATACACATCGAAAGACAACTTAGACAGGAAATAAAGATTTAGCATACAGATGTAGTTTATATGCAGGAACAATGTTAAAAACGCTCGAGTTTGGAAACTTTCGTGTTAGTCAACCATCGGCCGCTTTTCGGTGTGCTATGAGTCTACGCTGTGACTCAGGGTCAGAGCCAGAGCCAATGCCAACCAAGGCTCGAATAGCAAGTGATTTCTGCCAGAAAATCCGGTAGGGAATTGAGCATAGTAGTAATGGTTCTGATAATGAATGTGCAACGAAACTGGGACGTCGTTGGCAAGACTCATTCACAATGGCGGTGGCGTGCCAGTTGGTGAGCACTGGATAGTGACGAGCTGTGCGCGTCATGACAAAATACCTGAACAACCGCAGCCGCAGAACACTAGGAAAGACTGATTTGCAAACTACAGCTACAGATAGACACCCATCATAGATTAAACCGAGTAATTGATGACAGCACCTCTGCTCAACACCTGCCATGGCACGCGTGCGCGCATCATGCATCGTCGGGCGTCATTCTCCACCGGGCCCCAGCCCTCACCGCACCAAGGACATGGCCCCCCCCAGCGAGTTTCCAAGCTGTTAGGTCGCTGTGATATAATGCAAAGAGTCTGACGAATGCTTGTCTGTAAGTCGTCGTGGAACTCGGTAGAAGACTGCCCTGTTCCCCTGCGTCACGCCGTGATAGAGTGTGGAGAAGACCCCTACCGTGAAGCCGTTGACATCATATCCATGTCAATAAGCAGGGAATTACCTGATATGTGGTGGTATTGCTTCCAGTGGCGGCCGGGAAGGTGTGAGCCGAAATTGCTTGTTTGCCACTAGAACTTGCTTGTGCTTTGGCGGCATGGAATGGACGGGTAACCTACGCCAGGGGGGTCCAGCATTGTGCAAACTAGTTCAGGATGCAGGCCAGGGTGAGAACCGGGAAGACCACAATTGTCCAACGTCCCGACCACCAAGTTGTGAGCACGCGATGTCGGACACAAAGGAGGCAGTCTTGAGATCGAGAGGGTCCAAAGGCCCCCAGCCAGGATTTAAGGTGGTTCGGCAATCTGCAGTGATGTTCTTTAGTCGGACCCCCCAAGTGACATGGCCAAAAGGTAGAGTGCGTAAGCGCATCGAGACGAAATGGACGTAGCGTAGCGCCGTCATTGGCCAGCAGTGACGACAAGTTTCAAGCCACCCGCCCCGGGGACGAGGCAAATGACGGCCATTTCTAGAGATGATCAGAGCTATGAGGTTGTTGGTGCGTTACTACGGGGGTTCTTGATTCAGTTTAAAAGACATTGGTGTTGGCTGTGATGCAGAGTGGCGATGAAACAACTTGGAAGAGTTGGCGTAGCTTCCTGATGTTGTGAGTGTGATGTCGTCCAGTCCCCACGTATGATGTCAATGTATGTAGGCAGAAAGAAGGAAAAAGAACGGAGACGGAAGGTTGTCTCCGTTTTAGATGGTGGAGTGGGTCACTGACTGCGCAGATGACCTCATTGGACCGGCTGCTTGCTTCTGCCACAACAGATTTGGCGGGCGTCGAGGACGGGACCGTCAGTTGTGCAGATTACTTGGGGGGCCACACAACGTCACTGGCCAGGGGGGACGCGGCTGGGGTCATGCATTCCGTTTTAGGGGCACCGTCGCAGGATTCAGTCCGCCTCCAGCAACCTGTCCGTTCCGTTGGTGATGGCTGACCGCTGCTGCTTCTTCCCAAGTCGCAGCCTTGGCCCAAATTAATCTCAAGCCTGATATCTCAACGTGCTTTCTGTGGTTCTGCAGTGTGGCACACATTATTTTTTTGTGGTTCATCTTGCATAGTTTTTTTTTTCCGCACAAGTCATACCAATTGTGGGCGCGGGGGTTGGTCGTAGGAAGCCTTCGTCGCCAAACGCGTCCCAACTCTGTCAATAGTGGTGATTCAAGGCCAAAAAAAAAAGGCACACTATACAGTAGTGAGCGCTCGTCACTACCAGCTGGGGCGGCTGTTCAACATGGCAATCCCCAAGACCAGCATGGCAAAGCGGGCATTTCGCATGCGCAAAAGACCATCTCACGATCGGAAATTTGGTGCGTGATCAAAGGACGGTGCCAAAGTTTGGTGTCTCGAATGTGCGGCGCCGCGTCCCCGCCGGATCCATCGGTGCAGGCTGCGGTCTTTTTTTTTACCAGTAAGCCCCCCCCTGTCGACGCAGGCACCCAGGCCAGGCCACGGCCGCTAACCAACCCGGAGCAGGGAAACTTGGTCGATGGCCGATTTCGTAGCTGGGGCGGCCGGCCGAAATAAATCGAGTTGGTTTTTTCTGCAAACATTCAGCTGCTGTCTCAGAGTGGCGTGTTTTGATCAATTTTGGCAGCTCGGCAGAAGACACAGGGCAGGCTGGCTGCAGGCTTGCTGCAGACCCCACTGAAGCGGACACACCACCCAGTGACATCATGGTGGGTGGCGCACACTCTCGGTTAGTTCGCTGCGTCAGTAATCTCTGGGCAGCTGGCAGGTAATAAGGTAGGCAGTCCGTTTTGCCTATTGCCTCTGCCTGCTCACTACTGCAGTCTAGCCTCGAGACACGCCGATCCTTCATTTCGCTGCCCGGATTTTTGCTTTGGGATTCTGTCAGAGGGCTTGCATTCTGGAACCGTCTCGACTCCAGTTTGACGTCGCTCATCATCATCGTCGTCGTCGTCGGCGTCGGCGTCGTCTTTGCTTTCCAACACAGACGTGTCTATCAGCCTGCCGCTCTCAGCTGCTGCGACTCAGTGTCTTGTGACCCCAGGTTGACTCTTGCGGCTGACGTCTGACGAAAGTAATCTGGCATACCGGTATACCCGTGAAACCTGGTTCATATTAAACGCCTCGCATAGCTCACACACCCCTTTTTTAGGGGTCCTTGAGCTGGGGGAATGCCATGGAACAGCACACGCCCCCATCGCCACCCAGGGGCAATGCATCGACGTAAATTACTGGTCATGCCCATCAGCGTCACGTAAAAACGCCTCTTTTTTGTTCCCTGTCAAACATCAAACACCCCCAAATCCGGCTGCGCTCGGTGGCGTTGGACCCTGAGCTCAACGCAAGTGGGGTCCGATGCATATTGCTGGCGCCGCCATTTTCGTGGGGGATGTGATTTGTTTTTACGGAATAAATTCAAAACTAGCTTCTCCAGTATCCAGTACGGAAACTGCAGGGTCCGCGACATTATTTCCTGTTTTTTTCTCTTCTTTCCTTGTGTTGCCGTATCATGACCGGGCCCACGGGTTACGCCATCAGCCGGCTGGGGAGGCTGCAGGGCCCAGACCGGGTAGAATTTCAAGGGTCCAGCCGCTTTTGGGCAGTGGTTGAGGTTGAGGCTGGACGAGGTCGCTAACGTTTTGGGGGTATTATTATCTTTGCCCGGTATTACGGATACAGCATCGTGCAACAAGTACCCCGTTTTGCCCCGGTTTGCCTTGATTTGCGTCGCACCGCATGCATGCGGGCTGCCTGCGTCCCAGGGTGCTGGGCAAGAGGGCGGGCGGCTACGAGGGCCTGTTTCGCGGGATTGCCAAACAAAACGGATTCAAGTTAATTGATTAAGGGGATCAAGAGCTCGTCGCACAAAGTTTGCTGGGTAGGAACCCTGACGTAGATTGGGGCATGTGCTGCATTTATTTCACGCATCTTTTTGTGGCTGCTGTAGAGACTGGGCTTACACAGTGGATTACAAGTGGTTCGATTTCATGCTGTTTTTTTGCGGCAGCCCTGCCTGGCTGTAGCAGACACGGCCACTGAAAAACAGGAACCAAGCTTTTTTGCTGGTGGCCGGTGCTCATAAGCGTACACCCACCGTCACCCAGCTGGCCACTGTCTGCCAGACACCTGCGTCAGTGTGCCCACCCTCTGGCACCACCCTCTGGGGCCCCCCTGTGCCGCTAAAATGGGCATTTGACTGGCAACTGGAAGCGGGGGCTCCAGACGTGCATGCGCCATCCAGAAAAGGCCAGCCTAGGCCGACCAGCCAAGACCCAGCTCTTTTTTCGACTCCAGTCCGCCTTCCTGCCATTGGCCTCTCTGCCTCGCTACCCTTTGCTGCGCTCGCCGTATTGTCTTCTCGTGCATCCGCCCACCCCCCATCATCTCGCCCAGGCCCGTCCACCTCTTCAATCTTGATTTATAAAGACCCTGGAGCCCCGCCTGTCCTCTCCCTTCCGTCTTCCTCAGCTCCTCCATTCTACATTGCCTCCTCCGAACAATCCGCAAGCTTCTACTTGTTCCAGCCTTGTCGTCACGCTACAGACTTTTGGTTCTACACTACACCGCAGCTTGCATCTTTTGCGTCTTTCCCGCCCTCCCGCAACTCCCACCTAACCCCGCGGCCGAACAAACTTTCGTCTCTCCTCCCACCAAAACCACGCAAAACCGCCATCATGCCCGCCACACAAGACAGCAGCACCATTGTCATGCCCTCCTCTTCTCCCCCCGTCAGCATCGGCAGCTACGCCCGCTTCATGCACGAGCACACCAAGCGCCAGATGGAGGCTTCGCAGTCTACCGCCCCCCAGAGCTCGAGTAGCAGCCAGACTTCGACTTCCAGCTCCTTGAGTAACGGTGTCGGCAGTGTTTAGATACTAGTTGTCCTCTGCTCTGCTTGTCGCATTACAACGGCGGGGGCTGCAAACGTTGGGCACCTCGAAACCATTACAGGGCCAGGCTACCCGCTCAGCGCAAAACTCTCGTCGCATCATTTTTGTCGAAGAAGCATATGAAACGGAGTTCTGCGGTTCGCGGACATGCACATACACATACACACGGGTGGCTTCTTTTGCAGACTTCTCTCGAAAAAAGTAGGCATGACGCTTTTTTTCAACAGCCATCTCCTCTTTTCCAAAAGATAGCTGCACGGTTGATTGCACCTATCTACTATTCATTGTCAGATCATCGGACGAACAGCACCTTGAACAGTTCTGTTTTCTCTTTTTTTGGCACCTAAAAACAACTCTCTCTTCTTATGCTCGACACTTCCTCTCAGGGACGTGTATTGCCTTTTTTCTATACAGCAGGGGACACCGGGTTCGACAGCACGGCTCCACGTTTCCTGCTATTTCTTGTCCTTTTTATCACGAACGAAACGATGCACGCAAACATGCTACGGCGTTGGGGGATGATTCTGGCTTTGGTCTTTTTTGGTTTAGTTTTTTTCACGCTTGTTGATTTTAATCCAAGCTTTCTCACAGCGGTTGCGAGGTGTCAAATTGGTACGGCAAAAGGAAATTGTTGGCTCATATACCTGTAACATGGGAAAGATGCCCGCTTTTAACTGGCAAATTTTACATTTTCGCTCCATCAAAATGATTCCAGAATGATTTGGCAGTGACAACCGTGATGTGATGATGATCCCTTTACTCCATTTCAAACCAACTTGTTATTTGTGTGTTGGTGATGTAATGTGGAACATGCTGGACAGACCAGAGTTGCCACATGCGTAGTGACAACTTGGTTGGCAAATGACTCGCCCACTTTTGCGGCAAACGTCTTTATACATTCATCAAACAAGATTGGTTTGATGGTGATCAAATTAGAGTATGTCATTATTCCCAAACGCCCAAAACAACGCTATCATTACCATGTAACACAAAGGAAACACTGCCTACCATACAACCAAAGTAACTCTTGCTTTTCATACAACAAAACGTAATCCCGCCCTTGTAGAATCGTGTACTGTATGCATTAATACCTGGATGATACCAGAGATCCATCACACCAGTGCCGGCTTCTTCTTGATGCCCAGCAGCGCCGAGAGGTCCTTCTTCTTCTTCACCGTCCTCTTGAACGACGGCACCGGGATCGCCGGCGGCGGCATCTCGCTCACCACAGCCGCCCTGGCCGCCAGCGGCTCATCCTCCTCGGCCACTGTTCCCAGCACCGCCGCCGGCTCCTCGGTCTTGCTGTGGATCGACGCCCGCGCAAACGCGCGCCGCGCCGCCTCGGCGTCCTCGGCGTCCTGCCGCGCGCGCTCCTCGTCCTCGCTCCGCACGACCACGTCGGCAAAGTCGACGCCGTTCTTCTCGGAGCGGTGCACCCGCGCGTTGCGCTGGCGAATCTCGTCGAGGGCGTCGGCGGCGGCCATCTCGCGCCGCGCGTCCGCATTCTTGGCCTCGAGCTCCTCCATGGCATTCTTCTCCTCCTCACCCGCCGCCTCGGCCTCTTCGCGCTCCAGCCGGTCAAGGCGGGCCTCGAGGGACTCGTCCTCGGCGGCGCGGTCACGCCAGGGCTCCATGTTGCGGACCGCGCCGGCCACCATGGCGTAGTCGTTGTTCTTGGGATCCGTGCAAAACGTAATCTCGGCGCTGCAGCGGGTGCACTTGATGTGGAATGAGTAGACTTGGATGTTGAGGTAGCGGTTCGTCTGGTCCGTCACCTTACGCGAGTTAAACTTGCGCCCGCGATAGATGAACTCGCCGCACGTCAGGCACTTCATCGAAAAGGGCGCCATGAGCCGCACCGTCTGGATCTTGGGGCCCGTTTGCTTAGGACCCCGGCGGCCGACGATTTGCCGCGGATCGAAATCCGGGGGGTAGTATTTCTGAGCGCGCAGGTAGGTTAGTATGGACGGCGAGAGGTTCGCATGTCTTGCAGATGGGAGTGTTGCCACGTACCTGAAGGACCTTTCTTTCGGACATGTTGGGCTACCGCTTTTCTGTTTAGTAATGTATGCAGCCGAAATGTAATAACTGCAGCTCGTGGAGGTAATGCAGCGGTTGTCGTGACCGATTGTCAGATCGATGTAGAGAGATGAAGTTGCTGTGATGGGCGTGGGGCAGGTTGAAGTCGCCGGATTTTTTTCGGGGCGGCGCTGCTGCCTGCCTAGATACCGCTAAACTTTTGCGGCGCCGCCGTTACCCGATCTGCGACGCACCATCACTTGAGTTTCTGCAGGGCCTTTTTTTTTGTCCCCGTTTCCTACCGAATTGCCTTCCAGACCTCGAATTCTGATTCAGCTATCAGCCGCGACTCCGAGCCCATACATAAACCCGACATCACACACCCCCGAACCCAACGCTCACCATGCCCAAGGCCGAGGTGGGCTCGGTCAAGCACCTCAACAACAAGCTCAAGTCCAAGGGCCTGCAGCGGTTGCGATGGTACTGCCAGGTCTGCGAGAAGCAGTGCCGCGACGCCAACGGCTTCAAGATGCACACGCAGTCCGAGAGCCACGTGCGACAGATGCTCGTCGTCGGCGAGGACCCCAAAAAGGCTATCAACGAGTTCAGCAGCCAGTTCCTCTCCGACTTTGTCAGCCTCCTCAAGACGGGCCACGGCGAGAAGCAGGTGCAAATCAACCACTTTTACCAGGAATACATTGCCAACAAGGAGCATATCCACATGAACGCCACCAAGTGGCCGTCGCTCACGGAATTCGCCAAGCACCTCGGCCGCGAGGGCATCTGCCGCGTCGAGGAGACGGACAAGGGCATCCACATCGCATGGGTCGACAACTCGCCCGATGCGCTTAAGCGGCAGGAGGCGCTGCGGCGCAAGGAGGCACAGAACCAGGGCGACGAGGAGGTTGAGCAGCGCATGATCCGGGAGCAGATTCGGCGTGCGCAGGCCAGCGCAGCGACGCGCGAGGCCGACACTGACAAGGACGCTGAGGACCGCGCGCTGAAGCGGCCCGAGGGTGAAAAGATATCGCTGTCCTTTGGCGGTATCAAGGCCAAGACGGCGGCGGCGACGACGACGACTACGGCCCCCGATGCGATTGCTGCCGAAAAGACTGACGTCGACGCTGGCGTCGCTGCTGCACCTGGAGCACTCGACGCAAAGAAGCTCAGTGGCGGCTTCTCCTTCAAGGCGGCCGGCAAGGCGCCCGTCAAGAACGTCTTTGCGCAGGCCAAGAAGAATGCGCTGACTGGCAGCGCCAAGAAGCCGGCGGCTGTTGAGCAGCCCAAGAAGATGAGCGAGGCGGAGCGCATCATGCGTCAGGAAATGGACCGCAAGCGCGGGCGCGACGGGACTGGGTCGGGGAGCAACCCGTTCAAGAAGCAAAGGAGCACTTGACGAGATTTTGCTTGCTTTGGAATTGGTCTTTTTGGTATTCCATTTTGCGCGGCGTTTATTACAGGAGGGCGGCATATAAAATCCGCATGGGGACAAGGAGTACAGCATCGTTTTTTAGATACCATGAATGGGCAGCATATTCTATTTTTCTATCTGCAGCAGGTTTCCTCTCCTTGTTCTTTTCGTAAATGCCTAGTAATTTTCAACAAACAAACGCCTCGAGCGCCCAAAAACCGTATCCCACTATCCATCTCATCCCCTCGCCACCAAATGAAAAAAGAAATCGTAACTTATTCGGCCTCGGCCTCGGTGCCGTCTCGACTGGATACACACACAAAACATTAGCTTTTCAAACCTCTCCAACATCATGCCTAGCAGCAGGGGGGGGAAGCGTACGGGATGTACTGTATCCTGTACTCGTCCTCGAGCGCCGACCGTATCTCGTCGGGCAGCTGGCCCGAGACCTTGATGGCGTACACGCCCGGCACGTAGCCGTCGAGGCGCTGCCACTTGGCGACCCACGACTTGGACGGGTCGGCGAGCGTGATGAGGCCCTCAAAGACCTGCGACGTGCAGCTCTCAATCTGGTCCTGCGAGCCGGCGAGGTGCAGGAACTCTTCGCAGTTGGGGCATCCCTCGTCGCGGAAGCGCTGTCGTTTTCTCTCCATTAGCACAAATTCGTTCCCCGTCACCCCCGCGCAGTTTCGATTCCTTGCTCCTTTTTCTCGTCTCCTTTGTCTTTATATCGGCGCGCGCGGGCGGGTTTTCGTAGAGGGGGGGGAGGGAGCTCACGCTGTAGGTCATGACGACGGAGCAGACCATGCATGCGCGCAGGTAGCGCAGCTGGCCTGACGTGACAAAGTTGGCCGACGCAGACATGGTTTCAATGTGTCGAGCAGGCAATCAGCTTCTCTTTTTTTTCTCACCCAATCGCCGGGTTCGTGGTGGCGAAATGTCGCGAGTCCCGGGTTGTCGTGCGGGTTGCTGCTGGTCCAAAAAGTTCGAGGTTGCGAACAGAGGCGACGTCGGCTAGGTTGGCGCCGACCTTCACAAAGCGGACCCGATAAATGCATATCTCGACCTGGCCAGCCAGCTTCATTTTTACAAGACCCTAGATTTTCAACGACATTACTCTCTTACATGTTTCTCAAAACTACCCACACTCATTCTTTATTCTATTGTTTCACCCAGTCGGCTTGTCACTTTGGCCAATCTCATAAAAAGAAGCACTCAAAGTACAAAACATGGCCTCGCAAACAACCCACCGGGAATTCACCATCAAAGCGCCCGAGTTCGCCTACGCCCAGCTGGAGCTGCACGGCGACACCACCGCCGCGCTCGACGAGCTCTTTGTGCGGTCGTACTGCACCAGCGCCTTGCGGCAGTACCTGGGGCTCACGGGCGCCGCCATCCCGCTCGACATCCTCAAAGTCCAAGGCGCGCAGTGCTGGCTGCGCCTGCCGCGCGACGATGTCAAGCCCTTTGCCGCAGCGCTGGCAGCGTCCCGCGGGACCGTGGGCGACGATGGCGACGGCGACGACACGTCGCCACGCCTGCTGCGCGTTAAGCAGTGCTCCGACTGGCTGGGCACCATGGTCGGCGGTGACCCGCTTGAAAAGCTGTGGCGGGACTGAGAGAGAGCCCTCGTTCTCACGTTATGCTGGCGCAACAGTCCTTCACCTTTGTGGTGAAGGGCCGCAATATTGATCGACTTCATTTGAACAACATTCTTTACGCATTGGGAAATAGTATATCAGAGAGACATGTGTTTCGGCCGTATATATACGTCTCATCCATGCCAGGTATCCTATGTACAACATCCCATGTGCCCGCTTGTCATCCCAACCCGAAAAGAACCACTTGCCACCATTGTCCAACCCCTGTTTTTTTCGTCTACATGACCGGTATCATGACGCAGCCAAATGTTACAATCTAGAGCTCTATCCTACCGAAGATTTTGTCCTTTTTTTTTCATCCATACATCTTTGCATTTACGCCAGCGAAGACATAATTGAGTTCTGAGCATACGCCTGAAGAATGGTCAGCTGCGAGATCACACAGATGTTGCGGGGGACGTCTTACCATGGGTTTAATATCCGGGTGAGGAACGGCATCAAACTGCTCATACTGCAGCTTATAATCCGAGCGGATGTTAATATAAGCACCACGGTTCTCGGTCGAGTCGCAGTATCTGGGGGCAGAGAAGACTATAACGGTTAGTCGTATATTTTCGCAAAGGATGCTAGTTCAGCGTACCAGTAATGCATCGGCCGTCATGTTGGACCTCATAGCCATCCATGCGGACTTCGTGGCTTCGAATGATGGCCTCGAGGCCGTTGTTCTCGCAGAAGCGTTTGGTGATATCCGGGCCAAACTGCATGCCGACACCGCGCTTGCTGGGCCCGCGGCCCTTCTCTTCTTGAGGATCGGTCCAGAGCATCTCCATCATCAGACCAGACTGGCCGGGCTGCTTCTGGTTGTGTCTGTTGAGCTGGCGAATATCATCAAGGGTCACCTTGTCGTCGGAGAACAGGCCACCGTGAAGAACCAAGTACTTGCTGCCGACAAGCGTGGCCAGGGGTAGGGCAGAGAAGCTTTCAGAAAAGAGCTTGAAGATTCTACCATGATGTTAGCGAATACAGCTGTAGTTGTACATCAGCGAAAAATATACCTCTCGTTGTACTTGGCCTTGCATTCTCCTTCAAATCCGTAGACCTTGTTCATGTCATCCGTCTCGTGGTTACCACGGTTCAGGAAGAAGCCGTTGGGACGCAGCCACTTGTATGCGTAAAGCAGCAGGGCGATTTCGCAAGACCACGATCCACGATCGACAAAGTCACCATTGAACAGGTACCAGTGCTTATCAGTGGGCCGGCCGTTTTTGCGGAACAGCTCCAAGAGATCAAAGTATTGGCCTGCGACTATTAGCATGGAAAATATATGAAGTTCTCTGCCTATACATACCATGTGTGTCACCGCAAACAGTTAGCTGGACATCGTCAGGAATTTTCATCTCGACCATAGTGGCCTCGTCATAGATGATCTTCTTGACAGCCAAGAGGATCTGGTAGACATATTTCTTGGCAAGCTTCTTGCCATTCTTGAATCTCTCAATCATGTCGTCGATGAATTCTTGAGTCATCTCATCCCCAAGCTTGGCACCATCATAGTTGTCTTCGACAAACATGGAAGCAACATCCAGACCCTCGGCGGCAGAGGGCTCGTCGCCCACTTCGATAGCGGCATAGAAAGCAAGCTGTCGTACAATCTTCTTGCACTCCTCCAGCTTCAACCGCGCATCTTTGTTGGCAGGGTCGAGACGGACGCATTCCTTAAAATCATCCACAGCTTCCTTGGGCCGCAGAATGGCGGTTCGGGCGAGACCTCGGCGGTAGTAGGCCTAGTAGTGGCGAGATTAGCGCTGCGACGCATGGTGGGCGCTAAGTTGCTGTACATACCTTGATAAGCTTTGGATTAAGCTCAATGGCCTTGCCAGTGTCTATAATGGCATATCCAAAGGCCTCTGTTTTGATGTATGCCTGCAAAGAAGGCCCGAAGGTCAGTCACACGATCAGGCCGCGACGGATTTGTGCGAGACTAGGTCGGCAAGCATACCTGGGCACGGTTGGTGAAAAAAGTAGGCTCCTTGTCATTGAGATCGATGGCTTGCGAGTAGAACTTGATCGCGGCCAGAAAGTCGCCACCGGCAAAGGCCTTATTGCCCTGGTTCTTGAGGTCGACAGCTTGCGACATCGTGGGGTTCGTGCAACTGCCAGCCGGGATTGGATGCCAAGCTCGGAGATTGGTGGTCAAGGCACTTGTGGATATGCTTTGTGAGGAGACGGGTCGGGTGGTTGCAACTGGGCAGACCGTGAGGAGTGATAGGCAAAGAACCGAGTGGACGTCGCGCCAGTTGGGATTGATTGAAGATGCGCGAGTTCAAAGGTTTCTGCTGTCGACCAAAACCGAGCCTTGATTTGGTGCAGTATGCGGGGCGAGCCGCGGCGCTGGAAGGTTCCACATCAGCCCTCCACAGCGCTCTGTAGTGAGCAGGCTGGTGCAGTTTGCCACTAACCTGACCCATGCAGTCACTGTATCTGCATTAGCCACTGCACGTTGCCGCCTGTAATCCACTGTGAATCCCAGGGTTACACCATGTTGCTGCATGCATTTTGTAGCGGGTAAATGCATATCTGTCAAGCGTGCCTGTCTTGAGCCAGCGTCTGCCTAGAATGCGCATCGCCAGTCAACCTCAAAACTCGTCCGCTTCGGTAACGTCACATCGCGTCCGCATGGCGCGACTACTTTTTGGATATTATTCTATCCGCTCAAATATGGTTCCTTTTTGATAATAACGACTTTATTCTCCGTCAACAACATGGCCGAGCCCAGCGCATCCAGCGCCCTCATTCGGAAGCGGCAGGGTACAGAGCTGATGGCTCCACCGCCGCCTGTCAAAAAGATCAAGAGACCGAAAAAGGTGCTTGATGAAGACAGCTATACCGAGGCTCTTTCGCAAATCATAGCCAGAGACTTCTTCCCCGGCTTGCTAGAGACGGAAATACAGCAAGAGTATTTGGACGCCCTCGACTCCAAAGATTCGGCATGGATATCGAGTGCAGGCCAGCGGCTGCGCCATGTCAATACACTAAAGAAAACCGGAGGGCCTTCTATCTCATACCCGCCCGCGAACGCCGGGCAAACTCCAATGACATTTGTCGGCGACACGCCAATGTCAGTTGCGGCGCCGGCCATCGAGAAACGCGCAGCGGTGGGAGCCCACATGAGCCTCACCAAATTTCAAGAAACATACACCAGTGAAGACAACGAAAGCTTCTACAAACTGGTTGACAAACAGAATCAGAAAAAGGCCGACAAATATGCTTGGTTATGGCGTGGCAACAAGATGCCTTCGAAGCAAATGATTGCACAAAAAGCAGTCACAGATCGTTTGGCGCAAGATGGACAACTCGTCGATGACGGCTTCATGAAGCGTGACAGGCTGGCGATAAAGGATAGCGATGATCGACCTGCACGTCCAGACAGCTGGAATTCGCAATCTCAAAACGGCCTGATGTTTGGGCCAAAGGATCTCGACGATGGCTTCAAGACTGTGGCGCAAGCTGCTGAAGACGCCTCCAGGTCAGGGCCAAAAGCAGTCGCCTATGCCAATACTCGAGTTCCGCAACCTCATGTACCACAGCGTCCGCCGTCACCCACAATGTCTTCTATCAAAGACGCTATTGCCGGAAGACCCCGCGCCAAAGATACCTTCTCCAGCGTGGCCGATGGTGGCGAAACACCGCGGGTCAATGGCTATGCTTTTGTGGACGATGAAGATGATGAAGACGCTCCCACAAAAGGGGAGCCCATCATTGATCTGGGTCCTGGCGACTCAAACAACCCGTTCAAAATACAGGAGCGCGGCAAAAAAGATGTTCTACACGAAAAGATGGTGGATCGAATAGCCCAGTCGAATCGAGAGTCTTCTCGTAACGGCTTCACCGGCCGCTCCGAGCGCATAGAAATTCCCAAGTTTCCGAGCAGCCCGCGAGTCTCGATGGGATTAACACCGGCGGCTCAGCGTCTCTGGAGTAAGCTGGGAACCCCAAAAGGAAATACCCCAAGCAGCACCTTTGGTCAATCGTGGCAGGAAACACCACTACGACGAGGCTCGTCATTACGGGACGCAAGCAAACCCGACAGCAAGTCCAAATAGCGGCATCGTTTGTAAATGAAGATACTTGTACTTGTATAAGAATAACGATTGGATGAATTCACTAATATTAATTGCAATACTCTCAAAGACGTGAACTTTTTTCATGGTCTGATATCGCTTAACTGCATAGACGGTAGCCTTGATTTTCGGGGTCCACTGGCCTGGAAGCTATCAGCTGCAGGAAGCTCCAAAAAGTTTCGACGTCACCACTTGTTCATGAGGACCAATTTTCCCGCCACCGCAACACACCCGACATGAGGTTCGCGGACCTGGCCATCGACCTGGCCGCGGTGCTGAGCGCCTCGCGGTCCGTCGCCACCAAACACGTCGCCCTCCGCGGCCGGCAGCTGCAGCGATATCGCAGCGCCGCGGCGACCGTCGTTGACATCAAGAACAAGGCCGAGGCCGCGGGCGCAGATGTTTCGGACCAGATCAGCACCCAATTACACGCGATCAAGGCCGATGCCACCGGGCCCGACACCAACGCACCGAGAACAGAGCCCCCGCCTGCAGCACCGCCGCGACCTGCGGCGAACCCCTCGACCTCGACGGAAAGCAGATATGCGCAGGCGTCGCGCGAGTTCAATGCTGCTGCCACACCCAATGCAGAAGAGCTAGGCCTCCCTGGAGGCGTCGATGTTAACATATTTCACACTACCAGGGGGTCGCAGATTCTGGATTCGGTGCGCAAGCAGCGTCACCAACAGGCCGCAGCTTCGGCTGGAGGGCCGGCCAAAGAACATCCGCTACGACACTGGGGAAGCTCTCCTCCCATTCAGCAAGAACCCATCGCCCTCAAAAAAGAATCGCCATCTTCCACAAGGGCGAGCAAGCCGCAGGAAACAGAGTCAGTTGAGGCGGAAGTGGTTGCAGCGCCAGCATCAGAGCAGCCCATTGTCGAGGCTATCACTGAAGCTGTACAGGAGGGTGACTCAAGGCCAGCCTACCAGCTACGAGAATCAAGCGTCCCTTCATCGCGCATCAGCCGCTTGTGGAACTACGGCGGTCTCGCTGCTGGCATGTTTGGCGGCGCCGTCTCAGAGAGCGTGAGCCGGGCATTCGGCGGCGGTGGACAAGGAAGCGTCCTTCTCAGCGGTGGGAACATGGAGCGACTTGTAGCTAAGCTGTCGCGCATGCGCGGCGCCGCGCTAAAACTCGGTCAGATGATGAGCTTCCAAGATTCCAAGATGCTGCCCGCGCCCATCCAAGAAGTCCTGCAGCGAGTGCAAGACCGCGCCGACTACATGCCAGCCTGGCAACGAGACCGTGTTCTCAAGGCCAACCTGGGGCCCGAGTGGCGTGAACTCTTTTCCGAGTTTGACGAGACGCCCATCGCGGCGGCCTCCATTGGCCAGGTTCACAAGGCGCGGCTCAAGGCCAACGACCGCCGCGTCGCCGTCAAGATCCAGTTCCCGGGCGTCGCGGACTCGATCAACTCGGACCTCGACAACCTCAGCATCCTTCTCACTGCCACCAAGCTCCTGCCCCGGGGCCTGTACCTAGAGAAGACGATTGACAATGCCCGGCTGGAGCTCGGCTGGGAGTGCGACTACGAGCGCGAAGCCGTGTGCGCCGCGCGCTACAAGGAGCTCCTCGCAGGCGAGCAGGACGTCTTTGAGGCGCCAACCGTCTACCCCGAGGCGTCGGGCAAGCAGGTGCTGACCATGGACTTTCTCGACGGCGTCGGTGTCACGCGCGTAACATCCTTTACGCAGGCCCAGCGCGACTGGATTGGCACGCAGATCCTGCGGTTGTGCCTGCGCGAAATCACCGAGTTCCGCTTCATGCAGACAGACCCCAACTGGACCAACTTCCTCTACAACGCCGACACCAACAAGCTTGAGCTGCTCGACTTTGGCGCCTCGCGCGAGTACCCAGAGGCGTTCGTCCGGGAGTACGTGCAGCTGTTGGCGGCCGCGTCGCGGTCCGACCGCGCGGCCGTCAAGCAGCTCTCGGAGGGCTTGGGCTACCTGACGGGCCATGAGAGCCGGGCCATGGTGGACGCGCACACTCAGTCGGTGCTGACGCTCGCAGAGCCGTTTCTCGCGTCCGCGCCCGAGGTCTACGACTTCCAAGACCAGACCATCACGGAGCGCGTCAAGGCCCTCATCCCCGTCATGCTGCACGAGCGCCTGGCACCGCCGCCCGAGGAGACGTACAGCCTTCACCGCAAGCTGAGCGGCGCGTTCTTGCTCTGCGCCAAGCTCGGCAGCAAGGTGCGCTGCCGGGACATGTTTGAAAAGGCCGTGGCCAAGTCTGGCTTCGTCTAGAGGCGGCGCGGTGCGTGCCGTTTTGACGAAGAAAAAAGAAAGAAAAACAGTGTACAACAGTGGCTTTGTAGGAGAAAACGTTGTAAAGAAAAGGCAATCACATGCCATTTGTATGTATATAGATTTAATAATAGATTTCGGTAGTCATGGAGCGTTGGGTATCTCTCTCATCATGATTTTGCCATGGTACATTCACCGTTTACCAAGCCTTCTCCAACCAAAACTTGCCTCTTGTTCATCGGAGCGATCCCCATTTCAGTGCCGATCCCTCACACGCACCAAGCTGTCCAGTTCCTTTCTCTCCTTGCCGGCAACCTTTTTGCGCTTGCGCTCAATCGCACGGTCAACCTGTCCCTTGCTCATGTCGGCGAAGCGGTTCGTGAGCAGCTGCGTCTTTTGCGCGCTCTTTTTCAGGTAAAACGGCTGCTTGCCCTGGGCGACGAGCTCCTTTTCCTTGTGCCTGTGCTCGCGCAGCAGGCCGTCGGCCTCGTCGCGCTTCTTCTGCGCCTTCTTCTTGGACTCCATCGACAGCAGCTGCCGCTTCAGCGCGTCCTTTTCCGCGGGGCTCTTGGTCTTTTTGATCTGCGTCTTGAGGTCCGCCATCTCGCGGTCGCGGTACTCGTCCAGGAAGGCGTACGCGCGCCGCGTCTTGTCCTCGTCGACCTCGCCCATCAGCGGGTCGAAGCGCGGGTCGCGCGCCTTGCGGCGCGGGTCCTGCAGGATCTCGCGGCGTCGGGACACGGGCTTCTTGGAGGTTTGCTCTTGCGGCGCATGCTTGGAGGACCGGCTGGGCGGTTTAACGCCCCTGTTTTTGCTGTGGCGTGCTTCAGCTTGTTCGCGGAGAGACATGGTGGGTTGTTCATCGTCCGAGTCGGAGCCGTCCTGCTTCTTCTTCTTTGATCGTCGGCCTGTGGCCGGTATGGATGCTTGCGCGCGAGCTAGGGCACCAAAAGAGACGGACGAAAAGTCGACCTTGGGAGGCGCTTCGCCTTCTGATTCGGACTATTTGCATGTTAGCCGCATGATATCAAGTACACAGCACAATTCTGCCCTTACTTCTGATTCTTCATCTTCTTCAGCGTCAGACGGATCCTCGTCCTCACTGTCTTGCTGGCGAACGTCTTCCTCGGAAGCGTTGTCGTCTGCTTGCTGGTTGTCCGAGTCTGGTTCGAGCTCCCAGGCTTCGTCACGTCGAGCGCGGACTCTTCTGTCTAATCCAAGAGGTTGGCTTTTTCTTTTAGGTGGCATTGTGGCGGTATTGTATTATATATTGCAGAAATGGACGTGTTGGCGAACCGGCAGCAGTCGAATAATTTTTTGAGACGCAGGCCGCGAACTACAGGGATCGTCGCTATCGATAACACACTGTGGAGGGGCAAAACCCACTCCATTGGTACCGCCTCCAGCGCATCGCCCATGGGCTATTAATTATTTCTTCTCAAGAAATATTAAATCTTGACGATATGATAGGAAAATATATATATTATTGGTCCTGTATCTAGTAACATAGGTATCTACCTAAGTTTCAAGAGCGCTAACGTTGCCCTCCAGCCGGCTGGAAGCATCGCTCACTGGCCAAAGGATGGGTAAGTCCCTTGGTAGGTAGCGCCCGGGCCGTCACTGCTTTTGCCGCCAGAAAAAAAACGACCAGGTTTAGCGGCCCTCGAAAAGCCAAGCCACTGTGCTACAGGATTCATCAAACATCAAACTAATAAAGTACAAACGCCCAACCTACGTCACGCCCGGGCCTGCATCAACACGCTCACCTTGCATGCCGGCTCTGCGCAGGTTCTTCTCTCCCCGTCTGCCCTGGCGTCTCAACTCGCCCACAGCTCCCTCCGCCGCTGAGCTTTTCAGAGCTCAAATCCACTCCAGCACTGCGGCGGATCGCCAACATGCCGGTTGCTTCCAAGTACAGCCATCAAGTCATTTTAACTACAGGATGGCGTCTCAGGAAGTCATGGTCGTGAGCCAGAAGTCGGTTCAGGTTGCGGTCGCTCAGAAAGAAAACCTCAACCCAAAGGCTGGCAAAGAGCGCTCAGTCCAACCAAGGAGGAAAAGTCGCAAGGCTAAGCTGGCCGCGCCGATCGTGACGGAGACTGGCGCCCAAGTTCAGACCATTGAAACAAAAACAAAGACCAAGAAGACGAAGAAGACGAAGAAGCAGAAAAGGGCTGAAATAGAGGCCGCCGCGGAGGTCGCCAAGACTGCAAAGGCGGCAGAGGCATCAAATCGGGACCAAGTCATCCAGATCACAGAGGAGATCACAGAGTACATCAACCTCGCCCTCCTCAGTGCAACTCATACTGACAGCCCATACTAGATCCCAGGCTGAAGAAAACCCCCTCATCCAAGACCAAGTCACCGTCCCCAGCGCAGCATCCGGGGGCGTCCCTGAGCCCACCGCGGCCTACCTCCGCTGCGCCAACCTTCCCCCCTCGCGCCTGGCGCGCCCACGCCGCATCCTCATCGTCATGGACCTCAACGGGACCCTCCTGCACCGGCCCGACAAGCGCCGTCCCTCGCACTTTGTCGAGCGACAGCACGCCCGCCTCTTCATGGACTACCTGCTGTCCACCTTTTACGTCGCCGTCTGGTCGTCGGCGCGCCCGCACAACGTCCACAACATGGTCAACAGTTTGCTGACGCCGCGCCAGCGCCAACTCTGTCTCGTCATCTGGGGCCGCGACCGCTTCGGCCTGTCGACCGCCGACTACGACAGCCGCGTGCAGTGCTACAAGCGTCTCACGCGCCTCTGGGCGGACCGCGCCGTCGTGGCGGCGGCGCGGGTCCCCGGCGACAGCACTGGCAGCGGCTTCTGGGACCAGAGCAACACAGTGCTCGTCGATGACTCGACGGAAAAGGCTCGCAGCGAGCCGCACAACCTGCTACGGATCCCAGAGTACGGCGGCCCGGCGAGCGAGATGCCGCTAGTCCTGCCGCAGGTGCATGACTATATCAATGAGCTATCGTACCAGGCGGATATTAGTCGCTATATGCGAGAGAATCCGTTCAAGCTCGATGCAGACTACAAGTTGCAGAGCGACGGGAAAGAAACTGTTGTTTCTAAATAGGCGGTGGCGCGACCAAGTGCATCCATGCTATGATATTGGTCAGCTTTGAAGTGGCAGAGTCCATGGATGGCTGCCACAGCTAGTGTATGATTGAAGAATGAACTCGGTTGTAAAGAGCTATCCATGGATTGAAGTCAATGTTGGAAGACAATATGCCAGCTTCGCTAGCGGCTAGGTATTCGAACCGCGCCACCGCACGGGACCAGGAGGTAGGTCGCAGTTGACAAAGACTTTGGATTCTCACATTCAGGATCGATGTACGTCATATAGATGGAAAATGTAGTGCTACTAACTGAGAACGTTACTCCTTGCAACACATATACCTACGATCTTGAAACAAAGCGCGCCTAGGCATTTCTTTTCAGTGTAGGCTGCCGCAAGTTGAGCCTACATACAGTGATCAAGACACAAAAGACGCAGAAGATGATAAACACGATAGCACATATGCTGTTTTCATTGCTATGTATGTACCTGTGCTTATCCGGATCATTTATATTTTTTCCCATCCTTTCCCATGGTCATTACAACGCAGGCGCTAGCTTCATTCATGAATAGCACATCTGCAATTCGTAATTCATTTCCCAGTCATCAACCCATGATCCGTATGCCTCATTACCCAACCCAGTTCGTTAGTCGTTTATTTGAAGACCTTGCCGTCGGCGTGGGGGTACTCCCGGCCGTTGACAACGGCAGGCTTCTCCCAGCCCCAGTTGGCCTCGAGGAAGGCGCGGTCCTCCTCCTTCTTGGGGTCCAGCTTAGTGAAGGTGTAGCTCTCGTAGTCGGGAGCGACATCGAAGACGGGAACGTAGTCCTGGCCACGGATAACGAAAGCACCCTGGATGATGGAGTCGTTGCTCTGGCCATAAACGGAGGCGGTACCGAAGACGTACTTGCGCGAGCCCTCAAGACGAGTGTTGAAGCCACCAATCAAGTTGTTGGACATGAAGGTGAGAGTAAGCTCGTCATTGTACTTGTAGTCAACCTTCCAGATGGAGAACTCATCGAAGGGAACGTTCTCCCAGAAGTACTTCAAGGCAACGGGGGTATCGTTGTTGGAGTAGGTACGCTTGAGGTCATCAAGGGCGAAGCTGGGCTTGCCAAGAGCCTCGCAAGGGTGCTTGGCCTTGGGAGCAGGGGCATCCTCATCGGCAGCGGGAGCGGCAGCCGCGGCAGCGGCAGGGGGGGCAGCCTTGGGAGCCTCAGCCTTCTTGGGGGCAACGTTGGGGAGAGCAACCTTGTCAATGAACTGGACCTTGCCGATAATGTCGGAGTAGATGGGCTGGTTGACAATGGTCTCGTACCAACGGGTGGTGGCGGGGTGGGCCTGGCGCCACTTGGGGTCGTAGAAGAACTCGAAGCCGCGGCTGATGATGCCAGCGGAGAAGAGATCGGCGAGGGTCAGACGCTCACCAACCAGGTAGGTGTGCTCAAGGAGGTACTTCTCGACGACGGCAGCAGCCTTCTCAGACTCCTTGGCGGCGGCATCAACAGCCTGCTTGTTGTAGGTAGCACGGCCGAGAAGAGGGACGTACTGGCCGGCAAGGGGGTTGAGGATATCGGTGTTGAAGAAGGACATCCACTTGAGAATGGAGGCGTAGCTACAAAGAGTCAGCACCTATATTTTAGGCATCGATTTGGTGATTGTGTGCTTACTCCTGCTTGGTCTTGCCGAGGAGAGTGGTCTTCTCGTTCTGGGAAGTGACTGTTCCATGTTAGCGTTTGTGCCGCCAGCAACTGAAAACCAGCGAACAGAAGTAGTCAAGAAGCAAAAAGTCAGAATTTAGGCAATATCCACACGAAGAAAAGAATTCTTTTCAGACAGGGATAACTGTATAATAAAAGGCTAAGTCATCACACAAAGGGGCGGCCCAAGTTGGGCCGCGAAAGGAGGGGGGCAGAGCTTGCGAGAACGAAATCTGAGTCACGTACAGTAGATAGCAATGGCAACAGCCTCGTGGAGAGTGAAGCCGTCCTCGCCGACGAAAGCAGGGACGCGGCCGATAGGGCTGCCAGTCAGGTGCTCAGGAGTGCGAGGAGCAGCCAGGTCGACGGTAGTGACCTTGACGTCGAGGCCATTGGCCTTGGCGACGGCCTTGATGGCAATGGAGCGGGGGTTGCCCTGGAGGGAACAGAGTTGTCAGCGACTCGTCTTTTGGGTGGAATAGACTGCAATCAGAAGAATAGCCTTACCTCGCTGGCGAAAAGAGTTCCGAAAGCCATTTTGACTGTATATCTCAGTTGATCAACGACTGGTGATGTGATTGAGAGAGAAGCTGTAGACTTTCAAGGAGGAAAAGCTGTGCAGAGACCCGCAGAGGTTGAGGAAATTTTTATGGTGGGATAATTTTAGCCCCGCGTGCGGTGGCTCCTACAGCAACCGCAACGGTGGCTAACGAGTGGCTGTCGGCGCACTGACCTGCAGCACCGAAGGTATATCTAATCTCCACGTGATGTGGCGCCGAAGTTGGGCTGGGCCAGACAGAAGGGTTTTTGAGCAACGTCCGACTACCAGTCTCGTCCATTGGGAGAGAGCGCAGCGGCAGCTCGAATCTACACAACACCAATCAACGCAAAAATGGCCAGTGTCAGTGCCAGTCTGCGCCAATTGCGGTGCAGAAAGCCCGCTCTGGGCTCGCAATGGCTCCCTGCGGCCGCGAAGCGAGCTGCCCCTTCAACACCCCTAACCATCAGAACCCTCGCGACGACGACGACGACGACAACGCGGAGCAGTGACGACACCTCGAGCTTTGACAACAACACCGACCTCAAGTCGCAGCTAGAGGCGATCCGGATCCCGCACATGGGCGTGACGCACGCGCGCGCCGTGCCCGCGACGGCGTCGTACTTTTCGCGGACGCCGCAGTTCAACGACCTGCACATCCAGCTGGCGCGGCTGCTGTCCCGGCACAACCACCTGCCGACGATGCCGTCCGCCGACGCGGCGCTGATGCCGTGGCTCAAGCTCGACGCGATGCGTCGGGAGCTCGGGGAGTCGATCAAGGCGTCGCACTTTTCGCAGGTGATGCGCGTGGTGCGCCGCCTGCACTGCATCGTGCCCTCGCTCGCGCCGCCCGAGGTCAAGGCCGCCGTCGCCCGCTTCACCAAGCCCGTCAACGCCCTGCTCAATGTCGCCCGCCCGCTCACCGTGGACCGCTTCGGCCGTGCCGTCGGCGTCGGCCGCAGGAAGACGTCGACGGCCCGTGCCTTTGTCGTTGAGGGCACCGGCGAGATCCTCGTCAACGGCAAGACGCTCGGCGATGCCTTTGGCCGCGTTCACGACCGCGAGAGCGCCATCTGGGCCCTCACGTCGACGGGGCGCCTCGACAAGTACAACATCTGGGCGTTGGTGGAAGGAGGCGGCACCACTGGTCAGGCCGAGGCCATGACCATGGCCGTTGCTAAGGGTCTGCTGGCCCACGAGCCGGCACTAAAGCCGGCTCTGCGAAAAGGTGAGCAATTTTTCCCTCATGGCGTCATCGTTTTTTCGTACTTAAGAGACCTTCATTTGCTAATTGATTGTTCTTTTTCCTCCCGTCTGCAGCCGGCTGCATCACGCGGGATCCCAGAAAGGTGGAGAGAAAGTTGCATGGCCACGTCAAGGCTCGCAAGAGCCCTGCCTGGGTCAAGCGATAGAAGAAGAAGACGAAAACAGAGTCAGACGGCAGTTTTCCACCAATGGATACGTCTTATGGGGAGGGAGTCGGTGTGATTATCTGCTGCCTCGTTTCGGTGTCCTCGACGCTGCAATGCTACCGGAACTGTTTTTTTTTTGGGTCACCCGGCACCAATGTACATTATCATTCTTGCTACATGCATCACCATCCAATGTAGTTATAGACAAAGAAAGCGGTTCTTTTTACTTTTCCCTACAATACAATACCACACCGCCTCCACAATCGCACCCACTCCGTCGGATGATGCCGGTTGATGGGTAGAATGCAAGTTAGTTCAAGCCTTATGGTGCCAGGGACCTCGCCCAGGGTCGATGCAGCCCACGCTGAGCCGACTTCGGGAAAGCCTGCGGTGATAGGAGAGCGGATGGGAATTGTTCTCTCATCTCAACCTGGCCTGTCCCGACCTGCATTGAGCTGCTGCCCACACCCCGTCACCCGCATACGAGCTAAGCGACGAAAGGAAGGTCCGTGTGCGTTTATTAATGAAGAGGCGCCAAAGATGAGTTTGCCTCAGTCAGCAAGAATAGAAGCCGAAGACGTGCTGGGCCAGCCTCAGCCAGGGCTAACTGGCCAGAGTGGCGTGCGGCTCAACAGGGTGTCCGAACCCGGGAAGCACCCGACATGCAGTAATGAATGGAGCTCAATTTCGAAAGGGAATCCTTTCGTCCCTCTCCCCACCCATTATGCCAACAGAAAAAAGTTTCCGACCATCGTCGATGGGTAGCGGTGGGGAAGCCAATCAATGCGGCTACACGGCCGCCTCGGCCTCGACTGATACGCAAAGGCTCACATGTCAGCTGCCTCATAAATATCACGGCCGGCCGGCAAACTGCAACGTGGAGTCCATAACAAACGTATCTGGGCGTTCAAGTGTACTGGCCATCTGTCTCACTGCAGGGTCAGGCCCGCCTCGTGGCATGAACCCTGTCAAGTGCTGGCGCGAGTCCCTAATTAGTGTGCCCCATCCCTGGCGTGGATCAGCACATCTTGTGAATAAAGGTTTCGTGTAAGACATTGGCTGCCAATTTTGTCAGTAGGCGACGCGGCGGCAATTTTCAGGGAGCTGAAAGCACTGGCGAATAGTAAACCTGTGAGTGAACCAGCTAGTGCCGCATCTTTGTTGCAGATAACCTTAACTCGATCTGAGTCATTGTCTTCATTCCAGCCATCCACAGACTTTCGACATAAAATGATGGGGGCTTTATGCACGGACACATCTATGTTGGAATGAGTTATGGACACTAGCGGGTCGTCGTTTCCCGCCAATAGCACCCACCTTAGTTGTTCACTAACTGCTGCATGGCGGAGAACGACCGAACCTGGCGATGCTGCTCTCGCCCGAGTCTGGCAACTGGCTCGGCACGGGGTAAGCATCTGCATATCCGCAGCCCTAGCCTAGCGGGTTGATTCATACATCACAGTGCTCAACTTAGCGTCGAGTAAAAACGGCTGCCTGGCAGGGATATATACAGGCACGCTCGTACGGCAGCCTGAACAAATGAAATGTGGGATATGCAGTTGAGCAAATTCTCGGCTTGGTGTGCCGCGAGGCTCTGGGGCCTTGTGCCTCAAAAGCGGTCTACGTGTTTCTGTTTGTTCGAAAAGGCACTAGAACTACATGTAATGGTGCCTGTAGAAGTCCCGTTGAGCTTGTAGGCTGTTGGTTCAGCAGCGGAATGCAGTTCCGAGTCAAACCTAATTCGCCGAGTCAGTGCGCCGCAAGCTGAACCTTCGCCGATAAACTTGCTAAGTGACATGCCTCATACACTTCAGCTGGTAAATTCAGACTCCTGTGATGATGGCTCTGGTCTGCAGGATTTTTGAGGCTAGTTAGTTGCGGGGAGAGTGGAAACAACTGCAGCCAAGGGTATTGTGTGGAAGGGGGCGGATAGGTAGGTGTCCGCCGAAACATGCAGAAGTCCGTAGCCCGAACGTTGATGGAAAAGCCTCGCTCCCGATAAGAACACGTTTCCAAGGTTCCAGTAGCAAGTGATTCCTATTTCGACGTGGTCGCTGTCAATGAAACGCGGCAGTTAGCCAGTTGCAGGGGTGGAAAGATAATTAATTTGCTGAACGCCACCAAGCTACCGATATTGAGCCAGTATACTAGTCGGGCTAGGTAGTTGATCGAAAATCGTTGAAATCTTGGATACTTTGGCATCCCACAGCGGAAGCGACCAGCGCCAAGTGCAAGGCTAGACCCTGGCGGGTAGCAAATTTGAGGCAGTGCAAGGGATCGCCGGGTATCAATGGTTCAACGGCAGTCTTGTCACTTTTTCCCTGTTCTGGAATAAGCGAACAGTGAAATCCAGGCTAGCAGAAAGGTGGCATCAGAGAGAATATGGCGGTGGCCAAGCCTCAAGGGAGCCCAGCCTCAGAGCCTGGAGAACGTAGTGACGAGGCGAAGTATGAGCATTGGCCTCGATTGCGTGCTGTCGTATCTGCTCAAGCACTTTTCACGTTCCTCTTATTACTGCGAGCCATCATCCTTGCTGAGCCGTTCACAAGAGAGGGCAGTATAGACTTGGGAGTTTCGTGGGGAAGGCTTCTCTGATGCATTATGATCCGATGCGGGAAGTGCGTTATACCTGTCCGGTCAGTTGTCCAAATGCGTCGGCACTCTCAAAGTGCATGTTCTTTACGTTGCAGTGCAGGGACATGCTGCCCTTGGGTGAGAGGGACTCTTGTGCATGACGATGCATGGGTTCATGCATCCAGGTTGCCGTTTTGTTTTCGTGATGGATACCAGCCGGATGGGCTCGCTTATAAACATACTTTGCTTTCTTTTGGGCCCCCATTGCAAAAGAAGAAGTTGCTTGATAGAATTATTGCCGGCCGGCAACAGCTGCTGGTAATGCCGCCATCGGATCCGCATTGCTCTGATTGCGCGGTACGCCATGTCGATGCAACAAGCATTCAGAATTTGCTCTCTGCAAAGGGTAGAATGAGGCAGCCTCGGCAGCCTCGTGCGCCTTGCCAACGCGACGAATAGCCTGTTAGCTATAGTTTCCTGTGGTATAGGACAGGGCCGTGGTAGCGCCAAGATCAAGATCATCATCCCAAACAACCGTCCTGACCCATTGTTATGTCACAACATGAATACGCGGATGGGCATTTAGGTAAGCATTTGAAAAAGCCCAACGGGATCAATGCAACTGTCGTCAGTTCCGCAATTTCCGTAACGTGCATAACAGCACCCAGTGCAGGCTCCATGTCTGGCGTCGGTACCTAGACAAACGGGCTTGGCTTGGCGACATCTTGGGCGGCCATTGACTCGGGTTGATTGAGGCCACGACCGAGCTGATTCAAGAGAATACAAGGTAGATGACAAAAGGATGGCTCCTCGGAAGCGTAGCAAGTTTGAGGAAGAGAGGAGGATTTCATGCAGTGGCTATTTTGAGGCTGGCACTTTGCAGTCCGAGAGAATGAAGGCTACTTGAAAAATGGGCTTCGAGACTGAGGCGAACGCACGAACCCACGGGGCCTGGCGGGGCGGTGCCTAGCATTGATTGAGAGAGCTTGGCGGGCACCTTGGACCTACCAGGCCCCAGGCTACCGGTAGCAGATGAAGAGGCATTTGTTTGGTAGACAGACTAGCCCGACAGCTAGCAGCGGCGAAGGCTCTTGGGGGCATAATGTTTCCAAATAGGTAGAAGACAGTTGGCGGGCAAACGCGCAGGCCGTGGGCGGTTAGACATGCAGCGGACAGAGGTTGACAGTACAGACGTTACAGGCTACCTTCTACCTTGCCTTGGCTCTGGCCTAAATGCATTGGCCCACTAAAACCACTAAAACCCAGCTAAAAAACCCGCCTGTCAAAGTTACAGGCGGTGCCTTCCCTCGTTGGGCAGTTGCCAACCACCACCTTCTAGGTACCTAGGCTTGCTAGGTACCTAGAAGCCGCCATACTAAGTCAGGCAGCGGGCTTCAGCGGGTTCATGGCGGGCTTGGGCTTCAACTCGTCGCTGCTGCTTGTCCTCCTCTCAACAACAATCGGCCTCCACAGCGGCGCAAATCTTTCCACAATGGCTTTTTTGTCTTTCGTCTCTCCATTCTTCTTCTTCGTCATGTCCGTTCAAGAGGCGCATGACCCGACTCGTTCTAGAGCCCTCGCTGCCTCGCTAGCACAGGAGCATGTACGTCAAGCCCTTGCCCCCCCTTCTAACGCCAAGTGCTGCCGTCACCCGTCGTGTCGTGCCACTTGGGCCACTAGATAGATGATGTCGGCGCAACGTCGTATAGCAAACAGTTCCGCGACTCGCTCTGAGCTCAGTCTGTTCAGTGTCGACTCAGAATTCGTCTCTCCCTTTCTATTTGCCGGTAGTCTTGTCTCGGTGCGGCCTGCGAGGACGCCGGCCTCCTCGGCCCCTTTGCGGCGAACGGACAGTATCACGACAAGCCAACAGCAGGCACAGCACAATCAGTTATACACGGAGACCCCGATTTCTTCGGGAAATGAGCAAGCCTTTTTAGGTACCTCGGTGGCGCCCGTCTCCAGCTCTCCAGCGGGGGCAGCACACCTGCTTGTTCAGTAAACTTTATCCCCTCGTGGGGGGGGTGTCGTTGGCGCGGGAGTCGCTCCCAGTCCCGGCCACACACAGCCTGGTCCGTCCTGTCTGCTGTGTCGACAACGCAATGCGAGACAAAGTTTATCCTCGCGTCCCTCCGGTGGGCGCTGTGGGCTTCCTCGCTGCCTCGCACGTAGCATCCCGCTCAGCTACACCGGCCACAGCACTCACCTCTGACCTGGCACTACCCTGTCAATCATCGCCTATTCCAGCCAAGGTCAACCTGGTCAAGCCTCGAACGCGTGCCTTTCTGCCTATCACCAGCCCGCCTCTCGGCTACCACAATATTTGGTTTGTCCAATTGCCATGTGTAGAGGTGCCGGATCGACCGTGCATGCACCCTGCGGCCCCGGCCAAGACGCAACTTTCGGCCGGGTCTTGTAACTCGCCTCGCGCTGCGAAACACTGCTCGGCCATTTTCATGAAACAAGCCTCGTCCTGACTTTTATGCCGTATTTGACATCGCATCCTCTGCATTGCAGCTCAGTGAGTCAAGCACGCCAAACAACCCCTAGCAAACTCATGCTCGCCTGCGTCAGCCCTAGCTTAATGCAAGTCTCAGCCACTAGCTGCAAGTCTCCTCGTCAAAACAGGAAACCATCAACCATCTTCAGCTGCACTTACACATTTGCCCACGCCTTCTTTATTGGCGTTGGACTGCCATCGGCAGCCTGCTCGCCATTGTTGGGACGAATCCACTCTCTAGCGGCGAGTCTTTGCAGGCCTTGTTCTCATGTATTCAATCACTTTCCAGACTGCTTCAAGCTATCTCTACGACACCGACGCCATTCCCTTCTTTCACTGACTCGAGTGGGTATCAGCCATGGCCGCCGTCGTCAACAAGTCGCGCATAAACGCTCTGGGTTCCGCAACCTCCACATAGCCTTCCCCAAAACCCTTACCCATGTTAGCAGCAACAATATTCCTTCGGTCCTTTTGAGTGTCTGCATGTCAGGGCATTCAAGCCCCCGTTTTTCTTGTCTTGTGGCAAGCCTCTTCCAGGACTGCCTGCAGTGCTGCCTCTGCTTGTAGGCCGCGACCATCCTCGAGATGCGCCTAGCGGGTTCGTAATGCCTGTTTTTCTCATGCAGATCAAGTAGACTATGCTCAGCCCAGAACTTTGTCTTCAAGCTATCTTGCCCCTTTCCCCCCTTGGGCCTGAGAATTGCTCACTCATATCAGCTTTCCACTGTTCCCGTTTCTTACAGACACCCCCCCTCCCCGGCTACGTGCCAGGTTGATCCCAGAGACTGTGGCTCACTTGTCGTCTTGCTCATGATTGACGCCCAAAATTTTCTTTCCAGAAACCTGACGCGGCGGGTAGCCCTCTTGCGTGTCCACTACGCTCGTCTGGATTACTATGCATACGTTCGTAGCTCGCGCAACGTCACTAGTTGTAAAGTTATCAAATTACCCCAAACCTCTCCTTGCCGTCGTTCCAAGTAGGGGACATTTCTCTTTCGTCTTGATGATATAAGACAGTCTCCCCCGCCTCCTACACAGACGGGTCCTATGCAAGCACTCAAGAGTCGTGGACACCTCACCTTCCACCTGCTCTCAGCACGAGATCGGGCCCCTGCCACATATATTCTTCCCCGCTCCTCCCCATCCTTCTTCTTCTTTTGTCATTTTCCCAAGCTTTCCTTGTATAACCCCTCTTCTTTGGAATCCACTTGTTGGGCTCTATTCATCGCAATCGGCGGGTCTAGGGGCTCTTGGCTCTTCGACAATTCATTTGCTCCGTCGGGCTGGTTGCTGTCACCTCCGTTCCCCTTGGTCTTTCGGGACCGAAAAGGTGGGCAGTTATCACCCCAGTGGCGCTTTGCAAAAGGCTCTGTTCGTGACGTTGCATTCCGCCAAACTCGACCCGACAAAAATTCATTTTTCTCTATTCTGGTTTTCTGCATCATCGCTACTCATAAGCGGTAAGCTTTACACTCCTTAAGCCGCAGTGGATCGGTCTGTCGTTGTCTATCGGTTGTGTCGTCCTGCCAATCATGATCTACTCGATCTGTGGCTTCATACTCTGCCAATCACGTACACGAGGTTTCCTTCGCTGGTCAAGACCCAAATCGCGAGAAACTACAGGTTCGCCGTTTACCCTGTGTCGTTGACGGAATACGATATTTCGACACCCCACGACGTCGAATGGCACCAACTCTTTCCCGCTTACGTTACCATCGTCTTCTAAGCGAAGCTCCAATCTTCCTTCGCAAGCTCCGGTTACCTATCTCCAACATCTCATTTCGCATACGGTTGTACATTGACAGTTACTCGGTGACGCCTGGCCCAACAACAGTGCCCTCACATAGTTCTCTTACGGCGTCAAGTGGGAGGAGAGATCTGCTCAGCATTCTTCCCAACCGCACGCTGCCGTCATACTGGCACATTTTTACCCTTCGCCTGCTTCCTTGTCCCCGGCCAATCGCGAAGCCCATTTTCTCGAGGCTTCGTGTGGAGAATTTGCCGGGGATATGGACGAGCACAGTCAGGGTCGACGGTACAGCCAAAACACCGTGAGCAGTTCCCAAGAGACCAGATACGCCACTCTTGCTTCCTCTACCTCGCAAAGTGATTTGCTCTCCGATGTATCGGCAGGCCGATACCGCCACGGGCAACCACAACAACAGCTCGGGCAGTCCACCCCGGGGCCCACGCTCGAAAGTGGTACAGGTGCCGACAGCCAATATTACTCCGATCCGATGTCGACGTTTTCCGGTCCTACAGGCTTATCAGCAGCACAAATGTCCTACGGATCCGACTACGACCCCGGTGCCAACGCTGGCGCTGGCGCCGGCGCGCGACAGCAGCAGCAAACAGCTGCGTTTGGCAGCTACAACGCAAGCATGATGATGTACAGTGTACCGCAAGCGAGCGGGCAAACCTCGATGTATAACACCTCGCAGTATGCCCCCTCACTACCTTTGAGGAACAATTCCATGGCATCCGCACCGCTACTATCCGAGCAGCCAGACGTGAATCCATCTTACTTTGGGGCCGCAGAGGTTTCTCCCGGGACAACCTCGCTAGAGCACGCCGCCGGCAGCGCATCGACGACGGGATACTATCAGGAGATTCCCGCCTCGTTCCACTACACCACAGCCGCAGGGCCAGAGAGCAGTGGCGGCAGTGTCAGTACCAACGGCCTCACCGGGGTGGAAAGCCTCTACCGCCTCGCCGATCCAGGTGCCAGCAGTTCTGCTGCAATGGACGAGGTTGCGGCGTCAGACAGGGCGGCTGAGTTTGAGGAAAAGTGGAAAGATTACAAGCGGCGCCTAGCGAACGTTTTCCAAGATATTACAAACGGAACCTTAGAAAGGGCAGCTGATGGGCTGTTGAGCGTCTCTTTCTGGCTCTTGTCCAGAGTAGAAGAACTGGGTCAGTGAAGTCATTTCAGAACTATCACCATATTTAGAGTATCCAGCTAACGACCGTGATACTACAGGCTTGACCGACGATGACGAAGACCTTCACAAGGACCGCCTAAAGCTATGGCAAGATTTCAACCACGCGTGGATTGCGCTTATTTTCAAGCAAAAGCAGTACATGCAGCGAGAGCTGGGTGATACTATTGTGCTGCAGCCCCTATCACTGCGGACAGTCAGAAGAATGGGCGATGAGCTGATTCGTCTCTGCGACGGCATCGAGCGGCATGGCCTCGTGGACTACCAGTTTGGTGTTTGGGAGGATGAAATCGAATCCTGTAAGTGCAGTCCTCTTTTTGCCCCAAAGCGACGACCTCGAGAGAGCTTGTGGACTGACATGCCAACTTGTATCAGTGCTAGAGGACTGCGTCAAGCTGTTCGAGGAGAGGGACAAGGAGGCTCGCCGCCGAGACCAGACCAGCCGTGATGGATAATGAGTACATGATGAGCGAAGGAGGAAAAAGTACCATGTTGTTACGACGCATTTTCGCGCTGTTTAATTTTTTTTAGAGTATTAGAATGATATGCGGTGTGCATATTGGGACTTGCAATTCAACCCCTTCAGAGACTAAACACATAATACCTCTATAACACCCCCCTTCCATTATACGGCAGTACAAGACGGAGCATATCGTATAGCCTTGTACACACTGCGTATTCCTTTTTTCAAGCAAGAAAAACGAAGTATGCTCTCAAATATCCGAGCGTTTGTGCTACTGGTGCTACTGGTGCTACTGGTGCTACAGTGCGTAATCTTACTTTCTTTTCTTAGCCACCTCGATTTTGGCGTAATGTGTGTTGGCGCGAGAATAATTCGGGAGTCGTCTGTCACATCCCCCCTCCCCCAACGGAAACCCTCCCCCCCTCCCCGCCGTTGCGAATTGTGGTCTCACTCATCTCGATACCCTAACGCTGGGGGACGTGCATAAAACTCCTCAAAGTCAGACAGCACAGATGCACGCTACCCGGCCCAGCTGAAATAACGTCGTTTTGGTTAGCCCATCGTTAGCTTCTCTGCATGATGCAACGCGAAACCTTAAAAAAGAAACGGAAAAAAAGGAAAGAAAAAAAAAAGAATCCCCGACTGCGTTTATTAGCACATGGGGGGGAGGGCCCATATCTCAGAGTGGTCCCCGGCACCCCCCTGCTCGATACTTAATGCCCGATTTTAATTGTTTTTTTTATTTTTCTGCTTACACCAGCGGAAATAAAAGAGTACATGTCATAATACATGTCTTAATATACGGGAAAGCGATCCCGGGAAGGGGATCACACTCGCCTCGCTTCCCGGAGGTGATGTGCCCCAGGGGGGGAGAGGAAGGGGGGGGCGCGAACCCCGCAGGGAGATCTATCATATCAGGACCCCCCCCCCCCCCTTCTTTGACAACAACTTGGTTCAACATAACGCCAAGAGGCAAAGACGCCGAGCTGGAGGTATATACCCGCTAGAATAGCACACATACTAAAAAAATACGCGAGACCTACATGTGTGCTCAGTGTTTTCTCTTTTCTTGTTACCTCGGGAAAACAACGGGAAAAAAAGGATAAAAACTAGCGTTTTTGTCTCTTGGTGTTGGGTGGCCGGCCGGGGGCGGCGGAGCGCATACGACATCACTTTCCGCAGGTGTTTTCGTACATCGTAGACAGCCGGGGCCGCCTTGGCAGGGCCAGCGCTCGAGAAACTTGATGGACAAGGATAGAGCTCGACGTCTACATGGTCGTATTGGCGATAAGGCGAGGCCTGGACCGTTCAAATCAAGAGCGGGAAGGCGTGCTGGGAAGGCCTTGGGTCGGCTTCCTTTTTGCTCCTTTTTGTATTTGAGTTCCACCACTCTCGTTATCTGACCGAGCCCGTGGACTGTCCCTTCGTCAGGGTGGTATTTGTCCGTCACTCTGGTTGATACCGGTAACAATGGTGATGACAAAGTCAACGGGTGTGGGTCAAGAAGAAGAAGAAGAAGAATATAATTTTCAATGTTCATTATATCATGATGCCATGTCCTATTTTTAGAGTCCATCTGGCAGTCTCCCAGCGACTGCTGTTTAGCGCGTATTTTGGTGTGTGTTGGATATATATCCAGTTTCCTTTAGAATTGGTCTATTCCCCCCAGTCATGTTAGTTTCTGTTTTCATTTGCGAAGCCGAACATCCAAGTCGTCGCTGCCCAACCGCAGAGCAATTCACAATCGGACTCAAAAAGTCCGGTTAAATGCAATCACCCGTCGGTTAAGCAGGCGGGGGGGAAAAAGGGGGGCAGTTATTCTCAAAACCAGGGAAGCAAAGAACAAACTCACCTAAAGTCATGCTCATGCTCACGTCGGTGTTTTCCACCATCTTGGTAAACTCCTCAAAGCTAATCTTGCCGTCGCCGTCCAGGTCGGCCTCCATGATGGTCTTGTCGACAATCTGCTGCAGCTGCTGGTCCTTGAGATTGTTGCCCACCATCATCTTGAGCACGATGAAGAGCTCGCCGTTGCTGATGTAGCCGTCCCGGTCAATATCGTACACCTTGAACGCGAAGCGCAGCTTCTGTTCCTTGTTGCCCTTGCTGCTGAATGCGCTGAGGCCCGATACGAACTCTTGAAAGTCGACGTCGCCGCCGCCGTCTTCGTCGAAAATCGCAATCATTCTAGTCCGAGGGGGGAAGAGACGCGAGTTAGTATTTGTTCTTTTTTCCTCATGCTTCTCGTTGCTATTCGCTGGTAGTGCAGGGAAGCCGCTCACCGAGTCGCGAGAGGGTTCGAGGAGATTTGCGGCAGGCTGAGGAATTCATCCCGCTCAATTGTTCCCGAGTTGTCCTGCGCAGAGGGCTGTTAGCACAGGTGGCCGGTGATGTCCTCGAGACGCCAAGTACCTTGTCCAACTTCATGAATCGCTTCCGTAGGCGATCGACTTCCTCTCTGTCGACTGTAGCGCGCGTTAGTTCCACCGTGTTTTGGTTGCTTTTTCTATCATTCGTGGGACCACAAACAGTTGGATCCTTGGACAATGTTGTCCAGGACGGCGCTGGTAGTGTTGCCCATGGTGAAGAGAGCGGTGCGACAGGCTCGCGCGGGCGGTGTGTGAGGGTGGTGGGCGAGTCGCGAGGGCTCGACGATTCGATGATCCAAGTTTCGATGGCGGGAAGTCTTCGTTTTCGGCTATCTCGAGTGTAGGTAGAGGAGGGCCGGCTTGGTCGTCGTCGTCGCGGGCGTGGAGATGCGGGCGTCGTGTGTGTGATGGTGGGAGCTGTGTCTGATAATGGAGGGGTTCAGGTGTGGAGCACAGGCCAGCTAACATGACGAAATGGACCTACCCTATACTTGACTTTGAATTTTGCTCTGTGGTTCTGGGGCGAGGTCTATGTGTCTTTTGTGATTTTAATATCTTTATTACCAGCTTTGTGTTTGAGAGCAGTAAATGTGTTTATTTTTAGGTGGTTTTACCTATTTCTTGACTCTTCTAAGTGTTGAAGCTCAGGGCGCAAAATGTGAGTCAACAATGCGAAACCACCATCACAGGCAATACCTTTTGTAGCTACAGTCACGGAAAAAAAAAACCCCTGGAGGAGACGCAAACAGGCTGATGCAAACCAGAATATTAACGTGCCGCGTTTACGCCTGATTTCAGCATTGTTTACATGGCGAATCTACATCATCATGCTACGAGATCTGGTCGTCCTCTGATGTCGCGACGAGTTACTAAGCAGACGCGTTGGGAGCTCACATTTGCGTGCGGAGGCTCACAACAGCGTTCAGAGGTACTGGGCCAGCTACAGCGGGCGCTCAGGGTACTCCGTTCTCGTACAGTGGTTGCAGTGGCCACCGTAGCTGCTTTCGGCGTAGCCTCCAGCGCCCTTAGGGGCCAGAAAGAGGGGGGAAGTGGATAGCCCATGCACGCGCCTTGTACCCCTTACCGCAAAACTAGCAGTAGAGTGACCTTGCGTGCCCGAGGTCAACAAACATCAACCTCCGATTTCCACGCATGCACCCAGTGAAAATTCTTCGCGCGCCAAAACAATCCCAACGTCACCTCATCCGCAGCGAGACTTTGCGCATCAGAAAGGTGCCACCACAGCACCTTTTTCATCCGCCAAATATCAAAATCCCCCTTTCCGCACTCTGATTTATGACTTGAGTGATTTTTTTTGCGGATTTTCCGCGGGCAAACTGCCGCCCTCCACCACCCCTGCACCATGTCGTCTCGCAAGGTTCGGGTCAAGAAGCTCAGCGTCAAGACTGCTCTTCCTGTGCTCAGGGAGGATCAGATCGATGCTACAGAGTACGAGACCATCACCACCGAGTCTCAAATCGCGACCGGTGTTGAGCACGCCGAAGAAAAGGTTCGTCCATCACCCCCTATTCGGCTGCCTGATATCACGAGTTTTCCCACGTGACCCGCTGTCAAACCAACCCCTGTCATCTTCCACATCCGCGCTTCTGCCACACCCCAAACCGGCGCTAATACGGCCTGAACTCTTTAGGAATATCATTTGCAATCCATCCTCAAAGATGCCGGCACGAGTAATGACCAGGAGATCCCCGTCCCGCCTCCTCAGGAGAGCGAGGTGAATTATGAGCAACTCTACCCCGTGCCTTTCCACAAGCCATCCACTTATATTCGCTTCTCGCAAACTGTCGAGGAGTGCATCAACTGTCAGTATGACATGAGCTCTGAGGATAATGACTTCCTCAAAACTTATAATGCCAAACCTGGGCCTGCCGGCGCCTTGTCCGAGGACGACTTTGAGCTCATCATGGAAGTCTTTGAAGATACGGCTGCTGAGCAGACTCCCTTTGCCTCCGTTGATAACACTGTCGTTGCATACGACATGATGGTACCCGGACTCAACCACATTGGATCACAGCAGTTGCTGCAGCACGCCAAGGCCATCTATGAGTATTGGAAGACGAAGCGCCAAGAGGCTGGTAACAAGCCGCTGCCTCCCACGCTCAAGTTTGAGACACACCAGGAGACAGACGACACCGACCCATACGTCTGCTTTAGACGTCGTGAAGCCCGACAGACCAGGAAGACGCGCGGTCGCGACAATAAGATTGCCGAGACGCTCAAACGCCTGCGTCGTGAGCTCGAAGATGGTCGCCAGCTGGTACTCGTATCGTATGAGCGCGAGATGATGAAGCGTGAACTTTTGCACATGGAACGCGCCGTTTTTGAGGAGCGCGCGCGATTCAAACACATTAAGCTCAGGCTTGGAGTCAAAGGCGACGACGATGACCTTGTCAACCAAAAGGTATGTGCAACGGCCCTCCCAAACTTTGATGAACTGCGACTGACTCCCCGAATAGCCACAAAAACGAAAGCCTGTCGATACGACGGCTGCTGCAAGGGCTGCTGGCACTCATGTCCGCACCCCAGCCCGACCCGATGGCCGCCAAATGGAAGCCGACCTTGTCCAGCTTGCTGACCAGCTCGCTGAGAAGGAGAAAGAGCTTCGTAACGAGATCGAGACCAAGGTCCAGAACCATCGCAGATGGAATCAGAACCACATTGATCTTACTGTAGACCCGTTGTCGCCGGTACACGAACAGGGCTTGGAGCTGAAGTTCCGCCCAGCAAAGACGCAATACCTCATGACGCCCCCTGCCTCTGTATCGTCAGACTCGATGGAAGTGGACGAAGATGGCATTGAACCTATGCAGCTGGATAAGCCGCACGCTGGCCCTGTCTTCCAGTTCAAAGCGGGTGGAGCCGCGTCCGAGCCGCTTCAGACCAATCAGCCGGCATTCCGTCGCAGAATTGGTCGTCTGAGCCGCCTCTGGATAGATCGACGAGGCATGGCAACACCGACTAAAACCGATGCGCAAGGGTATTCGGACCGTTGGAAGTATGACTCTGACGATGAGGAGGACGTTGAGCCACCGGTGTATGAGCTGGACCCGTTTGACACAAGAGCGTTGAAATTCCGAGCCACCATCCCGCTCAGCTCATACCTCTTCCGAGGCAGACCACCACCAGAGGCCTTGAACAGTGGGGCAAATCGAACGCTGCCTGCGCCGCCACCGGCCCAGCAACAGGCGCAAGCAGCCTCCTAGTGGCGGACTGTAGTTGTAGAACAGGATGATTTGTATATAGCGTTTTTTTTTGATATTCCGGAGGATCACCAAGAGCACTGCTGATCCGATGTATCAGTATAGAGCCGGATGGGCATATTTGTTTGCGCGGAGTTGGGTGTTGGGGCTCATGTCTTGGGGTTATTAGAAGAAGATGCCCCCCGGCACAAATTCATAAAAGAATAAAAACGACTGGTCGAACCAGAAGCAGTTTATTTTCTCGTGAACTGTGAGTGTCGCTCTTGAAGACATAATGTGTCGAATCGTATCGCACCATGGGCTGGTTTGGTGGGCGCGCGAGACTGCGGCGAGTGTGTAACGTAGACGGCCGCCGGGAGGCTGCGTCTGCGACGGTTCACGCAGGCATGGCGGCTGCTCTGTATGAATTCGTGTCGACTGTAAGAATCAATGGATCATGAAGAACATGAAGACCATGGAGTATGCTGCGAGAGGCAAGCCGGCTAGAAACCCCATGTGTGCGAAGCGTGGCCATACAAACAAGGCTCAGCTGACTGATGGGGGACGGCACGGGTAAGCGATGTTACAGAAAAGTGACCGGGCTCGTGAAAGAGCGAAGCGCTGGTTGCGCACGGGTAGTTGCAACACGAACCAGATGGCTAGAGCCAGGACAACGCATAGGGACAAGAAGAAAAAAGCAGCGAAGGTAAAGATTGAGCGAGAGTTATGGTCGGTGTAAAAATGTGCCACCTGTAAAACAATCGCACAGTTGTGGTAGTGTGAGGGAACGAACCAGGCGGAAGTGTGGGGCTCCGTTGTTAGCAAGTCACCATATAATTCTGGAGTGAAACTGTTAGTGCGCCCACGTCTCGTGGAAAGTTACTGTACGATTAGATAAGCTCTGGTTTTGTGGTGGTCAACTATTTTTTTTTTTAGCCCAGACCCTCACCAAAACTGCCCCGCCATTGACGTCCGGACGACATCGCTGTTGGAAACGCTCCCAAGACTCTTGCATTTTCGAACATTCATTTTTCTAATTTATAAAGACGATTATATGCAGAACACGCAACATACTCCAATAATACACATAAAAAACACAACGCTATTCACGGCCCAGAAAACAAAGTAGTTGCTTATACATCCCTCGTTGTGACTACACAACCCCTCCATACGGGCTTCCTCACGCCTCCTTCTCCTCACATAGACACACCACATCCGCCCATCCACACGCCATGGACACATCCGAGCCCTCCTGGATCGCGCTCGGCTGCGAGGGCTCCGCCAACAAGCTCGGTATCGGCATCATCAAGCACACGGGCACTCAGACGACCATCCTTTCCAACCTGCGCGACACCTTCAACTCGCCGCCCGGCACGGGCTTCCTACCCAAGGACACGGCCGCGCACCACCGCCGAGAATTCGTCGCGCTCGCACGCCGCGCGCTCGCCGAGGCCGGCATCACCAATCCCCGCGCGCAGCTCGCCTGCGTCTGCTTCACCCAGGGGCCTGGTATGGGCGCGCCGCTCACCTCGGTCGCCGTCGGCGCGCGCACCCTCGCCCTGCTCTGGGGCGTGCCGCTCGTCGGCGTCAACCACTGCGTCGGCCACATTGAGATGGGCCGCACCATCACCGGCGCCGACAACCCCGTCGTGCTCTACGTCTCGGGGGGCAACTCGCAGGTCATTGCCTACGCCGAGCAGCGGTACCGCATCTTTGGCGAGACGCTCGACATTGCCGTCGGCAACTGCCTCGACCGCTTCGCGCGCACGCTGGCAATTAGCAACGACCCGGCCCCCGGGTACAACATTGAGCAGATGGCGAAAAAGGGTACCAAGCTGCTGGACCTGCCCTACACCGTCAAGGGCATGGACTGTTCGTTTTCCGGCATCCTGGCCACCATCGACGCCCTCGCCGCGCAGGTCAAGGCCGGGCAAGCCGACTTTTCCGCCGAGGACCTGTGCTTCTCGCTGCAGGAGACCGTCTACGCCATGCTGGTCGAGATTACGGAGCGCGCCATGGCGCACGTCGGCTCGCGGCAGGTGCTCATTGTCGGCGGCGTCGGGTGCAACGAGCGCCTGCAGGCCATGATGGGCCAGATGGCGGCGGAACGCGGCGGCAGCGTCTTTGCGACCGACGAGCGCTTCTGCATCGACAACGGCATCATGATTGCCCACGCCGGCCTGCTGGCGCACCGCACGGGCTTCGAGACGCCGCTCGCCGAGAGCCAGTGCACGCAGCGCTTCCGGACGGACGAGGTCTTTGTCAAGTGGAGGGACTGAGACGAAAAGGCAAAAGGGAGAAATATAGAGCACAAATAAATGAATAAATGAGACGGGGCACGAGGTACATAAATAGCGACTGATTTGAATATATTTGCGTTCATCTTGCATCGCCAGGTTTCACGTACTGTTAACATGTGCACCAGCAGCTATCAACAATTCTATCTGGAAAAAGAGCCCAATGTGTGCGCCATAACTACAATGCTGAAAGTGGAAGATTTGAGTGGTAGGCTTTACTTAGCCCTCATCCGCAGAGGTGGGTTTGTATACTATCGTCGTCACATACTAAACAGCGTTAGCTTTCAAATGGTGCAACATAACGACGTGATGATATACGCACCTTGCCGCGGTATCTCGTCGTCGCGCACACAGCAAGAACGTTATTCTTGATACTGCTTGTGGCGAGATGATTCAGGACTGTGTGATTGGGCATGTTGAGCACACTGTTGTCGTCCTTCATCAGCGTCGCCGCGTTCAGGATAGGCTTGCTGAGGAAGCCGGGCAGGCTCGGCGGCGTGGGCAGCTTTTCCATGGCGCCGACAGCGTGCTGGTAGGCGGGCGACTCCTCGGCCTGGTCAAAGTCGACGAGGTACTGGGGGATCTGGCTGCGGTAGCTGTCGCGGGGCGGGATGGCCTTGTATTTGGTGGGCTTGGGCGGCTCCTCGGCCGAGGACGCGGCGCCGCCTGCGCCGGTGCCGGCGGGTACGGCCCGGACCTGGCCGTCGGGACCGGGCGCGGCAACATCGAGCGGCTGCTGTAGGGCCATCTCGGCGCTGACCTCAATGTAATTGACCAGGTTGTTACCGAAATCGACAGTGGTCGGTAGGTCGGGCGATGTCTTCATGATGGTGTCCACGACGAAGCGGACGTGGTGGGTACCGGGAAGCACATAGATGATGCCGGCGAAGCATCCTGGCTTTCCCTCGCTATCGGGAAAAGGTAGGGTTAGTCTTGGGAACATGGCCTACTGCTATAGTTGGGCACTCACACTGGGTGTAGACGCTGCTTTCTGCTCCACTGGAAAATGGTACCTGTAACGTAGACCTTTTCACCACCGGCGTTCCACTCAATTCGTGTGGGCACGACAGGGCGGGATCTGTCGACGCGCAGCTCATGGGAGTCTTCATCGTCAAAGGTGGCCTGGCTGACGGCGGAGCTCTTTCTCGTCAGGCCATCAGAAGACTCGGGATCAATCTCCGGGATGTCGCCGCCGGGTGCCAACTCGTCCGCACCGAGAATAGGCGAACCGGGCGTGTGCACCTCTTCCTCGATGGGCAGCGGCAGACGCGGTGGCCGAGCATTGTACATGTCGGTGATGCTGCCGCTGGCGATGAGGTGCGCTTCTGCCATCTCGGAGTCGGTGCGGTTGATGCCTGGGGTGCGAGAGATGCTGCTGCCGCCACCTGGAACGTCGACGGGTTTGGAGGGCTCGGCGATGGGTATGGGGGCCGCGGGCTCAGCTTCGGGCAGCTGGGCGGCCGTAGTCTTGGCGGCGGCGGAGGTGGCGCTGCGCGGCGAGGCGTTGAGGGAGGAGAGGGCGGTGGGCGGCAGGGTCGAGCTGGCGGCCGAGATGCTCTTGGGCCGCGAGGCGATGGAGGTTGAGCCGTGGGCCTGGGCAAGCGAGGGCTCGGGAGGGGCGGCGGCAGAGCGGTGAGTGGCGTGGGCGGGGAGGATGTTGCGCGACGACGATGCCGACGACGAGTCCTTGCTTGTGCGGGACGACGACGAGGGGACGGCGCCGGTGCCGGTGGTGTGGTGGTGTCGTGCCGCGTCGTGCGACGAGGCCGAGCCCGACGGCGGCGTGGCCGACTTGGAGCCCGATGACTGGTTGTTCCCCATGTCTGCTGCTCGGGCGGGCGCCTAACGGACGAAAAAGACCTGGGCCTGGACAGGAAAGCAACGTAGCCGCTGCGACGAAGGAGGGGGCGGGGCGCGCTGCGAGTGCGTTCTCTTGCGAGGGCGGGGAAGACGGGGGTTTCCGGTAATGAGATTGAATCGCGGATGAACCGGTTAGACAGCCCCGGTCCGGGTCGAGAAGCAATGGGCGATGGTTGAAGGAGAGGCACGTCAATCTGCGAGAGATGAAGGATCGCGTGAGATGTTGCTCCAAGGCGACGCACCCGGAAGCGGGTGGAAAGGTAGTTTTTTGGTGGTTTGAGTTCCAAGGTTTGGTGGGGGGTTTTCGCCTCTGTGCCCAATGGGCCAATGTGATGCCCATGCGGGCAGCGGTGGACTGCAGATAAGGCCAGGATATCCAAACGAGATTGAATTGTAGCAGCACTCATTTACCGTATTTAGGTCTGTATATGTTATTTTGCCAGCATTGGTTTCAGGACGGATTGTATTGTTTCTCTGGCAAGCTGTCGCTCCTACAGGGAAGAAACGCTGGCCTTGGTCGTCAAACGGAAATATCGTGCAGCAATTTTCTGCCGCATATCACTGCAGGAAAAGGTAATCATCGAGGAACTAGGATTTGCCCGAGAAGAGAAAAAAAACAGGATTTAGCAAATACAATCTTGGGCCGATTGAAGACATCGACACGGCTTCAACACAAGCTGCTCCGGCCAGACTGTAGGTCATGGCCCACAGTGAAGCTCTCGGTGGATTCGCCCCCAAAGTTCGCCCAACTTAGCGAGCTAGGTACCTACCTGTCTATAGTGGGGTGACATAAATTCTATACGGTTTGATAGCCTCTTCTCGTGTAGAGCGTACCAAACTTCTGTCAGGGCACATTGTGCCTTAGCTTAGCGACTTCCGCACCTGCTCTTACATACAGATCCCTGCCCATGATGCCACCACCGGCCCTCGTCCCAACATCAACACACCCACCTCCCACCCAACCATGGCCGAGGCAAGCGACGCCCCCTCCGCCGCCCTCGCCACCGTCGTCTATGTCGCCAGGTCCCTATGGTCCATTCCCTGGCGCCGGTACCTCGCGCTGATCGGCCGCCTCGTCGCCCTGCCGCTGTCGCTCGTTACGGTACCGCTATCCTACGTCGCCGAGGTGCTGCTCATCGTCTTTGCGCCGCTGATTTACCTGGTCGCATTGCTGGCTACCTCGGCGCAGAGCACGCTCTCCCTCCTGGCCAGTCTCAAGGTGCGTGTTGTCGCGCGTTTCTCCTCCGCTGAAAGCGCTGGTAGCTAACTGTCCATACTATACGCAGCCTCTATATAGCTTCGTGAGTCTTAGCTGCCCGGGAAAAGCTCTCGCAGAAAGAAAAAACGACTAACAAGGGGATAGCTCGCGGCCGCCGCAGGCATGGGCATAATTGCTGGCGTCGTCCTCGGTGCCACGTCGTCTGTCATCACATCCTACCTCGGCATGCAAGACAACGACGAGGACGTCGACGAGCGCGATCGCGACTACATCGACTACTATGACGACGATGACGACGACGAAAAGAGCTACGAGTACGGTCGCGACCCTTACCGCCTCGACGTGGCGTCCTACCAGAAGCACTTGCGCAGCAGCGACGCTGATGCTGGGCTTAAGCGGCGCGTGGCGCGTGGCTTGCTGTCGCAAACGATTCACGAAGAAGACGACTCCTCCGGTGGCTAACCCATCACACGCGTATCGAATACTCTTGATACCGACTTTTCGCTGAATTCTCGCTTTGATTCTTTTATCCACGCTTGTCTTCAATATATATACCCTTCTGCGCTCAACGATAAACGATACCCAACTTCCAGCTCGCCATCTTCCAAAGTAATTAATCGCTGCATAGTTACAAAAGGGCTTTCCAAGCCAACTTTTTCTAATAGAATCTCGCTGAAAGAAAATTTTCATCCGTTCTTCAATCGCTTCCCATGTTTCCATTTCTTTATCCAGACCAAAATGACAACCCAACGCCGTGCAAACCGTATGCTGTGGGATATATCATGTCCTCTACTATGCATCGCCAATCTGATTCTGTCGTTGGTACAAGCCGCGCTCACGCTCGTGCTGAAACCCCGCATTGCCAAACCGATTCTATCGTCGGTACATGTCGCGCTCACGCTCGCGGTGATCGCGCCGCTCCATTCCCGGAGACCTACTTCTGCTAGTGCGGTGGTCTCTCTCGCGATCTGGCCGGCGGTCCTCTCTGGGCGGACGCCGGTCGTCGCGTGGCCGGTCGTCTCGGCGCTGCCTACCCTCATCGCGGCCGTAGCTGGGGATGTATGTGTCCGTGTCCGGAGCAGCCCTCTGCCCTCCGGGGCCACCGCCAGCTCGGCTCCTCGGCGGTGCCCGATCGCGGTCGCGATAGTCGTCCTCTCGGACGCCTCTCTCGGCGGGAGGGCCGCGGCTGGGTGGTGGGCCACGCTCGCGCTGCCAGGCTGGCCTTCTGTGATCGTCTGCGCCACGGAATCTACCATTGGCAGCGCCATTTCTACCATAGCCATCGCCGCTGTTGAAGCCCGCCGTTGCTCCGTTCGCGTCCGGCCCAATGCCAACTGTACCTCCTTTAGGAGCCGGCGGCAGAGCTGCCTTGCGGTCCTGGAACTTTCTGCGGTCCAACTCGTGGCTCTCCTCGTACGTGGGAATCTCGTGTGGCTCCATAGGTAATGGCGCCATCTTGAAATAGGCGTGCTCCAGTGCGTCGACGGCATTGACGCGAGTCTTCCAGTCCAGCTTCATCAGCTCTTTCAGAAGCGATATCGCGCCGCTTCCAAATCTTATAGCAAATGGTCAGCATAGATCTTGAATGTATGCGAAATGTATTGACTCACTCTCTGAAGCGATTCTGCATATTACCGGGACGTGGACGCGGCGACAAATGCTCACCACCAGGCAGGCTCTTCCAGCCGGGCATGTTTTCATCTGTCGGGGTGCCGAGAAGGTCCCAAATCATGTCGAGCTGATGGCTATCGCTCTCACCAGCGAGAATAGGCTTGCCCACAAGCATCTCTCCAAATACACAGCTGACCCATGTTAGTAAATGTCTCGAAAGATCTCCATCTCTCATGCTTACCCAACGCCCCAAACGTCAATAGCTGTAGTGTACTGGCGCAGCTGCAAAAGCAGCTCTGGAGGACGATACCATCTGGTTACGACAAGGCCTGTGTAGTCTCGACGACCGTCTCCCATTGGTCGGCCGGGCTGTGGTGTCGGCCCGTCGTAATGCCTGGCAAGACCAAAATCAGCGATTTGGAGGTTGCCGGTGTTGCTGATGAGCAAGTTGGCTGCCTTCATATCTCGATGCAAGATATGCTGATCGTGGAGGTAACGGAGGCCTTGCAAAAGTTGCAGCATGTAGCATTTGATCTGGCCCTCTTTGAAATGGACTGAGGGGTTGTCGAGCAATCCGGAGAGATCGTGGTCCATGTACGGTGTGACGGTGTACATGATGTGCTTTTTTCGTTTTTCAGCTGGAAAGAGGGTTAGCTGAATAATAGAGAGACGAAGGAGTCAACCATGCCGAAACGTACAGGAGCGTGAGGGATGCTCGACAGCCATGTCTTCGAGCCGTAGGACGTTGACATGGTTGAGAATTTTGAGGAGTTTGATTTCTCGCAGCGCAGTAATGGGAAACTATGATAATGTCAGAAACACCGGCATGGAGTAGAGAGGTGTTTATTATGCCTCCTTACACCATCCTTTTCGTTGTGCATGATGATTTTCTTCAAGGCGACGATTGCGCCCGTCTTTTTGGATCGAGCTCGGTGCACCTCACTGTAGGCCATGGTTAGCTAAGCGCGTGACCTGCTGCGCGACACGATTGCGAATGCTTACCCAAAAGTTCCCTCTCCGAGTTTACCTTGCAGCTCATAGTCTCCGATGCGGGAGCAGCCGCGAAAGCTGGTCTTGGGTCGCTGATGGGCGATGGCGAAGGAGCGTGGCGATCCACCATCGGGCACTGAAGTTGGAGCGGAATCCATGGTCTCGAGCGGCCGCCGGAGAGATGATGCAGCGTAAACTGGACGCGCCGAAGGCAAGGAGGAAGAAGAAGAAGGGTGATTATAACGCGGTGGCGGCGAGCAAATGGCGAGGCATCGGTCGCGACGAGGATGGTCGGCCTCGGACGCTAGGCCGGGCAGGAAACTTTTGGCTGGATCGTGTGGCTTGGGCGTCGAGGAATTGCGATAAATCTGCGTCAAGGGCTTGTTTAAAAGTTGGCGCAGTGCGTGCAGTGCCAAGAGGGCGCCTCAAAAGATGGGTAGACTGCGCGTTGATGGGCGAGAGAGAGTGTCGTCTGGGAGCGGCCCGCGTCGTGACGAGATGATGCGAATGTATCCCTACACCGTAGATGGATGAAGTTCGGCGAGCAAAAGCAGCAGCAGCAGGCTACGTAGGTAGGGTCCAAGCCAGGATGGTCTGAACTAGGCAAATACCTAAGCAATACTTCTATGCCCAAGCAGATTGGCTGATGATGGTAGGTACTCAGTGGGTACATGCGCTCGCGGGAGTGTCCAGGCCGCGACAGGGCTAGCCAGTGCTGGCAGCGCACGTTACACCACAGACAAGCCAACGGAGTACTTGGCGCTACTGGTTGTCAGACAAGAGCAAGCCTTGAAATTTGGTCGATCGATCGCCGCTTTCAAGACCAGACGGTAAGGGCGTATTTTTGAGGTAGAACTGGGTTTCTGTAGAAGATGGAAAAACGCGGCAATATAGAAATATGCTCTCGAGTCCAGACCGGGCGTCTGTAAGTTTTTATATCGTGCTGGCAGCTGCACTGAATAGCTGCGCAGCCGTGTGACTCGCACGATATGCTGTACAACCAATAAGCAGCAAATACGAGTCAATATTTGTACGAGGATCCAAGGCGGTTTCTTCTTCCTTGCTTTATTTATTTTGCAGCAGTGAAACAGTGCACATTGGCAAGAACGCAGCATATAGTACGACGCCACATATCACTGTGGCACAGTGGCAGACCACTAGTTAACAATCGGCCGCCACCCAGCAAACTGCAGTCTGCCAGCTGGCAACGGTCAACAGCGAGCCGTAGTACCGAAACACCACGATATTTGTCTCCTTACCCTTTTCCCACACCTCATCTCGCCTCATCCAGCCGTCAACGCTTTCCCACCATCAACGGCCTCGTCTCCCACCCTTCATCTATCTCAATGCCCAGCATGTCTACACCCCGCGGCCCACACTCGCCCCAGATTCGCGCCGTCGCTGTCGCCGCCGCCCCAACCACACCAGTCAATTTTGTTACTAGTCCTGCCGTGGGCTGCGGAGCGACATCCAAAGGCGAAAAAACGCCATGACTAAAAAAAAGACTCGATGGATTTTTTCCGTACCATGTGAGCCACAAATGGGTACTGACGGCTTTTCTAGGAATACTGGACATCCCAGACTGCCAAACAGTTGAGACACCTCTCTATCCCTCCTAGTCCGACATCGCTCTAGCCATCAGTCCAACTTTTCACGTTTTTTAAGGGGTGGCACACCTACAGCATCATCCACCAAGTTACACAGCAGTTCTTTTTGCCCAATCTTGACGCCTCCCGCGAGCCCAACTCCTGTTCGTACAACTTCAGATCGCCTCTGCGCCCTCGCTATTTTGTCGCCAACCACGTACACGACGCCCGGCTCTCATCATGTCTCCGGCTACCGTTCTCCCACCCGCGGACCAGCAGCCCGGCCCCGTCGCCGCCGGCATGCCCGAGTCCCGCGTTCTCATCATTGGCACTGGAGGCACCATTTGCATGCAGGAAGGCCCCGACGGCCTGCAGCCCAGCAGCAACTTTCTCGAGAGTGCCATGGCTCCTCGCCCTACTTTTAACGACCAATCTGGTCCGCCTGGTGAGTCTTTCGCACCCACACTGTTAGTTCTTGTTCGCTTTCTGTGTCGGCCCGCTAACAACCCCTGTAGTTACCATGCAGGCTAGCCTCAAGGGCAAGCTCATGTCCATCGACAGCCTGCGCACGCCGCCAACTGCCTATGGGCGACACATTAGATATGGTATCGTCGAGTTTGACCCTCTGCTAGACTCTAGCTCCATTTCTGCCAATGACTGGGATGCCGTGGCCGAGTGCGTGTATGAAAACTACAACCTCTTTGACGGCTTTGTTATTCTCCATGGTACTGACTCTCTGTCTTACACGGCCTCGGCGCTCTCCTTCATGATGTCTAATCTGGGCAAGCCCGTCATCCTTACTGGCTCCCAGGCGCCCATTTTTGCTCTTCAGTCTGACGCCGTCGGCAATTTGCTGGGCTCCCTCATCATCGCAGGTACTTTTGTCATTCCCGAAGTCTGCCTGTTTTTCCACAACCGCCTCTACCGCGGCAACCGCACAACAAAGGTCTCGGCGGCCTCTTTCCAAGCGTTTGACAGCCCCAACTTTGAACCGCTTGCTCAGGTGAATGGCCTTGGAGTGAGCGTCAACTGGAACCTTGCCGAGCGTGCCACATCCATTGCGCCCTTTTCCATTTCCAAGCGACTTGACACCACCCATGTTGCCTGTCTGCGCATCTTCCCTGGCATCAAGCCAGAAATGATTGACGCTGTCTTGCATCTGCCCGATATTCGTGGCCTCATTCTGGAAACTTTTGGTATGGGTAATGTGCCCGGTGGCGTCAACGGCCGCCTAACCCAAGTCGTCAAATCTGCTGTTGAACGTGGTGTCATTGTTGTCAACGTCAGCCAGTGTGTAAACGGCTTTGTGTCCCCAGTTTACGCCCCTGGTACACAGCTTGGCCGAGCCGGTGTCATCTTTGGCCTCGATTTGACTGCTGAAGCTGCCCTTACTAAACTGTCATACCTCCTCTCTCTCGGAATCACGAATAAAGAAATCACAGAGCGTTTCCCCAAGTCTCTTCGCGGAGAGCTCACCGAGATTGCCCACCCTACTTTTACCCACCCTACAGCGCCTCTTCAGAACCCAGCCTCTCGCCTCACAGACATCGAGTCTGCTTTTACTGTTCTGGGATATGCCATCCAAAACGGGCAGATTGCCGTTGTCAAAGATCTTCTCAAGGGCGAAGGCAGCCAGCTGCTCAAGACGGCAGATTATGCTGGCAACACGGCTGTCCATCTTGCTGCCGTCTCTGGTGAAACAGCCATCATGCTCGAGCTGCTTCAGCAAGGTGCCAGCGTGCACGAACGCAATCGCGCCGACAACTCGCCACTATTCCTTGCCACGCTCTCTGGTAAGGAAGAATGCGCGCAGCTTCTCAAGGCTGCAGGCGCTCACCTCTCTGTTGAAGAGGTAGAGAGGCGGCCTCTTGCCACTGCCCCGAGCAAGGAGTAGCCTGTCCTTCGTCAGCAGTGCAACAACATTACCTTGCTGCAGTAAATATGCTCCATTTAGGGTGCTGGGCGAAACTTCAACCCACGAACCTACTTATGTATAATGGGGCGCCACAGCAGCTGAGCCGGCTTGCGAAATAAGTGTATATCCGATGAGCCTCTTCGTGTAGTTTCTGAATTGGTGGAGAATATAGCCTAAAAGTCCGAGTGATGCAACTTAACAAGCATAACTAAATTACATAAAATAATTAGGAAGAAGAAAATGAAATGAATAATATATTAACACCAATTTCCTTGGTAGCGCATTATGATTGAACCATGACAAGATGACCAGTAATGCAACAGTGCTTCCTCGCTGTGGTCAAGCCAACAACCTTTGCATAGCAAAGTCGACCTCGCTTGCATTTCCGCACGCCAGCGCGCCTGTTTCGTTAATATCCTCCACCGCTCTGCCTAAGACATCTGACCCGTCTGCGGCGTCCACCGCCTTGCCGCCCGCACACTCGACCACCATGGCCACGGGACACAGCTCAAAGAGCCTGCGCAGCTTGGCCTTGCTGCCCGCTGTCACGGGCGAGACGTAGAGGCCGTGGCCCTTGGACATTGCGTGCACCACGTCCGGCACCAGCCCGCCACTGTACCGCAGCGTGTACCGCTGCGTGATGTAGTGCTGCACAAGGGCCATGTAGGCCGGCGACTCGGACGCCGCGCGCAGGTTGGCCGGCGCAAAATACCGTGCCTTGGCGGACTCGGTCGTGGCATAGCGGACCTCTGGGCGGGTTAGGGCGGCGGGGACGCTGCTGTCGTCGCCGAGCCCGACCTCGAAGCACACGGCGGGCACCGTCGCGCCGGGGATGCGGAGGGCCACGAGCGCCGTGTTGCGTGAGCCGTAGCTCGCCAGGATGGACGCGACCTGCCTCTCGCGCGGCGCCTGGCGCAGCGCCGAGGGCCCGTCCCAGACGCCGATGATGGTGCCGACCGCCCAGCCGGGCCCGATGATGGAGCTGCCGTCCAGTGGGTCAAACGCGGCCGAGTAGACTTCGCGCTGCTGCTTGGGCACGGCGACGGTGTGCGCCACGGCGCGCTCGATGGGGTCCTCTTCACTGCTGGCCGTCACGACCGAGGGGCAGCGTGCGAGGGCGGCACGGACGAGTTCTTCCGCTGCCACGTCGACGTTGAGTTGCTCATCGCCAAACGTGTTTGTGCTTCCCACGGCGACGACGGAATGGGCGGCACGAAGGGCCTTGCTGATGTCGGCGAGCGTAGATATAATGGTGGGGAGGACGGATGTACAGAGGGCGCTGCGTTGCTCGTATGCAACGGGGCCGAGAACGGCTTGCAGATGATCGTGAATCGAGTCTGAGGCCATTTTTGCAGTACCGTTGCCCTCGATCTAAAAAAGAGCGATGTGATGTAGTTTGGAAGATTATCGTAGCACAATCAACATCTCAAAATACCTCAGCAAAGTGTGGACCCGCACTTAGACAGAACATGAAGCAAATGACTTGCACGGCACAGAGCAGAGAGATGTGGTTTCATGCAGAAAATCAAACTTTTAAATTCTCAATCTATAATTGGTAATATACTTTTAGTCTCGTGCCCAGATATACAGCTCAAAGCGGCGAGTCGAATCCGACGCTGGATGGCGGCTAGTGAGTCTTGCGCAGGGCAGTAGAGCTGGCCAGCAGCGCCGCAATAAGAACTAAAGCAGTTGCAGCAGCAGAGGCCGTAAAGGAGTATCGGATACCATCATAGTAAACATGCTGTACCTTGAGCCGGATGTCGGGCGGCAGGTCGCGGAGCGCATCCACAGAGTGTCGGATATCGTCAATAATCTAGACGTTGCAGCGAAGCAAAGAAAGCCAAACGTTAGCGAACTGGTAACAAGCAAGGAGTGTACAATGTCGTTTTGCCCAGATGCGGGCAGCCATAGGGTCTCACTTTCCATTTATTTGGAACATCACCCAAAGCCTCGGGCAGGCGAACGCTAAGCGTCGTCTGCACGATGGCTGATGTTATCGAAACCCCCCACATTGTACCAAGAGATCGGACGAGATAGACTGTCGAAGCGGAAACGGCATGATCTACGCAAGATTATTAGAGAGCTCTGTGCGAGGGATTTTGGTAGGATACTGGTGCTTACCGGCGTGCTCGAAAGAAGCTAGCGAAGTGAACAGAATCGATGGGTAGATGATGCCTTGACCGAAATTGGCAGGGAAAATGTATGCAAAGTACTTCCAAGACGAGTCTGAAAATGCAAGAGTCGCAGTCAGGGCGTTACCGAGAAGCATGAAGAAGGCCCCGACTCGTACGAGAGGAACAAGCTTTCCCCAGCGGGACATGACAACACCAGCGACGAGGCCGCCCAAGGGACCGGCCAACGACGGAATGGCAAGGCGCGCGCCCGCCTTTGCAGCGGGCTCGAGCAGAACAGCTTGGAAGAATAGAGGCAGCATGAACAAGTACTACGAATATGTTAGCTTCCGTATATCTTCTTTTCCAGTCAACATGACTTACAGCATACGCAGCTGCGCCGGCCAATAGGTTGGCTGTTTGAATGAGCACCGGGAGTCGTCCTTTAAAGAGACGCAGTGGGATAATGGGCATAGCGCTTGTCGTTGCCTCTACGTGCAGGAAAATGCCAAGCAGCACAAAACTCATGACCACGAGTCCAATCACCCAAGGACTGCCCCACGGCAGCTCGTTGCCGCCAAGACTCAATCCCATCAACTGCAAAGAAATGGCCGAGACGAGCAAAACGGCGCCGCGAAAGTCGACTCGCTTCCAGACCAGATCGAGTCCACTGTTGAGAGAAGAGGCGATGCCTGGCGGATTGGGGAGAACTCTGGCGCCGAACACAAGCGCGAGCATGGCGCAGGGTACCTGGGCGATGAAGCACCAGCGCCAACCGATTGTGTCGGCAATGCTGCCACCGAACGCAGCGCCGGCGATTGCGCCAAACCCTACGATGCCGTTTTGCATGGCCTGGTACATTCCACGCTTGCGAAAGGGAATGAGGTCCGAGTTGATGATTGTCGCTGAACAGAGCCTTGTTAGCAAGCACAGAAGAAAGCGCACGGGAAGTTACGAAAAAAAAAAAAAAACACCTACCCATGGTCATGAGGCCCGCGCCGCCGATGCCAGCAAGCGCCCTCATGAAGATGAGAGTCATAATGGTCGGGGCGACGCCGCAGCCAAGACAGCCGACGGCAAAAGCCACGGAGGAGATGAAGAAGCAGATGCGACGGCCAAAGATGTCCGAGACGCGGCCGTACAACGGCTGAAAGGCGGCCGAGGTGATGAGGTAGGACGTGGTGAGCCACGACGCCTTGTTGGCCGCGCCAAACTCGGAGCTGATGACGGCGTACGTCGACGCCGTGATGGTGCCGTCGAAGCCGTAGAGGAAGACGTTGGTCATGATGGCAATCTCCATCCACATGAATCCCGAGGGCGGCGTCCACTTCGCCTCGTCGGGCGCCTCCAGAATGGGCTGTTGCTGCTGGCCGGCCTGACTCGACGTTGGCCGCAAAGCTTCGACATCCTCTACGTCGCTACCGTGATTTAACAGTAACGGCTGGCTCTCGTTTGGTTCGTCGCCCGGTGCAGCGGCCCACTGGTTTGCCGGGACCGCGCCGGGACCGGGAAGGGTTTCGGTCCTTTGCGCCGCCATTGCCGGGGAGGGGTTCCAAGAACAGATTTTATCCACGTACTTGAGGAAAGGAAACTACCAAAACGAGTAAGAATTAATAAAAAGAAAAAAAAAAGAAAAAAAGGTACGAGTAAACAAAAGAGGCAAAAGGGCTACTTTAAGCGATGTGGGAGCTGAGCCGGCGACACTACGCCGGACAAGACAAGAAAAAAAAAATTGCGTGACTACGTTATGCGGGGGCTGATTGGCGCAACCAGCCATACGTCGGCTTTGCATCTGGCAATAAGCCACTATAAAGCAAGGCGCTGATAAGTTGATAACTAAGCGCTACCGGCTTGCATCATCATCCGTTCCTGTGTTGGATCGGCAATTGGTGTGGGTGGCTACATGGACCTGTCAGTTTGTTCGAGATGGGACGGCCAACCCGCATTCTAAACGCGACAGCTTTTGCTCGACAACGGGGTACATTAGACGGGATCGTCAAAGACCATTCCCCCCCTCGATTTAGAGAAAACTCATGAAATTTTGCGCAAAAGTCGCTCAATATGACAAGTGCGCCCTCGACAATAGCCGACCGTGTACAGACATGGCAATGCAATGGGGAAACCTCTGTACAACCTGTGCATGGTGAGACAGGGTGTCGGCATCGGCTGTCTTGTAAATTGAGCTCTGCCGGAAATAAAAAAAGTATGTCATTGCTGAAGACAATGGGGATTCAACGTCCAAAACATCAGGCGAACGCCCGCAAGACTTGCCGATGCCCAGAGCCGAGACGGTATGAGCCCACTCATCTCCCCCGCTCGCGATCGTAAAATCGGCGCCCCGAAGCCGCTTTGCAAAAAAGAGGTGTTGTGCTGCTTTGCCCATCCTGTCCTTTCATAACAAGTCTCGCTCGCTCGCCCTTTTGCTTCTTTGTCTCGTTCTGTACGGAAAGATACACACACACAACACACCACCCCCTTCGTTCATCCCCTCGTTTTCTACGTTTGTCGCCGGGCCAGCAAACAAATCGCGTCCCCCCCCCCCCAAAAAAAAAGGAAGTGGAAAGGGGCCTTTGGAGCGAAAACCAGGCCCGAGTTCACGGGGTTAAAAAAAGGGTAGCGAGAGAGAGGAAGGGTGATAGCAAACAGCAGTGAGACCTTTTTTTTGGTAACATCACACACCGGATGGCGAGATTGTACTTCACTGCAGCGACAAACAATCCCGTCAACGAAAAAAAGCCGTGAAGAACGGGACGAGAGAAAAAAACCAAGCCGTCTTCTTCTTCTTGCTCTTTATTATTTTTCTTGAATCTTCTTGTGTGCCTTGACAGACAGCGGGACAACTCACTGCCTGCACCACACACAGGCCCGAGCTTGTCTTGCAGACAAACACAACGGCGACGCATTGTCGAGTCTTCTATGGAAGAGCAAGTGAGCTTTTGATTGAAAAGCAGAGGGCAGATTGCACAAAGACCTAGCTGACGGCCGGTGCCCATTTTCATCTGACCTCTCTCTCTCTCTCCCTCTTTTCTCCCGGCCTTGAAGAAAGGGTCACGAAACGGAGCACTAAACACACGACATCATGACAAGAGCCGCCTTTGAGGGACCTGTAGCTGTCGCTGCGAGCCAGGCGTCGACGGACAAGAAGAATGGGTCCAGCCTGTATGACCATACAGACGCGGACATTTCCTCGCAGCCATGCGTGTCCTCGTCGGGCGATGAGAGCCACGGACACCCCGATACGGTGCCGCTGTCTCGCGGCAAGGCCATCGCGCTCGTCATCACCTTGACGGGAGCGGCTTTTATAAACGTGAGCAGACATCTTGATTGCCTCCCCCGCCCCCCATGACCACCTGACCCCCCAAAATGCGAAACATGTTGAGAAACTCTTGCATTCATGAACATTTGTCTAACGTGATGCATCGGATAGACCCTTTCCGCCCAGAGCGTCGTCATCATCCTCCCCAGCATCGGCGAGACGCTCGACATCCCCGACAGCCGCCGGCAGTGGATCGTGTCGGCCTACTCGCTGACCTTTGGCTGCTTCCTGCTGCTCTGGGGCCGCATCGCCGACATCTTTGGCAAGCGCTTCATCTTCGTCGCCGGCTCCGTCTGGGTCACCGTCGCCACGGCCGTGAACCCGCTCATGCCCAACGAGATTGCCTTTGACCTGTTCCGCGGGCTACATGGACTGGTAAGATTTGGCCCCCCCCAAAAAAAAGAAAGAGCGGTCAATATTTCAGATCGGGACTGACATTTTACCCCTCAGGGCGCTGCGGCCAATGTACCCACCGCTATTGGTATCCTTGGTGTTACTTTTCCGCCCGGCAAGGCAAAGAACTACGCCTTTGCAGCGTATGGTACGTCACACCCCCCCTCCTATCGTGGTACATTCTTCGGCCAAAGTTGCTCACATGCCCATGCAGGAGCTGGTGCGCCACTGGGCAGCATCTTTGGCAGCATCATCTCGGGCATCATTGCCCAGTACGCCAGCTGGAAGTGGGTGTTTGGCTTCACGGCCATCATGGGCGGCGCCATCTCCCTCGCCGGCTTCATTCTCATCCCCAACACTGCGGCGACCCCCAAGCTCGCCGCCGCCGTGGAGGACGGCGGCGGCGGCATCGCGGCGCGGCTCAAGCTTGTCGACTGGGCGGGCGGCGCCCTCATCACCACCGCCCTCATTGCGCTCCTCTTTGCCCTGACCGAGGGCAACGTCGTCGGCTGGCAGAAGCCTTGGATCTCCATCCTCATTGTCGTCTCGCTTCTTCTCATGGTCGTCTTCTTCTTCTGGCAGCGCCATCTTGAGAAGAGGCCCGGTGGCCGCCCTCCGCTGATGAAGGTCTCCATGTTTCACAGCCGCCAGTTCACCGCCGTCATGGCCATCATGGGACTCTTCTTCGCCTCGTTCAACAACTTTCTTGTATTTGCTACCTACTACTACCAAAACTATCTTGGATATGACCCTATACAGACAATGTTGCGCTTCCTGCCGACGGGTGTGAGCGGCATTTTTGTCTGCTTCGCTGTCGCCTTCCTGCTCAGCCGCATTCCTACTGCATTCATGCTAATCTGTGGTACTCTATCCGTGGCCATTTCTAGTTTGCTGTTTGCCGTCCCCATTCCCATCACCACATCATACTTTGCATGGGGTATGTGGGCCATGGTGCTGTCTGTCGTCGGTGCAGACATTACGTGGCCGTGCCTCACATTCTACACGTCGCAGGCTCTGTCGCCCGAAGACCAGGCCATTGGAGGTGCTCTAATTAATGCCGTTGGCCAGTTGGGCCGTGCTATTGGCCTTGCCCTTGCCACTGCCATCCAGACTGCCGTCCTGGCAAAGGAGCGCGGCGTGTCGGTTCAAGACGTTGGGTCCATCAATGTACTGGACAAGGCGTCACTCACGAGCATTCGAGCTGCTAGCTGGTTTAATTTTGCCTTGGGAGTTTTGTCGCTGATTATAGTTTGCATCGCGTTTCGCAAAATGGAGGTCATTGGTAGAATCGCACCAAAGCCCCCTTGCTCTGGTGGCGAAGACGGTAGGAAGAATGAAGATGGGCGTCGTGAGGCATGATCGGTTGACGGAATAACTTGCAGGCTGTTAGTACATATAATGACTTTGTTGGGAGGATGTTACGCAAACATGAGATCAAAGGAGGATAATCATGTAGAAGTTACGTTGGTAATAAAAAGGTTGATGAATTAAGAGGTCGTGCATTGCAGTGGTGCCACCATGTACGTCGCTACAATGTCTGTGGCTTCTTGGCGACAAATGCGGAAGTCCCCTAATCACTGAAATAATGTGCCTGTTTGTATTACATAGATAATTACTGCTCCCGATCATTTGGACAGAAAAGAAGAAAAAGTGAAGAACAACAAAAGGTGTTGTCCTTGAGTAGAAAGTTAACTCTGCTAATACTCCTAACTTTTTGGGTTTTCTATTCTTTTATATGAAAAGAGCAACTTAGACTTGCAAAAATAATAGAAAAAGTATCAAAAAAGAGCCTATAACTAATCAATCACTCAACCCTATCTTAGCTAAATGCTAACTAACCTATGACCCCTTTTGCATATATTTCTTTAATCGAACCGCCTCTGTTTCCTTTATAGTTTTCATATACACTTTGTCATTCGCATTATGCGCCTTGCAGATCGGAAAGATGCGGACAATGTCAAGCCCCGGATCCACAGCCGCAGCCTGCCGTCCTCGGATGATATGACCGCCAACTATGTCCTTATTGCATTTGACAGAAGATGGAAAGCCAAGTGACGTGCATTCTGTCCCGTTTCTCTTAGTTGAATCTCTCCAGAGTTTGATCCACGAGGTGGTGCCTTTCGGTTTTGGATCCTTCGTGCTTCCAATCACATTGGCGAAATCATCGTTAGGTTTCCACGTCTCTGTTCCGTCATATACCGAGAATGGTGTGATCAGCTCGTCGGTCTCTCCGTACACGCGGGTATCATCGTACGGCTCGAAGCGCGTGCCGTGGGCTACGAAAGACAACGCCTGGAAATCTTCGGGCGACAGGTCCGGCAGGATCTGGCGGACATGGACAGCGAGATCAGGCACCTCGCCCAAAGCGGCAATCAGGGCGTCGTTGGCGCCCTGGACGATGGTCTTGATCCTTTCGGCCGCGCCAGGCATAAGGGGGGAGTAGTAGTTCCAGTTCCCGCCCCGGTACACCTCGTCAGCCAGGAAGCCGGCCACGGCGGCGTGTTCGAAGCACGCTTCCTTTTCCTTGTCCATGCCGTCGGGCCAGGTCATCATGGTCATGCAGTCAGCCGAAGGGTACTTGGTGCCGCAGACGGAGACGACTTTGTTTTCCATGTCGTAAGAATACTTAAAGGTCAACCGTGCGAGCAAGGGCACGCAGTTGGGGATGCAGACGGAGCCTAGCTCGAAATCCCGCGACGTAAAGAGGTGGTTCCCACCTTCGAGGCCGACCTGGATCTGGTGGGCAGATACCGGGAGCTTGAGGCTCGGCACGTCGTAGTAGACTGCTGAACCAACGGGAATGGAGACATTGATCGTCTGTTGATTAGCAATAGAATCCCTGTTTGGATGTGGAGTACTTACTGCAAGAGCCATGTTGGACGGATAGCGATTGGAACCTAGCTTGATGGGCTTTTGCTGTTGGTAAGGAACTCGGGCGTTGTTGTAATCGGCCCCGAGAGATTGATGCGGATAAAGAAGAGCCAGTAGACTCCCCGGGGCATCTTGCCATCTTTATAGACTGTGAGGCAGGCTGCCACAGGCCCAAACTGGGGTGGAAGGAGTGCAGTGAATAAACAGCACAAGGTCGGGTGACTGGACAAGAGATGGCAAGTGGCAAAGAGGGTGCGAGATAAAACGACGGGTGCAGGCTGCTCGAAATGAGAACTGAAAAGGTGGCTAGCTGAAATGGCGGCTGTACGTTGTTCGAACGAGACGGTGGCGATGAGTTGCTCGACCTGAGAACTGAAAGGTGGCTAGCTGAGAAGGGTCGGCTGCAGGTGTGCTGGAGGTATTTATGCAACAGGGCGCATCTAGAACCGACATGCCCCGCGTCTTTCTGCGTTGGATGCGTGGCTGTGCTTGCGGGAAGTCCTGTTTCTGAGTGCCATGTAAGTCTCGCAAGCTCTTGCTGCGTGTGCGCGCTGCATAAAAGAGTGAGTGGCCAGCGATGAGCATGTTACACCACGTCAATATTGTCTTACAACTATTCGGCACTTGCTCACCACCACATTCTGCAATATGTCCGTATTGTCTTACTTCTGTTTTGCATTTATGTATCACCGTACTATATGAAAACACTTTTATAAGAGTATGACGCCGTATAGTTTGCCTGAGAAAAAGTGTATGCGGTGACCTATATCGTAGTAATGGGCGGGGATACATGATATTGGCATAGGAATACCCACCGCACACGTCGTTTGTGGTTTTCGTGTAGGGGTGGAATTCATAGACAGCTGGCAGTCGATGAAGAAGATACCGTTTGCGAGTTTGAAACAACACCCAAGCCCTCTGATGGATTCCATCACTATCAATCTCCGCGTCAAAGGTTTGGGTCGCTTGTCGGGTTTCTGGATTAGTCTCGAGGGAGCTAAAGCCCGGTATATGAAAATCGCCGGTGTAAAGAAACTCATCAAAGCTTTTCAAGATCCTGGGTTCAGTCTCTGGCCACTCTACGTTTCCTTCCAGTGACCCTTTCATGCCATTCGTGATGAGTGCGCGAAGCGGCTCTAATTACTTTGCGATGGGTTCGGAGGGAACCATAAATTCCTGTCCCTCCAGGCCGACAATAAGTTTAAACATCCTTGACTCGAGCTAGCTCGACCTACGGTAAATAAGTCAAAAAAAAAAAAAAATTTGGCGCCGAGAGCGCCGCTAGGTAATGAAAAGCAACGGCCGGCTTACTAGAATGAGTCTCGACTCCCTTCCGGCTTCGTTTCCTCGCGATGCTTCAAGTTTGGTGCGTGGAAGAGAACTAGAGGGAAAGGGGTGAAGCGTAGTTTAAATTTTAGTTCAAGTTGATTTTGATCGGAGTTCAGCAAATGGGCGTGGCAGCACACGCCGTTTGCTGCATGCACTCACCGAGTAACTTATCTGCGCATAATCAAGCCAACTCCGTTTGCAGAAACGCCAGATGAGCTGCAGGTGCCGTGAAGGTTGTTTAGGCTTCATAAAGGCCCTTTATCTATCTCTTCACCTTCTTTTCTTTGTAACCTGCTACTCTGATCCTTCATCATCCGCCACAGCCTGTTCTTCAGAAGCCGCTGCGCCCCAAAGCAACATCCAGCTAGAAAGAAGAGAGGGGCCAAGCAACATGGATGTACGCAAGAAAAGCGTCTACATGAAAGATGGGTAAGCTCAGTCGAAGCAGAGCCATGGCGTCCAAACTGACATGAACCAATTGCTTCAGTTGGGTCAACTCGGAGCCCTTGCACCTTGTTGTCGACACATGTTGCCAGCAATTTGTGCTTCATGAAAGTCTATTGATCGAAATGTCCGAGGGAATGAAAAAGGAAGTGTCTTGCGCCATAACTGAAGGTGGCGGCAAGAAACTCATTTGGCCACAGTTTGAAGCTACTACAGTTGCCTGCTTGATCGAGTTCGCATACACAGGCGACTTTATGTCCCCAGGATTCGCCAGGATAGACTCAGATTACATCGTTGACTACCACGACGAAATGAGATCGTACGAGAAGCCGGACTTCAACGGACTCAAGACACTAGAAGCGGCATGGGACCACTTTGCAAGGCATAATTGGGAATACGATGAGCAACAGATGGACTACGACGTCGATGACCGATCGAGCGTGTCAGATGCCCTCTGTACCGTCGCCAGAGTCTACAGGCTAGCAGAGGACTTTGGAATCGAAGTGCTCGAGAAATTTTGCTTGAACAAGCTTCATCGCCTTATGGTCTATTACCATCACAAGCTGGACGTGGTGGATTTTCTGTCCCTTTCCCTCTCGCAGTGGGAGATGGGAGACCTCTATCAACTTGCCGTAAAGTACGCAACTTTAATGGCCGAATTTTTCAAAGATGACAAAGAATTCAAGAAGCTGTTGGTTGATGAGCCAGAGTTTGCTGCCAGGGTTTTTTGGCACCTCTCAGCAATACACCGCAAGCAGGGCCAGCTTTGATCTTAGTAGGGGGGCAATGATCTCGAGAGTGGCGATTTTTTACAACTTTTGGCATTGAGGGATTTGGAATCAGGGAGGAAGGATACTTTGGGTTTTTCAAGACTCGGGGAAACGGTGCTACAAGGAGTCATTTTGCATTGGAGTTATTGCTACATTGAGATTTCATCTTGCTTCATTTCATCCAGGAACTAGCTTAAAGAACAATCTACAGGAAACCATTATTGAAAACACATCTCAATAATCCAAGTTGTCGCGACAGCAAAGCGTACTACTATTGCCGTGCCTTTTATCTGCATCTTCCATTATTCAGCAAATCTCCGCGTAAATGCGTGCCGACTGACTTTCCCAACACCTTCTGAGACCGGGCAGCCAAAGAGGTGAGGTCGGCGACAACACCTCAGACTGGCCTCAGCTGCCCGTGCAAACGCGCGCTGTTTGTCGTCCGGCGCAGTCAAACGATTTTACCTGGACAACAGTTCTCGCGCTCCTTTGTTACTATCCTCTTTGTATTCTCGCCCACTTGCGAGAAATCCCCGTCTTTGCTATTCATCTGTTGCTGCAACATCTTCTTGCCTGCTTCCCACACCCCAGCGCCATGGCCCAACACGCGCCGCCGGCCATGGTCGACACGACATCGCCAAGGTGAATCCAACTCTCTCCCGTGCTGCAATCTCATTCATCAATCCTAACCAAGCAGCAAACCAGCCCGCGCGACGACTCGACCTTTCTCTTCACCATCGGCCCATCAGCCCGGAAATATCCGCTCCCGTCCTCTCTCCTCGCGCCGTTTTCCCCAACCTTTGCCGCCTTTGCCACGCCCTGCACCTACCTGCCCGACTGCGACACGGCCACCTTTGACCGCTTCGTCGCCTTCCTGCACGCCGGTGACTTCCCCTCGCCGCTCTTCGTCCGCATCCCGACCTCCAAAAAACCGCAGCGCTACACGAGACACTTCCTGCCGCCCGCGCCGTTTCACCAGTCGCCCGCCCTCTGCGGCGCGTTTGCCGCTTTCGCCTCCTCGAAGCAGTACGCGTTTCCCCGTCGCTACCGCCACGGTCACCGCCGCGGCCTGCTCTACCACAATAAATGGAGACGTCGCCGCGTCGACGACACGCACGCCTTTGCGCTGTGCGCCGTGGCCCGCGTCTACCTGCTCGCGGCGCGGTACGGCGTCGAGGCGCTCATGAGGCTGTGCCTGCACAAGCTGCACAGGCTGGTGGTGTGCGTGCGTGAGATTTGGGACGGCGTGCCCTTTCTGCGGCTCTGTGTCGGCAAGGAGGCCACGGGCCCGCTGTACAAGCTCGCGTTCATCTACTGCCTCTTTCACTACGCCGACTTGGAGCGCAGGCCTGAGTTTGCGGCCTTTGTGGCCGACGCGCCCGATTTCGCCCTGGCCGTCATGGACGAGCTGGCGGAGCACAAGGCGGCTGATGCGGGCGGGGTGGTGTCCTAGAAAACAGTGTTGGCTTGCAGACGGAAAACTGAGGGACTGGACTGAGGTTGCTGGAAGTTGGGCTTGGTTACTACATGTTGAAACATACTAGTGTTTCTACCTTGATTTATTCCAATGAGGGCACATTTTCTACCACATCTGTCACGTTTGACGTTTTCATGTAGTTGGGTCTGTACGACGCTTCTGGACTCGCTGATTTTGTTTCCAGCGGAAATGAACCGAGCTGCGCCATCACCAAACACTTTCCGAGCAAGTGAGAAAATACGAAGACACCTAGTATTATATAATACGAAATACACTTGCAAGGCCTTCTACTCTCGTTGCGCTTGGTGCCCTTGTCAGTACTGTCCTCTGACTTACATGATGACTTCCCTCAGCCCCTCCTCCACAACACCAAAGCTGTTTGTGTTTCGCAACCATTTCTTGACTCAGAAAACTCAGGCCTGCGCAATGAATCACAGAGCCCTTCACCTAAGAGAAGACTACGCTCAAGGTTGTGAGAAGTGAGTGTCTATCTGTGATGGAGTGAGTTGTCGTTAGTAGTGACTCACTGCTGCCATCTGTGATTGCGTCTGCCCGACCAAGCTGGCCACCACCATCCCACCGCTGTCTGCAGGCCGCTTCTTTTTCTTCTTCTTCACCTTTTTCTTCTCGTACTTTTCTTCTTTCTCTTTCCCTTGTTTATTCTACTCGGAGAAGTAGCAAACTCCCATTGTCCAAACGGTCCCTTCAAGTCCGGAACTGGAGGACTCAAACTCGCACTCCTCCCACTATGAGTTCCGAAGACATCTGCAGGTTCGTACGCTCGCTTGTACTCGCACACATCCATCGCACCAGCGGGTCTAATGTTTTTTTGAAATCCGTCTAGCTGGGCCGCCTCAAAGACATTCCGGTTCCTCGTCGGCCCCGAGAAGCGAGAATTCGTCATCCACTCCGAACTCATCGCCGCGCAGTCGTCCGCCTTCCACGCGATGGTCAATAATGGCATGAAGGAGAGCTTGGAAGGCGTAGCGTCCTTGCCGGAGTGTGATGCCGAAGCCTTTGCACGGTTCCTCGAGTTCGCCTACACGGGCGACTTCCGGTTCCCCCTGGCCGCGAGGCTCGGCTCGGACGAGACGTTGTTTCAGCCTGGCAACCGAGTTTACATTCCCTTTCCGTTTAGCATCTGCTGCGGCGCCTACCGCGCGTGGGGGGACTTCCTGGCCTCGCCCGACCTCCAGTACAGCGGGCCGATTCTCTACGACGTACTGCGGGACGTCGGCGACAACGGCGACCAGGCGCTCGTCGCAGTTGCCAGGGTCTACCTGCTGGCAGACTACTACGGCGTCGACAAGCTCGTGGCGCTCTGCAGGTACAAGCTCAATCGGCTAATGGTGCGCAAATTTGAAAACCCCTACCTTCTAGGGCTGATCAACCTCTGCCTTGTGGAGAGTAGCCCGGAGCCGCTGCGGAAAGTTGTCTTGAAGTACTGCGCGTTCAATCTCAAGTGCTTGATATCGGAAAACGACTTTAAGGGGCTGGTTAAAAAGCACCCCGAACTGTTGCTTGAGATTACGGAGGAGTATATGAGGCTTATGGAGCTCTATTGCGATGAGGATGAATATTAAGATATCAGTTGAGCTCCAACGGCTATCGAAGCGTCTGTTGATGCTGTTGCAAAGTGAAAGAACATTTACCAATCTTGCGACTGTACTTCTCCAAGACCGGAACAGAAGTCATGAAATGTCTAATAATGATATTCAATACTCAAAAAATATGATAAATCTACTGTGTCATGTCTCTATAAAAAAAGACGGGTATCATTTTCTCAGTTTGCGCCATGCCGAAGAAACAAATGCTTTTCCTCCCTTCTTGCCAACATCACCAGCACCACACTCCCCCCTCTCCGCATCGTCATGGCTCGCGCACACCTCGACCGTCTCCTCGACTAGCCCCCTCTCCAGAAACTCTTCTTCCTCTTCCACGTCCACATCCAACTCCTGCTCATCATGCTCCCCCGCCATAATCCTCAACTTGGCCTGCACCGCCGGATCCTGCTCCAGCTCCTGCCACAGCTCGACATCCCACTCCTCGACATTCTCACCAAGGCCAGGCTCCTTCCACGGCGGCCACTTCCAGAGACCGGCCATGATGAACTGTCGCTTGGCCACCTTCATCGTCAGCTCCATCAGGCCCAAGGCGCCGAGGACACTAAACAGCGTCGCCCACCAGACAGGGTCAGGGCCCCATTTGTAGCGGAAGCTGTGTTTGACATTGTAGAGACCAGTGGGCGAGTCGGCAAAGATAAAGTCGAGGAAAGACACCCATGCGAACCAGCCAATCGTGGTGAGAAAAAAGGAGCCCATTACGATGGACGACTTATAGTGCGTCTCAAAGATGAACAGTTTCCAGTTGATCCATAGAATGCCCGTGGTAAACACAAGCGTGCCGAGCGCATACAGACCTTGATCCTTAGCGCCAGGAGCCATCCAGCTGTAGCCGGCCCATACGCCATACCAAGTCATGACACCTTCAATGGCCGCCAGTAGCATCCAGCGGGCAAACTTCCATACATTCAGACCCATATCGCGCTGGCCATATACGTATAGCTCTGGTATCGCCAGCAGCGTTTCAGCGCGCAGGTCCTGCTCCCAAATACCCATGCAGATCGTGCACAGACTAGTAAACAGCGTGTTGAAAACTGTAAGGCTGGTAGCTTCGTACAACGATGAACCGGTGTAGCCGTTATAGCGCTGGTAGATGGCCTGCGGCAGATAAAAGAACATTTCCTTCCAGAAGGTGCAGATGATAAACTTGGCGGTGCGGACATAGTTCCACCGGCCGTGGACGAGGAGCAGACGCTGCAGGAAGCGAAACTGGGCAATGGAGTAGTCGGCGACACGCGCGGCTTGCAGACCCTCGCGACCAGAAATGCCAATACCGACGTGGCTGGCCTGAATCATCGCGAGGTCGTTTGCGCCGTCGCCAATAGCCAGGGTCAGACCGTTGCGGCGGGTGAAGCTAAACTTGCTGAGTCGGCTCCTAACAGCGCGAACAAGCAGAGCCTTTTGCGCGGGTGAGGCACGGCAGCAGATGACAGTGTCCACCTTAAGCATGATGTCAAAGAACTGCTTCGACAGAGCTGGAGACTTCTCTACAACGCTTAGCGTGTGTCCGTCAATGACAACAACGCTATGGAGAGCACCGGCCTGAAGGTCTTCAGCGAGGGCAATGAGCTGAAATTCGAGTGCGCCTTTGGCACTATCCAAAATATAAATGTCTGAACCGGGACGGACTAGTCGTGCCGAGTGGGCAATATTGATGGCAGTCTCTCGCTTGTCACCAGTAAGCATCCATATTTTAATGTTGGCTCGTCGGAGCTTCTCGATGGTCTCGGGAACGCCTTTCTGGAGCTTGTCTTCAATGGCAGTGGCTCCAACCAGGGAGAACGCCTGCTCAAGCATGTCACCGGCGGATTCAATCATTTCCTCTCGGTTTAACAGGCACGTCGTCGCATCGTCGTACACTTTTTTCCACACGCGGTAGTCATGTTCCGAGATGTCTTTCTGGGCAAAAAGCAAAGTGCGGAGTCCTTCAGAGGCAAATTCGTCGAGATGCTTGAAGCACTTGGAGAATACTTCAGACTCGTCGTGGATGCTGGGGTCGTCGAGGAATTGCAGATTCTCCGGAATCTGGGCGTGGTGCATATTGACGCTCGTACGGACGTGTCCACGGTTCACATCCATTGACAAGCCTCGTGTGGATGCTCCCGCTCGAGCACCGTCTTCCGAACTTCTCACAAACTTCCTAAGCTCAAAGGACTTGCTGCGATGCGTCGCTGAGAGTCGCATACTCGAGTCCGGTTTCTGGACGCTGGTGTTGTGTCGGACAGTTAGACTGGGCCTGCCACCAAAGCTGTTTCTCGGTTGGTGTTGCTCGCTGCGACGCTGCATTTCGTGCTCAAGATCGGCGCTTGCTCGGACTTCGGTGGCTTTTTGCATGGCGAGGGACGACTGCTTCAGACGGGGGAGGATGACGGAGTCGGCTCCCTTGCAGATGACGGTGACACGGCCGTCAGGGCGACGAAGGACAATGGACATGCGTTTTCGGTTGCTGGTGAATTCAATAATGTCGAGGATTTCATATGTCTGTCTCTCGAGCTGGCCGTTGGCCTGGGTCATTTCCACAGTGACCTGCTTCGCTGTTCGCTGAACGACCAGGTAGCCCAATTCCTGGGCTGCGCGGACAAGCGCTAATTCGTCGGGGGAAGAGGCTTGAAACTCAATCGTGCCATTGGTGTACTCAGGGAGACAGGTATGGCAAAGGGCCATGGCGAGGATGTATTGTTTGGCTTTTCTGGAAAAGGCAGAATGAGGTCGGAGCTGGATATAGTGCAGCAAATCACTCGTATCGACCTCTGGCTGGACATGATCGGGACGTCCAGTAGAGCGCCACTGGGAGGACGAGCGCCGACCCATGGAGGGGCGAGCACCCAAGGACATGCGCGGTGACAGGGGGCTGTTGATGAAGCCGGGACTTAGTGGCGAAGTAGGAATTGGGTCGGGCTTATACAGCGAAGGCTCTTGGCTGGAATCTCCCATGCTGGTGGTGGTGTTTTCGTCGTCGTGCACCAGATCCATCTGGTGCAGCCACACGGTTCCCGCAACACTGATTTTGCGAAATTTCATGATATTGTCCGTGAGAGTTCCAGTCTTGTCGGAAAAGATGTAGCTGACCTGGCCAAGGTTTTCCAGAATGGTGTTGGTGTTGCATCTAGCAGGAGTGTCGGTCTCCTCGTCGTACATGCCAATGTCAGAATTGAGCAGCAGCAGCTGTCCAACTTTGACGATTTCCAGCGAAATGTACAACGCGAGCGGAACAACATTGTTGAACATGATTATGAATGCTATGATGATTTGATAGAATGGAACGGTGGCCTCGTAAAGGTACCAAGCCTTTTTTTCGTAGTCGCGCTCCCACTTGATGTAGCCAACGGAGACACCAACCGACAAGATGACGACGTAAGTGGCGAGAGCTACGACGACGCAATTGACAATGTTCTCGAGAGCGGGCTTTTTCGCAGAAGGGTGCTGGTTCGAGTTCATGCGAATTTTACACTCTTCTCCCGTGTTGACGACGAGACCAACAATGGCAGTTGTGTTTCGAAGGACGCTGCCTCGGTAAATGACTTCGTTGAGGGTGAGAGGCACAGCTTTGCCGTCGACGGAAACAGAGCCGTCAAAGTTGAAGAGCTGCGGGTTCGGGTCTTCGACGAAGAAGCTGGCGTTGCATTTGGCAATGCCCTCAATAGTGCCGCAACCGCCAAGCGCCGAGGACAGCTGCTTGCTCTTGAGGTTGGTCTCGCCGTCGAGGGCCATGGTGTCGATGTAGGCCAAGTCATTTTCGTCGCTGGTCCAGAGGAGCACAATATCGGCGGGGACGGGGTCGTCGCGGTTCAACCGGACGACATCTCCGACCTTGATGTTGCGCCAGCGGCTGGGGACCCATTTTACACCCTCATACACGTCATCTGGTAGGATCGGGGGTTGCGCAGTGCTCGTGACGTAAAATGGATTCCATCTTTGAATCAAATTTGGGGGCTTGACTTTGCCGGTGTACTGGTCCTTGCGCCCCAAGGTCGTGGTGAAGTTGGCGTTTTCAATTCTATCGAGGCGGCTTCTCCTATAGTCGTCGTATCCCTCCTTGACAATGGTGATGAGGACAAAGAACAGCAGCGGCAGGATGGTGGTGAATGTTCCAGTGGTGGACAGGCCAGGAATCTAGCTTTATGTTTAGCGCCAAACGGCTTCTTGGCCACGGCCCGAGCTAAGGAACAACATACCGTTTGAGGAATACCGACGCAGAGAAAGTAAAAATTTCCGATACGAGAGAATTGGAAAAACAGCTGCTTGGGGATAAAGTCGAAGACGGTGTAGCGTGAGGTGCGAATATCGTTGGAAATATACGAGCGGCCGTGGCGGGTGTCGGTCAGCGGCTGGGCATGCTCAATGCTCAGCAGAACACGGCGACCGCCCTCGGATGCGCCAAGGCTCTTACGCCATAGCAGAGGTTGGACGACGATCTTTCGATAGGCAGTCGTGGCGGCATGCTGGAGTTTGGAGACGTAGGACGAGATGCGCGGTTCCGCATGCGGTGCAGAAGCAGCGTCATTGTTTGGCAGCGGACCTTTTTCGACGGTAGAGGCTCCAGCGACGGCCATTGCGACGGAGGGGTCTTGCGCGGTTTGGTCGAAGGGGCCGTTGCAGAATAATACTGCGCCGCAGAGGGATAACTTGGTTAAAAATGCGTGAAAAGCATGCCAATTGTGTGTAGGGCGTTTCTTTGGTTCGGGTCAATGTTGGGTGAGGTTGCAGTTGGCGGTTCGTTGGCAGTCGTCAGGTAGCGCGAGGCTATGCGCAGTCGTAGGTACCTGGGTAGGTAGGTAGTATGGTGGTTGATTGATGGGAAGGCGCGCCAGCCAGCGACAGTGCAAACCCAGGTAAAAGCAACAAAACTCGAATTGAAAAGGCCAAGAACAGACAAAAAGAACAGTAGAGCAAGCAAATACAAAATCCAGCAGAACAGATGCTGAGAAAGGGAGGGAAAAGTAGAGCCCGTGTTGGAGGGGAAAATACGTGGCCTGGGGCACTAGTTAAAGGTACGCTGGGGCTATTCTTAGTGGTGACAAGTTTGACCCCATTTGTTCCAAGGATCTTGGTGATCGGTGGCTGAGCACAACCATCCAGTGGAAAAAAGGCCCCAACCAGGGAGAGAGACCGACGCGTGGACGGACAGACGCACTCGCACAAGAAAAAGAAGGCTGGCTGCACAGGGCCCAGCTGGCCGCCTGCAGGGACCGTGGCCAAAAGGCGGAAGCGTCAGTGGCCAGACGCAAGCGGCGGGCCGTGTTTTTTTGCAACGGGCTACAGAGTCGCAGCGGACGGAACGCTGCATGTACATGGGCGCTGGGATGGATGACCAGATGACCTGGAACAGGTGGCTACTTGGTACAGAATCAAACAATAAAGAGGCGTTCGTTTTCACCAATAATGGTGAGTGGGCTTGTCAAACAAGGCGTCTTTTTAGCTTAGCACCTACCTAAAATGTAGGTACCTAGGTACGGATGACCGTATCCGACGAGCTTACCGTCGCCCGCAGCAGCTTGGTACCTATCCCCCGAATGCAGTCTTACTACAGCACAAGCACAAGCCGCGCTCAGCCGGTGCCTCTGCTTGGTGCCTGTCTCGCGCCAGATATTTTTGAAACAGACTGCAGAGATTCCCCAGAATGGGCACTAGAAACCGTCCAAGCAGGAGATGTCTTCCCTGCAAACAGATCCCTGCAAAGAAAAAAGGCGCCCAGGTACCTATTGGCCCCAGCACACGTGGGGCCGCTGCAAGCCTCCTGCGGCGCCATCAGCTTGACCCTTTCCAGCGCATGACACCCCCCGGTCTACAGGGGGCGGACCGCCCGTAAAGATAAAACGAGGCTGCGCCAACGCTTCCCAATGGCTGTTTGTCGCGCTGTCGCCGTGAATACGGATAACCAAAATACGACCCTGGCCTTTGTTGGAATAGGCTTCACTCGACGCATCAACGGACAACACCATTGTTATGCTTTTTGCGAGCCGACAGTGACATTTCTATTCTCAGCATAGAGTACTCGTCATCAACTTGATCGTCCTCCAGCAGGTACCGGGCGGAGCAGAAGCCTGCGCACGCGACTCAAGGATCTACACTCCAGACTTCTAGTCCTGCTTCCCCGTCCACACTTTATTTTCTTGCCACCACCGTAATAATCCCGCGCTGAGAATCAGCCCCAACAGGTAAGAAAAGGTGCCTCTTTTGACTTTCTGACTCGCTGCAGGGGCCGCTCGCCTGTCAGGTACGGGGTGGGCTTTGCACAATACCCTCAAACCTCCTTGAGCCTGCTCCTGCTAGAAGCCACCTCCCCTCCTTGCTCCTCTGCCACTCAGGCCACGTCCCCAGTAAAATAGATAGGAAACGCCCTCTTCAATTGTACTGCCCACTCTTCATTTGCGTTGCATCTCATCCCCAAGCCTCCTTTGATACACGACAGATTTGGGCTTAAGCGTTCGGCGAGTCTATAGATTCGGTGCACGGCCAGATGAACAAGACTCGCACAAGGTGAAAAAGAGGAAGGGGCGAGAAATTAACAACGGAAGCTTGCATGACACGCTTGCAGCATCAGTTGAGGGATGCGTGATGCAGGTGCATGCAACAAAAGTCCTCCTCCAAGCCACGGTGGAAGTAATCCTCATCTCTACAAGCGCCACCTTATTTCCTTTTTACTCAAATCTCCTTGTTTGTCCACGATTGCCATTTCCAGTGTTTATTTTCTCCATTTCCGTACATGTTGCATCAGTCACCCTCTCGCTTCATATCATGTCTACGGATACTCTCGGTTTCACTTTACGCAACCAATCAACAGCAAAGGCTAGAGCGCTGGTCAATTCAGTTTCTCAATCTAAAAATTAGGCCATAAGAAAATAGCAACCGCGTGACTGTTCCGTAGGCGAGACAAGAAAACCCAACGACGACGTAGATGATGATATAAATAATAATACTTTGCCCACCTCTTTCAGGCAGGGAATAATGAAGCAAGGTGCCAGGCAAAGCCAAAAAACGAAACAAAACAAAACAAAGCCAAGTCAAAAGACCAGAACACTTTTTTTGGCGCCTTTTTCTTTTTGTTTCTTGTGATCGGAGAGAAACGGCTAAAAAGATACATGCATCCCACGGCTGCCCGTTATACACAGGGCATCGTCACCTTGCAAGTTCGACGGCCCGTCAACACATCAGTCAACTAAATCTGCACCTGTGGGATGTTGTCCATGTTGCCGCCGTCATCAAGCCATTCCTTCTTGATGAGACGTTCGCGCGCCGCAAACAGATGCTTGTAGGCCGTCTTGACCGTGCCATCGCTGACACCAGCCTGTTTGGCAATCGGAAGCGACGCCCGGGGTTCGCCAACCAGATGGCAAGCCATGTAGATGCACGCCGCGGCCACCGACAGCGGCGAGCGGCCGGCCAGCGCTGCAATGTCGTTGGCTTGCTCTGCAAGGTCGCGAGAAATCTTGGAAATCTTCTGCTGATTCTTGAAGCCAAGCTGAGAGACATAGCGGCTGCAGAGGTCCTCTGCACCAACCGATGTGTTTTCGTAGTTGGTGACGGTGTTCAGACCCGTCGCGCCCTCGCCCTCTGTATCCTGCAGCTTTTGCAAAAAGTTTTGCAGCTGCTTGAAAACTCGGCCGACTTCCTTCTTGCTGACGCTCGTGAGATTAAAAATTTCTCGAAACGTACGCGGGACGTTGTTCTGACGGCATGCAATAAAGATGCAGCCTGCAATCACAGCCTCCTGCGGCTTGCCCTTCATAAACTTGTACTTGTCCACGAGTTTAAAAATGTGCTTGGCCGCGTTGGAAACGTTTTGGCCCATGTTGATGGCCTCACACAGCGACACAATTTCCTTGTATGCCTGCATGAGCCCCCTCTGCTGCTTATCTTGATTCGTGTTGTTTTGCACACGCAAGAGATTCTTGTGCTGTCGAGACTCGGAAAACGCAACCGATGTGGCGAGCTGCTGTCCTTCGACGAATTCGTCCTGAGGACCACCAACACGACTGGGGTCGTCTCCATTCTGGTCGTCGTTGGCAAACGTACGCCATTCGGAGCGAGTATCAATAATGCGCGTGCCTACCACGACACCGCAGCTCTGGCACACCATGTCTCCGCTGGAAAATTCCTCCACCAAGTTAGGGGGGATTTCTCGACAATCAGGACAACAGAGAACATTATTGAGGTCCTCTTGGAATCCAGCGCCTGAGCCGTCACCGACGGCAGGCGGAAGCATCTTGGGCTTGTACGTGTGAGGCGTGTACAGATTTGTAATCTCGTGGAAGGCTTTGCGGGTTCGCTTCGTTTCCTTTCGGCGGTGTCGAAGTTGCTGTTGCTTTCGCTGAACCGTAATCTTCGCAAGCCTTGTTTGGTGCTTGCCAGATAATGTGTCAAGCTCGAGTCGATCGTGTAAAAGCTTGACAAAGAGCGGTGAATGCAGCTTGACGGCTGAAGGGTGTATCTGGCGAAAGCCAACTGAAGCCTCGATACGCAAAGTAGAAAAGTTCGATGGCGAGAGGGACAAAGGGATGGGCTTTCACGCAAATAAATTAGTCCGGTGGCTCGCGCCGCGTTTGAACACGATGCGTGGAGCGATTTAATTTTTTTCTTTGTTTCGTTCGACGACGAGTCAACGCTACGGAGGGACCAAAGCTTTTGCGTTCGATCTGAAAAGGTCGCGATAAGCAATGTTCTTGTTCCCGATGTTTTTTTCTAGAGGGAGGGCGGTGCGCACCCAAAATCAAGCGAGTGAATGGTGTCTCACTCTGCCAAACCGACCGTTCTGACCAATGAAGGCGTCTGAGGGGCTCAGATCAACGAAAAGTCGGTTCGAAGTGGTCGTCGCGCGGGCGCTCAACGCAGAGAACGTAATCGAAACGCACGGAGATGGCTGTTGCGATGGTTGACCGACTTCAGACGGCGAGAGGACTGTCTATGGAGGGTTGTTGGAGGGAGAAAATGATGCCTGGCCACGGCGGACGTGAGGGGGGAAAAGTATGTAGCATGTGTGCGCCAAGTGTGCGCTGGAAAGATCCATCCAGGATGAATAAGCAGGCGTCAGCGGCACCAAGATGTGAATCTGTACTAGCGCTCTTCTGCATGCTAACGGGTACCTCCGAAGTGAGACAATTTAGCATGCAGAGCGATGTCGCTCTCATCAAGCTTCGACTCACAGCTGCTCCTCCACATTACGTCCCACAGCAGCCAATAGCGTGCACAGCGCTGCCCAACCGTGCTTGTGTTAACGTACCGCAACCAATTGCTTGCCACGCTGGGTGCCTGTTTGACTCACTGAATAGAAATCTGATCACAGCAAGGTCCAAACAGCTGGTCAATTGTTTTGGTGATAGCCATTCGTCTCTTAACGCAATCCTTCTTGAGAAAAGGTCCTCTCACATCCTCGCCTCAGACAGTCGACGAAAATGGCCTCACAAACAGCTGCGGGCTCGGAGGGCCTGCCTCCAGTCGATATCAAGCCACTTCTGGCCAAGATGTGGCCCAACGACAACCGGGTGACGGCGGATGAGATTGCGGAAGCCATCTCGCACTTCTTCACAAACCAGGTCACCCCTGCACAGACGGCGTCGCTTCTCATGGCCCTGCACTTTACGCAGATGGACTTTCAGCCCGAGGTTCTAGCCAAGTGCGCCGCCGCCATGCTCAAGGCCGCTGCGCCCATCCCCGTCGACGAGCTCAACGCTGTCATTTCACAGCGTGGGCACAAGGAGGGGAACTATAATGGTGGGCTTGTAAGTAGTGGTCTCTTGCCGGCATGGGCAGCAGCCTGCTAATGTATATCTCTAGTGTGACATTGTCGGGACTGGGGGTGACTCGCACAACACATTCAACATCAGCACAACTGCATCCATCATCAGCTCGGCCTTGCTACTTGTCTCAAAACATGGCAACAAGGCCAGCACATCCAAATCCGGCAGCGCCGACCTGATTGCCAGCATGCAACCCCGTGCACCCGTTGTTGCGGCTGTCACACCAGAGAACCTGGCCAAGGTCTACGCAGCCACAAACTACAGCTTCCTCTTTGCGCCACTCTTCCACACTGGCATGCGCTACGTTGCGCCCATCCGAAAACAGCTCCCTTGGAGAACCATCTTCAACAACGTCGGCCCTCTCGCCAACCCCGTCGAGGATGTCCTCGAATGTCGTGTCATTGGCGTCGGTCGCAAGGATCTTGGCCCTGCCTTTGCCGAGGCTCTGCGCTCCGTCGGTTGCCGCAAGGCCATGATTGTATGCGGTGATGAGGACCTTGACGAGCTGAGCTGTGCTGGCCAGTCGCACTGCTGGATGCTCAAGGAGAAGACGCCCGGCGGCGAGGTCTACATCGACTACTTCACCGTCGAGCCCAGCGATTTCGGTGTCTCGCCGCACGCCCTGACCGAGGTGTCCTCCGGAAAGGAGCCGGAAGAGAACGCGGCGATCCTGCAACGCATCCTCCATGGGGAGCTACCCGACGATGATCCCCTTGTCGAGTTTGTGCTCATCAACGCCGCGGCTCTCTTTGTCGTCTCGGGCATCTGCGAGTCCGACTCGAGCAGCATGGGCGCAGGCGATGACGGAAAGGTGATTACGGAACGCGGCCCTGGTGGTCAGCGCTGGAAGGAGGGTGTGCGTCGCGCCAAGTGGGCGATTAACAGCGGCGAGGCCTGGAAGCAATGGTCGGCCTTTGTCGACATTACAAATGAGTTGGCCGCATAGACTCAACTAGGCGTGCAATGCATCAAAAATTGGAAACTAAAAGATTCATCTTTATCAAATTAGTTAATAAAAAAAGAAGAATGCATCAAATATTTTAAATAAAAGGTTCATCTTCATCAAATTAGTTAATACAAAAAAGAAGCAAATGTAATGTCCCCAAGTCTATGTTCATTATTCATCAATAGCTCTCCCCCGAGCCCCGTGTCTCCTAGTAGGCTGATTCCCTCCTTAGGTATGGGTGCAGCTGCTGCGGAGGTGGAAACTCAAAAATGTCCTTGTCGCAGATTCCGTCCGGTTGACGACATTCTCTGCGTAGTGGTGACTCGATGCGTTGTGGTGTGCTGTGGGCTTGTAGCGTCGGTGGTGTGCTCTGGCTCCGGGCGTGTTGGGTCGTGCCGTGCCAGTGGGCGTCATTCGCTGCGTTTCTGGCATCGTCTGGCACAAACACGAGTTCTTGGTTTTGTTGGTTCATGTTGCGCATCTGTTCCAGCCATGCTTGGTGGTGCACTTCGATGGGAACGCCCTCGACTCTTGGCTCTCGCTCGGCTTTCTTCTCTCGATGACGGCGTACAAGGTAGAGGGCGAGGGCAACTAGGCAGGGGATCCCTATAGAGAGAGGAACCACAATGACCCAAATCTTTTTTTCGCTGTCGAGAAGCGTTTCAGATCGACTGGTCGGATACAAGACAGTGACTGTACTGGTAGGTGCCATTTTTTGTCGATGTAAAAGGGATATTGATGGAGATGGAGAGGTGGCACAAGCACAACGAAAAATTGTCACAGCAGAACCATTCCAAAAATCTGAGACGTGAATTTGTATTTAAAATGTGCCAATTTCGACGTCTTTCCTTCTTACCAAGCGTCACGCTGCTTGACAAGACGAACCCCCATGACCGGTGGCTGAATTGCAAACTTGAATTTCTTTCATATATTACCATAGCGTCTCGCGCACATACAGCTCCTTTCGCCTCAATGTGCATTGTCGCGGCCGTTGATTGGACGGCTGCATATTGGCCGGTGTCAATCGGGCGTCTGGGGGACGATGGCGGCGATGGCGCCACAAAAAGTAGCAAACAAACCAGGATCAGCTGGGTTCTAGAAGGGTGGGAAAAGCTTCTGGCGTCCCCGGTGGCTGCGCAGCACAGGCCCCCGAGTGGAAAGATTGGTTATTGGTTGTCTCATCTAGGGCTATCGCCCCGGGAGGCTGATGAGCTGGTCTTGGTCGTGGGCTGGCGCATAGAAGCACGGTCATGGACCGGCGCAGAGGCCATGGCATCACACATTTTGGCGGCGGCGTGGCAAGCCATCACTATGCCTTCTTTGGGATGGGTTGCGAGAAGGCCGAATACCTAGTAATAATGGCTGTATAGTTGCGATGGAGGAAATAGTACCGGACATGGCTCCCTTGCTGTCGGGCACTACGCCGAGGATGCCTTACTCCGATACTCCGGGGGTATTGGAAATCACCAGCTGGGCAGGCAATTTAGCGCTGTATTGACGGTGTCGCGGGGCAGTTAGCGGTCAAGTCTAATATTCATTTTAGCGGGTGACGGCAGCTCGGAGGGAACGCCGGTGGCCGGAGACCTTTAAGAGCACCTGAAAGAACAGCTGAAAAGCAGCGGGGTTAAGGCATCTTACAGCGCTCCAGCCCCTGTAATCCACTGCAAGCCCGCTGCGAGACCGCCGTTTCAGCGTCCTCTACGGCGTACCGACAGCCACCAACTGCGCGCTGCAACGACCCGCTCCTTGAAGCTGGCTGATGCCGCGGCTGGCCGTCGTAGCCTCTTCTCTGCATAACCATCCTTTACCGTCTCTTTGATCGCAAGTTGTTGTAGTGGTCCCAGCGTGCCGCGTTCTTTGACGTTCCGTTTGTCTTTGTCTTCGCGAGACGGTCAGGGAGCAACTGGAAAACATGGCCAGTGCTCGCAGAATGGCCATGGCGGCCGTCAATGGCTGTCGGCGGTCTACGAACCAGCCATTCACACTGAGCGCACGCCGCTGGTACTCGGCGGCTGCCGCCAGCACCCCGCTGCCTCTGGAGGGATACCGCGTGCTGGACATGACGCGAGTCCTTGCCGGTGTAAGCGAAATACTATTCTTTGTTTTGTTTGTTCACGGCGAGAACTGACCATTGCTAGCCTTACTGCACGCAAATTCTGGGCGATCTGGGGTGCGTCTTACATCCACGCGAGCTCAGCATCCATCATCTTACTAATTTGTGTGAGCCAGTGCCGAAATCATCAAGATTGAGCACCCTGTGCGCGGCGACGACACAAGAGCTTGGGGCCCTCCATACGCCAAGTACACGGAGGAGTCCGGTAAATCAGGCCCTGGCGAGGCAGCGTATTTCCTCGGTGTATGTTCCACGTCGACTCGGTCTCTCACCCGCCATCACAGAAACCCACTTACGCTCAATAGGTAAACCGCAACAAAAAGTCCATTGGCCTCTCATTCCAACACAAGGATGGCGTCGACATTCTGCACAAGCTCGTCGCAAAGTGCGATATCCTAGTAGAAAACTACCTGCCTGGCACTCTGAAGAAGTACGGCATGGACTACGAGACTCTTCGCAAGATCAACCCAAGCCTCATCTATACCTCAATCACGGGTTATGGCCAGACAGGTCCCTACTCCAGCCGCGCCGGATACGACGTCATGGTTGAGGCCGAATTTGGTCTCATGCACATTACCGGTGCCCGCGATGGTCCTCCCGTCAAGGTCGGCGTGGCCGTCACTGATTTGACAACTGGTCTATATGCCAGCAACAGCATCATGGCAGCTTTATTGGGGCGAGGCAAGAGTGGCAAGGGTCAGCACATCGACGTCGCTCTTAGCGATTGCCAGACTGCCACTCTCGCCAACATTGCCAGCAGCTGTCTCATTAGTGGCAAGAGAGATACCGGCCGCTGGGGAACCGCCCACCGTACGTTTAGCAGCCCACCAGCCACAGGCACCATTCACTGACATCAACCAGCTTCCATTGTGCCGTACAAGTCATTCAAGACCAAGGACGGCGACATCCTCTTTGGTGGCGGCAACGACCGCCTCTTCGGCGTCCTCGCCGAGGGTCTCGGCATGCCCCAGTGGAAGGACGATGCCAAGTACAAGACCAACGCCGACAGGGTCGCCAACCGCGTCGAGCTCGAGAACAAGATTGAGGCTCTCTCACAGCAAAAGACGACCGAGGAGTGGCTTGCCGTTTTTGAGGGCAAGGGCATGCCCTACGCCGCCGTCAACGACGTCCACGACACGCTCAACCTCGAGCACACCAAGGCCCGCAACATGGTCGTCGAGGTCAACCATGGTGGCTGCGGCCCTATTAAGCTGGTTAATGCGCCCGTCAAGTTCTCCGAGACGCAGCCCGGCGTGCGAACGCCGCCGCCCACGCTGGGCCAGCACACTAACGAACTGTTGTCGAAGCACCTCAGCATGACCGAGGCCGACATTACTGCGCTGAAAGAGCAAGGTGTTATCGGTTAATTATGAATGAGATTTAGAGTACTACTAAAGTAAACTGGAATATATACTAGCCAATTTGAATAAAAATTGGCCGACAAGCAGGAGTTGTCCGCGTAGTGTCACGTGATCCACCTGCCATCTTGCAACTTTGTGGAGGCAAATTGACCACCAAGTCTAGACTTCAATCACCAGCTTCATGAATAGCCGTATTGTTGAGGAAGAGTGTTTTAACTTATTTCATTCAACTCTTGAAATTTCAGTCTTGAACTTGCGATGAGCATCGTCGGTTGACCCAACGGTTACCCCGTGTCCACGTTTCAACTCTGCTGTGGCACCCGTCTCCGAATCATCATTACACGACAGAGATCCCAGTCTTGCGACATAGAACTGGGCAAAGGGTTTGCATCGAGTGCAGCCGTTCCATATTTTACAGCGAGAAATTCAAATGGTCGTATTTAAGGTCGCGATGGAACCCGAATCCGCGAACCCGACACCAGAGCGCAATGTGTTTCTAGTTCATCCCTATGTCTCCGAGCCTGGCGCGCAAAACCAGTGCACAATGCCACCACAAACCCGCCTACCACAATTCAGCAAAGCGTCGGCCCTCATATTGAGTCGCATCAAAAACAATGGCGCTACACAGCACAAAGCTAGAGGGGATGGCCAACTGGACGTGAGCAAAACAGACCAAGCCTCAATCGATGAGCTCACACTGCTACTGCCCAGAGACGCTTCACAATCTCCTTCAACGCCAGCTGTTGAATACGTCTATAGTATTGACGACAGCTTTGAGACGGCGGGTGTTGACTTTGCTCAAGAGTCTATACCATTTCGGCCGCCACATGAACCAATGGACGAAGTCGATGCTGTCGCAGATGCGCCAGAGCCCACAAGGGAAGAGGCCATCGGGGCCCGAAGGCAAGCGTGGCTAAGCACGCTGCCCGATGGTGTGCAACCGGCCAAGCCGGAACTGGTCGGATTCCCTGCAGGGCCAGATGCGTCCGCGTCTGCGCTGACGAGCTACTTTTACGGCAAATCAAAGACGGACCTCCTCAACATACTCTCCTTTTGCGATCAGCTCGAGCCCCAGCTGCTCATCGACCTCTTCGTGTCTGTTTCCAAGCGGCACCCAGAGCTGCCGCTCTTCGATGCTCCGGACTGGGAAGCCAGGGTGCGCGAACAAGAGGCCGCCAGAGCGGCTGCGCAGCCACGGGCTCGGGCGCACCAGCGGCCGCGGCACGGACACACGCTTCTGAACCCACGGATGCGGCAAAAGCGGAGCGGCGTGAGAAAACTAGTCCAGATTACCACCATGACGGAGGCCGCTGGGAAGACGACGGTGGTGGTGCAGGAAGAGGAGAGCGAGGAGGAGGAGCTGCTGCCGCCGACGTGGCGCAAGGCGGGAGAGGGTCTGTACGCCGCGCTGCCGCCGGAAGACCAGGACACGCTCTACTTGGCCGATGAGGGTGATGATGACGTGTTTAGTCATTTCATGGTTGATGGGCTGGGTAACTTGACGGCGCTGGCAGCTTGTTAATGACGTCAAGTAGAGTGTCCTGCATTTACTATTGATACCCATTAAATTTTATCAGCGCATTTACAATATTGAGAACAGGTTAAACATGGGGCAGCACGTTGTCGAATTTGCTTGCACCGCTCTCGTACATTGAAGTATATATGTGAGGGTGGACTAATGACGATACATTGTTTAAGTGTGCGAACCTGTGAGACGTGTCTGATAATACAGCTTCGGGACAACATTACGTTGATGCCAAAAAGATTCTTCATCTTATAGAGACCCAAGTCAGTCAACATGTAGTTGGGCACAGGCTCGTAGCTTAGGAAACAACACCATGCTTAAGTGGGCATCTGAACCTCGATAGCATTAGAGTAAATAAAGGTGTTCCGTGAATGGAAAGAACAAAACGACGCTGTAATGAAATGAACAAAGTACCGCCAATTTTCAGAAAATTTAGTATATATAAAAGAATCCCCGTCGCCAATGCATGACTAGTTGACTATTAAGCATTAAAAAAAGAAAGAACACGTCCCTTTTGGCACTTTATTTGCAGTGGCAGTCAAAGGTGGCCACGAGCGTCTGGATGATGTTGCCGACGATGCAGAGCAGGTGCTCCACGGCGACGGACACGAAGACCTTGGCTTGGGTAACAAAGAGGATGACCGAGGGCAGAATGGCAACTCCGCCGACCATGGCCGTGATCTGGGCACCAATCTGAGCGCCGATATCAATGTGGTTGGCGCAGCCCTTTTGGCTAAACGACACGCAGTCACGCTTGCACGAGCCGAGACCGAGCTGGCACAGGACGCGCTGCGTGTTGCTCACGGCACCGATCTGGACGGCCGCGGAGATGTCCACGTCGAGCAGGTGCAGGCCGTAGGCCTTGGTGTTGAACAGCGCGACGGCGGCCTCGACGTCGGCGAGGTACAGGCCGTGCAGACCGGCGGAGACGGCCTTGAGCTCGGCCGAGATGTTGGCGTTGACGTCAATGTCGGCGCCGGCGAGCAGCTTCAGCTCGGCCTTGATGGCGGCGTCGGCGACAAAGGTGAGCGTCTCGAGGCTGACCTGGCAGTACTCGTGGGCCGGGTCGTAGACGGCAATCTTGACGGGGCTGGCGGCGCAAAAGGCGGCGAGCTCGACGTGCACGCTGGCAAAGACGTCGAGGGCGGGCGCGGGCCACGCGCCCGTGAGGGCCGTGCCGGTGCAGGCCTGCGCCTTGAGGTCCCAGCCGAGGCCGGGCTGGCAGCCGCAGGCCTTGGTCCAGGGCGAGTAGGCCATGGTCTTGGGGCAGGCAAAGGCGTGGACGGCGGCGTCAATCTCGGCCTTGACGCGGGCGTCGACCTGGAGGCCGGCGCCGACGGCAACGGCAGCGGTTCCGTTGATGCCAGCGCCGACAGTAGCGCCGGCCTTGAGACCGGCATCGACGCCAACCTTGGCGCCGACAGCAGCGCCAGCAGCAATCTTGGCGTCAACATCGGCACCAACCTTGGCATCAACGCCAGCGCCGACCTTAGCGCCAGCAGCAGCACCAGCAGCAGCACCGGCGGCTACCTTGGCATCAACATCAACGCCGACCTTGGCATCGACACCGGCACCAGCGCCGACCTTGGCATCAACATCGGCACCGACCTTAGCATCGACACCGGCACCGACCTTTGCGCCAGCGGCAGCACCGGCGGCAGCACCGGCAGCAACCTTGGCATCAACATCAACGCCGACCTTGGCATCGACACCGGCACCAGCACCAACCTTGGCATCAACATCGGCACCGACCTTGGCACCGGCAGCAGCAACCTTAGCATCAACATCGGCATTGACCTTAGCATCGACCTTGGCATCAACACCAGCGCCGACCTTGGCGCCAGCAGCCGCGCCAGCAGCCGCGCCAGCAGCAACCTGAGCGTCGATATCGGCGCCAACCTTGGCATTCACATCGGCGTCGACCTTGGCACCGGCGGCAGCACCAGCGGCACCGGCGGCAGCACCGGCAGCGACCTGGGCGTCCACATCAGCGCCGGCCTTGGCGTCCACGGCGGTGGCCGAGACGGCGGCCGCGAGGGAGAGAACAGCGAGAGAGAAACGCATCGTGAGTTTGTTGTGTGAAAAAGGAGTGTAGAGTCGTTGAGGGTTGAGGTAAATGAGTGGACGCAAAAGAAGGACTTGTTGCAAAAAGGGTTGAGGGAAGCTGGAGCGTAAAGAAACTGTTTCTTTCTTGTCTCAAGAGATGGCCGTCAAGGACGATTTATATATCGTCTCTACACATCAGTCCCAGAACCGCCTGCCTGCTTCCCCCCCTTGTCTCGCATGGCCTTTCCTGATTCCCGAGACCTCTGCTGTATCTTGAAATTAACCGGCATCGTAGGCCCGGGTCGAGAAGAAACGAGGCGCGAACTCACCCCCAACCCCCCAACCCCCCTGGATTGCACTGGACTTTGAAGGTTCCCACTAACATTGCCACCTGCCAGTTGTGTGTCTGTGTGTTTGCTCAAGAAAGCCTGGGCCGCGGGTTGTCCCGTCAGACTGGGACCGGGTGGCAAAATGTGCTGGGAAGAGATGCGAGGTGACAAGGGGGGTGATGATGCCCAGTCGACGGATGATAATCAGTCACATTTTTGGGGGGGACCACACATGTCAACGGGGGCCAAATTTGGGAGAGTCAGTGCTACCTCGGGATTTATCTGATGCCCTCCGGCAAGGACCAGAGCCGAAAAACACTGGACGGCAAATCTGATATGAAACGTATAACTTTTTGCTGCCATGAGCTCAGCCATGAGTTCTACACGAGTAATACGTTCTTCCTGTCGATCGTTCCATTGTCGTCTGCAAAGCTCCTGCACGATTCTGCAAGATATACCCCGGGAGTCTTTTTCTTCATGCGGCCAGCTTACATGTGGCCCCGCCTGGCAAAACCAACGAGCTGTCGGCGCGACGAGTCAACTAGATCCCACAGAGCCGATTCCCCGCTCTCCCAGTAAAATTACTTGAGGCCAACTATTGATTTGAATCATTGCGGGGATATTGGTGCCTGAACAACATGTGGTCTCCGTCAGCCTTGCCATTGCTCACCGTTGTGCTCGGCTTGCCGGGATGCCGGTGACTCGCAAAAGATAGACAGGGTTGTGCGCTGCCCGTTATTGCCGACTTCTGTTGATATTGCTGGGTACTGGTTCTTTTTTCTCCTTTGTTGCCATTGTCAAGTCTGTGCCAAGACTCATCGTTACTTTTTCATGTCTTGTATCTGGGTACCCCCCGGTTGAGGCCTCCTTGCAACGTACCAAGGGTGCGGTGCCAAGGGTACTCACGATGTGTTCTGGGACGTTATTATTGGAAATGTACCTTGCCCACAAGCTTGGGCCAGGTGACACCCAACGCTGTGGTGGTTGACTGGTAACAAAAAGGTGAAGCGGTGTCATTTCTAGCGCGGCGCTTTAGACCCCGCCAAATCGAGCGGGCGCAGGTGAGTTGCCTAGTTCATTTCCATGACCGTATGAGAAGATCCTAACTTGCGCGGATCCCAAGATTGACAGTCACCAAGCTATCGCTCCAGTTTGGTCGTCCCAAGTCCGCTCTTTCTACGTCCCAAGTTTGTGAAACTCGGATAATAACAGCCAACCGCAGAATACAGCCTTGGCAGACCTCTTCCTATCACTTTGCCATTTCGGTAAAAGAGTGTACAAGGGTCCGGCGGTCCGAATGGCCCCTTTCACAAGCGACGTCCGTGTACTGGGAAGCCAGCAGCATGGGTGCATGCACGCTCGGTCCCTCGCTGTGGCTTGCCGGGCAATATAAATTCCCTGTACAATTGAGATTTATTATCCGTACGTTGGAATCATCAGGCACTGACTATTTACCGCACGAGACGCCCTGTGTGTACATATGTGCCAACTAGACGTAGGTGCCGAGACTCGTTTTGATATCTCCCGGGTTAGCGGACTATTTGCTGCCCAGGAGTACCCCAGTACACATGTACTAGACTTAGGCCAACTACATGTGCCGAGTGCCTAACCAATAGACCAGCCCAATTGGAACTTGTTCGATTTCTTCATCCCGTGCGGAATAAGTTTTTTTTTTTTTTTTTTTTTTTTTTTTTGGACAGAGCTGGATTCACCGACACAATGCAACGCAGGTGGCCCCTCGGAGAATTCCCCAAAGGGCTGGAATAAGGCCCTGCGTGGTCTGAGTTCCGTTTTTTTCCGGCGAGCATTTTTGCTGAATGTCTTGGGTGATAACGGCAATTTTTGCGCATGTCTCAGCACAGCAGCGGTGGCAGCGGGTCGCCCTGAGGGTCGGTCGGCTTGCTCCGTGAAGGGGCAGCCGGAAAAGGAGAAGGAAAAAAAAATGGTAAGGCAAAGACACTTGAAGAAGGTTATCTACTGGCTCCGCCAAATGTCGCAGTCATTCACAAGGAAATTGCGTGTCTTGTTCCAGTTGCGCACCTGACAGTTGTCGGGCATTCATCGTGTCTTTTTATGTTTCAGTCTGATGTATGTCAGCCTTGCATGGATGATTCTTTTCACTTGATGGGATATTTTAGACGAATTATCCATAGTTTTATTATTGTTATCCTTTTTTTTTATGCCCAAATAACAGAGAAAGAATTTGGCTCAGACTTGCCTTTACGACGTCATCGCCGTGTGCCTGTTATGATGCGACGAGCACGAGGCCAAAAGGGTTAGCCAAAAGGGGCAAACGCGCAGTTTGGCTGGCGTACTCTAATCAGCAAAAAATATGCATCACGGCTCGGAAGTATCTGTGTGTATCATCACCGCCAAGGGGGTATTGAATATCTCCAGTGGAGCACTTGCTCCACGACGCCTCATTTCGCTCAGGCGCCGATGAGTGTTGTGCCCTTTGTTCTACCGCTTTCCATTTTGGCTGTTCTGGCACCGAATTGTATCTTTTGCAGCGGAAAGTTAGCCTCGGGAGTCCTCCCCCTTGCCAAAGTTGATGGCAAGTTGTCTTGAACTTACCGCTCTCTTCTTCTCTAGAGCTACCACCTGTAGCCCAAGGTCCCTGGCGAGGAGCCGCAGAATGCGCTTGGCAGGCTCGATACCTCCCTCTCCGCCCGGGTCGTTTCCAAAATCGCACTTTTGCCAAACGGGCATCTCCATAGCCCATTTTACCAGGCTCTCGTCGAGAAACGGGAAGCGAACTTCCCGGCCCCAGTGCGACATGGCGCGGTCGTCGCGGCCCAGGTTTCTCTTTCCAAGACGTCCGACGTCGAGCTTGAGTTCCTCAATCAACCCCTCGTAGCCCCGTCTTTGAAAGGCAACCCCGTGTCGCGAGTAGCCTCCAAACAGTTCGTCGGCACCGAGCCCGGAAAGGAGGACGCGGGCCGTCGTAGTGTACAGTAAAGGCTCGGTATCGATGCCAGTCTGTGCTAAACCTTGGCCGCGGGCTGCAAAGTACAGTGCACAGGCAATCGAAAGGTCCATTTCTGTGTTGTGAGGATAAATTAAGCCCACTACAGTATTTCGATGTGACGTGGTATCAGAGTATGGTACATTTACCTACAAGGTTCGGTCAGTATTGTGATAGTTTGTAGATGGTGCTTTGCGTACTCACTGCTACAAATCTCCATTTCCTTTCGGGGCAGCATTTTACTAGTTCTGCGAATGATTGCCGTCCAGTTACGCGGTCTGGACACAATTCGTATAGCTTTTCAACCTCGAGATCCTTGTGCTGCGCAGCTATTCGAGGATTCTCAAAGGCAACATTCAATAGATCAATTTCTTGATCCTTGGGGAGTAGGTTATCTGTAAGACGGGCCAGCACGGTACAGTCGAGCCCGCCAGAAAATAGGACGGCTACGCGAGCCTGCGACTCGGTTGCCCCGGGGGGCACAGGTACGCCTTGTACGCGGTACTGTAGCGATTGGAGGAGATGATCCCTCAATTTAGCAACAGCTTCGGAGCCTTCTGTCAACACCGTCGGCCCGTCCGGTACGGTCGCATTGAACATGCCAAGCGCCGATATCTACATCGTCAGCAAACTATTCACGCCTGTATATCGCCTCACTTACCAGCTCTTCGTTGCTGTCCCAGTCGTGTCGCGCTGGCTCTATAGTGGAAACAAAACTACTGGTGGTCAGTGAGATACTGTAGCATCCATCAGCCTCCACCTCCAGCCAGCCCGTGGACGACGCGTCCGATATACTGGATAGCTGGAACGGGGAGTCGGGCTTCACAAGAAGCGATCGGCGTCCTAGGCGATCGCGGCCGTAATACAAAGTCTTGTTTGGCTTATCCACAAAAACAAAGGCGAACGGCCCTTCGACGGCGCGCAGCGTATCAAGAATCGCCTCCTGGCCGAGGGCACTTGCCGCCGCCAGTTTCGACAAGACAATCTCGCCGTCATTGCCATTCACGGGCCCGCCGTGAATCCTCCACGCCTCGCCATTCCAGCAGAGCGCCGACCCCGAGTCCCGGTCCAGGAGCGGCTGCGCCGTCGTATGATTTCCGCGCAGCGCCAGGACGGTCGATGTCAGCGCGACGAACAGCGGCGCGTCATTGTCCGCGAGGTGGATAGTCAGGCTGCCAAGATGATCAGGTCCCCGGCTGCGCAAGCACGTCTCCAAGGTACCGGATATCGGATCCGGGGCATTGTGAGAAATGGCAGCGTGTATGCCGCACATTCTCCCGGTCACGGGCCTGGCTGTGGCTTCTTCGTCGGCTGTTGATGGTGGTAAATTTCTAGCGCGACTGGTAACACGCCGACGACAGATGTGGCGTGTGTTAAGCCCCACGTGGCTGTGCCACCGCAACAGAAGGTGAAGTTGCGCTGAAAATGTCGAAAATAAATATTGTAACTATTTGTCTCGTAGTTCTGGGGATGTGGTTGTAATTTCGTCGAAATCATCGGATTTTAGTATTATAACATGATGAGGAAAACATAGCTGTGCCAGAGAGTTAGCAAAGCAAGTCACTATCATGAACGAGAATTATAACCGCATTTATGCACAATCCTTTGAGGATGAATCATATCCATCATAGACGCTAGAGTATTTCCATAATTTCATCAATAGTGACTTCTCGATGTATCTCTTGGGGAGCTTGTTGTTGCGTGTCACGCATCACGTCCATGAAGCTACCCTGAAGCAGACCAGACATTCAAGTCAAACAAAGCTTGCCCGCCCTGCCCTAACTTCATGCTCCGGAGGACCTTAGTATCTCTTTGACTGCCTCATCCACGCCCTTGACAACTATAGTCGGATTATTGCCCGTTCCATTGGCAAGTCCGTCGAGCCACCCTTTACCGGACCTGTCCACCCACGCGCTCTTCAGACCAGCCGCCACCGCACCACACACATCAAACGGGTTCGACGACACCAGCCACACACTACCGGCTTCGCCCTTTTTACCCGCAATCTCTAGCAAGTTCTCATAGACGCTCGGATCCGGCTTGAAGACGCGCAGCGGCTCGACGCTAATGACCCTGGCCGGCGGCAGCACGTGGCTGGCGCGGGCGAGCACGGGCGACGCCGCCATGGACGAGGCGAGCATGCTGGGGTCGCCGTTGGAGAAGACGTGGGCGCGCACCGACGCTGCGCCGGCCAGGAGATCCAGACCGGCGTTGGCATCGGGAAATGTGTCTAGGCCGTTGTAGGCATCCATGAGGCGCTCCTCGTCGGCGGGGCTGAGATGGACGCCCAGCTCGGCCGTGGCCTGTCGGAAAGACCAGCGCGTCAGATCACTGAAGCTTTGATATTTCTCTAGCGAGCGAAAATAAAAAAACGTCAATATTAGTCAACTCTGCGACTTTTGGCACATTCGACTCACTCATGCTGTTGCTGCGCCATGTGTACTCCAGCTGCAGAGTCCTGGCCCGCGCAGCCAACGTCTTGGCCTTGTCTTCCCCATAGAGCTTTGCTAATTCCGTGGCAATCGACTCCGTGGAGAGGAGCGTGCCGTATAGATCAAATGCGATCACCGTCTGTGCCATTTCTTTCCTGTTGTCGTGCTGGACTGTGAGTCAGCCGGGGGCGCACAGCGGGGGGGGTTCAGCCCCTGCGGCGAAGCGTCACAGGCCGTGAGGCCAGGCACATTTTACACTCACCTTGCCTTTGCAAATATGTTTACGTCAAATTCCACAAGATTCCAACAATCCGGATGAAAGATGTATTTAGAGATCAATGACGCCCTTTGGCGGGGCTGCTAATCCTCATGTCCTCGGGAATTATTTAGTGTCCAGACAGCCAATCACGGCTAAATCGCAACTGTTCTTGGAAGCGAACCTCCGCTAACCCGACCGCATGATTACATCACCCCCCATCACGGCAAAACAGCCCGTCCTGGCCATGGAAGACACCGAAAACGAGAATTTTGCCATTTTCAGAGACTGCCTTTCGACCACGCTCCTGGAACGGAGCAAGATCAAGTCGGAGCCGAAACGGCGACGAAGGTCCAAGGCAGCCTCTGCCGGTGCCAATGCAGCCTCACAAACGAGCTCGCAGCAGGAGGCGGAGGAGCTGGCCGATTTCATCGACTATCTAGCTCACGAAATATTTGACAATCTGCCAGAGGCGCTCCAGGAGATAGAGTACCGCTCCTGGAGAGACTCGCCGAGCCTCCAGGACCAATTCTCCCTGCCCTTGACGGTGGACAGCTTGGAGATGCTGAACCTGCCGTTATCCATATCAGAAACCCTCCAAACCTACAGCCTCATCTCCCCCGACCCAACCGCCTCATCGCCGCTTCCACCAACCGCCTCCGCCTTTATCCAGCCCGCGCTCTCCGCCTACCTCGCCACGCTGACCGCCGCGCCGCCCGCCACGCGCGAAACCCGAGCCTCGGCCTGCGAAATCTGCCAGCGCTCCTGGATCCCGCTGTCCTACCACCACCTCATCCCGCGCTTCGTCCACGACAAGGTGGTGAAGCGCGGGTGGCACCGCAAGGAGGACCTGCAGAACGTGGCGTGGCTGTGCGGCGCGTGCCACCGCTTCGTGCACCACTTCAAGAACCACGAGGAGCTGGCGCGCGACTACTACACGGTCGAGCGGCTGCTGGACGAGGACGAAGTGCAGCAGTGGGCCGCATGGGCGGCCAAGCTGCGGTGGAAGGGAGGGGGGGTGCGTCGCAGGTGATGCTTTAAAGAGTCGTGATGGGACATTGTGTAGACCAGAAAGCAGAACTAAAACTGGCTCTGTATTCTTGAATTATAGCATAGCGAAGCGGAGATTCGAACATTTATATGCCTTCTTTGGCTTCTTGAAACACGTATGTAATACAACACGTGCTAGAATTGTTTCCGTTCCTTGTCCTCGCAGCTGGATGGCCATTAAACGTATTCCCAACGCTTGTCGAGCGAGATCCCTTCTCATACACAGACTGTAGGATCAGGTACGTCAAAGTTGACTCTGCTCGTCTATTGGCGATATGCAATCTCGATAATGCTACTGTACCTGTGTACCAGGTCTAATTCTTCTATGGCTGTAATAATCTATAAACTAACAGCCCTCTTTACGTTCTCACCGGAGGAAACACCTGTCCTGCTAGATGGTAAAAGTACGCGCGATAATGGCTTCTGCACCCGTCGGCGACGTCATGTCATGGGGACTGCGCCCGTTTCTGTAGCCCCAAAGCCGGCAAACGTCCTTGACCTTGTATTCGTGCACCAGCTTTTTCTTGTTAGGAGCACCGTGCACTTCGACGGGCGTGGTAATGTCACCACTTCCGAATCCCATCGTGCCCATGTACGTAATGTCAAAAGCCTCGCGCGTGTTGTCCATGGCGGCGCCCTCCTTTCCGACTTTGATAGTTTCCTCCATGAATTCATTTTCCTCGGCTGCGCCGGTAAACTCTCCCGTGTCAGGGTCCTTCTTCAGCGGAAACATGCCGTCAAGATAATGCTGGTTAAATTGGTGGCCACCACGTCTAGTGGATCGACTGAAGAGACGTCCCATGAATCTGGGCAGCTGTGGCGAACCCATTCTGTTTGTCGCAAAATGCAAAACTCCCCACATGGCAACAAAGTCTGTTGTGTGGGCAAAATGCTCAATGTATCCAATGGCGCGGTCTTGCGCCGCGTTCCAGCTCCGTGACGATGTCGACATGCTCGAGGACTGCGTCAGAAGCGACGGGTGCTTTCCGTCACTTGTATCGATCAAGGCATCGACGTGCATACCCGAGAAACTAGTTTCCGTCACCAGTGTCGCAAGTGCCTCCCGTGGCTTCCTAATCGTCAAAGCTTGCGACTCGGCGTGGCGATGAGGGTTGTTGAAATGGTTCGCGGCGTTGCCAAATGTGTACACTTCCAGCTTGGACAAGAGATCTTGCGGCATCTCTTGAAGGAGCCAGTCTAGCACCAATCCACCCTCGATTCCACCTTGAGAGTGCAGAACAAATATGACTTTTGTTTTCGACGGGTCGTAAAGGACATCCCTGAGAATTTTGTAGCATACGCGGACATCATTTGTAGCATAGGAAAAATTGCGCTGGACCAGGCACTCGATGACGTCGAATATTATTCCAGAGGTACGGTTATGGACGCCGAGTATAGGTCGGCCAAAGGTGATGGCAAGTCGATTTAGATTATTCTTCATCCAGTGCTCCCTAGATAGCGTTAGTTGTGAGCAAACAGCTGGTTTTCCGAACAGTCGCATTTATACATACCCTGCTGCAACACCATTCAAGAAAATCCACTGCTCATGCTGGTGCTCCGGCAGCGCCTTGGCGTATTTTTCATCGGAGTGAAAGGTCATACCTTTGCCGTTGAGAAGGAGACAAAGCAGCCAGTTGAGGAACAGGCAGCCGCCGGCAAAGGCCGCGGCAAGCCATACTGGAAACAGCACAGCAACAAACAGGCCCAGGATGAAGAAGAGCTGCAGGAGAATCAGGATCGCGTGGACAGTGAGGCACCACAGGTTGGCCCAGCTGGGGTAGAGCTCGTCGAGCTCGCCCGAGTCGGCTGGGGTGAGCGGCAGGACGATCCACGGCAGCGCCCAGCAATAGACAAAAAAGTAGTAGACGTCTTTGAGGAACAGGCGCCAGGGGAAGTCGGTGTAACTGTAGTTGATGACGCCGGTGCCGCCGACCTGCGACCGGTAAAAGTCGGTCGCGGCGTTCATGGCGTGCAGGTATTCGTGTCGGTCGCAATCTGGTATCTTGACGGGATCAAAAGGTGAGGATACAGGAAACAAAAGTCATGGCGACAATGACAAAGGCTGAGAGAGGGGCACACGATTCCAAGACTTGGCGCCGCCGCTAGTTGCGTTTGTCCCTCTCGTGGGCATTCTCAGCCAAGGGCAGCTTCGGGCCGCAGCGCAACGGCAAAGAAAGAGCTCCCGCCCGGGGAGTGACGAACGAGAGAGCTCACAGGCGCACGGCCTGCTCCGCCATGGCCAGCCATGGCAGGCGAGCGCTGCGCTGCAGCCTGTGCACGTCCGTCAATTGGCAAAGCGATGCCAGCGACGGCGACGTTCGTTGGTCGATCTCGTCTGGTTACGAGCAGCGGGTGATCATCGTGCAAGGCTGAGTACGGTCAGCTGGGGTACATCGCTGCAGACTAGCGAGTGCATCTGACCAACGAGGCAGCTTCGCACGCGCCACATTTTGGTGTTTGTTCTGGGTGGGCGTGAGTAATAATGCGTCGTCGGCGTTTGGTTGGGTGGCACGGCATGGGTGGTGGTGGTGGGTGCATGTCAGGCACACCCAGGTTGCAGAATCCATAATCCGGGGCCGCATATTGAAAAGCAATACCACCACATTCGTTTACATGTTCCCGTACCCTGCATTACGATATTCGTATGCCCGCTCTGCAGTGGCATAGCGGTGACCCCTCACCTCGTGGTCTATCCAAGGCCTGGACCTTTTTAAACGGAGTCGCTGTCTGCGTGACCGAAGCCCCAGATTTTCTGTTCCAAGGCGCAGTGGGACCTGCCACCACCCGAGTCCAGATCTCACGATCTTTTTTTAAACACTCGGAACCACCCCACAGCCGTTGCGCCTGCATGCCGCTTACCGCTTACCCACCCAGGAACATGCAGATGAGATGGCCCGTCATTAACAAAATCTTGTAAATTGCATGACACATTTCTACGCCATTTCGCCGCCCGCTATCTGTTTTAGATTTATCCTTTTAACAGGCAACATTGTGACTGGGGCACAGTCTCTATTAGGTATGGTCGTTTAGAACAAGTTATACGTGCTGTCCACTTCATCCTATGGAGCTGCGGCTAGTTCAAGCTATTCATATCAACAAGCATCTCACACAGGTATAGAAACAATATGTCATGGTTTTGAAATGTTCAATTTCTATATGAAGAATACATCCTCAAACGAGGGCTATGTAAAAAAAGGAAAAACGCCAGCTGCCCAATCTATGCAATATCTATTCTGGTTGAGCCAGAGCTGTGTGCTCGTAATATCCACTAGACTCCCCCCCCTGCAGCCAGTGTGGTGCTTCACAGGGTTGTGGCAAGTCTCATGGTCGTAGAAAAAGAGGTGGTATCATATCCAGGGAACCATTCCAAGGATTATCCTCTAGAAGACAAATGAAAGGGAGAAATTGTCTCGTGCATTTAGTCTCCAGACTTGTGCATGGAGCCAGTGACGTAGTTGGACTCGAGAGCATCAATGGTGGCGACGTCCTCGGCATCGAGCTTGAAGTCAAACGACTCAAAGTTGCTCTTGATGCGGTGGGCGGTCAGGGATTTGGGGAGGACAACGTTGCCGCGGGCAGCGTTCCAGTTGAGGAGGATCTGGGCAGGGGTCTTGCCATACTTCTCGGCAATTCTGCCAATGGTGGGGTCCTCGAGCTTGTTGCCGCGGGCCAGGGGAGAGTAAGCCTCAATCTTAATGCCGTGCTTATCACACAGGTCGACCAGGGCCTGGCGCTGGCAGAAGGGGTGGACTTCGACCTGGTTGACGGCGGGGACGACGGTGGCGTTCTCGATCAGGTTCTCGATGTGGGCAGCACCAAAGTTGGAGACACCAATGGACTTGACCTTGCCGAGACGCTGGGCGGTCTCGAGGGCGCGCCACGACTCGAGGCGCTTGGCCTCGTCGTCAGCGGGCGAGTGAATCAGGTAGAGGTCCAGGTACTCGAGGCCAAACTTGTCGAGCGACGAGCACAGGGCGTTGAAGGTGGCCTCGTAGCCGTGGTCGGCATCCCAGAGCTTGGAGCAGATGAAGACATCCTCGCGGGGAGTGCCGGTCTTGTCGAGCCAGCGGCGGATAGCGCGGCCGCAAGCCTCCTCGTTGGCGTAGCGGGCGGCCGAGTCAATGTGGCGGTAGCCGGCGTCGAGGGCGGCCGTGACGGCGTCCTCGGTCTCTTGGCCGTTGGGCGCCTTGTAGACGCCAAGGGCGACGGTGGGGATGGTGTTGCCGTCGTTGAGCTGGACGGAGTGGACAGAGTGGGTGGAGGAGACGGAGCTCGAGTGCGAGCGGTTGGTCTCAATCTTCTTGACGACCATGGGGCGCTCGGGAGAGACCTCGGGGGTGATAGCGACGGGAGCCATGTTGAAGGATGTGTGTTGGAGGAGTAGTGGTAAGGTTTGGGAGGGAGGGTGGACAGACGAGGTGAAGGTGGAGGAGATGTATAAGTTGATAGACCAGCCAGTGGTTGTTGAGAGTGATGGATCGATCGACAGTGGATTTCAGGAGACGGGCATCCGCCTTATATAGATGAAAGGAAAGGAGGAATCTTCAAGAGGCCCTGGTTTCCAAAAAAAGCCATCTTGTGTCCAGATGCCAGTCTCAGCATCGATACCGAGTACATGTTATCGGTCCCGCCATTTGCACAGGCGTCATTACGGAGCATCACCTGCGGAGCCTGATACCACAGTAGCAGCACGTTCGACCTGTCGATTGCAGACAAGCTCGGGGCATGAATAGCGACAAGACTATTGTTCTTTTCGAATTTTTTTTATTGGGGCCGGAACGGGGTGGGCTTGGCTGAGCCGGAAGTCCTTTTGGCGATAACACGACTGCGGCATTTTATCTTGAGGCTCCAGTGTTTTTCTTGGGATTATTTTCCCTAGCAGCATGCATGTACCAGGGGGGGGGGGAGGGAGTAGGCCAGGACGGGCTGAAAGATACATGGCGATGCAGTGTGACGGGGGTGGTGAGCGAGGGTACCTACCGAGTACAACTGCGGTGGGTGGTGCTTCGATGGAGACTGTGTGGTAGACCCGGACTGGCGCCGGACGAGGCGTCATGACGTCGCGGTGGAGGCGTCTGCCGGACCAGGTACCATGTGGCGGCGCGGCGCTGTGAGTGGCGGCGAGGGTTCCGGCACGATCCCAACGAGATCCATATCTGATCCACCGCGAAGAGACAAGGGAGGGAGGCGCTCCAGCGCTGCAACGGGCGTTGAGTGCCGAGGCGGAACGCGCAGAATTTTTTACTGTGGCCTGGTGCCTGAAGAGCCGCCCAGAGGCGTGGCGCTACCATAACGGACGGACGGCACATGCGAATAGCGGTGGCCGACGGCTCAGAGTTTTAAACCGAGTGGACCAGAGGCGGCCTCCCCTTGTCGGTCGCTACGAGCGGTACGTACTGATAGCGCACCTTGTGGCTATCTCTTGTATTTTCGCATGTACCTGTTGCCATGTATCTTTGATTTTTTTGTTCTTTGTGAGTTATTTTGGGCGAACAGCGCCGTCCTGCGCTGTATATTCTCCAATCATGTACCAACGGCTTGTTTCAGGACCGCCCGCCCCTGTGCCTGTAACAATGTACCTTGAGAGGCGTGATAACGCCTGCGGCCCCGTGCCCGCAGTTTTTACATGCACCTGCAGGTTGCAGTTGCAGGCTGCAGGCTGCAGGCTGCAGCCCGTTTCTCCCTCGTTCTTCTGAAAGGAAAAATAAATCAAAAACAAACAAACATTTGTGTACTCACTCAGCGCCACTGTAGACGCCACTGTAGACGATTACCTCGGCCCCTGTAGCTGCGTCCGCCCGCCCAAGGCCGTCCAGCGGTCTCCCATTCTGCAGCGTGTCCTGCCCCTGCAAGCCCCCCCTAAGCCACCCCCTGTAATTCATCAATCTATGTTGGTCCAGGCATTGGACCCTTCGAAAAGCCACAGTTTGTTCCAAGCCACCGTCCAAAACCGTGCACCCAACAGCTTTTTGGCCCGTCTAGGCAGGTGCAGGTGACAGCCAACAAGCAGCAAACGCTGTACCTTGTCTCTTCTTTCCAGTCCGCTCCTTACCAACATCACCCAGCCCGACGTTATCTTTTCTAAATCATCTCGTATTGCATCGCATCCATCTTTGAAAAACAAACCCCCCTTTCGCTGGCTTCTTCGCTCCGCAGGTGCAATAATCACGCTCATGACGCGTTGGGTATCCACGTAGCCAATTTCCCTCACGGCGTCGACACGCACGCAACCCGGGCAATGCGCGCATCTGTTTTGACCCCGTCCGTTCCATCCAGATGGTTTACCCAGCCACATCCGTACCGAATTTAGCAACCACCGCGCGCAGTCTGCCTCGCTGCGGACAGGGTTCGGCACCGCGGCCAGCGCACACACGGCAGCCCTCTTCCTGCACGCCAACGCCATCGCTGCAACCTCACGCAATACGAAATAGCACATTCAGCCTCTCGCTTCCGCAATTTGCTGTCAAAACGCCAAGACGCCATAATCCACCCACCTCTTCCGCCGCCTCACTGCGTTTTTGCTGGCCTTGTGAAGCCATTCTGGCAGGGCTGCCGCTGCCCTCTCGTTCCCACGCTATGACACCCAACTGGGGCATAACTGGAGCCTCAAGACTCAAAGAGACAACAGATGGATACCGCTATGGATGCGGTGACGTCAACTTGTGTACTGCAGTTGCACCTTTAGCCCCAAAGCCAAAATATCCCTCTTGCCTCGCACGGCACGGAAAATCGCTGCACGCATGGCAGCACCGCACGGTCGAGGGTTGCGCTGCCGGTCGCTAGCTCCTCCATTATGCCCGCCGCACAATACCGACTATCCCCGCCAGGGCCTTTCTGACGACCCCTAGTTACCACGGTGTACGCGGATCCCGCCCATGTCAGTTCAGGCCGGAATGCAAAGTCAAACTATGACCATCGGCTAGAGGCGTACAAGATCGTCGCGATCCGATACTGCGCACGCTCTCGCTCATGTACTTTGCACCCTAAGCGAATCGGCCTGATACCGATTGTTGCGCAGCATCCTACCCAGCAGTGCAACCAGACCGTAGATACTTGAAGTCTCTATGGGGCAAGGGAATCCATCAATATTTACGCGTTGCCAATAGAATCAAGCAACGCGAATCAAATCAGCCTCAAACGCCTCTCCGCCAATCACGCCCCTGCTACATCGCCTAAAGCAACCTGACTCAACTGACGGCGCATCGAAAATGCCACGTTCGTCCTGTTGGGTGTGCACGTTCATCCGCATTGGATAAAGATCTCCAACTTTGCCATTTGGCGCCATGCTGCCGTTCCGTCTCTTCCTCGTGTCAACCCATCAGTTCACACTTTGCCCTTATCAATACGGCTGACTAGGATGCTATCAACGGCATCCACATAGCCTCACCAACGGAGCCACGTCTCATACCAACTACGTCAGAATGGAGCCAGTATAAAAGACATTGATTGAACTGGCATCTAGTGCGTTGCAATTGCTACATCTGTCGGCTTCATGTGGAGCTGCAGCAACTAGTTCGGCCTCTTTTTTTTCCCTCGCATTACGCAGCAATCAGTCTCGAGGCTTCACATCGGCGATGAGTCTTTCCCGCTACACCGATAATGCGGCTCGAGAAAACTGTACGGCATCCAGTCAAGAGTATGGGGATATGCTGTGCAACGCTTGCTGGGTCGAGTGTTTGCTGGCCGTCCACTCTTTGCTCCTTACATCTCACTGCTTTGCACGAACCAAAGCCACAAGGACCCTGATCGTCTGAAAAACGAGATGTAGTGATACTGAGACCACAAAGACCCCTCCCCTCTGTTGGGGATTTTCCTTGGCTCTACCAGGTGCTGCGGCCGCAACGTTTCGGCAGCGGGAGGCCTAACGTTGTCGCCTGACTTCTGTACCTATTATTATCGTGACTTTTAACGATTAAAATGGGCCTCTACGATCCTGGAGAGAGATGACTGCAACGGTATCGGCGTAAACCCCATGCATCTTGACCCAGATATCTTTGTGACGACGGCCGCATTACTCGAATTCATCGAGTTGCAGTCGAAAGAAGAAAAAAGCGTGTCGCAGCTGGCGAAATTCTCAATATCGTGACTGGTAAGCTGTGAGTTTTCTCAGCCTGCTTGACAATAGCCTGTCCGCCCCCCAGCCCGCTGGTTCCTCGTACGCAGGACTGGGCCCTCCCCTGCAAATATTCCCAATGTGGCAGGCGCTCTGGTTTCGTGTAAATGACACTCTAACAGGTAAATATGAGGCACTCTGATAGTTCTCTTCAAGTGACGATTCAGGCTGCCAACTTTGTACATCTTGAGCCAACACCTCACCCACAGTCTGGGAAACTGGCCGCCAGCTGGCCACCGGTGAATCTAGAAAATAATGACGGCCAATACTACCACGTCGCCGCTGAAACTTTGTGCACAGCAGACTGCGTTGGTGTGTCCGACCTGGGACAATGAAGCCGAACTTTTCGGCTTGTCAAGGCCCAATGCACCAAACCCGGGTCCTTTTTACAGCCGTGACGCCTCTACGCTTCGCCTTGCAGCTCAGCGCGTCTCTCTCCATGCAAAATTGAACTGAGACGGCCGCCATTTTCATGCCGGCAGATACTACTCGGTACGTCACTGCAGTACGAGGTTGAAAAGGTCCCTTTCTAAATAGATTACCCCTCCGCCTCTTGGCATCCCACTGAAAATCCCAGCCCGCCCGTTCGATTTCTCACTACGCAATGTCCCCCCAGCCCGGTGCTCTTGACAGGCTTGAACGACGTGAGACACCAGTGTGGAGCGAGGAACCACCGTATCCCTGCAGTGAGGTGCAGCCGAGGGGTGACTTCGTGCACAGCGGCCTGAAATGGTGCAATATTGAGAAGAGGGAAAAAAGATCAACGAAAGGAAAGCAAAAGAGAGCAACAGGTCCACCCCAAGCCTGCATGTCCGTCACTTGCAGCCAGCCACTTCAGCCAAGGATCCGTCGGCTGTTGCCGGACCACGTTCAAGCAAACCTCGACAAAATGCATAGCAGGTCCCGAAACACGTGCCAAGGAATCATTTCCGAAACATTCGAGATTAATTTTTGTTTTAAAAAGAAGTGGGGGCTGAGGTACATGTCTTTGAGGCCACATGCATCTCTTGATATTGGTAGGGCGGCTGGTTTCTGCGGCCAAATGCTCATCACTCCACATGGCCGCTAGTCGGGACGCAGCGCAACTACGGGCAACCATCAACAAGCGGTGTCTGACAAGTGGCTGACCTGTGTGGTGATCCTGCCGCTTTTTCGGTGCCGGAATGCCTATGCCAAGAGAACTTATGTGCTCAGCAGGATCCCTCTTTTGCTGATTCCGCAGCAAACCCCCTCCCCCTAGTCAATCAGGACATTTGTGGCTTGCTTTTGGAAGCGCCAGGGGAATGAAGCATGGGCCGTTGGCTAACACGGCCATTTCAGGCAGCCCAGCAGCTCAGCCACGTCTCGGATGATGATCGACACCGTTCTCCAGGCCTCGAATCCCTGTACCCCGTAAGGAACTGGGAAATTTCGCAAGTCTTTTGTTTGCGAAACAAGCAAACAAAAAACAAACGTAATCAACATCCCATGAATATCGAAAACTGGAGTCATAGACCGTCGAGACCAAGAGTGAGCGAAGACATGAAACCCCGAAAACCACGCAAAGGATTTGCGTTGGTCTGGGGCAAGGGGCTGCTTTGCCTTTCGGTTGGCCCTTCTTTGCAAGTTGTAGAATTGCTGGTCTCTACAGTGCCGTCTCGGTGAATCGACAGCTTCGAGCAGCTTTGGCTTCCTAAGATTTGCGTGTGGCCGGGCATTGGCTTGCGCACAGGGGAATAGAAGAAAAGTACCACCGCCATCTCGTAGTCGAATATTACTGTTGGGAGAGCATTGCACATGGTCGAGGGTCGTACAAAGTTTATTAACACGGTATTTAGTATTGAAGAGTATCAAAAGTAGTCATATTTGTAGAGATTAAACGCCATGTCCCACTGATTCATGGGAAAAGCTGAATCATAAAAGCCCATAGAGTAACGCCAAGATGACAAAAAGAAATACAAAACAAATGTATACAGACAAAAGCAAAACGCTGAAATCAAGTAAATGTTTTTGTGCCCCGCGAGAGGCACCCGTGTGTCTAGAGGTGTGATGGTTGCACTGCTGTTTCCAAGCAGCCATGTAAAAGAAGATGTAGAGAAGAAGATTTTTTTATATAGATGAATCATCGGGGTAGCTGCGTGCTCATAGGCTATCCTGCAGCAGCGCCCCTTTCAAACAAACTGCGGGAGAAGCGAGTCGCCACCCCGTCGTCGCTCGCTCGACGCCGCTGCGCCGTGGCAGCAGCAGCGTCCACGTACGGTAGCGGCAGCAAGGTCCGCGACCCCGACGACGGCCTCGGCGACGAGGCAGGCGGCCGCGGTGAAGCCACGCACAACGGCTGCGACGCGCTCATCCTGAGACGAGGCCGTGTTGGACCCGTGAGAGAAACAGCAGTGGCAGTGGCAGGGAGCAGCAGCAGCCGGCGTCGGGGCCGGCGCATACTGCGGCGGCGGCGGCGACGCCACCCACTCGTACGCGGGCGGCGCAGGAGCAGCAGCAGCAGCAGAGTACGGCGGCGCCGGACTGGGCGAGCGGGACGAAGCGGCCGAGGCAACGGACATGCGCTCGGTCCACTCGCATTGCACGCGCGCGGCGCGCTCGCCCATCTCGGCGGCCCAGCGCTGCTCGATGAGGGCGGGCGCGTCGAGCGCCCACTGGCGGAGGTCGGTCGAGACGGCGCGGAAGCCGGGCGCGCTGGCCGAGTCAAACTTGCACATTTGCGAGTGCGAGGCCTCGACGCCGTAGTAGGTGACGCCGGGGAGCTGCGGGCTGGCCGAGTTGGAGTCGACAATGAGAATTCTAGACATGGCGGGTTAGTTTGATTTTGGTCTTTGCTGTGTATTCATGAGTGAAATGGGACGTACTTTGTGCCTTTGACATCCGTCTTGTGGTTCTCGTGCACCATGTGGATGCGGAAGCGCTGGTAAATGTCCAGAAAGTGGCTGTTGATGTTGGCGAGCGTCTCGTTGTCCCGCTTCAGCGTCTTGAGCAGGACCGACTCCGACTCAAACAGCTTGCGCGGCAGCACGGCGTCGGCCATGGCCTGCAGGACGCACGCCCAGCTGGCGGCGTCGGCGCCCGCGTGCGGCGTGCCGAGGAAGATGATGCCGTAGGTGGACACAAAGACGGCGCGGTAGTCGTCGTGGTGCGCCGCGCGCAGGTCGCTGGCGTACAGCAGCGCGCGCTTGACGACGAGCCCGCCGAGGCTGTGGGCGACCCAGAGCAGGGGCTTCTGGGCGCGGCCCTCGCCGCGGCGGAACAGCGCCAGGCTGGTCACGAGCGTCTGCGCGTGCTGGTGGATAAAGTTGTCGCTCGCGCTGCTGCCGCTGCGGTGCCGTCCGTAGACGTCGGCGTTGTAGCCGTAGACGAGAATGTTGGCCGGCACGCCGCGCAGCGACGCCGGGAGGAGGTCGGTGGGCCAGAAGGTGCCGTCGGCCGCCGTCCACGTCAAGTCCGGGCGGCCGTTGAGGCCGTGGACGAGCACAATGTCGACCTCGGCGTCGGGGTGTGTGTAGACGGCTGTGGTCTCGTAGCGTGCAATGGTGCGGTTCTCCGTGCCCTGTGGTGGTGTGTCGTGTAAGTGGCTGTGTGCTAACTAAGTGGCCCGCCCGGGTATCGCCGAGTGGGCTTGGGGGGATGGAGACGGGACTTACCATGGCTTGTGATTTAGGGGCGGAGGCTTTGAAGGTAGAAGCGTCGGAAGTGGCCGACATGATTATGTCTGGATTGGTCGTACGAAAGGTGATTAATGAACAAGGTAGTCAAAATCGTGGATGGCGTCGAAGATCAGACGCCTGGTGTTGGTTGCAAGAGTGGGTGGCGGGTTCTAATTCTTGATGCTGGTTTGGCTAATGCAAGAGGGATCGAGTTAATCTGGATTGATGGCTTGATGTGAGGCAAGAATAAATCGACAGAGGAGCCGGGGTTTCACTGCATCTTTATAACTTGAAAGTCGACGGTCATCGGCCTCCCATCATCTGGTCTCGCAGTTTGCCTGCCTCATGACACCCTCGGCCGCGGCAAAGGCTGTGTGCGCTGCCTTCACAGGCACGCGCGTTGTTGTGACAGGCCCTGACAGTCACGGAACGATCGATTCATCAAAGTTTAAAGATCGTAGCGCGTGCGAGAGCCAAGCCCCTTCCTGAGCGGCAGGCAGAGGGGGGGGATGCCATCGCGGTGAGTAAGAGGGCTGACGACAGCCGTGCGCTAACACAAGGGTAGTCACGCCACTGCAAACGGCTGCTAGACCGTAAACAGAAAGAAAGTTGCAGTTTCAGCCAGAGATGGAACCCACTTGCGAGTCCCAGATACTAGAACAGATGACTCTTGGGGGTCTCCTGCGGGAGAGGACTTGGTACGTGCGTCCCGGGGCCAAGAGAGGCCGAGCCAACCTGGCTTGCTTCGACCGGCTGGCAAGAACGATAGCCGGCCCTAGACCTGGTACAGCACGGCTGCCCTTGGGGAAGCAGCCCATGAGTGAGCGGACCAAATTCCGCCCTGGCAAACTGACGGGCTTGGTTTCAGCCGGATGTCGGGCGACAGGCGGCCGGGACGGTGAGTAGAGGCAGGCTATCCTCTGACCTCTGACATGTGCGTTATAGTTTGCCGGAGAAAGAAGAGAAATGCAGTCATTTGAAAGATGTCCCAGGCAGGAGATTCTTTTGCACAGGAATACGAGTTGTCACGGCACGAGTGACCGTGGTTGGAAGGCGGGCATAAGGAACACACTGCGTCGCTAAGCTTGGGTCATTTTTGGCGGTGGTGAAGTTAACTCGTATAAGTGATTCTTATTTTTTTGGCAAGTGATTAGATCCTATCGACCAAAGTTCATTTTTGACAGGCATCAGCAGAACAGGACAGATACTCTGTCATGCCGCACCTGTTCGCAGCAGCAGCACTGGTCTTGTGCGTCGTCATTGGCCAGACTTTGTCGCGGTTCACATTGCCCAGCAGAGTTGCACTTCGGTCGTGAAGAGCCATCATCTGCAAGCTTAAGCAGAAAAAAGGACGACCCCACCCGTGACCAGGAAAGTATCTTAATGAAGGAGGCGGTGCGATGAGTGTTACCTAGCGTCATTGGTTGCGCCTGGGCTAAACTTTAAGTGCCAAGGTGATGTGGCCAACAAAAGCTCTCGAGTCCGCTGTGCCTGCTACCTAACATTGAGCGTGAATAGGGAGCGTGAAAAGGGAGCGTGAACAACGCGATTGATGGTAGCAAAAAGTATCTGCTCACGTTGCAGGCTTTTGCTATTGTCGCCTGCCCATTGCTTGCGTCACCGGCCGATGTACGCCATCACCAGAATGCTGCGCCGACCAGATGCACCACTAGCAAAAAAAGTCCGTACTTTATTCTCCGGTCCTATTTTCACGTGCTGGTGTCCTTTTGAAACTGAATAAGCGATTTTGGGGCGCTAGTGACGGGCGTAGCAGCTGAAATAAAGTACGGCTCTTGGCGCCGAAGCCATGAGACCCTGTGGCTGCCAGGAACCGATTTCGGCAGATCAACGTTGCAGGGTTTGCCAGAATCGCAGGACTCCATCGTAAATATCGTAGATGCCCGTTGAGTCATGCTTCACATGCGACTTGGGTGCCGATACTACGCCCGAGGCGCCAACATGACCACATACTCGCGCGTGCTCTGCCCAAACCGCACCATGTCCTTGTCCCGGAGCTCCAGGTAGCGACTGTCCTGCACCTTGCCATTGTTGAGCGTGGTGCCGTGCGCACTCTCCAGGTCAATCAGGTACGGCTTGACCCTGCCCATCTTGTCGCCAAACTCGTTGCGCCGCTCCGTGTAGCGGAACTGGATGACGGCGTGCTGCTTGCTGATGCTGGGGTGCTCGGCGGGCAGGTCGACGACGGCCAGCTCCCGGCCAATCAGCCAGCAGCTGCGCAGGCTCAGGTCGACCGTGTCCACAATGTCGTCGCCCTTGAAGATGTAGAGCTTCCACTGGTCCCGCGGCGACGGCTTGCGCGCCTCCGAGGGCTCGTGGTATTTGAGCGCCACCGTGGAGCCGTCCGCCTGCGTGACCGAGTTGGACGCGGCGGCCAACAGCCCCGTGTTGCCAAAGTTTGCCTTTTCCTTGGGCTTCTCGGGCTCTTCGCCTTGAGTCACCGCAAACGAGGCTTCCTGCGATGGAAGCGGGCCGCCTTGCCGAACAGGGCTGGCTCTGCTCTTCTCCCTTGGCCCATCATCGTCGCGATCGCCATCCCGTCGGCGACGTGATGAGCGCTTTCCATCGTCGTCGGTGCGTCGGTGCCGTCTCTCTCGGTCGCGGCTTCTATCGCGCTGCCGGCCGCTGTGGTGGTCGCGACTAGACTTGCCGGCGGAATCTGGCGTTTTCGACCGGCGTCGCTCCCGCGACCTATGGCGACGTCCGCCGCTGTCCTCATCACCCGGTGACCTCCGCCGCGACCTATGTTCTCTTCCATCGCGTCGCTTGTCGTCGTCGTCATGATGGCGCTGCCTTCGGCTATCGCCGTCGCCGTCCTTGTCGCGCCCCATGGCTCGTGTCGCAGCTGTGGCTTGCCCCTAGACTCTTTGCGTAGCACTCTACTTCACATGTAGCGGAAGTTCCCTCGGTTATCGGTAGCAGGGCAGCTTGTTGGGTGTTGGTAGAGGAAAGTTGCAGCTGCTAGGTGCCCACACCAGAAGAGCTAAAATTGAGCTGGTGGAGTGGTGCAGCCATCAGTGGGAACTTCCGTCTCTTTGGGGGCGCTATCATTCCGCACCAATGCTGTGATTCCGCATCACTTCCAAGCAGTCAGAGACGGAATTATTAACCACATGGGGAGGACCAAGAACTACTAGATGAAATGGGCAATCTTATCGAGATTGGAAAAAAGTCGTCATCATTAAAATATCATTCATGTAAGATGAAGAAGTAGCTTTGCCTAAGAAGGAAACCAAAAAAAGACACCTCCCATCCAGTAATTTTCCCAGTTGTGTGTGCTTTTTATAAACTTATAAACTTTCCACCATTGAAAAAAAAAAGTATACCTCGCCATTCAATGCGCAGTTTTTTATACACAAGACTTTGCTTTCGTTGCAGAGCCTAGAACGGACGCGAAAAAGAAAAAAACCACCGTCTGCCCCCATCACAAGGCAGGAGCCGGGTATCATCAAATTATGTAGAAAAATAAGGGAGAGAGAAAAGAGAAAAGAGAAAAGAAGAAAAAAAGTAGGTACGTAAGAAATGGCTCAAAAGGCAGGCTACTATGGTCGTAGAGTGTCGTTAGCCTCTTCGTCGTCGTCTTCGCCGCCAGTGTCCGGGTCGCTAAGCTCGCCACGGGCCGCGCGCTGTGCCAGGTCTCGCTCCTTGTATACCTCACGCTTGCGCGTCTCGGCTTGGTTCAGGCAGTCGACGTAGGTGCGAAACTTGACAATCTCGCGCAGGAGATATGAGCTCTTGCGCTCCCAGTTGGCCATGGCCTTGGCCGCATTCTGGCCGCGCGGCGTAAAGGCGAGCAGCATGGGGCTGCGCAGCTGGTTGTGGGTCTGCAAATCGTTCTCGATGCTCTTGACGTATGCAATCAGCGTCTCCCGCTGCTCGCTCTCCGAGAGGTTGCTGGGTCGGGCGCTCTGCGTGGGCAGCGTCCATGGCGCAATGTGCACACGATCACCGGGGAGCTTGCCACGGCCGCTGCTATGGGTGAAGCCGCTGCCGCCGTGATCAAAGCTCATCGACTTCATGCTGGCACTCTGGGCGCTGCCTTTGCGCGTGTGGCCAGTACCAGTCGCCGTCTGCGTCGCGCTCGAGGTGTTGGATTCGTTAATAGCAGCCACCAGCGCGTTGTTGACAATGGCGTCGCTCCAGCCGTACTCAATGTTGCTTATACCACCGACCAGCGGGTGCGTGCTGAGTCTTGCGCTCCAATAATTTGCCGAGTTGACAAACTCGCGGATGATTTCGGGAGTGCCGACCTGGAACAGGTGAACAGCGCCGGTGGGCAGACTAAGAGCCCAGACATAAGGACGCGTGCGCGAGTATCCTGGAGACGGCAGTGCCGAGGCCAAGGTGAGTCGAAGGTTGAACGTGCCGACATTGACCGCATTATCTTGCCAATTGCCGCCGCCAACCGGTGCGGTCGCTGTGCGAGGACGAGCCTTGTGCCTGGAAGACTTGCTCAAGTTGAAAGAGAACAAGCTGAGCTGGCCCTTTTGCACGACAGCAAATACTTCAGACCAGTTGCGGTCCTTGGCTCGCTTGTCTACTCCATCAAGATGGTGCTTATGCACAACCATGCCTTCCTTGATCCAAGGTGGTCCGGCCAACTCGAGCGATTCGTCTTCGAGCAGCTGCGTCGAAGTGAAGTCACTGCTAATGACCGACGGGGCTGTTTCGTTGCCGTTGAGATCCTCGTCGCGGATGATGGACTGACTCAAAGCGTTAGCAAAGCCGATGGACTGCTGATAGTCGCCCCTGGGCATCGACGACGCAAAGGAATCTTGCGACATGGACGGCTGCGTTCGCCCGAGAGAGTAGCGACTCCAAGTTGCTGACGACATGGCAGGGCTCCACAAGGAGTTATCATCGTCAAAGCTAGTCCTGCTGGATGCCATGCCGTTACGTCCCAAACCAGGGCGAGAACGGCTCTTTGATGTCCATCTAGAAGCACTCGTACGGCTGCCATCTGCGATGCGTCCACGCGAGGACATTTGGCCTTCTGAAGGTGCCTTGCTCAGTACACTGGGCGTGCGCTTAAGCATACCGATAACAGAAAGATTGCTTTGCGACTGTGCCGGGCCAATGCTACGCTCCTCAGCTCCGAACAAGGGAAGTCTGTCGTCACGGATGGAGGTGTAGATGCTCTTCAGGACTTGCTCGATTTGCTCTTCCCAAGCACGCAACGGGCCTGTAAATGCAGTCCTGACCAGAGGTCCGCTGTCTTCACCACCGTCCGCGCCATGGGTGTCTGCTTTCGGGGATGGGCGGAACGAGTGGCGGAAGCTCGAACGGTCTTGCTCGGCATTTTGCGGATCGGTAGTCAACATGGGGCTCCTGTCGGGCAAAATGCTAGGGCGTTTGAAGGCGTCGGGTTTCGATTCCTGGAGAGCTTGGCGGATAGTGGATAGGGTGTTCTTGACGAATTGGCTGCGAGTCATCTTTGACTCAATATCGGCCAAGTGCAGATCGGTGTTGAGAAGCATGATGGAGTAGCAAATGGTGTGAATAATGTCGGTTGCCTTGAAGCCGTGGCTCGGGTTGCAGTCACACCATCTCTTGGAGAAAGCGACCAAGATCCGATCGACTTGTTGTGTTTCGCCTCGTAGAATCAGACGGCCACAAATACTGCGCAAGGCGGATAGGATGCTCTGGTCGGTAAAGCTGTAGAGCTCCATGTATGCTTGCAGTGTGCGTTTTCGTACTGGCCCTTCTTCACCCATCCATGCAGCAGCCTTGTCCTTTTGAATAAAGTCTTCCAGTCCGTCGTAAATCTTCTTGGCCTTGAGCCTGTCGTCCTCGGTGGGGTCGCCGACCACAAAGAGTGGCTCATCGAGGCCCTTGCTTTGCATGGCGTCGATGGTACTCACTCCCTTGGGAGAGTCGGTTTCGTCGAGGTCTTCCACGCGCACGCTGGGAGGTGCGCTAGGAGCGGATTTATAATCTGTCTCGGTCGACATGGTGCCCACACTCGCAGAGCGGTTGCCATCACTGGGCAGTCTCAAGTTTGATCGGCTGCGGCTGGTTCCTGGGCTGGGCTGGTCCATGGCGCGGGGCGGCATCTTACTGGCCCGGATGGTATCATCCTTACTCGTGTCCTTTTGCGAAACGTTTGCCGATTCAGAGTGGGCAGCAGTGGAGAGGTCCGACCTAGAGCGTCTGTCTCCGTATCTACCCACGTGCTCGTCGCTGCCGTTATCCAGGTCGAGGAAAGTCTGGTTGGCGGCAGATTTTGATTTTTTGGTCGCTGAAGATGCAGCATGTCTGGTCGGAGAATCGCGGCTATTTGCAGTGTCGTTGGTTACACTGCGGATCTTGGCGTTCGGGCTCGGGTCGTAATCGGGCGAAAACTCGCGCTTGAACTCGGACCTGGGCTCGTCGTCATCGCCGCCGTCTGCGACAATATTCGTAATGTCGGTCAGCGCAGTCGGCTTCGAGGCACCCAGGGCCTTGGCTGATCCAGCGCTATTTCGAAGATAGGGGTCCAAGGCTTGGCGCAGGCTGCTGACAGGACTGGGGTCGTTGGTTCCCAAGCCCGTCTCGTTGCTCAAATTTGTCAACGGTACATTGGGCACGGGCGGGATATGGGACGGTAGAGGCGGTGCATCGTCGACGACCGACTTCTTACGTCGGCGGAAGAATGATGATGTCTTTTTCTGCAGAGGCGGTACAGGCGGATGCTGAATCGAGTGTGATGAAGAGGTATCTCGGGAAGGCGGTGCTGAAGTGGATTTAGATTGTTCTCTGGTCAGTTTGCTGCTCGGGGGTCGTTCGTTTCGTGAAGGCGAGGACGGAGGGCGTGGTGAACTGGACTGTTGAAGTTGCTCGGTCGGTGCCAGTGCATTCTTGGACGAACCACCGCCAAAAACGCGACGAAAGAAGCCTGGCTTCTCTTTTTGCGGTTGCTGCGGCGGCAGATCTGGGTGCTGCTGGTGCGGGAAGGTAGCATGCGAGGACTTGGCCCGATACGGATCTTCCTTGGGCTTGCGATAACCGACGCTAGGCGCCGGCGCAGATTCAAACTCGTCGGTGCCAGGCATCAGCGGTGGCGGCTTCTGGTGGTCCCAGGGAGCGGCGGCGTGCCTGTTCCTTCCGGGCGCGCTCCTGAGGGAGAGGGTGCGAGAGGTGCTGCGCTTGCGCTCGACGGTACGGGGCGTGGTGGGCTCAGGAGGCGGCCGGGACGGCGTCTGAGCCGGAGCTGCGAAGCGACGGGGACCGGCCGGGACGGTGGGCGTAGGCGCCGCACCGTAGTCGTCGTTGAGGTAGTCGACGTCGTAGTCAATGACCGAGGACGACGGCATGGGCGGCTGCAATGGGGCCGAGAAGCTGGTGGCTATCGTCGTAGCAGGGCCGGGTGCACCAGTGCGCCTGCGAGAGCTGGAGCCGACAGCACTCTTGCTGCGATGGGGACGGTCGGACTCGCGATAAGACGCAGCAACCGGGGACGATGTCTTGTCGGTGGGGAGCTGGTGATGGCCGTCTAGCTGGTGCTTGGGGACACGGCGCGCGCGCGGTGGACGGTCGAGGCTCTGGGCGTGGGATAAGCTGGCGCCGCGACTTGGCGGTGTGGTGGGCGGGCGATGCCGGTATTGCTGCTTGCCGGGCGTGGTCGAAAGGGCGGCCTGGAGGTTCGCGTTGGCAGCGCCGACCTTGTCCTGCTGGATTGAGGAAGGGGAGGCGGAGGCGGAGGAGGAAGAGTTGGGTAGCCGTTCGTTGTTGGGGACAGGAGTAGCAGCGTTGCGACCTCGCGAGTCGGGCGGGCTCGACAATTGGGAGGAGCTGTCGGCGGAATCGAGGTCGGAGCTGTAGGAGTGGCCGTGATGCCGATCATGAAATGAATTGCTCTCCTGGCGGCGGGAAGCGGCAGAAGCAGAAGGACTGGTGTGTCCCGTCGAAGTTAGCCAGGGCGGCGGCGGCGCCCCATCAAACGGCTCGTAGCGGTGCTGGAGCTGGTGGTGCTGGGGTCCGGGGCTGTGATTGCTAGGCGAGGGGTCCCAGTGGCTGTGGTGATTAAACTGGTCAAGCGAGAATTGGTCCAGCGACAGCAGCATGTTAGCGACCAGAGAGTCGCGGGTCACATCGCGCGGCGACAGAGATAAGTCGTGAGAATCGCGCTGCTGCGGCGTCTGCGGCATCTGCGGCATCTCGCTGACTGAGCCACGGCGAAGTCGCCGGTGGTGGTGGTCTGATGCCATGGCGCACCGTTTTTATTTCTCCGAGTCGTCTCGCCCTCGCTGGCTCACAATTTAGCCTGCAGCTGCAGTGCCACCGTAATTATTTTTTTCGAGCCCTCTCGCTCTCCTTGCTGGCTGCAGATGGCTGGGGTCCAGGCTGTAGGGGTCAAAGGGGATAATGTGGAGGAGGGTGGAGGGGATGTGCAAGTCCCTGGTGGTTCTAGTGAGGAACCATTGGCGCGGCTCCAGGCCCAAGTTGGTTGAAAAGAAAAATCCGGAACTTGGTTTTTGGAGGAAAAAGGACAAAAAGGAAGGCCAGGCGCTGCCTCAATTCCCCTTCGACACCGTGTCTCCGTCTTGTCTGGTCGGTGGTAATCGGTTGGCTGCAGGCGCGTCGTCCAGCTACCGTGGCGTCGCCGTAAAAATAAAAATAAAAAAGCAAAAGATGAGTTCTGGTAACGAATGGCACCAAAAAAAAAAAGGTAGTGTCTTGCGCCCGCTCAAAAGGTCTTTCTTTCCCCAGCGTGTCGCTCGAGTGCGGGACGGCAGAAGGACAGACTGCCAAGAAAGAGGAGTGTTGAAAGAGGAAAGAAGAAGCAATTCTCGCGGTACTTTTTTTCTGCTCACCTCCTTCTTTTTCCCCTTCCCTTCACGGCGCGGGCGAAACTAAAACAAATGAGTATTAAATGGATGGGGCGCACAGGACAGCGCAAGGCGCGCAACCAAGCCCACACGCTGCGAAACGGGGTCGTTTCTCAATCCTCTCTCTCTGTCTTCTTGTCATCATCATAGGCCGGGCTCTTCCAGTGGAGAAACAAGGCTTATACTCTCCCAACCCATCTTCCTGGTACAATGCCGGCACGGTGCCTCAAATCCTGTAACACGCCGGCTCGTGGGCTGACGGGAACGCTGCCTCTAGCGTTGGCCAAGCACCAAAGCCAGCCCAAAAGCTCATGCAGGTAGGAAACTCATCCATCCCCTTGGGCTCGTTGGGTCAAAAACGGGCATGGCGATCTGGTTTCAGCCTGCGAACGACGCTGCAGCTAAAACGCCTGATGCGCTACCTGCCCGTGTGATGTGAGGCGGCTTCATGCGATACCATGCAGTACCGCCGCACGGATAGCTCCTGTTAATACTAACAATGATGCATCATTCTCGCTTGTACGCTCTCTTGTCCCATTCCAGCCTCTCTTTTCATTGCTGCTGCAAGTATGCGCTGGCAGGCTCCCCTTTCGCCTTGGCTGCGACACTGCTGCGCTTCATATATCCACCGTGCTCGTCCTGGCAATGCCTTAGGGCGGTGTTGTTGCGTTGCCCATTATTACCGCCATTGCACCACTGTAACACTGTATCACCGTAATCAAAGTACGGAGTCCCATGGCACTCCTCTCAGAGACTGGGGTTCCTTGATCTTAGCCGGCTCACGTCACCAGACTCGACGCCAAAAAAAATACCCCAGCACCTCTTGCACCAATCAACATCCACTGGACCCGATCTCTCGTGTACAGTGTAACACGAGCTTCTCTTTCCTGGTAGTTGCCGAGTTCCTTTTCCAAAGACGGCCGCTTCCGTGAGATTCAGTGTCGGTCGCTCTACCATTGTGCTGGTAAAATTACGCATGCACGCACAGAGCTTCCTGCAGCAAAACCATTAGCCCCTTGCATATGCATCGTCGAACTATTGAAGGCACTTGCTCTCTCTTGGCCATTGGCGACGCCACCGTCTGATGTTGAGTGTCCATTCCATGCCCGAGGAGCCACCACAGTCCCGACCCCAGCGCATTCGGAGAAACTGCCGCTCTCTGTATCCGTAATCTGGTTAGAGAAATAAATAGACTAGAATGCCCATAAGTGTTCCGATGCGAACGCGACTCTTGTTGTAATATCACACCAAACCCAATCTTGGATGACCTCACACCGCTCTTTGGCAAGACAATAGATATACAGCCTGTTTTCTTCCTAACTTTGCCCCAATACGTCAAACTTCCTATGTCATTGTATCGTCCCAGGTCCTTTTGAATCCACCGTAACCATCAGGCTTCCCGTGCTGGCCACGCTGCTACACATCAATCAGGGGGTGTGCTGCAGACGTCACTAGCGCCTTTCTAGACACTGTATTTGCTTTTTCCTCGCACAGCCTTTTTCTTGCCCCATACTGTTCATCCTAAGACATGTTGAAGACTTGCCATGACCTTCCTCACAGATAAACCATTTCATTATATTTCCAGTCTTCAGTGGCCATGTCATCTACTTGGCGCTCATCATAGAGCCCACTAATCTGCATCCCATTACGACAGCTTACGCTGAGTAACCTGCCACTACCCTAAAGCTTGACATCACGAGTTACAAAACCGTTACAAGCTAATGAGTTGCACACGCGAAAATGAACTGGCTTATGATATGTGATTTCGAAAGTGTATCTGGAAAATTTTGAAACCTGGTCAGTAGCCATATTGCTCCCATGATATAGAACCCCAAGTAGCAAGGTGCTATCAAATCAATGCCAACTTAGAACATGAGCCATTCGCAGTTTCACCGTATAATTGCTGACATTTCAGCCCGTCTGGTTTATTCTCCGTAAGGAGGTATGAGTATTGGTCGAGTAAGAGTCTCAGTAAATAGGTATATGGCCACCGGTAGAGTAAGCTACATAACTGGTAGCAGCCGTCGCCGAGATGTTCAGTCAGGAGTCCCTGATGGCGCATCAAACGGCCTGTTATACAAAATGAAAACTATGCTCTCTTCCTCGCCGCTTTTAACCACCTTGCTCAGGCGTTGCTCACCCCCGCGCTCGCTGAGCATCCCTGATCCCACGAGCCTTGGCTGAGTTACCCTGAGCTTCACTGCTCCTGAGCTTGCAATGACTCCGAAAACCAAAGCCCCGAGACTGACGCGGCCTTTCCATGTTTCGAGATGGACGGGATTGACTGGTCGCCAGAAGTGGTGGCTCTGGCGGGTTACTCTGCTGCAGCCCAACTATAAATATCGGCATTTCCTCCTCGCTCTTCTTCAGTCCTCTTCATCCACTTCATCCACTTCATCCTCTCCATCCCCTCCATTGCCTCTCATGGGCAGTACGGGTTCTCGAGCTGCTGAAGATTCTTGGAAAACAGCACCAGCACGGGGAAGATTTGAAACAAGCTCTAAGAGACCTACAGAAGGCGTCTGAGAAGATCACAAGCCCGATATTTGGACACCGTTCCTTGGACAGCAATAATGAACTCCGGTAGAGGACTCTCCAGGCCGTCACGAATCCCAAGCCAAAAATCCATTGAACTTAGAGTACAACCCAAATCTGCAGGTAGATAGAACGCTGCATAGCTGCCACGAACGGCGGCTGGGACAGTCTATGAAGAAAGAAGAAGAAAAAGTGGTGGGGGGGATGAGGGGCAACAGTGCAAGAGTCTGGATGGCTAATTCTTTATGCTTTTTGACTTTGTTTTTATTTTGGGAAACAGGGTCAAGATGGGACGAAGAAACCTATTCATTGCAGACAGACTAGCCGCCGCCCGTGCCGTTGACCCAACCCAGCGTCCAAAATTCGGCGCAGAGTGAGGGGATGAGGTTGGCGAGGTGGTCGTGGTCCTCCGAGGTGATGAGCTTGTCTGCCTCGTTGGCGGCCATGGCGATTTTGAGCCCGGGAGATTCTTTGCCGTTGGCTGGGATTTTTTTCTTATCGCAACGCTGCAGTTTTTGTGAGAGGTTAAGACAGAGTCGAGCCGAATGTGAAAAGGGAAATTCTTGTAGATAGAGAAAAGAAGAAAACGTTGGAAGCGGGAGAGTGGCGCCGGCGCAGGCCGAAAAGCAACGAGCCAGGGCCATCATCCACCAGTTCAACCTGGTCTCGTATAAAAACGTGACCAAAGCTAGAAGAATAGACTTTTCGTCCTTCACTTCCTCTTGGCTGGCTCTTCTTGCAGAGCCGGTCCGACTCTCTTCACTTGCAAGGGATGTCGGCTCTTCCTTGTCAGTGACTGGGTGTGCTTCCATAGGGCCTCAGCAGGAATAAGGCTGTCGTATAGTCCGCTTTGAACGGCGAGGGGGCTCCCACCGGTAGACGACTCGACAACTTGGCTTGCCCCCGAGGATTTTGGGCGATGCATTTAGCCGATGCAGTTCAGAAAATGATTCCTCAAATGTACAAATTTACGCACGAAATCCGCTCATGCCACTCGGATCAGCCGTTGGCTTTTGCCGTCTGTGCACCGCTTCTCAAAGAAAGGTTCAGAAGATAAGTCGCGTGGTGCATCCTCAGAATCCACTCGGAACTCAGGGGCAAGTTTTGTATTCGTGCCTAGGGGACTCTGCCTTGTGGACAGAGTCAAAGACGGCGTCAAAATGCAGGATTTCTTCTAAACTCGGCATTGCGCTGGCGCTGCAAAAAAAAAAGTAGTATGAGTTTTATAGCCAGAAGTCAGGCAGGCACGGAGCCGCCGAGAAGAGCGGGGGTGGCTGCACCGTCAACTCCATCTACTTAGTACTCAATGTATTATGTCGCACAGCAATCTAGATAGAGATGCATTTTTCTAACCCACTCTGCGCGGGTTCATGCGCATTCTTGGCGGACGACAGCCGACGAGTTCCTGATGTACAGCCTTAACAAGTGGACCGGCAATTTCGGGAATCAAGCAGCCGCCACCGAACGCGAAACGGAGCCAAATTATGTACAAGTAGTATAGAAGACGTAGCCTTTATTAGCGGCCGGCAGCTATCGATCCTCGATTTCACGGACAGGCCGGGCAACTGCCCTTCGTACTTGCTACCCCCTGACTCCCTCTGGAGTATTTCTGACTACCACTGGAGAGCTTTTCTAGCGTTAGGTTGGCAACTCCCTACTAATCTCTCTGTGCTTGCTTTTCCCATATTATATTGTCGTAGTGCTTATCCTCACTTGGCTGAGATTAAGTCGCCTGATGTAAGTACTGGGTACGATGCGCGTGCAGGCAAGAAGCATCGCTGCCTTGATCTGTCAGTAGTTCCACTAATTAGCGTTTAAAGCTATAAAATAAAACACTCAAGATTACCCTGGCTATAGTATCTGACTCGACTTCCAAGTCACTTTACTCTATATAGGTTGCGGTGTGTTCGCTTATTACCCGCTTTTGACTGCTGCGGTACCTTGGAGCCAAGCACCGCCGTGACCATCTTTCAGGCTACTCAGTGTACATGAGGCGATTTATCCTGTCGAGTAGTTGCGAACAGAGAAAATCTATTCCACCAAGACCAGGGATATTGCGTTACTTATGTGTTGAGCTATAATAAGCTGCCGGCATTCTAATATGCCGGGCGATAGCCCGTATAGACGGGTTAACAATCTCGAAAGCTTGATATGGAATCTTTCTGCGAAAGAAGGCCCACATTCTGGCCAGTCTGCGGGAAGAGTTCGATCTGTTGTAGACAGAAAAAGTATATATAATCCAGTGTACATTGTTCTTTCAGTTTCGTATTTCCCACAACAGAAACAGAACCTTGGCCTTTATAGCCATTCAACCAAAATGAAGGGCCAATATTTTTTGCCGCTTCTTTTAGCGGCCATATTCTCATTCTTTTGTCATGTCCACGGAGCGCCTTCACCAGCGACTCCTGGAGGTATACGAGCAAGAGCGCCGCCCGGAAAGCCACCGTTTGTATGGCGTGGTGAAACTGGCAAAACTCGCGACGGAAAGCCCGGCAGGTCTCCAATCGACATTGAACGAGCTGGTGGAATGTGGGCACGAGGCTTTCAGCTGCTTGACCAACTGACACCTGAGCAGCTTGAAGCAGGAAGCAGTCTCTGGACGCACACCAACAACCCGGGTGGCACTAGAGACGTCACGCAGTATGTGTCGACGAGTTCCTCGCTTACTGGTGCCATCACCTTTGCTGTTCGTCCTTCGCCAGAACACGCACAAGAAGTTGGCTATCTCTACCGGATCCGCACCAACTGGGCCATGGTTGATGTGAACTTGTCTTTGGAGAATATTTCTCCCTACCCAGCCCAACAAGAACAAGCTGCCGTTCAAGGGATTCCATGGACCCAAGTCCTAGGCTGGTACGAGGTACGTGCCGCCGATCTAAATCGCGTCCTGGGTGCAGAGGATCCTATCAGCCAGTTGGGCCGCTTCACACGAAATCCCGACTTTCGTCCAGACCCAACAGACCCTGGCGGCGCCCAGCCGCAGCTTGCTGGGCTCCAAAGTGCTGTTGAAGGACGTCACGGATCCTGGGAGGCATATATAGGACAATCTGCAGCCAGCAATCTGAGGCAGTACATCAGAGAGCATGGACCCCAAACAGAAGCAGCAGATCAGACCACACTCAGCAGCCTAGACTGGTCAGCGATTGAAATCCCGGGTCATCTACGAACTGCCTTGGGCCAGGGTGCTGCAAGTGCGGCGCAGTGTGCCATGGCGCTGGCAGCAGTTGTCGTGTCGTGGAAACGCGATGAGCTGAAGAGGTCTATTCCATGGTCCATGGTAGACCGCCGTGATACAACCAGTATGTCAGATTGTTCGACAAAGCTGTACCCGATCTAACACAGTATAGGCAACTTCAATAAGAAAGACTGCGGTAGACTTGCGGCTGCAGTCAAGGACAAGGCCGACAATAAGGAACCTACTGTTCGAGTGTGCGACAAGCCACAATCCGGCGGAGAATGCATCACTATAGCGACACCTTCCCAATCTTGCGGTAAGTTCCCTTCGGCTAGTACCTACTAAAAAAAACCTTTGCTAATCGAAATGTCTTAATAGTTTCTGTTCCTTCGGGATGGAATGACAGGGCGTCTACAATTCTTATTGGCGCATCCGCTGGAATCTGCGAATTCTTTTTGTAAGACCTTTCAATACAGTCGGACAATTCCGTCGCGACTAATTTTCATGTTTGATAATATGAATGACTTTGAAACTAACAGCCTATCAGTGATTATAATTGCGCTGGCGCCTCATTTCATTCCTCTTTTCCAGGCAACGATCGCTTGGACGAGTTCGATGAGGGTCGCTTTGACAACATGATTAGTTCCATTCGTTGCGAAAACACCAGCCCAGAAACTCAGATTGAACGGCCACCAGTTATTGAAATAACTGAACCGGATGTCTGCATCGCCAAGCCGCGCCCATTGGCCGAGATCCTCTGGGTCATGATCAACAACATCGATGGGGAATCGCCAGGTGACCTCTTTGGCCGCATCGATGCTGCAGATGACTTGGGCTCTCAAGTGATTTACAATGTTGCAAAGGACGATTCCGTGTCTGTGGAGCCGCGAGACATGATCGAGCTGCGCACATCCCGGCCTCTTGCGGCGAATGGGGATTTCGCCATCGACCTGGATCTCTGGGACAGAGATAGGGACGCGTCTCCGCACGACCAAGTTAGCAAGGGCAAGATTTCATGGAAATCCCACGATCCGACAAACGACTACGACGTCCCCATCCAGAAGGAGATTAGCGGCGAATACGGCAAGGCGACCGTGGACTATGTCGTGATGAGCAGTGCGACAAAGGCGGTGGTCCAGATAATTATGCTCGATGGAGACGGAGAGAAACCCGCCGACGTCTTTGGGAGAGTCAGGGTATCCAGCCGCTTTGTCCAACGCGACCTGTTCAACAAGGAGGGCGGCAGCAGCATTGAAGTATACCCCGATGCAGTCATACCGTTATCGAGGGCTACAATGGCGGTTCCAATGCTCGATACCCTCAAAATTCATGTCGATCTTTGGGACCATGACGGCGACTGGTCTCCCAACGACCAGATCGCGAAGGGAGTTGAAGAATTCCGCCCACAGGTGTCGGGCTCGGAAAAAAGGGTAGTTGCAGGAGAGTACGGCAAGGTTGAAGTGTCAGTTACCTGGGGAGTAGACAAGCCTAAGGGGTGCTAATCAGCCATAGCGGGGAATATTAGAGGTACACGGATATTAAATAGACTTTCGAATATATCGACTTAAATCTGGCTCCAGATTTGATTTGATTTGATTTGATTTGATTTGAAATTGGAGAATTACAATCTGATTTAATTGGAATTGCCTTTTTGTTGATTTAATCAATCCGACTCCTTTAGCTTGTCAGGATATTTGGATGACACTACTTCTTCCCCTACATTAAGCACAATTCGCAGTCTCTATATTCTATGCCTAATTCTCCCGATACTGCGGCGACGAGTTTTCATGTTTTGTGTAAGCTGTTACAGTCCTTGACAATTCCAACAGGATCCGAAACTGGAAACCTAGTTTACAGAGAAGCAGATGTAATTTAGTCAGCCTGATATTGAAAACATTCTGAACAAGGATGCTAGCCATTGCCAGTGGTTTGGTGAAAATCGCCATGGTCCGCAACGGGATGGATTCTAACCAAGGTATGTCAACCCATGGAATCGCTCTAGTCGAATGCCTAAGGCATGCGGCGTCTCCTCCTGCGCTTCACGCGCCGATGAGGCTGGTCATCGGTATCATGTGGGATAGACGGTCGATCGCATGTCATGGGCCTCGCATTCGGGATATGCAGCCTGAGCCAGCTCGAGTCCACAAGGTTCGCACACGCGGAAGCTCGCAGTACCGCATCGCCGAGTGTACCGCCGGCCTTTTCGATGGCATGCTTTGGCCTGAACCGCACGGCACCCACATAGTACTCAATGACACCCTCGCTGACCTCGTCTCGAATCCACCTCTGATTGTGCCACGACGAGGAGCCCTGCCAGCGACTCACTTCGTGGCTGTTTGGTGTTGCGTCGGCGAACAAGAGACGCTCATCCTTGGTTCGAAAGTGCCACCGCTGTGCCATTTGATTGGCAATCTCGTCAAGCTGTGCCGACTTGCGTTTCACCGTCTCCATCTCAATGACGACCTCGCGCACCGTGGCAGGTAAGGCGCGGCAAAGCCTCTCTATCCACAGTCCTTCAAAACGAAGCGGCTGGTCGTCCTCCCAAAACCAAAAGTCCGCGTGCCGGATGGTGATGCATAGACGCCGAAATGCTAGATCAGGCACACTCTCTAAAAGTTTCGCGACCTCGTGTCCCTCCAGTATGAACATCTGTGTGAAGATCCGAAGAGAATTAATTTCGACGGTGGGCTGCTTGTGCTGCTTTTTGATGGCCTCCACGGTGGTGCGGAGTTGAATGGGCGAAGTATCAACGTTGTAGTCTGGCGGAGCGCGTTCCCTGCTTGTGACCCAGTGCGTCTGCTCCTTCAACATGAAGGGCAGGAACCAAGTCTCCATGTAGACGGCTCGGCAGGTTCGCAGAAGCGCCGTATCGGTTCGCCGAGGGGCAGAGTACGATGGGCGAGCCCAGCACGAGTCTTTCGCGTACTTCTGAGAGGCTGCCGGGTCCTCATAATCGATCAAAGCCTCGGAGAAGATGTGGTTTCTTATTTCGGCGGGAAGAATGCGGAACAGCGGGCAATCGGGCTGTCCATGCGCTTGCGTTGGCGAAAGTCTCTGATGAAGAGGAACTTCGTGGCCAGACGCCGAGGTAGTATTCCTCATCGCTCCTGATCGACCCTTGGACTGTGTCTGTCGTGCCAAGTGGGCGAAGGGATTCACGAACCCCGCCGTTTGTCCTGCTTCGGGCGGCGCGTCAAAGACTGAAGACAGGAGGGACCCGAAGTTTGTGAGGGATAAGCCGACCTGGACCTAGAGGAAATCTAGTGATTTGTGTGTAGTATATATATCCATGCTGAGCCAGGTTTGTGGCTGGGCGAAATCAGGCTGTCCCACTGCTAGCCTGGTTGCCTACCTTCTGCGCATGGTTGCCTATTTGGTTCGCATCGTTCTTGACGTCGACTGGGTCACAGCCTTGTCAAGGATCTTGAGTCGAGTTCTGTGGAGTTACGAAATGGCAAATGAGGAAATTTGGTAATTTGATGTTCAGTCTAAATAGGCAGCGACACCAGCCTTTTCGTACAATGTACACCACCAAGCAAAACTATCGTTAGTGCTACTTTCCTAGCCACACCTGTGACACATCCCACCATCGAGACACTACAGAGGCAAAAATTTGATTCAAACGGCAAAAAGAAAGAACACTCCGGTACAGGGAATCGAACCCTGGGCTGCTCGGATCAATTCAATTATTGAGAGCGAGCGATGTTAGCCACTACACCATACCGGATACTGAGCGAAAAACTCTGCGCGGGTCTGGATCCGCTTGTCGACAGGGCGACCTTTATGTGATACAAAAATCTTCCGTATGGCGGAAGGGCTAAAGACAAAAAATACTTGCGAGTCATGGCAGGCAAATGTTGCAAAAGGATGGTTGTAGGCGGGCCAAAAAGAAAATCTTCTCCGGTACAGGGAATCGAACCCTGGGCTGCTCGGTTCAATTGAGTTATTGAGAGCGAGCGATGTTAGCCACTACACCATACCGGATGTGTTGACTTGTTGGAAACGGCTTCCTTATCTATCAATATGAACTGGGCTGCTACCGAAAACGCTGATAGAAAACGCAGGCATCCGAGAGTTTGCACGTCTCGTGGAAATATACTGAATGGGAGGTGTTTTTGTGTTTTCTTTTTGGGACAGACCTATTTGTCGTCTTGTTTCAGTACCTCGGTTCACAACGAATCGCCAGCTTGCGATTTTGAAAGTCGATGCAGCCTTGAACGATGCTGCCGATACAGTCAAGTGCTGGTGAACGAAGCAATCTACAAGTCTTCGATGATCATCTGGAAAGTCTCGATTATGCGCCACTCTTAACGGTGGAAAATGGCGCACTGTTTTATTGAAAACTCAAAATGACAGTAATTAAATCCTTCATTATATTACCAAATACACTCGTATCCAGTAACAGATAACCTTTACCAAAAGAAGAGCGTGCAGCCGAGTCCGGCCGTGAATGCCAGGAGGACAGACGGCGATAGCATTGCACCAGCCCCCTCATTATTATCTGAGCCATCGCCGTTCTTCTTGTCACCACCTTTGTCTGTCGGCTCAGCATTGTCCGTCTTTGTCGCAGACGCACTGGAGGAGGTGGACGACGTACCTGACGGCGCAGGCGCCGTGACCCCCGGCTCGCGCCTCTTGCGGCACCCGGCGACGCGCACGTCGGCCCAGCTCTTCGTCTTGTCGTCGTACTGGTACTCGACGGGACCGGCCTCGACCTCCTCGCACCAGCCCGTGTAGTCCTCAATCTCGACGGAGTGGAATGCGGCGGTAAAGGGCTTCTTGGACCAGTCGGCCACGCCGCCAGCCCACGAAATCTCGCCGGGGTCGTTGTAGTCCTCGACGGCCCAGATGCCGAGCTTGACTTGCATCGGCGTCTGGGGCCACTTCTCGGCGGGGATCTCGCCGGACTGCCAGGTCCTGCGCTCGGCGCCGTCGATGGAGAATTTGAGAAATTTATCCGTCCACTCCACCGTGTAATCGTGAAAGTCGTCGTACGAGGACGACGAAACTGCATAGGTTGTGTTGTACGTGTTGAAGAGCGGCTGGCCGTTGTAGTAGTAGTTGGACTGGGCCTGGTTTTGGAAGGCTCCAAGCATTTCCTACTGCGAGTTAGCGGTCTGAACGGAAAGAGTGAAATGGCCAAAAATCGTACCCAATCAATCTCATCACCAGAGTCAGACTTTAGAACAACAGTGGTGACAAGGCCGGATCCTTTGGCGGCCTTCGCTCGGACAGTGACCTTGCCGAAGAGGAGGTACTGGTGGCTCGTCAGAGTCGGTGCCTGCTTCTGCTCCGTCATGCTGATTTGCACGCCATTGCCATCACCAAACTTGAGCCGATCGCGATCTTGCTTCGTCTTATCGTCTACGATCCAGAACTTCTCAAAGTCCTCGTTGTAACTTGCGCCCTCAAAACTAAACGATTTCTTTCCCGCAAAAGCGGAATCGGGAGAGCAGTCTGCAAAACCAAGGTATTAGCACCGAGCAGAAAATTAGAAATGAAAGACCGTACGCGAATCTTTTGCCAGAGGGTTGCAATTGCCAGGGTCTTGGAGGCCGCCATACGAGGGCCACGCATGGCAGGCAGCGGCAAGAGACAAAACGTAGGCCAACATGATGGCGAGTGTGTCGTCTGATTTGGAAAAGATTTCTGTAAAGACAGTAAATTTGTCCGGATACTTTCTTTTGTTCTCCCCGGGTCCCCCAAGAATATAAGGTGAATTGGAAATGGGTGAGCAACGGAACAAGTAACACGGCTCGCACCTGAATCACTACAAAACACCAATGGCGTACAGCATCGCAGTGCCAAGGCTGATGAACGCCAACACGCAAAACCGAAATATCTACTAGCTTCAATTTGAAACTGGGTAGGGCCGTGATCGCCCGCATTTGCACAACGAACTGTTTGAAGACACAAGTGGAAGTGGTCCGATTCTGGTCGTACAAATTTACACTTGTTTGATCTGTCGTGCTATTTACTCGTTGGCAACTGTCGAGAGCCCCATGCGCAAAAAGCTGCCATTACGGAGCTGCGCTTCCGTCCTTTTTGTTTCCCCATGTCACGTAAGAAAAATGCTCTAGCAAGTGTCAAGCATGTCACTCAGGGCAGACTTCTCGCCCGCAGTGATGGTCAGCTCGTAGTAGCTCTTGACGGCGACCCAGGACTTGGCGTAGGTGCAGTGGAAGCTCTTCAGGGGAGGCTTCCAGCCCTCGGGGCTGCGGTCGCCCTTGGAACGGTTGGACTTTTCGCTGACGGCGTAGAGCTGCGGGTGGTGGATGTCGTTGGCAAAGTCCTGGCGCTGGGCCTTGGTCCAGCTCGAGGCACCAGACTGTAAGTAGAGGCAGTGTTAGCCATGGACACCCTCGCACAACAGGCAGCTGCTGCATTTCGAAGGCGAGAAATTTGAAAGGAGAAACAACAAGACAAACAAGTCGGCTACTTACAATCCAAGCATTCTGGAGGGGCACAAGATGGTCAATGTCGACCTTGCTGCTGTCGGTCCACGTGGTGTCGTCGTATGGGCTAACCCAGGTACCAGCCGTAATCTTGCAGGATGCACCAGTCTCGACATTCTGGCCGTCGCGCTTCAGTACATATTCCCTACAAGGAAAAAAAAAAGGGCCGTTAGCGTTTGTGGCAAAAATGAGCACAGAATCACTCGACAAAACATAAGGGATGCTGTCATGTGGTGCATTGTCTTACCGAGCGTCGCAGCTGCCGTCGTCGACCTTTTTCCAGTGAGGAAACTCGGCGCGCGAGTAACCGTCGCCAGAGCCGGAGTCTGCAACCTGGAGGCTGTTGAGGTCGCTCTGAGCGGTGCTAGTGCTGGGAATGCCGGGCTACGTTGTGCGAAACGAAGAAGACCGATTAGTCTGGCTCATGAAGCGGTCAAGGGGCAAATTGATCCTACCGGCTCAGGGATAGGAGCCGCAAGGGCAAGGGTGACGGCGGCGAGAAGGCTGACGATGCGCATCTTGGCGGCTTGGGGCTGTCAAAGAACCGAGTTGCAAAGAACAGAAGGCTGTGGCAGTCTCCAGATCTCTACATCGGCAAGGGAGGAGCCGCGAGGCCCTCGCATCTTATTATAGTCGATCAGCAATCCAGAGCGCTAGCCCCCGTGTGCGCGAGCTGAACGACCTGATGATGGCCGATCTTCTCGACTTTCTGGCGGAACCTTTGGGTCGCATTCTCCACCAGTCTTACTCTTGGGGGCAGTCAGATTCGGCATTTCAGCCGATGCTAGCTTATTCTCCCACATGTAAAGGTCCGGCCGGGGTTTCCTGACCCTCTCGAAAAGGGCGCCGGTCCCGAAAGCTAGACCGACGCGGTATACACGTTTCGGCACAATTGGACATGAGCGCGGGCCGTGCGTCTCCGCTTGCGTTAGAACCCTCAATCAGGCAGCTGCTCAGTCCCTCGTACCATGCTGTGCTGTTCTCGACTGTGGCTTTGCCAGGCCCAGAGCGAAGGAGAGAGGTTGCGGACAAGAAAAGAAATCCCTGGCTGTTCGGGCAACCAATCGTTTAGCGTTGACCGAGTGTCCGAAGACTGGCGACAAGATTCCAGGGGGTCGCTCAGGGCAAACTAGGGACAGGATACGGACAAACTGACGAATTAGGCGAAAAGATTAGCCCGCCGCCGATCGCCAAGACCGCTGGCGTTGTTTCGGCGTCTTTTCAGCTGGCCTTCCCTAATGGGAATGTCAGATGCCGATATGTTGCACCTCTGCTGCGACGCCACCCATCGGAAGCCCCCGAAAGCAAGGATCCTTTGAAGAGACGGCAATGCAGACTAAGAGGATCAAAGGATTGGGCAATCTTCAGCCGCACTGGTTGCTTCATAAAGCGAACTAACTAGTTAATAACTAATGTAGCGTATACCATTCGTGTGGTGAGAAAGAGGAACCATGAGCTAACTAGGAACCGCCCCGCTCGTTGCTAATAGTAATTGTATCAGTAGAATACACCGCGTTCCCTTGGGCTGGCAATTCGCTGGAGGCATCCTTGCGTAGGCCAAATTAAAAATGTTTCAAGGTTTTTTATTTGCTATTATTTAATTTATATATACTTCGCTAGGAAAATGAACACTTTGCCCGCATTAGGCGCGTAGCTGTTGAACTGGGCTGAGATGGCCGTGATTCGGGGCGAGGCTGTGCCTTTGTCATCGTCAACGTTAAGATCCTCGACAATGGGATAGCGGCTGAAGATGACCATATCGTGTTTATCCTCGCGATAATAACCTAGTGCATTGGCGGGACGGGTTCCTGTGTTGCCTGGCGCGACTGTCTTTTGGAGGCCAGTCATGTCTAAGTCAGTACTGAAGAGGTAGCTAACTTGCTTGTAGTGGCTTTCCTCGACTCTGGTACCGCCTGTCTAGAGGTTCATAGTTACCATTCCAAGCTGATCGACGATCTTATAAGGCGAGAACAGGGGTTACGCCATCGTAGCCTTAGAGTCGTCCTCAGCTATGGCCTCGATGGCAACAGTTGTGGTTCCACCATCGCCCTTGGCCGGTGTGCCAGAAATGAGGCTGTCAGTGCTGACCTTGATCCATGTCAACTTTGCAGAGTCAGAAATGAGCTTAATGATAAAGTTTGGGGGCGTTCGGAGTAGAGCGGTCCTTTACAAGCCTAGCGGCACAGGCAGACAGGGTGTCGCGCTTTCCACCGATCTCTCCATGGATTCGGCAGCTGCCAGGAAGTACTGCCGCACTTTTTCTGTTAGTCTTGTGCCGTTACTTATTGTTCGTACTAGTAAACTCACAGCTTTTTGGTCTTTGTGTTTGGGTTGCTTTCAATTTAGGTGGTGAGCTAGCCACAGAAGCCACTCGGGAAACTCAAATCCTCTCGCTGTCAGTATAAAAATGGCGTACCAGCCTCCCCTTGCCTCTATTCCTTTGACCGCATTCTTCTCAAATTTCAACACCCTCTACAGTACCCACGGCTCCTGCCAAAATGCGTTATCAAATCAGTCCCAGCGCATTCAAAGTCGCTCATTGGAGACAATTGTACCACTCCTGCATCTCCGACGCCGCATCCATGGACCGAATCATCAAAACAGGCATAGCAATGTTCGTTATTTTCGATGCAGAACCCTGGGGCGGTGATAACTCGAAGCCCGCCGAAATCGGAATCACATTCATGGCATTATCGAAAATGTGCGAAATCAGCCAAGACAGCCCAATACCCGTCACGCTGGACGAAGCGGTACTGCGATACAAGCTAGAGTCACATTGCCTCTCTATTACGGAAAATAAACGGACAAGCACAAGCATAGAGCGCCATCGCTTTGGGTGCCAGCGCTCCATTACGGACGACCAAATAGAAAGCCATATTATGCATCTCGTGCGCGACTACCGGGAGCGACACTACGCCGAACAAGTAGATGCCCCCTGCATTTTTACGGGGTTCGATCTAGTCTACGAACTTCGGTTGCTGTCCACGCTATACGGACAGCTAACTACCTCCTTCGACTCATGGTTGGACATTCAAGAATTGGCGGCAGCCACGAGCGGCACTAAGCGGCTTGGATTAAGCGACACCTTACAGGCTTGCGGCTTTGGAAGCAGAAATGTGAAGGACCTCCAGAGCCGTCAAGGTCAGCACAATGCAGCGACAGACACAGTCCGCGCTGCGGCTGTGTTGGTGCACTTGATGCGCCTGGCTGATGCTGGTGATGAGAAGCTCGTTATTTCACAGCCTTTGGCATGTACACCCGCCACCGAAAGTGGACGCACAAATCGACCTCTCGAGTTTGCACATGAAAAACGAGCATGGGACGGACTGCGACCACGACCGAAAGAGCTTTATCCATACGCTGCACGGGTGAAACGCACGACGTGCAAGCCAAGCACGGCGCAAGAGCTTCTAGACATCTTTGACGAGTACAAGCCTGTCGCTGCAGGTTCCAGGAAGAACAGGCCATACGGATGGGTGTGTTTAGAGAGCCTCGATACCCTTGATGATTTCGTGCGTCGTATGGACGGTGCCGATGCTGGCGGCAACGATGGCGGAGTGTGGAGTGTGGTGTCGGATTACGACGCCAGCATTGTGCCAGCACGGAGTATGGCCGAGTTAAACCAGCGACTACTCCAGGAAGCAGATGGGAAGCGGGAAGAACGCCGACTAAAGCGCCTACCTGTCCGGGAAGGAGGGGGCTCTGGACATGGCCTCTGTGACCTGACAGAGGCCTTGACATGATAGAGAGGCCCTGACACGATAAAAAATGACTATGATATATCTTTTTATAAACTAGCTTCATTAAAGGGGTCGAAGCTTTAGATGACTACCGAAAATGATAAGTTTGTGTAACCAGTTTCCGCCTCAGGATGGTGATCCAAGCCATCCTTGTTGGCGAGAGGCTGCTCTTGATTGTTGGCTTCTTTCTTGATGCGAAAGCCATTTAGCTATTTATCTAAGTTTATATGCTATCTACCATAAATATGAAGAAAAAAGCCGAAGTAACTAATAAGAACACGACAGTATTCGTGGAAACTGGGCGGCGCTGCCACCATTGGTGTGGCGTGCAGGGAGCCCTGCTTGCTCTTTGAGGTGGCTGTGAGGGGTCGCCAGCCCGGCGACTTTCTACCCAACAACGACGCCTCCGTAGTAGGGCTGCTTTAAAAAACAGGACGGTTCATCATGGAATCACCGCTAATCAATGCCTCCAACGTCGCAATAATCAGCCTGGGGCTGGTTACTGCTTGCTGCGCCCGTTGCGTCTGGCCCAACAGGCAGCCACCGTCGCAGCCATACAAAGATGTCGACGGCGAAGCTACCAACGAGTCCGAGGTCAATGCAGCGAGGCTCATTCCAGTGGCGTACAGCACTCTCGTATATGTTCCAGCGATTGGAGGGGCCATGTCCATTTTCGAGTCCAGATCTCGATCTGCGGAGCTCAAGTCTCTGCAGTGCGACTGGCTACGGTGGACTGGGCCTGTGTTATGGGTGAGTAGTTGCTTTATGCCTCCTCTCCGACGCTTTGCTAACACGAGCCCGCAAGTCACTGCTGATGTGCCAATCTGTTACTGTATACCGACAAAAGAATATTCCCCAGAGATATGCATTGTCGGTTTACACGGCCTTTTCATCGGTGGCGCTCATCGGTTTCCTCTGCTTCGAGGGGGCGATTGTAAATCACGGACTTCCTTGGCTGCAGCTCCTGGCTGCAGCCGCTGTGTGTCTGGGACTTTTATCAATCCCTCGACGGCCGGTTGTTTTTCGCGCAGAAACTGCAGTGTTGAACGAGAGCGGTGTGTCCACACTCGACTGGATCTTCTTCTCATGGGGCCTTCATCGAGAGGCTTCGGCTTTGCCTGCCACGTTGAAGCTGCAAGATTTACCAAGAATACCCTTCAGCCAGTCGGCCGCCGCGGGGAGAAGACAGCTCGACGCCGCCGATCAAACAAGAGCGCTCTGGAGGCAACTCGCGACCATTTTTCAAAAGCCGCTGGCTTTACAGTGGTCATTGGTGCTGTTGGAAGCAGCGTCAGAATTTGGTAGTCGCTTTGTCGTGCACAGTCTCCTACGCCGCTTGGAAACACGGCCAGAGATTGACGCTTCGACTTGGGCCTGGGTAGCACTGCTTGCCTTGAGCCTTCTCAGCGTCTCTGCTTGCGGCAATTGGTCCAGCTGGATCGGCCACACTCGGATTCAACTGCCGATGCTCGGCCTCCTTCAGTCATTGGCATTCGAAAAGTCTTTGCGCTTGCGATCTGGGGGTGACGGTAACTCCACCGACGGAAAGCGAAGGATGAAAGCTCCAAGCGTGACGGATGCGATTCAAAGTCACAGGCACGTTACCCGGCATCGGAATCTGATTAGCAGGTATGATACTAACAGCGTATACCACACAGCAATACTATTGCCCAGGCTTTTTTTGGCGCCCATAATTTACCGATCGCCGCCTTGAAGATCAGCCTGTATTCTGTTTACCTGTCGCATTTGATGGGCTTCACAACTGTTATGATCGGTGGTACATTGCCTATATTTGCCATTTGGCTATCACGCAGGCTGTCCAAAAATCATCGTCGCGCACAGGCCGAGCATCTGGAGGCTACTGAGCGAACCTCCAGTCTGGTTTCTGAAGCACTTCGTGGGCTTCGTCAGATACGTCTGTCTTCTATGGAGCGCTTCTGGCAGGACCGCATCTTCGTTGCACGTAACCACAACCTAGCGGCTGCCTGGAAGGCTAGTGTTCGTGAAGAAATGGTCAATCTGGTCGCGACCCTCGGACCTGTTCTTTTCGCATCTGTTACCATATCCATATACGCATTCAGAACAGGTCATTTCAGTCCTTCGGTGGCTTTTACTTCTATCAATTTGTTTGGCAACCTGCATGCCGTCATTAAGCAGCTCCCAACTCGGTTCGCATCACTGCATCGCGCACGGCTCAGTTACTTAAAGCTTCAGCTATATTTCCAACAGCCTGAGCATGCTCGACAGTCCATTTTAGCCGACACAATGTCTTTTCAAAACGCGGACTTGTCCTGGAATGAAGATGAAAAGGGAGTCATCTTGAAGAATGTGGACGTGGAATTTCCAAAGAATAGAGTCAGTCTGATCACTGGTCCGGTCGGCTCTGGTAAAAGCTTGTTGTTGTCTGCAATCTTGGAAGAAGCAATCGTACAATCCGGAAAGCTGGGAAAACCCGCAGTGAACACTTCCTCGGACCCCCCAACAACCACGAGTATTGTCGCTGGATCTGTTGCTTTTGTCTCACAGCCGCCTTGGATTGAGGACCGCACGATCAAGGAAAACATTTGCTTTGGATATGATCTCGACGAAGAGCGCTATCGTAAAGTTTTGCATGCCTGCGCGCTCGGGCATGACCTTGATACGTTGAGTAATGGTGATCTTACTGTTGCTGGCACAGGCGGATCCTCGCTCAGCGGAGGCCAAAAGTGGCGAGTGGCTTTCGCAAGAGCCTTGTATTCACCAGCCGAGTTCATCATATCAGAAGACATCCTAGCTGCTGTGGATACCGCCGTTGCGAGACATCTGTGTGATGCAGCGCTCAAAGGAGATCTTTTGCAGGGGAGAACCATGATTCTGGCTACCCATCACCCAGAATATTGCTCTCAGCTTTCGTCTTGTCTCGTCTCCTTGCACAATGGGTCAGCTACGGTTGATTACATGCCCAACACAATTCAAGAGTCTACCGCTTGCGGGGAATCAAACGAGCTGAAGCCGATAATAAAGACCGAAAAGGTGCCCGCATCTCCGACTGACAAGCCAAGTCACGTCGTAGCTTCCACGCAACAGTCAACGCAGCAAATCAACCCCCAAGATTATTGGGAAATTCTGCATGCTTATGCTACAACAACTGGAAGCTTACGTGGATACATGTTTGCTATTCCGATTGTTCTGTGTTACCGCTTTCTTTCCACCAGTACTTCGTGGTGGCTGGCGAAGTGGACATCTCGGGATACCCCCATCAGCCAGCAGCACTCGACCAAGTACGATGTTGGCATTTACCTGTCGCTCTCAGTAGCAAGTGCTGTATTTCTAAGCTTACAGACTTTGTTCTTCACGCAAATGGGTCATGACTCCTCCAGGAAGCTATTCGAAAGCCTGACTCGGCGAGTCCTCAAGGCGCGACTCTCTTGGATTGATTCCACCCCGCCGGGACAAGTCATACAGACGCTCGACTCTGACATGTATGCCATCGATCATCGTATGGCGCCCCAGATCATTGGCATCCTAAGCTCCACGATGAATATTCTGTTTATTTGTGCTAGCAGGCAAGTGTCAAGTGGGCATAAAACACTGGAACAGCATGTCACTAACTTGCTGCAGCCTTTCATCATCGCCGTATACAATATTCTCCAGCGTCATCATGCTTGTTTTCTACATTTTTGTCGCCCAGCGGGCTCTAGAAACGTCTCAAAAACTGCGCCCCGTTGTGAACAGTTGCAACTTTCCGGTTTCGAACCACATTTCTTCTTCACAGGCAGGCCTTACCACCATCCGGGCCTTTGGCAAGACTGGGTACTACATTGAGGCCATGCAAGACCATATCGACAGAAGTAACACAGCCTTTACACATATGGCTCTTGGCCACGCTTGGCTGGGTATTCGGCTTGGGGTCATGGGGAGCATTTTTGTGGCAACAGTGACAGCAGCGACCGTTCTCGGCAAAGGCACAGCTTCGAGCACGGGGCTGGCAATTACACTGGCTCTCCAGCTTCGCCAAGCTCTCAACATTACAATTGGCCAAATCAATGTCACCAGGACCGGTCTCAACGCTATTGATCGTGTCCTCGCTCTAGCATCTATTCCGTCAGAAGAGGAAGAGGACGAGTCAATTGCCCCAGAGAACTGGCCAAGTCACGGACAAGTCAAGGTACAAAAGCTTGGAGTCCGATACGGCGAAAACACAGCTTGGGCGCTAAACAACATTTCATTTTCTCTTGCAGCGGGGCAGCGCTTGGGAATTGTTGGTCGCACCGGCGCGGGCAAGTCTAGCTTGATCAACGCTCTGCTGCGCTTCGTCGATGCCACAACCGGCAGAATCTGGATTGACGACCAGGACATTTCCAAAGTATCTCGAAAACACGTTCGCGATGCCGTCACTGTTATACCACAGGACGCTTTTCTTTTTTCTGGAACGCTGCGCTCAAATGTGGATGTCTTTGGCAAGCACAGCGATGCCAAAATAATTGCTGCTCTCCGGAGCGTGCATTTTGCCTCTTTTGAGCAAGACGGAGAGGTCATTACTGCCGACCTTGATCGCAATATTCTCTCTGGCGGATCAAACATCTCCCATGGACAACGCCAGCTCATCTGTCTTGCCCGAGTCATACTAGAAGACAAGTGCCGTATCCTTATTCTCGACGAAGCAACGAGTGGCATTGACCATGCCACGGAGACGGCCATCCAGGGCGCAATCAAGGACAATTTTCGGGACATGACTATTCTGGTAGTAGCACACAAATTGCTCACAGTCGCCGATTTTGATACCATCCTAGTGTTGAATCAGGGCGAGATTGTGGAAAATGGACCACCGCAGCAGTTGCTGGCAACAAAAGGCAAATTTTGGAACATGGTGGAGCAGAGTGAAGATGCCGAAAAGATCAGGGAGCTAATCGGGAAAGATGGTAAACGATTTTAAATGCGCGAAAATGAAAGTCGACTGCATGTTGTGTAAGAGGCGAATTTGCTTGTCTATTTGTAAAAGATAATCTACTTCATTGTCGCCTCGGGCAGCAAAGTGAATTTGGGAAACAGAACGACTCGTAAGTTTTAGGAGCTTTGTTAAACGCGCACATGTTGTCCTCGCTAGCTAGCAGAGTCCAGATCTTTCAGTTCTTAGAGACGGAATTGCGTGGCCGGCGACCTGATCCAACCGCAAAGAATGAACGGTTAACATTGAAAGCTGTAGCGAGCCTGTCAGTAACAATTTCAATAGTTGAGCGGCCGCCTGCAGGGCCACTCACATCTTCCCCATTCCATTGCCATTCAATCGCAGGCTAGTAGCGGCTCTCCTCATACTCCTCCTCCTCGTAGATGGGGGGAAGAATTTGGCGCTCTCGATGGGCGTCGAGGTTGGCCACTCTGGCGCTCACCAAGGCAGCATAAAGCATGGCGGCTACAACAGCGTACTTCATTTTCTGTCGAATCGTGGGTTTACTAGGCAGTAGTGGATAGTGGTTTGATGTATTTGTGACTTTTTAAAATAGTACCACGGATACTTCAAGCGCTTTTACGTGGTTGAAAGGCGTGATGTTCTCCGGCTAGGTAAGCTACCGGAAATGTGCAGTCCGGTATCCGACAGCACAGGTCCGATCCTGCCATCCGGTCCGCGCCATCAGCATCACTACTACAGTCAAAACTGGTCAGGCAAGCCTGATACCCGCACCCTGTTGTACAAGCTTCACAGTAGCGGCCGGGTTGGGGGAGCAAGTCGCTCGTACACACACCGCAGCAGACGCACGCCGGTCCGATATTATGCATTCATGGCGCCACAAAGAACGCACCTCGTCCCGGAACTACACTGCCATACAAACCAAAGGCACTGAGAAATCACCGCGAAAACGAGGATAGAGAAGAGGGTGATGGAGGTCTAGGAAGCTAATGAGCCGGACTATCGTCTCTTATGTATGTTTGACGATAAAATTAAGAAAAGCTACAAATCTTAAATAGACAAAACTCATTTGAAATAAAAAATAAAGAATAGAACTGTTAATCCCACTCGGCGAAAGCACAGTAGCCAACATGGACTCTAGTCCGCGTCGTAATATGATCAACAGACTCCCCTTCTGCGCGGATCGCTCCCCGGAGCAGCGTATCAAGGCAGTGATGCGCATGGCTCAACTGCGATATCGCGTCGTAATGCCCGTGCCCATTTTCATACGACCAAATCGTCCGCTTCAGCGTCGCCGCGCAGTGCGTCAGATGCTGGCGGCTCGTCGTCCACACCCTCTCCGTCATGTCTCTCGCCTCGTCGGCGGCGACGTGATCCAGGTTGAGCGCGCTCTTGCCGTGCCGGTCCCAGTAGTACGGCCACGACGTCGCGTTTTGGTGCGGGTTGGCCAGCATGCCCTGCGTCTTGTACGCCTCGAGGCCGTAGCGCGGGCACTCGCGCGGCAGCCAGGCCTTGGAGAGCTCGTCCCACGTGCACCCCTTGGCTTTGGCTTCGGCGACCGTCGTGCCGCATTCGAGGACGCGGACCTTGGTCGGCTGCCGGGAGGCGGCGGACTCGCCCGAGTGGTGGCGACGAGTTGGCGGCGAGTTGCGCAGAAGTAGGTATAGTTGGGAAATGGACAGAGAAATCAGGGTCAGAGCGACGAGCGCGGAAGCTATGTTGAGGCCAGTTCGCGGGAACAATGTCTTGCTCGCGTGGAAGCTGTGGCGCTTTTCCTGCAAAAGTTGGCTTTCACCAGAGGACCGAAAGTCTTTATACATGGGCTCGGTCGCGTCGAATTGCTCCGATGCGTCGTCGTCGTCGTATGGCTCGGCGTGGACAAGTTTCTTCGAGATATCGCGGGTTATGCTCATCGTGACTTTACTCTTTTGTGGTCTCAGATTTCAAGATTACTGTCTTTAGAAAGAAAGCATGGCCCCTGGTGTGTTGTACGAATAGCTATTGCAGATTATTTTAGACTCCGGTCGGAAGGCCAGCTTCGCCGGGCTTGGCACACCGGTCCGAAGGGTGTGAAGTGGCTTAACTGGACAGCCCTGCACGGGGTGTGTAAGTCTTGATCGACGGAAAGCTTGCATGACAAGTGAGTGGCTATGTACGCTACTGTCACACCATGGCGCTCTCATGAAGGTAGTTCTACTCCCAGTCCACCGGGCCCCAACATTATGTTATGTTATGGTATGGTATTGTATGGTATGGTATATTTAACGCCGGTACTATCTTATCTAAAGGCAAAGCCCACCAGGCGCGTGGAGCCTCTCTTTCCAGAGCAAAAAGAGAGGATCCCCGAGTCCTGGTTCAACCGTACTTGTATAGGAAAAGCCCGATGCGGGGGTCGAACCCGCAACCTTGAGATTGTGAACTCTTGCCTAAGAGTCTCACGCTCTACCGATCGAGCTAACCGGGCGAACGAGGGGATCGTTGGGGCCCGAGATAACAATCCCCAAAAATAACATTCCCTTTCGTTGCAATTTCATCCTGACCTGGTGCAAAGTAGGACTTTTGTAAAAGATTATTCACGCAGTGTTCAGCATGATGATAATTCCGCACCAGCTGGTCGCCCTGAAGACCGTGGGTGTACGCATGCGCCAGACGCAGCAGCATCCACGCACAATGCACCGAATGCTCTCGTCGCGTCGCCCACCATAGGCGGTCTTTACCGTCGTCCCCCATCAGCGAGAGATCTTCTTGTCCGATTTCCACGCTTCCGTCTTTGGCGGTCCAGTATCTCCATGTCGTGTCGTTGTTCAGAGTCGCGCCGGCCGCAATGAAGCCATTGAGCCCGTGCCGGGAACACTCGTTTGGCAGCCATGCTTTGGCAAGAAGGTCAAACTGGCAGTTTCGTAAACGAGCCTCAGCGACGGTCGAGCCGCATGATTTTATCGGCCGAGGCTGGTCATTAGCCCTCGAGCCCGGATCCGTGGCGCGCATCAGCAGGGCTGTTGAGAGAAGGGTGCTTATGAGAAGCAGAATAATGGTCGTGCATTGAAAGAAGAGGGAAGATCTTGATGTAGAAGTAGGAATGTGACAGCTCGACCTTTTTGCGCTCGAGAATTCTCCCGCGAGTTTCTCATACCCCGAATCACGGCGTGGCAATTTGAACAGGCTTTGGAGTTTTTCCATGGCTTTTTCATCCACAAGGCAATGTTCAGGCAGTGAGCACTTTTCTTCTTGTAAACATTTTCTGAATGATTTTTGGTTTGCGTCACTCCCTGCCTGGATCTAGCATCCTCTACATCGCTGGCCAAATCGACCCGACGCGCCGGAAAGACTGCATATGCGCGAGCGGAAGCGGTCCGGCCTACTTAGTTAGTGACAGGCACGTCGGTCCGTGATCTGTGTATAGCGGTATTTAGCAAACAGTAGGACAAGTCGAGCACGGCATGGTGTGTGTGTACGTACTAAAAGGTTTCGGTCGTTCAAGATGCCCAGCCCAAGCGGTCTGCTGTGGCTGAATGTGGTGGAGACAGCCTACCCTCGCCAAGTATCACCAAGACAAGCCATCCATCCAAGTCTTTCTCTTGCATATTCCTTCCAGGCATCTTCCAACATGTCCGACGCCGTCGAAGAAGGGTGCATAGCCACAACCTTCGAGAGAAAATACTATCAGCGTGGCCCGGTCTTCATAAAAAGAAGTCTGCGACCGAGGGAATACCGAACTGGACATCGGGGAATTCACATACCTCCACTCGGCAAACAACACCTCAACGAACGAAGCCGAGTCACTACAATTTGTCCGTCAACATACTGATATTCCTGTCCCAACTGTGCTCTGCCACTTTCTCGACGATGATGCATACTATATTATAACCGAGTTTGTGGATGGCATTATCATGGCCCATCTCTCGGACCAACAGAAGCCTATTGTCTGCGAGGAGCTTGAGCGTCATATCGCTACACTCAATACTTTGCGATCACCCCGGCTCGGAGGCCCCTCGGGGATTGTGGTCCCCCCTTACCGAGTTCTTAAGCTTGCAGAGTCTGACAGATGGAATCTGCAGCCGTCTGCCAGTGACGACCATGTTTTTTGCCACAACGATCTATCGCAGCAAAATGTCATTGTCGACCCCAAGTCTCTCAAAATAAAAACCATCATCGATTGGGAGTATGCGGGATTCTTTCCGTCCTATTTTGATTATCCTTTTACAATAGACTAGGGCCGTCATCTGCCATCATTGGGGAGACGGACGACTCCCTCGCTCTGCTTCAATTCCTCCGCTCTCAAGCCAGCACTGACGAAAGCCCGGCGAGACAAAGTTAAAAGCAATCAACTTGCAATAGATGCTATTTTGTCTAAGTCTGTTCAACGTTCATTTTGCGTCTACAGCTCCCCAGTCTTCAACTACGAACTTAATTCACAAGTTCGGCGTCACTTCCACACAAAGCAACCCCCTTTCGCCAAATGGATGTAGGCTAGTTCATATACAAACGAGCTACCACGAGTATTGTCTTTCCTCCGCCCTCGTAGTTTATTTAGACGCCGTCTCCGCCTCTTGAGCAATGAAGGTCCGGCGGAAGGATGTCCGAGTGACAAATCATTGAGCCCAGCACGATTAAGAGGTATCCAATGCAGGAAAATCATCATAGCACGCGGGCGGCTTGACCATAGCATTTCATGGAGGCGGGAAGGCAGATGTTCTCTGAGACACCCAACCCCTTTGTGTGGTGAGGGGAACCCCTGTATCCAAGTCGAGGGGGCGCAAGAAACGCCCTGCATGTGCCACGCACCCACACAAGGCGGTGTTCACATTCTGTACTCCTTAAGGAGACGGGCACTAAAAACATCCCATAGTTTGCCTCATGATAGACTGTATTAGCCCTGGTAGACGTATTATCATAGCGCTATAGAGAATATTTGACTGGTCGCCCTCCCAAATATATAGACGAGGCCTTTAAAACGTTGAGAAGCATGTCGCAGGACGATACAACCAAAAAGGAAATGGTACGAGCAGGCACCAAAACGTACGCGTTTCCAGTTTCTGACCAGCCGCGATAGCAGGACCCGACACCCAGGCCCAGGACGCCGCCTCGACGAATCACATATCATCCTGTTCCAGGGTCCTGGCAGCGAAAAGACCACCCGCACTGGCCCGAGTCCGCGTTTCACGTACCGCCGAACCCGCCCTGGGGCACCATCTACTTCGTCACAAAGGGGAGGACGGTCGGCTCCGGCGGCGGCCTCACGGCACACATCGAGCTACTCCCGTCGGGCCACGTCGCCAAGACGGCCAAGACGAACCCGTACCACCCAAAGCGGGAGGCGGACCACCGGCGCGACATGCACACCGAGGCCGCCATCTACCAGCGCCTCGGCGACTGCCCGCACGTCCCCAAGTTCGTCGCCTGGGACCCGGAGAGCTGCTGCCTCACGATGGAACACCTGGAGCGGGGCAGCCTGAGCCTGTTCCTGCTGCTGGAGGACCAGGCCAGCGCGGGCGCGGAGGTCCGGCAGCGGTGGACGCGGCAGGCGGCCGCGGCCGTGGCCGCGCTGCACGCCGTCGACGTGGTGCACTGCGACGTGGCGCCGCGCAACTTTTTGCTCGACGCGGCGCTGAACCTGCGCATCTCCGACTTTGCCGGCAGCTCGGTGGCCGGGTCGGCCCCGACGGTTGCCGCCGGCTCGCGGTTCCAGCCGCCCGGATGGGACTGGGTTCGCCCGCCGACACCGGCCGACGACATTTTCGCACTCGGCTCCGTCATGTATACGATTATGGCGGGCCATGAGCCGTATGCAGACATGGACGAGGACGATGTGGAGAAGGAGTTTGCAGAAGGCAGGTTTCCCCCCGTGTCGGATTTCATCTGTGGAGATGCGATCCAGGGCTGCTGGGACCTGAGGTTTGAGACGGCGCAGGCAGTTGTCGACTGTTTGACTATATTATATACTAAATGAATGCATGACAGCGGCATTGGTGACTCTCGAGTTGCTCACACCGGACTTGCCATGCTATCGGGCAGGGAAGTCGGGATGAAAATCTGGAGCAATTATTTCTTGACACGCCAGTGTATACGCCAGTGGCCGGTGAAGCATGTTAGGTCTCTTGAATGGACACTTGTTGATTTCCTCTCTTCTCCAAGTACACTGAGGTGGGACGTCATTGCCCAGCTACCACTCACGGTCCACATGTTCGCAGATCGTCTCTCGTTCCCTACTCTCGCCCTGAAATCTCATTTCTTCCGAGACGTCGATGATTCGTATAATGTCTACTACTTCAGGCAAGGGAAAGTCTTTGTGGCCCCGTGCCATCCGAGCAAAGAATCCGGATGCCATGGCAAGATATGGGCACGCGCTGGCCGAGTCTCTCGGGGAAAAGGCGGCACATGCAAGCATTGCAAGGCAGACCATCCGAAAAACGGAGCTTTCATTGTATAATGTTAGCTCATAATATCTATGTATGTATGTCTTTTTTTCTTTAGGTGGGATGATAGTGTGACTTGCAGGTTTGATCGCACATCCTCTGGCATTATCTGACCGCTGACGCGAAGGATAGCCCTCGCCGATGCCACACATCTGTTGTAGCTGGCTGGAAGGGTATTTTTATCGCTCAAAACTCCGTTTCGCACGTGAATAGATAAAACAGCCTCATGGTATTGAAAGAATGCGTTGAGCGTAGTTCTTCTTGCTCGATGATCCAAAGTGGCAAAGCTTGGGTCAAGCTCCTCTGAAGCACGCAAATGATGTGGGAGCATTTCTTTCCACGCATCAAGTCTTTGATCTAGGCGCTCGACATCATCGGTGGCACGCTTGCGCAAGCATGTCTGACCGAAGGAATACTTTAATACTGATGAGCAGACCAATGCATAGTAGCATTGGGTAGACAGCCAGTCATTTTCGAGAGAGTGCCCGGGTGCTCGAGATGGCCAATAGTCGATAAAGTCCTCGTCAAAAACCTAGTGGGTGGTGAGGGGGGTTGACTTCTCCAACTAGGTAGGGGGCGAGGGGGCGCATACTGGAGACCTTTCTGTTCGCAGAGAAAAAGCTTTCTCGATGGCATACAAAAACCACACTGCATTCCTGCACTGGTCTCGCTTTTCACAAGACGTGTACGCATTCTCTATGACACTGCTGCGGCCAAGGTGCATTGTTTGAACGTAATGAATCGACTCGTATAAAAGAATCGAAGTTTCCGGTGCACAGGTTGAAAATGCGGTATATGTCTATGTTTTGTTAGCTGGGCTCTCAAATTGAAACCTTCAGCCATCGATATCTTTACCATGACAACTAGTACCTATTCGCCCGTTAGTCTTCTCGGAGATCGACCCTGCGTTGGACTTGAGGACTGAATACCTGCAAATGGCGAAGCGAAAATTCATCTTCACGAGTAAACTTGAGCCTGAGCTCCATGGCCGCATTTAAAAGCGTCCTCGGATTATATGCTGGGTCTGTGGTTGGTAGTTCATCTCCGAGTAGATAAACACCAAGGGCCAAGACTGCGTACAACAAGGCTGCTTTCAACGGGGAGCCGAGTTTGCCTTCAGCCGCCAAATCTAAAACTGGACGATCGAGAAACGCAGATATACTACGGATGTTAGTATATAGAAAGCGCTGCACACTCTTGCGCAGGTCATCCATACCCTTGAGCGTCATGGATGCACGCTGCGAGATCAGTGCCCGCTCAGAGTCTTACACGGAAGGATCGACGGCTTCACTTACCGCTGATGCAGGCCTTCACGACAGCGGGGTCCGCTTTGGCAAGGAAATCACCGACGTCCGCGGAACTCCTTGTTTCAGTGCCAGCAAATGCGTTGACACTTTGAGATAAGACTGCCTCAAGTGATCTGGAAAGATGGTGCTTCGAAAATGTTGGCGACCAGCCCACCCGACTTGCTATGCACCCCAGGAGGGTTTCAATGATGAAAGCAGGCTGCCTTTTCTGTGGGCTACTGTCAGGGACTCGAATATAGAGAGAAGAAGATGATTACTTAAGAAAAACTGGGAAGTTTGGAGAAAAGAATACGGACAGCTTACGCGATCTTGGTTCATTTCCCCCGCCAGCTCCTTCGCACCTGTGTCAGTTGCGCAAAGCACTCGAAACGGCGATATGGCATCATCTGCCGAATTACAGACGGAAGATGAGTTGATTCCAGGTATGTCCGCATCAGTAGTCGCAGATTGAAGACCGCTCGATACGCTCTCGGGATCATCAACGCTATTACCTTTCCAGTCGGAGAAGATGTCTTGCGACGACAGCCCCGGTGTCGTGACGATATCACTAGAAATGTAGTCGATGGTGTCTTCAGCTACATGTGGCAGTACTGTATTGACGAGACTATTAAAGTCAAACATTTCGGGGTCTTCAGCCGTATCATTCACCGATGGGTATGAAAGCAAGTTCATCTGTGGCGTCGCGGTCGATAACTCCTGCAGGGCCGAAATGTCAATGTCGATGCTATTGGCGGAGCTTTGTCGACGGCGCTGGGCTGCCAGGTACCGGCAAACTGAGCCGAGCCTCTGGCTCAAAAGTGTTATTATTCAAAAAAAAAAAAAAATTCATGCAGGGAACAGAAAAACAGAGCCGAAACACAAACCTGGCATTGCTGGCATTGTTGCTGCCCGTCACCTGCGGGCACTGTCAGTAAGTATAGAGACTCGACGACGAGGACGAAGAATACAGCGAGTCTTTCGGCGTCTACAACTTTCGCAGGCCCCCTTTCTCCTGGTAATCTTGTTTGGTATCTTGAATTGCTCTGCAGTGCGAGCATTGACGAGCAAAGGGCTCGCCAGTTCAGAGCTCATGGTCACAGCAGCTGTCTTGCGCAGTTGGGGGGCTTGGTGCTGGTAGCTCCCATGCCCAACCTTATTAGATCTCTCGCTATGTTTTTTATTTTTTACTTCGTGATGAAGGGAAAAAGGACGTGAGATTTGCGGCGGTGGCAGGCTGGCCAACTGATTGCGCTATCAGTATCTTGCGACAGCCTGTGTGTCTCTGCATGCCTGCAAGTCCGACTCCATTACGCTTGGCGTGCGGGGTCTGCATATGCATAGATAGCTGTATATTTTCTCTGATTAAGAGTAATTGAGAGATGCGACTATTGATATGACGAGCGTGTGCTGCGCCAACCATCCTATATTCTGCACCTTATGGGTCAACAAGAGTGTGGTGGCAAAGGATTAGCCCACCACCGATCGCCAAACGCCTTTTGGCGTCAGTTAATACGGTGAGATCTATCTGAAATCGCTCCAATCGCTCCTGGCTCAGCCTTGCCAAGTCCCAAGCGACGGACGGGATGACGGTCAGAGGCCGCGTGATCGGTGGCTGTGCCCCGCGCACCATGCATCTTTTACCAATATCGGTACGGGCTTTTTGAGCCTTTTCTTGGCGGTACACCACAAAAGGCCTTTTCTCTCAGTCCATGCATTCGCGCTACGGCACTTATGTTTCACCAAAAGAGGTGAAGCAAGACAGAGCGGGTGCAGCATTGTAGGCAGCTTGGCCATCAATTACAGAGCAAACCATTTCAAATCATGTCAACTGTAAATATACGTATACAAAATCTGGAATACATCTAGTAGAATATTCTACAGCTAATAGATAATCGCTAGAACTGGTACTAATCCTGCCTGTATGCTCTATCACGGTAAAGGTACTACAGGCGGCCCAAGCGCTGTAAAGAGCGCTATAAAGATATAGAGTGCCGTTAACAGTCGCCTGTACCCGCATCTTCCACCGTGGCGGAACTTGGAACATGATGGAGCAGAGTGAAGATTGTGGAAAAAGTAAAGCTAATGTGGCACGATGTTAAATACTTGAAATGCATCAGAAGAATTGGCTTGATCACTAGCTCTTGTCTTGTCGGCCCCTGAGCTTCTTGACGTCAATATCCCTCCAGAGCGCTGTAAGTGCAAGAGTGGCGACGAGGATTCCTATCGAAGTCAACAATATCGCGCGCTGAGTGTCCCCATAGGCGTGAGAGATGGCTCTAAAAGCGTCGCTATCCGCAGGATATGAGCTCTGGACCCTGATGCTGCCGTAGATGCTTTCCAGATTCGGCAATTCCGACTGGGGGAGATGCCTCGCCAGTCTGTCCTTGAACATGCCCGTCCAGATCGCCCCAGCCAATGCGTAGCCAATGCCCTTTCCTATGATAGCAAAGGTGCCCTCCACCGCAAGTAGCGCCGGAATGTGCTCGTGATCTGATTCCACCATGAGGGTAATCTGCTCTATGGGGTACAAGATGCCGCCGCCAAACGCGTTGAGAAACTGTGCCAAGACAACAAGTCCAATGTGACTATCGGCGGTGCGGAACTTGACCATGAGGCCCACGCCCAGCATGGCGAGGGGAACGCCGCCGCACAAAGCAAAGTACTTGATGCGGCCGAAGCGGCGTAGCACAACGCCAAGAATCAGATTTGCGATTGTGCTGCCGATAAAGTAAATGTTGGTGATGTAGGTTGCGTTTGTGATGGTTTGTCGAAACACAACAATGAGGAGAGAGTAAAAGTATGCATTCGAAAGCTGTTCTGCGGCCTGCAGGGTGAGCACCATCAGGTTGGTGGCGACAACAGTCCTGTTTGAGAAGATGGACCATGGGATGAACGTTGACGGGGCAATGTACCGTTCATATAGACCGAATGCGGGCAGTAGTATAGCGCCAAAGACAAGGAAGCAAATGATCAAGGGAGATCGCCATTCGTCGGCTTGGTAAGAGTAGATGGACACGGCGAGTAGGAGAAAAGTCAAGCTCGTAGAGATGATGAGTATACCAATGACGTCGAAAAGTTTGGCATAATACATGAACCGTTGGAGAAGCGTACGATGTTTTGTCTGCGATGCGTTGGAACTTGTAATGTGGGAAATTTTAGCCTTCTTTTGTGCGCTGTGCAGAACCGCGAGAACTGGAAGAGAAACAGCCAGATACACCGGCGCCCAAAGCCCGAATCCCCATCGGAAGCCAATAGTTTTAAGGATGCTGTCCGACATGGGGCCGTACGCCCACAGCGTAGCGAGAACAGGTGATCCCGTGAAGCCGATGAAGAATGCGCGGTTATGAATCGCGGTGGTGTCCGTGATGAAGATGACGATGCAGAAGCGGATCCCGTAGAAGCCAACGGTATAAAAGACCTGCGCCGCGCAGTAGGCCTCGACGGTCTGGCACGACGCCAGGAGGACGATGCCCAGGAGCATGGAAGCCACCATGAGGGCCAGCACCTGCATGCGTCCCCAGAGGTCGATGAGCTTGGCAAGGGGGAGGTTGAACACGGCGCTCACGATGCTGGAAACGACCGACGTGGTGGCAGTCAAGGAGTGGCGAGAGAAGGCGCTGGTCACGTACGGGTTCAGAACCCGGAAGACGCCCGACGTGAGTTCCTGTACAAACAGCAGAATGAAGATTCTGATGTCGACCAGAAACACCATTAGTTGTCGTGTAGATAATAGCACTCATGTACACAGACTTACGCAAGGTATGCTACTATGAGCTGTTGCCTGGAAAGAGGGCATTCAACCTGCTTTTGGTCATGTTTCTCGGATTTCTGGTCCGCCGATATGGTGGTATATTGCTTCTCCTTGCTGCTCGTAGAGGTCGCCTCAACATCGACTGTCGCTGGGGCTTCCGCCTCTGCTGGTCTTTGGGGTAGGGTAGCCATGGCCGAAATCTCACTGTAGAATATCTCTTTAATTTTCTGTTTAAACGGACATGATGTACGTATTTATAAACGGCCAGCAAACCAAGGTACATGGTCGAAATATTGATTCATGAGTGGATCACAGTCAAATATGGCCCAGCAGAGGCCATCATTGGCTCTGTCGGGAAAAGAGATCCTTGGCTATAGGCAGCTGAAGTTTTTTCAACCTGGTGGATTTATCATCCTATAAAGTTGGAGACCAAAGCCTCGAAGCTTGGCGACGGCTTCATTTCCCTCAATGGGTTCGATCTGATAAAACAAATTAAATCTGATAAAAAAAAAAGTCCCGCCTTTTGTCGATCTTGAACTGGCAAGTTTCACGACAGGGCCAATCAGAGCGCCTTCTCAGCACCAATACGACACTATTTAGCGGGTACAGTTATGTTTTGAGGAATTGTCGACACATGTCAGCCGACATCGGATTTAAGGTTTGCCGTTGGTTTCCGTTGAAATTTCGGTCACGCTTCAGAAAGTCGTCTCATAATAATCACGACAAATATATCACACCTCGGTTTAGCCAGCTTGAGAGCCTCTTGGTTAATTGGACGCGCCGTGAGCAGACGACCTTCGCGTGGGCATGTCGCGCCAGACACGGGCGCAAGGGACAGGGCGGAGGGCCAGGACAGGCTGCATCACTTGGTAAGGCATATAACCGGCTGGCAGTGGCACACCAATCGGGGCACGCCATGGCATGTCCAATGTACCATGTTTCGGAGCTAACATCAAACAGCAAGTTCGTGCTTTACTTCTGTGGTGAAAGATGTCTGGCCAAGTTACTAACTCGCGCCCTTGTCTAGAATTCGACACGTCAAGTGTGACGAAGCAAAGCCCATCTGCGCACGCTGCAGCACCCAGGGTTATAAGTGCGATGGATATCAGCCGTTTATCCAGTTTGCGCCGAAAAAGAGCGCCGCCGCCGCCAAGGAGTCGGGACATGTGCAACATCCACAACGGCCCTGCAAGGAGACAGCCACTCAGCCAGACAGCAACAGGAACCGCCCGAGATCGCTTCTGGCTTGTGCCCGCTCCCCGTCTGTCCAGATTTCTATCAGTAGTGCCGAAAACGCCTTACTACACCATGTCCGGACCTGTGTCGTCCAGGACATTGCCGCCGCGGCCCGGCCCTCCGACTTTTGGTACGACTACGTGCTCCCCCTCGCCCACTCCACCGCGGCCATCAAGCATGCGCTCTGTGCCCTAGGCGCGGCCCATCGCTATTTCGTCAGCCATCATGGCGATTCTGCTGTCGTGCCGTCCAAGACTGTCTTCTCCCTCGAATCCATGCAGTGCTACAATGACGCCATTGCCGCCTTGAACTCGCTACTGTCCTCCGAGAGCAGCGCGCAGTGGGACGTTGTCCTCATCTGCTGCGCCATCTTCATCACCATTGAGAATCTAAACGGGCGCAGCGCCGAAGCGGCCTGCCACTTGCGTGCTGGCTGCGGCATCATCAAGCGCTTCGGTTCCAGAAAGACGAGGGCGGCCACTGCCGCCACGGAGCTCATGAACCGCGGCCACGTCGACGGCCTCTTGCTCGCGCTCGAGGACATGCTCTACTGCTTTGGCCAGTATCTGGCCATGTACGTCGGCTTTGACGCCTTTGCCGACCTGGACTTTGACATACCCGTCACCAACATGGGCGATCCGGACGCGCCTTTTACCAGCCTCAAGGAGGCCGAGCGAATGTTTCAAAACATTGACCACGGATTCTATATTCGAATGTGGAAAGCCAAAGCCTACTCGCCGCGGCCGGCCAACATCACCGACATGCTTGTCAGCAGAACAGAGAGCCTGGAGAGTCGAGGGCCGAGCATGGACCGCGTCACGAGAAATGCAGCCAAGATTGCTGCTCGGGCGGACCTTGTCGTCTGGAGCAAGCGGTTCCAACCGCTTGCACGACAAAACCAGGATCCGCGCCACATTGTCGCCCTCACTCTCCATGATGCCGTCTGGAGCATCATCTTCAAGGCGCACAAACTCGCCGAGGACTTTGCCTCTGTCGAATGCCAACGCGTGCTAGACCTGGCCGAGGTCATGATTTCCATGGACGCAGCCGCCACGACGCGTCCGCGATTCACCTTTGATGGCAACCTCGTCTGGACGCTGTGGTACATTTGCTTTGGCTCGCAAGACCCCGCCGTACAGACGCGGTGCGTCAGGCTCCTGCATGCCGCCAACAGGCGGGAAGGCGTCTGGGACAGCCGCGACGTCGCCGCCATCTGCGAGACGGCCGTCACGGCGCTGCACGGCAACACGCTGTCGTGGGAGGATGTGCCCCATGGCATCCTGACGTTGGCGGACATGCTGCATGTGCGCCTTCAAGGCTTCTCGTTGGGGAGCGTGCGGGACATTGCCGTCGAGGCAGCCACAAGCCATGGCTGAACTACTGCATGGGATGTATTCACATGGATTTCCAAGAGCTATCATATGTCGACGGACTCAAAACCACACGCCCCGCGCCACTAGGCCTTGCCACAACGTCTGCAATACGCTCCGCCCATGCAAAGTTGAAGTGGTCAGACTCGCTCACGGATGGCCTTCCATCACGAATGAGGCCCACCATCGCCATGACACCGTTGGCTCTCAACGTACAGCCCCCCGACATTGCACACATTGTGGGAACAATAAGCAGTCGGAATCTCGGAAATACGCGGGAAAATAAAATAAAACTAAACCAGCTCAGGGGCGGGGGGGCGCTTGCTTATAGAGGAAGATGGACTTATACATGTCCTGCAGCCTGGCACTTGGGCAATCCCTGGAGTTTCCCCCGTCAAATGGTCGAATAATAAGTCAATTACGCTTTGATCTTGGCATTGGCAGGTACCTCCCAGTGCCGGTTCGTTTTTTTGGTGGTTTATAGTGTTGGGTTACGCAATATTTTGATCTGATCAGTCCATCTTGATGCCCTGATCTTGACTTTTTTCTTACCAAGTGAGCTTTTAGAATCGGTACATTTTATTAGCGTATATTTAATTTTAGAAACATTTAGAAAAATGAAGAAAAATATACAGAAGGTAAGTAAGTAGGTAGGCAACCAGGCAACCAGGCAACCAGGTCAGTTGGTTGGCTGGCTAGCCGCCAGCTGGCCACTAGCGGCCAGGGGAGAGGGCGCTGTAGGCTATGCTTAGCTGGTTTACTCACCAAGATATCAACCAAACTCTGAGTGACTCACAGAAATTTATCTAAAAGTCAACTCACAGTTTTAGCAATACAAAAAACAGTAAAAAAAACACGACCTTTACATCTTCTACTAGGCGACAAGATCTTGTCAGTACCGGTACGGTACCCCGGCTAGCTCAGGACATACATCGTGAGTAACGGTTGTCAAAGAGTATGATACAAAGACTACAGGGCATCGCTGGCTAATCACAGCCAGACAAAGGTAAGCCACCGCCCGTTTATGCAGACGCTGAAAGCTTTGAGTGAGTCGCGAAGCCACCGTTTCGCAACTCAAAATCAGGGCAGTATGCAGACGCTGAAAGCTGTGACTGAGTTACGAAGTCGTAGTGTCGCAACTCAAGAGCAGGGCAGTTGCAAGCTGTGAGTGAGTGAGTGGTAAAGTCACAGTTTCGCAACTTCAGATCAGGACAGCATGCAGACGCTGAAAGCTGTGAGTGAGTCATGAAGTCACAGTTTGCAACTCAAGATGAGGGCAGTATGCAGACGCTGAAGCTGTGAGTGTGTGACAAAGTCACAGTTTCGCAACTTCAGATCAGGACAGTATACAGACGCTGAAAGCTGTGAGTGAGTCGCAAAGTCACAGTTTTCGCAACTCAGCATCAGCACATTAATGTAGACGCTGAAGCTGTCAGTGAGTCGCAAAGGGAAAGTTCTCGCGACAGAGCCAGTCAGATAGCTTTTCCCGACCATGAATGAAACAAACTCATCCCAGCGATTCAGCGTTCTTTTCTTCTGTTTTCACTCACTCTGGCCTATGGGCGGGCATTATCTATTTAAACCAAATCTTCTCCATCTCCAGTTCAAATTTTCCTTTTGCCTTTCTTTCCTTCTCCAAGTTGCACCAAGCCTCTCCCCGCGCCCCAAGCTTTTTTACTCACTTTTTCAAAGAGTTTCCCACATCACCACCAGCCCAAGAAGACCCCTCTCAAGATGCCCGCGCACGACGCCGCCGACAACGGACTCTCCGCGGTGGAGGCGGCCATTGCACTCTCCTCCTCGATACACGCAGAGCCGCGAGGTCGGCAGCAGCCCGCTGCCTTTGCTAGCCGCTGGCACGAGCTGGGCTTTTCCTTTACGCTTGTCAGCGCCCTCATCACATCTGTAAGTCGTTCCCCAGGTCTCTCCCCGCCCCGAGAGCATACCGTACAGCTTTGAAGGCGCAGCATCAAGACTTTCCAGAAAATGCTAATTCACAGCAAAAAATTATAGCACTACTTTATTTTCGGTTTTCAGGTTGTTCTGCCCCGACTCGCCGTCGAGCTCGACATGCCCCCCACGGTGCAAATCTGGCCCTCCAGCGCCTTCGCCCTGACCACCGGGGTCTTCTACCTGCCCTTCGACCGGCTGACCGACATGTACGGCGCCTACGATGCCTTCAACGGCGGCCTGGCCTGGCTTTGCTTCTGGAGCCTCATGACCGCTCTCAGCCACAACTACGTCGCGCTCATCGTCTTCCGCGGCTTAGCGGGCGTCGGGGCCGCCGCCTGTCTGCCCGCCAGCGCTGCACTCGTCCACACGCACTTCCCACCCATACCGATGGTGAACTTCGTCTTCCCCGTGCACAGCCCCTTCACTCCGGCGGGGTTCCTTATCGGCATGATCTTCAGCGGTTTGACGAGTCAGGACCTGGCCTGGCAGTGGTACTTTTGGATAGGTGCCATAATGCTCTTTGTCACTTTCCTGGCCGGCCTCGTTTCCATTCCGCGAGACCGTCGTAAACGGGCGCCGGACGGCCTGACCATGGATTGGGCAGGAGCCATCCTGATGCCGCTGGGGCTGATTCTGCTGGTCTATAGCATCACAGCGAGCTCCCAGGCGTCGTATCTTTGGGGGTGGCCGACTGTCACTTTCATCGCCAGCGTGGGCGTCCTCGCATTGGCTGTACACGCCGAAGGTTGGGTCGCGGACCCATTGGTTCCGCTTGATCTCTTTTCGGTACCCGGTATGAAGCAGCTCGCCGTCGGGCTCTTCTTTGCCTATGGGGCTTTTGGCATATTTTTCTTCTATGGCAGCTTCTACCTTGAGCTCGTATTAAAGCAAGTGCCTCTGTTTACAGCCATTTGGTACATTCCCATGATCATCAGCGGCCTCGTTCTCCGCGCTATTTACAAAATGACTCGCTACCGGCTTCCCGGACGTGTACTCCTTGCACTCCCTGGACTCGGCTTGGCCGCAGCCTGCATCTTTTTCATCTTCATGCCCGCAGACCCAAACCTTTGGGCTTTTGTAATGCCGGCCATGGTTGTCGCGTCCATCGGCATTGACGCAACATTTGTCATCTGCAACAGCTTCATCACAACCAATCTGCCCGCCTGCTGTCAAGGTATCGCGGGGGCCTTCATCCACAGCATATTTTTCTTGAGCGTGAGCGTCTTTCTCGGCTTCGCGAATGTGGTCGTCGCGCACACTTCCGACTTGCCCTCGAGTGAAGAGTACCCGTATGCTTTTGAACTTGCCACGTGTTTGTCAGTGGCCGGGTTGATCGTCTTTATCAGCGCGAAGAAGTTGCAGGTTGGTTAAGATGAAAGTGTTGCCGACGGTAAATGTTGTGCCAATGCCGATGGATGATGATCTTCATCTTGCTCTTCTGGTTTTCTCTTCTGGTTTTCTCTTCTGGTTTTCTGTGGTGATCTTATACAAAATGCTTCCCCCCCCCCCCCCCTGCGCAAATGGACAGCAAGGGCGAGAAAGCATGGAAGCTGCTGGAAGACGGATGCTACGTTGCGTCCTATGCAGCATGCAATGCACTGTGCTGCGGCCTAACATTTGACCCGTTGTGTGTATACTGACAGCCTGAAATACTTTACGACAGTAGGCGAATCAGTTGTACAGCAGAGGTACTGCGGCGCAGGCAAAAGTACCAGGGAGGGGTCAACTTCTGATCGCTGGCACTTGTATGAGCCTTATCGAGCAGCTTCTCGGTTCTGTTCGCGACGGGGCTCCCGCGGCCTGCTTGCTCGTTTGCGAAAAGTCAAGGGGGGGTAGGCTGCCGTATGAGGCTGTGTGATGAGACAGGTTGCTTTTGGATGAAGGCGTTGATGATCTTGCTGTACCTTCTAGTGGCACTCACGAGAATAAAAAGTTTTTTTAATATATCCTCCTTTAGTACCCTAGCCAGTCTTACATTTCAGCGTGGATGTATTTTATTTTAAAGGCCGTTTCCCTCTGTAGAGTTTGTGAATATTGAAAAGGCAGCTCGCATTTGTACTACCCCGCGAGCGCTCACCAAAATGTAGGTGGTCGCCGTGCTGTAGCTTATTCTGCATTCTTCCAGCGCACCGAACGTGTCCCATTCGTCTCCTCCACATGCAAGCTGATGAGGACGTTAGGGGAGGGGGGGGACAATGATTGCTGATCAGAGTGGTTTCTATAATGATATTCAAAACGAATTCTGTGTTTGCTGAAGTGGCTACCTACCGAGCCCTTCTCCGCTGTTCCTTCCATTCATAATACACATTGTGTGCCAAGTCCTGTAGAGAGTGCATATCCCGCGAACCTGTATGATCCAATACCAGAGCCCCTCCCGGTTGGGCATCGCTAAAGACCAAGTCTTTTCTGCCCAAACCAAAAACAAAGAAAAAAAAACGCCCGAATTCCCAAAGTAGGGTCCAAAAGGCAAGCTCAAAAACCCGTGTCTTTAATTTATATTCATTTCGCTGGCGGCCCTAGACAAAGAGGTTTCGCTTAATAGGCCGGGGCGCAAGGTTGCCTTGTGTGTCAGTTGGTCCGTGAGCGCCTTCTCCTATTTGCTTGAGCTTTTCCAACAGATGGCTAAAAAAAAATTGTTAGCAAAGCAAGGTCGGGGTTTGTAATGTGTGCCAGCGCTCACTCGATGGGAAGCAATCCTCGGCTCTCAGTAACAGCCAGCTTCATCCGGTCAACAAGCTGCTCGTGTTCTTCCAGATGCGCCGAGATGCGATCATCTAATTCATCCTCGCCGCCGCCACGCGCGATAAAGTCACAGTCTGGCTGGTCGCAGACCCATGTGCCCTGATACCCCGTCGGCATCGGATCCGGCAGCTTTTCGGCAAGAATGCTCAGCTTAATAGGCTCGTCTTCTTCATCTGCAACTTCGTCCTCGCTCGAAGCATCGGAAGACTCATTCACTAGGAGAGCACCATCAAACTCTTCGTCTTGTAAGCTTTGATCTCCGGCGTCGGCCATAGTCTCATCGTTATCTTGATCGGACCCAAAGTTTAGTTTCTTAGCCACTGATTCGGCGTCCTCATCCTCATCGTCGTCGAGAATCATGCGGGACCTTTTTTTAGTCGACTTTATGGGACGCAAGCTCGACTTACTGCCGACAGGTCGGCCAGGTCGCTTGCCTATTCTGGGAGTAAGCGGGCTTGGTGGCCGCGCAACATCTGGCTGAGCCTCGAGCTTTGTCTCTGGCCGTCGGCCGTGGAAAGGGCGCTGCTCTCTAGGTACGATGCGGTAGGGCAAGCTTTCTAGCCTCAGTGCAACAGGTGCAAACTTCTTCTTAGAAAGCTCCACAAGCCAGTCGTATACCTCCCCATTCTTATACTTCTCATGGTCGATAGTATCGAGGAGAGCAGCAGCGTTGTAATGCAAAACCTCCTCGACAGGGCGTTTATGAGAGCCCGTAGTGCTATCCCTGTATGTGGGGAATCGGTATTGGAAGTACAACTTGTTAAGGAGTCCGGATACTTTAACTCCGTTTCTGGGTGGGATGGAATCGAACGAGTTCTCGAGCGCGGCCAGAACAGATTGGAATGGCGAGTCTGCATCGGTAGCCACATGTGTAGGAGCTGAGGGCGTAGGTGGCGGTTCGGTTTGTCTGGGATGGATTGCAATAACTCTCTGCGGTGCAGCGGCACTGTTCGACTGACGGGTTGATCGTGTGTTGAACGCAGCCTCGTCAATCTCTTCGATGCTCGCGCTTTTTCGTGACAGGCTCGTGCTTGCTCTAGGCGGTGGCTCAATAAAGGATGGTGATCGTGTACGCTGGCGGGGGTTCTTTTTAGCCTTTTCGACTTTTTCAAAAAGAGCCTGCGTTTGCGTTAGTAAAGACAGTTATACATCGTGACAAAAAGCGCAGGTGACATGGGAAACGTACACCGTTCTCAGACTTCATCCACTTATAAAGAGGGGTCGATGCCCAGTCCACCAGACCATCATCCTGAAGGAATTGGGAAATGAGAAAGACGGCATGCTTTTTGCATCTCTCTACAATGTCACTATGCGTTGAACCATCGCCCACGGCGGCGGCGTACTGCAAACGAGAGAGTCAGCTGCGATGTCGACGACTGGAGGAACGCAATGCATACCTTGTGGAACATTGACGCCAGAGCATCATTCTGCGACGGCGACTTTTGTTTTTTACCACGTTTCGGTTCTTCTTTCATTTCCGTAATGATATCCACCATGCTATAGTAGAGTGTCGTTGCTTGGCACATGGTGTCGTAGGTTGCCTGGTAGGCCGGACACGGACTGAGCTCGAACCAGCCAGCGCGGCCCGACACCCAGATCTGCGGCATTGCATCTTCTGTTTCACCGACCGAGTACAGCAGACAGTGTCTTATTTCGATGGGAATCGGGGATCGTTCACGCACAAGAACTAGGAGCCACGCAGGTTAGCAGAGGGCGGTCGTGCCAGGTGATCGATTGATGGAGAGCGAAAAGCCGTACCAAGTCGCTTCTCGTCGCGGGTGTAGTGAAGGTTCCCGCGCACGATAAAGGGGCCATTAGGCACGAGGTGCAGCGCATTCTCGACCGTGGTGCCGTCGCGATTGAGGACAATGGCATCGCGCAGCTGGAAGATGGGCCAGTCGTCGTTGGGCTCCGTCTTGGGCACGGAGCGCAGGACGGACGCCTCCTGTCGCCAGTGTATAGTTCGCTCATCGACAGTATCGACGCTCGAGGTGGATGCGCGACGAGTGCGCCCAGTCATGATGCCGGGGGCGATGGCAGCATGAGCCGGGATGCGGGAGGGGTGTCGTGGCTCGTTGGTTGGTTGGTTGTGCAGCCGGGGTCGCGGGAGGGCCTGCGGTTCGCAGACTGCGCAAAAATGAATTCGATGATGAATTTGCAATACTGATGAGGTCTGTTGGGCAGCACGAGGAGGCAATGTCGTGCCTGGCGATACGTTGGAGGTCGAAATGCGAGACACGCGAAGTGACGTTTTAGTGCACAGCGGCGCTCTACGCGTCTTGGTGTAAAGTGGTGGGGCTCGGTTCACGGAAGGCACAGCGGGGTGACATAAGTTTTGTACGGTTTCACAGATCTGGCTGGTGCGGGGCGTACTGGATTTCTGTCGACGCATTGTAGAGCATTCGCTGGTGCAAAAGTCCCTTTGCAGTAACTGATATTTCCTGACAGGCCTTGGACACACACGTTTTCCCATCTTGAAAATGCAAGACCATCTCGCAAAAAGTCACATTTTCAACATAAATCTTCTTTTTTCTTGTTCTTTTTGCTGGGCTTGTAGGCGTCAGTGGCGCAAACGACCTCCCTTTTCTCAGCCTCGACTTGTCGCGGTGGCTACAGCGCAGTACCTCCCTCCCCCAACGGGCGCTGCTGTGGCTGCTGTAGTCGGCCAGCCTCTCTCTCCCACTTCTCACACCCACCTCGACGACATCCTGCCAGATGGCCCAGAGGCAAGATCGATCTGGATGGCCAATCGAACAAATATACATGGCAAAACAATACTAGATCTCCATTTCGTACCTGATATCCACACAGACATGTGTGGGCGCGACACCAGCCCCCCAGGCGATACATCACTAGCTTTCACTTTTGTGCGTCTTGTTCGTCCGAGAATGGTAGATTCTGGGACCAGATCAAATCGAAGAGGGCCCAGGTCCCATCTCCTCCATCGCCGCCTTGTTCCCGGCTGCGTTTGTGCCTTGCCCGCTATTGAAACACCGGTCGCTCTTATAGGCAAAGCCCTGGTACCGCAGGCCAGGTAGCCAAGACGCGAACAATGCACAAGCAAAGTTCTCCTAACCTAGAGCGTATTCTCCTTTCTCAGTCTTTCTAATCAATAAGCTAGACAGGACGCTTGGCTGTCCTTCCAACCCAACGAAATACACGTCAAGGCCTCGCCCGCAATTTCACCCCAACTTCCGCTGTGGCTGCTTACTTTCCGCTCCGCAAGCCTTGGCCACCGCACTGCAGGTGTTATCGCCGTGACAGTTTCGTTGCCAAGTAGTTGATCAGTAAGAACCACTCGTCGACATCTTTTTGCCACTTACTTGCCCGTTGCGTCATTGTCGCGCCATCGCTGCCCTGTGCTCTCGCCGCTGCACCTCATCCGAAACTTGCTGCTGCGAGACAGCTCCCTAGCAACTACCGAATGAGACGTTGCTCGACATTCAACCCTGTGTGTCTGTAATATAATACCACCCTACACGTTCGTCCGTCTTCGTGCGGAGGGGAGGGGGGGAGGTAAGAGCACATGTTGGCTTATGCGGCTCCTCTTGATTGCCTCCCCACTGCTACTCTTAGCCTGGAAATCTTCGGAGTTGCCTTTTCTTACCCCAAATAGCCTTGACCGAATGCGTGTTAACAAGCCTGGGGCCAATTGGAGAATTAGTTACTAGCGGCAAAGCTCGTGCCGTAAAAGCGAGGACTAATACAGCAACAGGCGCAGGGTTGTTTCTGGAGGATCTACGCTATTCGATGCATGTCTGCATGCTCATTGCTGACAGTACTTTAACACGTCTATCATGCACGTGTAGGTCACTGTTGCAGGCTATGCAGACAATTTGTCTCTCTCTTCTCATCCTTGCCTCTCCCGTCCTTGTTTTACCCAAGTGGTCAGAATTCGCGGAAATTATCAATCTCCCATTTTACGTATACCAGTCTCTCTGTCGTGCGAGAGCGTGCCTAGATCTCTGGGTTCTGTCCACTGGTAGACCCCATCATCCTTGCATGTCCCCCCTATCGTCGGCTTACAACCTGTAACGACCAAAACCCTCCGAACGCTACTTGTTCTGAATTGTTGAACCCGCCCCCGATGCGTTGAGAAGGATCCGGTACACACTTTACACTCTATGCAGGATACGTGCAGAATACCCCATGCAACAGTCTTGCCTTTGCTCAGCCTTGGATGCACGTCTTGCGGCGTCGTTGCCTCTATGCGGTCTCGCAACGGTCCGGGCCACTTCATGCACGAGGCGTGACGGATCACAACCCCCTTTTCATCATCGGGCAGTGTTTTTTTGATTCTCTCCTTTGTCTTTCCGTATCGGTGCTCTGGGACCGAGGCTTGCGCAGCGCCGGCGGCGCACCATCCCACTCGGTCGCATGCATGCATGACGTCCGCTTACGTTGGAAACATGAAAACTAAGATGGCCTGCAAGCGAGCGCCTAACCAACGTGTGTGTGTGGACGCCATTCCAGATGCATCTGCACCCCAAATGCGTAGGCTGTCCAATCGCAACCGGTATCACATCACGGTGCTGTTGTGCCCCGTTGCCCGTCCAGTCGTCGATGGGCGTGTGCTCATTGGCGGCCCAAAGAGATGCTGTTGAAACATTAGACTTTGGTACCGGCCGTATTGAACCTATACATCATCTCCCGAATAAAACTTCACAGGTTGTGCAGACTACTGGCAAGCTGTACAGAGTACTGGTAGGCTAGCAGCACCAGGGTCCTTTCCTCCGTGTAAATCATATTTAGAACCGTATACCCTGTTTCAAATGAGACTTGGGGGCCCATCTTTCACACCACCCACCATGCACAAGAGTGGCGCTCGCGCGGCCGTTGTCCGATCGAAGGCAGCTGCTGTCGCTCTCGCGCCCTCTTGTCTCACTTCTGTACAGTTGGTGGCGCCGCCAAAAAAATAAATCTGAATCCATGTTAGCAGTCTCATGATGCCGGAGGCAGAGGGCAAAAAGAAAATGATGAAAAAAGGTCGGGCAAGCCGCACTGACTGCTTGACTTGTGTGTGCGTGTTTCTGGGGCTCCTCTGTAATTAACTCGGCATTTAAACTTTCAATGTTTCGTCTTGTTCTGGCCGCGAGGCCACTTTTCCTGAGCAATGGGATACTCGATAGAAACCCTTTTTAGTAAGGGGAGGGGCGGCGGTGGCCGAACATTGTATCGGGATAGTTCTCCCTGCTCTCTCTAGCTTCCTTTTCTTCTCTCATGTTTCCATACACTCCCCTAGTGCCTTGCTGTCGAGTCAGTCAGTCAAGCCTGTACTTGGCGGGCTCGGCGTTTGGATACCTGCAAACCTCGGAGTACTCCCGCGCTGGGGTTTGTGGCATCTCTCTGGTTTTTTCATCCTCTCTGCCCCCCCCTTCCGGTCCCATCTCAAAGACAAACAGCAGCAACACCCCCGTCCACATGTACTACACTGCAGCAAACCAAGTCCAAGCCATCCGTCATATACCGGCTTTTATAGCCGGTTCTTCATTTCTTGCTGCTGCATGAGTGTGGTGAGCAGGAACGGCGCCAAGCCGGGGAGGGAAAAGGTGTGAGTGGTGCTACTTGGATGGTCAGCTTGATTAGCTTCCCAAGCTTGGTACCACCACACTACCGAGACATTTCGACACTGTTGAGGCTTACGCTACGGCCACGAAATCGCAATTTTGAATCCTTTTGTGCGACTTTGGGTTCCTACACCTAGCCTCATGGGGTGGATGGCCTCGAGGAGGAGAAGAAGTACACCAACACGGCAAGCCTTTAGCCATGACAGTGAATAAGCAAACCAGCCCAGAGCGCCCGCTATACCTACCTAGGTACCTGGAGAGCGCCACTGAGAGCGCTGCAGAGACTACAGAGACTGCCGGCGGCAGAGGCCGCCCGCTGTAGGTACCCGTAGAGACCGCCAGGTACACAGTACCCTGACAGAAATCCAGTACGCACCAGACCGGCCAGCTGCACTAAACCGTATCGAATTTATGTGACCCCGACTGAGCTGGCCGGCTGAATGTCCCGGCCTTCGCCCGCTAACTACCTGCTCCCCCCCAAATCGTCACTCATGCAGCCATGGATGTGCACAACATTCTCCAATGTCTCGCTCTTTTTGTTCCTCTTGGCCCGCTCGTCGCTCGGCTTGCGAATCCCAGCTAATAAGCGACAGGCCCGCCCATCCATCATGCAGGCTCACGCATTCAGGATGTGAGGGCAAAGGGCACAGCGCCGAGACCACCACCACCACCACCACCACCACAACCACCACCACATTCGATCCTGGTCCTCGATCCAGCGCCGCCGCGATGTCTGCAGCCTCTACTTGGTTTGCCCATCTGGCAGAGAGAGAGATGCCTCCCCTCCACCACTTCAGAAGCAGATTGCTCTATGCAACGGGTGTTTCCTCCCATCACCAAACATGCAAACATGCAAACATGCAAACAACCACCTTACTCTCGCTGCCTCGGGAAACCGGCGACCTGATCCCCCTTCGTCCCACAGCCAACCACGACACTCCCCCCATCTCATCATCTTTCTCCCGCTAGCCCTGGCGCTTACTCCATAACTAAGTGGCTACCCGGTGAGCTTCCTTCTTGTGTGCCCATTCTCAGCCCCGAATCGGGGCCCTCCACAAGTCCAGGGCCGGCATTCCTTTCCCCCCCTCCCCCCCCCCCCCCCCCTTCCATCATGGTAGTGTCGCCCTTGACTCCATACCGCTTGTCGCCTGCTCACCTCCGGCTTGCTGTTTGTGTTTGCGATGCGCCATGTGCCTTGATCCTTATCAACCAATGGGTCCGTGTAGTGCTGCCGGTGTTCGAGTTTCAAAAGGAGGGGACCCCTTTGGGCGTCAATGGACTTTGTAAGAGTATATAGTTTCTAGTTAGCCTCCTCGACCACCCAGACAACTCTCTTGCCGTAAAACGGTGCACGCCAAGTACCACACTCACCTCGACTTCAGATTGCACGGCCCTTTGTCACTCCACTTTTACCCTTCTGTGCAATTCAACCTGCCCGTAACTCTTCTCGCCATCACGAGGTTCGAAACGTCTTTTCTCAACTTCGACATACTTTCGTGCACGCCATGGCTGCCTCTAAGCGGTCCTCGGGCGAACTGCCTCTACCGCAGGACCTGAGCCACCACTTTTCTCACGTCACCAAACGACGTACACCCAGTTCCATCAAGGAATTTTACAGATTCTTCGCTATTCCGAATATCGGAAACCTTGGAGGAGGTACGCATTGTCCACCCCGTTTTCGCCGTTTGCGAGGCACACGTATTCGTAGCCGACAGGTTCGTAGTTGCTAACCCCGGGCGCTTCTTTCAGGTCTGCCCAATGACGAGCTTTTTCCGTTTGACACGCTCGAGGCGCAAACAGCAAACCCAGATCGCTACCAATGTACACCCAATCACCCCGTGTCCGCGCGACAGCACAGCCAGCCTGGCGTCCAGGAAAAGGCGCCCGAGGGCGGCTTGAACACTGCTTCCTGGCGCATCAAGGTCCCCAAGTCGACGCCTCAGGTCGACCCTCTGAAGCGCATCGACCTGTCCACGGCCCTGCAATACGGCACCGCCGGCGGCTACCCTCCGCTCCTCTCTCTGATCCGCCAGTTCACCACACAGCTGCTGCATCCTACAGTCCCCTATCAAGGCGGGCCCGGAGTCATCCTCACCTGCGGCTCCACCGACGGCTTCTCCAAGACGGTCGAGCTCATCAGCAACACCTGGAATCCCGACAGAGACCCCGTCGCGCGCCGCCCCGGCATGCTGTGCGAGCGATACGTCTACAACAATGCGCTCGCCTGCGTCGAGCCCAGAGGCATCCAGGTCGTCCCCGTCGACATTGACTCGGACGGGATGATGGGCAAAGGGCCCGGCGGCCTTGAAGATGTTCTGGAAAACTGGGACCCCCGACAGGGAGCACGCCCTCATTTTATATACTCGGTGACCATGGGCCACAACCCGACCGGTACCGTCATTTCGGTGCAGCGACGACGCGAAATTTATGCCATCTGCCAGCGCTTCGACATCATCATTGTCGAAGACGACCCGTATTGGTATCTGCAGTTTGCTTCAGCCGGGGAACGCGAGGCAGAATCCCGCGGCGAACTACCCAAGCCTGCCGTCCCTTACACACCCCCCACGCCGACTGGCTACGAGTTTCTCGATTCTCTCATTCCCTCCTTTATGAGCATCGATGTGGACGGGCGAGTTATCCGACTCGACACCTTTTCCAAAACCGTCGCGCCTGGCTGTCGCTTGGGCTGGATCACGGCTCAGCCGGCCTTTATTGAGCGATTGGAACGGTAAGCGCAGGCAGGCATCCGCCATGGCAAACGAGCGTCCACACTAACATCTGCCCAGAATTACCGAAACGACGACCCAGCAGCCCTCTGGTTTCGTGCAAGCCATGGTCGTCGAGATGCTGATGGGGCCCGGCCCCGCGCAGAAAGACAAGGTCAAGTCCTTCCACCAGCTCAGCAACAAGGACAAGGCTCACTTCCGAGGCTGGGAGCTGGACGCCTGGGTCCGGTGGCTCGAGGGACTGCGCGGCGTCTACGAGCGCCGGATGCTGCGCATGTGCTCGCTGCTCGACGAAAGCCTGTTCCAGCTGAAGCAGTCCACGCCGGTCAACGACCTCGAGTCGGACTGGGGCGTCATCACCAAGACGCGCATCATGTCGTACGACTGGCCGCGCGGTGGCATGTTCGTCTGGGTGCGCATCCACCTGGAAAACCACCCGCTGTGGCTCGCCAAGGGCACGTCGGTGCCGGTGCTCGACGGCCCGGCCCTCGGGCAGGCGCTCATGATTTTCCTCACGCACAAGCCGCAGCTCGTCATTGCTGCGCCCGGCACCATGTTTGCTGCCACGCCCCATGTCGCCAAGGAGACTGCGTGGGCATACCTGCGCCTGTGCTTTGGCACGGAGACGGAAGAAAACATTGCGCCCTGCTCGCGCCGGTTCGCGGCCGGCTTGCAGAGGTTCTGGCGCATCAAGAGCGTGGGGGAAATGGAGCGTCTCGTCGCCGAGCTCAGGTCGTCCAGCGAGCCGGATTTTGAGCTCCTGGCCAACCTGGGCTTTGAGGACGATGAGTAAAGAAACAATGTTGGCAGGGGGGCGACGGGCGACGGGCGTGAGTAAGCCCCGCGATGGCCGTGTTGGGGGCCAATAACATTTGATACCACCCAACGTCACGCACGCATTAGTTACGAGGAACGATTGTATGCATGGCACTTAGAATGAGCATTAGAATGAGCTGAAGCACTAGACGGACAAGGCATGTAGGGATTCGTCCCCAAGACAAGACTTGTTTTTATTTTTCATCACTTTAGCAAGACGTCAAATTGAGCTGCTCGACACAGAGCACACCAATAGCAAACATTGTAACAAAAGAGCTTTAATATTTTCATTTCTTTTCCATGCCTGCACTAAGACTAGAAAGAAACCATCATCATCCCATGTCCACACTGCACACCCAGTATGACAACATTTAGTTCTGCTTCTTCTGGGACTCCTCGGCAAAGACCTTGGCGTAGGGGTTGAGGCGGAGCATGACCTGCTTGTTGCGGAGCGGGTTCTTCTTCTGGACGCCGGCGCGCTTGGTGGTGGCGTCGCCCTTGGGGGCGTTGAGGGAGCTCTGGATCTCGGACGAGTTGATGAGGCGGGACAGGTCGGACTGGGAGACGACGTTGGAGGGCAGGAGGAAGTCGCGCTTGTGGCTCGAGGCCTCGGTGGTGGAGCCGTAGATGTCGTCGAGGGCCTGGAAGGCGGACGAGGTCCAGACGACGAAGCGGCCGAGGTGGCCGCCGGGGGCGAGCTGCAGCAGGTTGAGCGCGTTGACGGGGCACGTCTCGACGCCGGGGATGTTGCGGAAGCCCTTGATCAGGTCCTTGCCGTCCGTGTCCGGGTTGTACACGACGAGCGGGCCGCGGCGCTGGCGGTGGCGGCGGCCGCGGAGCTTGCCCTTGCCGGCGCGCAGCTTCTTGGAGCCCTTGACCTTGTCGAGGTCGGGGCCGGCGCCGACGGCGCGGAGCAGGGCCGTGGCGGCGGCCGTCTTGACGGCCGCGTCGGAGCCAATCACCTCGGAGTCGACGACGAGGGGCACCTCGGCGACCGTCATGATCTGGTGGCCGCGGGCCATCAGCAGAGGGGCGACGGCCGAGGCGGCGAGGGCGGAGCAGGTGGCGTAGCGCTTCTGGCCCTGGTTGATCTTGACGTGCCACTTGCGCCAGATCTTGGTGGGAGCGAACATGCGGCCGGAGCGACACATGTTACCGAAGGCGGCCTGACCGGCACGGTGAGTACCAGAGCCAGAGACACGGGGAATACGGGCAACAGCACGACCTGTGAATGTATACATTAGTCCAAGATTTTCTCCCCTCTTGAGTGTTTTGTCTGGCAACAATCCAGACGCTGGGTTCGAGCCCGCCACAAAATTCCAGTCAGAGAGCTTTTTCGTCTTCCCATATGCTCCTCCTTCTCCTCTCTCGACCGTTTTTCATTCATGGCAGCCCTCTTTTCGTCCCCCCCAGCATCTCGACCACGCCAAACAGGGAAATATCACTAACCAGTTCCCCAAGACTCAGCAGAGGTCTGGTGACCGGCCTTCTCGCTCACGGAGTACGGCTGGCGCTTGTTCTTGGCCATACCGGTGTGCACCTTCTGCACGATATCGGGGCGGATAGGGCTCGAGAAGACGGCGGGAATGGCGTGGGTAGCTCCGGTGGGAGCACCATCCTTGCCGATGATGGAGACGGTAGGTCGCGAAGACATTGTGAATGATTCTGTGGAAGAAAAAAAAAAAGAATTGTTAGTATCGAATAGGGCCCGTGTGTGATTGTGTATTCGTCGTCGTGTCTCGGGGGGTTGGGCGTACCTCGATTCGTCGAAATTTGGTGATGCAGAATACCAGGCTTGGGATAACGGGGCGGCGCAAACGACAAATTTCACCCACGAGTTTTTTTTTTGCCCTGCGCTGACCATTTTTGCGTGTTTGGTGGGCCGTGACCCTAATGGTGGGGGTATCGCTGCTGGAGTCACGTGCTTGTCTTCGCTTGACTGGGCTGTCCAGGAATGGGAAGTGAAAGTGGCTCCACCGTGCGCATCGTAAATCGATGTACTGTATTTAGGTGAAGGCGTGTAAGTGATGGAATCACAAAGGCTGTGGAGTTTGTTCCGCGAGGCATTGCTTCCGCTGCTTGGCTCATAGTTTCTCTGCCCATGTTTGCAGTCTCCGCGTGCCCACGCCTCGTCGCTCTGCAACTACCAAGCCGCTGTATGGGGAGTCATTGTGTCCCGACAGCTCTGATCGTTCCAGAAGCCTCTCGCCCAGCAAGAAGCAACCGTACCTATCATGCACAAACGCAGTAGACTTTTGATCCAGACTATAGCCAGGATGCTTCGGCCTCTACTTTTCCCTGATATCCAACTCGAGATGGAACCTTTGCTACTGCTTCTCTTCTGCGTCTTTCCCTCGCGACGGGATTTGGGTGAACTCAACGCTGCTTGGTCAAGCACGAGTTTATAACATTACAGAGAGGTTCAGGCATTCGTTCAAATCACGTTCAGGAATATCGAGGTAATTGTTGCGAGAAGGGAAAGGAGAGCAACTGCCCTCCTTGATTGTTGTCTAGTTAATTTGCTTGTCCCGTACTCGCCAGTGAGCCAATCCCCGTCATGGGCCACTTGCCAATGCGGGGACAGCCCGCGAGTACTCGCAGACAAGAACCATTGCCATCTCTCTGATTTTTTTCTGTTTTATATTTGTCCTCCTCTGACTCCTCACTCCTTCCTCTTGGGTATATCACCTTCATATTCCCTCCTTAGCGCCAGCAACAGGCAACCGCCTTGTTAGCCTATCGTCTTTCGTTCCTTGAATACCTTTGGAAACTCTTGACGCCTTGTTCAACAGCTCGTCTTCGTTTTCCAACTCCTTCATTACCCATCCGTTAAACATGAGTGATATCATCAAAAAAGGTACCATGCCCACAGCCCCCATCCTTGCCAGCTCACAACCTGGGTAAACCAAATGCCTGTCCCAATAAAAAGTGTCGAAAAAGCGCAAGACGAATGCTCATAGAGTCGGTCGAAAGAAACCACCAAAAGTCAATCAGACTTTTATCCTGGCTTAGCCATGCGCAAAAGCTCGTCAAATTCGAGCCTCAAGCAATAGGCAATTCTGCTTTTTGCCCTCCAAATGCGTGGTTCCTCTCTCGTCGTGTAGCAGCCCAAGGTGCTACCGAAAATCGCCCATCCAAGCAGGCTCGTCCACAAAATGCTTGACATCTATGCAACAGCGCAACAAATATAAAGCACAGTATTTTGTGCATTCCCTCGCGCTCATGGAAATTGTCCCAATCGGGTTGTAATCAGTCGTAGGTTCATAAGCAATGCAGCCCGGTTCGCCGTTCCGTCCATTCGCCAAAAGAGATCGTGCCAATATTGTACAATCCAACATGGCTGTATAGTTTCCTCCCCCGTCGCAAGAAAAAGTAAGATAAAAAAGAGCAAAATATGCAAACAATAGCTTGCTCATGCCCGAAATGCAAGTTCCTAAAAAACAACCCCTGCTACATCACCCACTACCAATCGCATTGGTGTGGTTGAGATTAGTTTTGGGGTTGGGCGGGACCTCGACCACGGCCTCCGCCACTGCTGCCACCACCGCCACCGCCACGACCACGATAGCCTCCACGACCACGGCCCCGTCCGCGGTTGTTGTAGTTGCCATTCTGTTGGCCCTGGGTCTGCCAGTTACCCTGTTGCTGCTGGGGTTGCTGGGGAGCCAGAGCCTGCCCTGGCTGCTGAGGAACAGCCTTGGGAAGGTTCGAGATGGGCCGAGGGATGCTCTCGGGGTTCTCGTACACGTACAGGCTCTTGTCGATGCTGGCAGGAATGGGCTGGATTTCAGTGCCCAGGTCGCGCTCAATGTTGTAGAGGTTGAAGCGATCCTCCCAGTTGATCAGGTTGATGGCAAGACCAAGATGACCATATCGACCAGAGCGACCAATTCTGTGCAGATACGTCTCGGCGTTCTTTGGGAAATCAAAGTTGATGACGACGTTGACAGCCTGGATATCGATACCACGAGTCAAGAGGTCGGAGCAAACAAGGTTGCGGCAAACGCCATTGCGGAAGTCATGGAACACACGGTTACGAGCCTGCTGTTGCATGCGTGCGTGACTGTAGAAGCACGAGTAGCCAAGTTCGGTAATTTTCTTGGCGAGGAGCTCGACTCGGTTGGTAGAGTTGCAGAAAATGATGGATTGGTTGATCTGCAGCTTGGAGAAGAGAGTGTTCAAGCAATGGACCTTCTGCTTCTCCTCTACAAAAGCGTAGTACTGTGTGATACCGCGGAGGGTGAGTTCATCCATGAGGTTGATTTCGTAAGGGCTGGTCATGTTGCGGTCGGAAAAGTCCTTGACGGACAGAGGGAAGGTGGCGGAGAAGAGCATAACTTGGCGGTCCTTGGGGTGGAACTGGAGAAGTTGCTCAATCGTGGGGGTAAATTCGGCAGACAGAAGCTTGTCGGCCTCATCCATGATGAACATGGGGCACTCGCTCAGATCAGCAACGTTCTTTCCTGCCAAATCGAGGATACGGCCCGGAGTTCCAACCACAATATGGACGGGCTCCTGAAGGCGGATGATATCGTCGCGAAGGCCGGTTCCACCAGTGGTAACCATGACATTGACACCAAGGTGCTTGCCGAGGGTCTTGCAGACCTGCGAGGTCTGCATGGCCAGTTCTCTGGTGGGGACGAGGATAAGACATTGAATCTTGTTGACTTTGGGGTTGATGCGTTCGAGGATAGGAATAACAAAGGCAGCCGTCTTGCCGGTGCCGTTCTTTGCTCGGGCGAGGACATCGCGTCCAGTCAGGGCGACAGGGATAGCTTCTTCTTGAATCGGGGAAGGTTTCTCGAAACCAGCTTCAAAGATGCCCATGAGCAGGTCTCGCTTGAGCGCAAAGTTTTCGAATTCGAGTCCCTTTGTTTTCGTAACATCCTAAAAGCGAGAACGGTTAGCCGGTCGCTATTGCATGGCGATGACAGCCCGAGGCCGGGTCGCGTATGTAGGGCGGTGGGAGAGCAGCACGAACCTCTGTTTGTTGTCTGTTATCCTTGGCGGGAATATTCAAGCTCTTCTTCCAATCATCGCCTGTAACAGGCGAGGAGCTATCACTGCTGTAGCGAGAAGAGATGTTAGCCGGAGCTGCAGAGCGATCGTGCTGCATGGGTCAGGTAGGATCGGACCTAATCTGAGTGCTTCTCAGCTTATCCACTAGTTGATCTGTCATCGTGCCGTGAGCTGCCGGCGGGCAGTGTATATATATCAATGGTTATGAGAGAGGAAATGGTCTTTTTGTGACGGTAAGCCAGTGCAAATGGAGCTGGCCCTCGTAGTGCGGATGCGGTTCGTTGAGTGTGCGTGTTTGAAGGGAGGTTCGCCGTTGGGAATTTTTTTCCGCCTCGGATGTTTGGGCGGAAAAAGGCAAGCGTGGGCGTGCGGAATTGAAAGTCTGGTAGGGGTGCAAAAGAAGATCGAATGGCGATTCTCCTTTGAAATTGGCTACACGGGTGCTGGTTAGGCCCTGAATTCGTGCGAGGAGGTGTAAAGTGTAGAGGTTGGAGAGGAGGTTGTGGTGAGATGTTGCTGGCGAGGAAGGTTCCAGGTAGCTGGAAGCGGTTGGAACATGAGTGGTCTGAACCAGCCTAACAATCGGGCCAATGGGTCACGTGAACGCGGGGTTGCCGTACTACGGACCTGGAGCTTCAGCGGGTGAATTGGGCCGAGGAGAGAAGGCACAAGATAGCATGAGGCGATTGGGATATGGGCGCTGTAATTCGAGAGATAAGTTGTTGATGGTGTTCCGCAATGCCATGGTTCGTCGGTCATCTTTATGGTGACGATGGTGAAGGGTGGTACATCTAGAGTCACCACTTAGCGCCCTGGGCGACGCCAACCCCTGGCCACCTTGCAACCTTGCAGGATATGCAGCAAACAACGCGAGCACGGATTCATATTCGTTTGATATGTATTCTTTCGGTCAATTTGATGGATTCAACACAAGGCACAGTGAGGTGGAGAAGGGAATTGGAATTGGGGGCTGAAATCTCACCTCACACGAATGAAGCAAACAAAGCACAGATCCCAGGTTCATTGGATAGCAATGTATACTCTATGCAGAGTCTATCGAATGCAAAACGACGCAATTGACAATGGAGGCTAAGCTCCCTGGCGCACGAGACATGCAGCAAATAAAATGAGTATCGTTATTTGTGCCACCTCGGTACCTTGATTTCGGCAAAGGTCACGTAGGATTATAATTCATTTTCTTTTACTTGAAGTGTATTCTTTGCAAATTCTATAGATGCAGTGTAAAGTAAAATTTATAACAAAAGAGAAAAGTGAAATGGGGGATGATTATCCTATCCCCAGATATGCATGTACTCATACAGACTCGGCAAGCCCTGGTCATACTACGCCCTCATACGCCCCCCCTGAAATCAAACACACACGAAAACTTTTTTTGCGCCCCCCCATCATTTACAGCTTCATGCCCATGGCCTTGGCCACACGCATGCTCTGCCTCATGCTGAGATCGAGCATAATCTCCTCGCTGCCGCCGGGGATGGCGTAGGCGCGGACGTCGCGGTACAGGCGCTCGACCTTGGCGCCCTGGCCGCCGCGCGAGTATGACAGGCCGCCAAAGATCTGGCTGGCCTCGCGGGCGCAAAACTCAAAGGTGAGGGTGGACTGGGCCTTGAGGCCGGCAATGGGCCCGCCGAGGCGCAGCATGGCCTCGGTCTCGGGCATGCGCTCGCACTGGTAGACGACGTTTTCGAGCCAGTTGTACGAGGCCTCGACCTGGCGGGCCATGTGCGCGAGCTTCATGCGGATGACGGGGTGGTCGATGAGCTTCTTGCCAAACGTGCGGCGCTTGTTGGCGTACTTGACCGACTCCTCAAACAGCACGCGCGAGAAGCGCAGCGACTGGATGATGATGCCGATGCGCTCGTGGTTAAAGTTGGACATGATGACGCGGAAGCCCTGGTTCTGCTTGCCGAGCAGGTTCTCGACGGGCACCTTGACGTCCTCAAACGTCACGTACGTGGTGCCCGAGGACCACACGCCCTGGCAGTCCATGCGGCGGGTGCTGACGCCCTCGGTGCGCTCAATCAGCAGCAGCGAGACGCCGTTCATGCCGGGCCCGCCCGTGCGGACCGCCGTCGTGAAGTAGTCGGCCCAGATGCCGTTGGTGATCCACTTCTTCTCGCCGTTGACGATGAAGTGCTTGCCGTCCTCGCTCAGCTTGGCCTCGCACGTCAGGTTGGCGACGTCGGAGCCGGCGTCGGGCTCGGTGATGGCGAGGCAGATGCGCTTGTCGCCGCTCAGCAGGCCCGGCAGCACGCGGTCCTTGAGCGCCTGCTGGCCAAACTTCATGACGGGCGGCGCGCCGATGCCGTAGCCGCCAATCAGGTTCCAGATGAAGCCGCCCGAGCCCGTGCGGCACAGCTCGTCGGTCAGCAGCATCTCGTGGAAGAGATCCCACTTCTCGGGCGCCACCGACTTGACGCCGCTGGCGTACTCGGTCGGGTACTTGACGCCCAGCAGGCCGGCCAGGTAGCCGCGGCGGCCCATCTCCTTGTAAATCTCCTCGGGCACGCGCTTGGCCTCGTCCCACTCGGTCACGTTGGGCTCGAGCTCATTGTCCACCCACTCGCGGACCTCGGCGCGGAGGGCCGCGTGCGTCTCGTTAAAGTACGGCGAGTGCTGGCCCTGGTACCAGCCGGGGTCGCTAAACGGGATCTGGTCGCCAAAGGGCTCGAGGGCGTCGGCGTTTTCCTCGTCGGAGCTGGCGCGCGACACCTCCTTCTGGGTGGCGGCGACCGTCTTCGGGGACGGCTCTGCGACGGGCTCCGGCGCTGGCGCTGGCTTGGGCTTGGTGTCGAGGGAGCCGACGTGCAGGCGGCCGTGCCACTTCTTCAGGATGCCCTCGTTGTGGTACTTCCAGAACTGCTTGGAGGCGTCCTTGCCGCCGACGCGCTGGAGAATCTTCTTGCCGCCGGGGTGGTCGTCCTGGAACTTGGTGACATCGTAGACGTCGCCGTCGACAATGATGTAGAGGTTGTCGGCCTTGTTGTGCGTGGCGACGTCGCTGACGGTAAATGTCTTGGACATGGTGTCTGTGGTGTGAGGAAACAGACTCTGTGTGAGGGGGGTATATAGAAGGGAGAAAGGTAATGAGGGAAAAAAGGAAAAAAAGAGGTGAGTGAAGATGGAGGGTGGGAAGCGGGAAGGTTTTGTAGAATGATTAGAAAAGAGTGGCCTGTGAGTGAACAATGCGGAGGCCTTCAAACCCGGGGTATGGAAACTCGGAGCACGGGGTCCAGCTTACATATTTGGACAGTAAGAAACTCGGCTTGGAGACGATTGCTTTTAGCTCGAGGTTGGCTGCTCGTGTCAATCACATGCCACTATGACGGAACCAGCGGGCGCGTCCATCTTAGTGCGCAGCCAGCTTCCCAGCATTGCACCTGTATTATACCAATAGTTAAATCTGCGCCGGAGACAGCTGACCCTTGATGATGGCTATTATATAATGCTATCCGCAGCCAGAACAGCAGCACTTCCTGTGAACAGCCATTTGACCCCAAATTGCCTCAAACTGAGCTGGGGCGAGGCATCATGACGGGCGCATTTCCCGACATGACTCTGGAATGCGCCTGTGACGCCCCAGGACTGTGGTCCGAGCAGTTGTAACCCGGCCGCTATGAGTGGTCCAGCGCCGACCCTGTGTCTCACCCGGAAGCAGCCTGCGGCTCTGCTGGCATGTTTGCATGTGAAGGCCGATGGCACCACCCACCTGATTAGCGTCCCGCTTCAGCCATTGGCTTTGGGGCCAATCTAGTGTCACATTCATGCTTTGCCTGGGTGTGGGTTTCTGGGGGCATGGGGGGCAAGATGCCGAGGCTTTTTGCGAAAAACCCACGCGGAAACCACCAACGGCCAGCGCACATGTATGTGGACATGGGGTCGACAAGATGCGATATGCAGGGCAGATGACTGGCTCGTTACTCAGTAAAGAGAGATGGAGAGTACCGCCGACCGGGCCAGCCATCAACTGACCTGACCCTTTTGGGAAACCATGTCCGGTAACCCACCCGAGAGCTCCGGGGGGGGCTGCACTAACAGCCGGCACCGGCCGCCCACCGCCACGGGTCATGCCCTGGACCCAAGATTGGGGGAAAGTCCGCTCGAGTTGAACTGCTGCAGAAGTCTTGAATAGCAGCTGATTGTGGAGGTTTTCCGAAGCTATACCAGTCAAAGTGGTTGCGGGCCTATTCACAACTCACATAACACGCAGCTACATCCCGCCATCCCAGCGGCGATCGGCAGCTTTGAACTATTCAAAATGCACCGATCCCCATACTATTATACAGTCAAAGCAGCATGGAATTACAGTACGGGCCGCGGGATCTAGCAATGTCGCTTCTAGTCGGCACCACATGCACTCAATATATCGACATGAACGATGCCTGCATCGCGGCGATGCCACCAAGCAAATACTAATTTCACAGAAATAAACCATTCATGCAAAGCTACATACAGGCCATGCCCTCGGCTGTCCCTCTAATCCCGAACTCTTGTTGCGCCATGTTGTCCGAACAGCAAAATCCCAAAATCCCATGAAAGCAATAATCCCCCACACTGTGTTTTCTCTTCCTCCATCCAGCCATTTCCCTACACTTAGGTTCCTCGCGGCTTGCCCTTGCTGGCCGCCTTGACCTTCTTGTCCTGCTTCTGCTTCTTCTTCTTTTCCTCATTCTTCTCGTCCAGCTTGCGCTTGTGCGCCGCCTTCTCCGCGTCCGTCTTGGGCATCACCTTGAAGAAGCCCTCGAGGCGCGCCTGCTGCGAGCTCTTGAGGTTCTTCTCCAGGCGCGCGCCGCCGCTGCGCACGCGGTCCTCGGAGAAGCCCTTCTCCGTCACCAGGAACTGCACCAGCCCGTCCATGTCGGGCTTGTCCCACTTGACGTCGCACAGCGGGTCGTCGGCGGCGCGCACGTCGGGCGTGAAGAAGAGGTCGCGCGCGTCCTCGTACGGCCAGTCCTCGGGGATGACGTACTTTTTCTTCGAGTCGTTCTCCATGGCCTCGACCACTTTCTCGAGGCTGCCGTATTCGCGAATGAGCTTGAGCGCCGTCGTGGGGCCGACTTTGGGGATGGGGTCGAGATAATCGCAACCGAGCAGAATGCAGAGATCGACAAACTAAAAACAGCATGTTGGCAACGATAAACTAGCGTAGAGGAGATGCGACTGTGAATGGGTGTACCTGTTTTCGCTCCATGTTCAGCCCCTCGAGCACCTTGTCCAGGTGAATCTCCTGAATGGGCTCCTTGCGCTGCTCGCTAAACGTCAAATGTCGCAGCAGAATCGGCGAGTCAAAGCACAGCGTATCCATATCCTCACTCGCTGCCGCATACACCTTGTCCGCCTTGGCCAGCACCGCACACTGCGCCTCGGCCTCGGTCGGCGCGATAATGTACGGGATGCCCATGAGCTTGAGCAGGCGCTGGCACTCGGCATTGTGCTCGCGCGTGACGCGGACGGTGCGACGCGAGAACTTCTCAATGTCCTCGGCCGTGCCCGTCTCCTTGGCCTCTTCCAACCCCTCCAGGGCCGTCTGCTTGCGCTGGAAACGCTTGGCCAGCTCGCCGGACTTGAGCTTGGGCGGGGCGCCATCAAAGACGTACAGCGGCTTGATACCATTGTCCACCATGCGTAGCGTGCGGTAAAACATGCCCATCAGATGTGATGTCGTCTCGCCCGTGTCGTTCATGAGCTGCTGGCCGTCGGAGCGCACGGCGATGAGGAAGCTGTAGATGCTCATCGACGCATCCTATTCGTAGAATTGTTCTGATTAGCTTCAAAGTCACAGGCTGGTAAGCTAGAGGCGATGGGAACGTACAATAGCAACTTTGCGGCCAAAGTGTTGCTTGATTTCGCCTTCCTTGATAGCCTCCGGAGCTTCATCCTTGATGATTTGGAAAAGCTGTTTGATACCCATGATGGCAGCTGAATATTCGAAGTTTCCTCCGCTGATATCTTCGCAAGTCGGATCTTCCGTAGAATTCAAAGGAAGACAAAAGTGTCTGATTAAATTGCAGTCGCAGAAAAAAGTTGAAGCTTGGCCCTGCAAACGAAAGGTTGTAACGCGTAGTGCGCGTGTCGCGGGGGCCAGCTTTAAGTGGTTCCACTTTTCTCGCGACCCTTCAATGGCCACTTTGGGAGCAACTCACAGACTTCTACCCAGGATGCATAAAGTAGTACCGTTTGATTTTGTGTCTATTTTACTACATGTACAGGAAAATGTATCACTGGAGCGTTGCCAAAGTCGACATGGATCAATAGGCCCTACCGCACCAGAGCTCCGCCAGTCTAGGAAAGGCTTCATAGCTCGTACGGCAAGTTGTGCTGCCAAGTCGACCTGGTGGCGTATAAGACGGGCTTCTACTTCCACTACCTCATCCCACCGCGTAGAAAGCCCGTGCTCCAGTGATTCAAGAAACATCTTTGATATACCGCTCGGAATACAGAGTCGTCAAGGATTGATCTCGCCTTGCGCTCCACCTGGCCGTGCGGAAGAGGGGAAAATCTACACTGCATGCAATCATTCACGTCGACGTCAACTCGGCCGCGTCTCATTTGTGCTCTTCGTGGGAAAGGGTATCGTACAGTTGTCCTTTGACTAACCACCTGAAAACATTCATACATTTCTTTTGCACGCCCACCGTGTCCGCCTTGTCCAAATGCGTTCCGTTTGGCCCATTCTATTAATCCTCAAAAAACACCCTCTTTCGGCCATTTGTCGGCGTGCCATTCAATGACTCCAATGCTTGGTCGATTTCCATGATGCCCAGCATCTCAGCCTCGACATCACGCGAAATGTCCCCCGTCTCGTCCGCCGCCGCGCTGAGCGTGTTGGCGAAGTCAAACCCAACGCGCGGCCGCGACGCTAGGGTCGGAGAGGCCTCGTCCATGTCGTGATCCTGGTCGAAGGAGACCGCCGACTTCAGACGCAGCGTCCCGGCCTTGGCTGTGCTGAGGTTAAAAGATAGCTTTTGCGAGGCTTTGTTCTTCTCGCCATGCACGATGATGGCATTCGGGCGCTCCTTGGAGAAGAGGCGTCTAGGTCGATACAGCGCAAGGTTCTTGTTGCCGCTTTCGTCGCCGTCTCGGGCAATGACAAGTCTGGATTCACCGCGTATCACCACCTCAACAGCCATGCTGCCATCAACGACCGAAGCAGAGCACTGGGTCGTGATGAGGTCGACACCGCAGCATGGCTCTCCAAGCAAGCCAGTAGCCAAGTCAGCGAGCTTGACCATTCGCGTGGGCGGACCACCGCTGAACAGGTTTACGCCACCACCAGATCCCTTGTTCAGCTGCGATTCCCAGAACCGGGAGATGTGAGGCACCACACAAACATGCTCCAGGCCGCCGACCCACAGAACCAGGGCCTCATCCTGGGAAGACTTCTTGAGCGACGAAATCGTCGCCGTTCGGACGCCGCCGTGTACCGCAGCTAGTCTTTCCAGTGTGTTTGTAGAGCTCAGTGAAGCAGTCGCCTGCTTGCGCGTGTGCGGCGTCATGGGCGCAAACTCGCCCTGCTGGTTCTCCTTCTGTTGGTTGGCGACGCTGCGCAGAGAGCCTGTGCCTTCGACATATCCCGATATGCTAAACGCCGTCAGAGCTGCACCGCGCACACCAGACTTAAGTTTTGTCGACATGGCCGCGCCCGCAGACAGCGGGCTCACACCATCGATATCCCAGATCCCCCACATGCCATCGGCAAGCAGCACAAAAACTGCTTGGCCTCTTGCAATCCAGGCAGCATCCAGAATCGGTTTCCTTGCGGATGATGGTTTCACAAATGGCTGATATAGAGAGAGGAGCCACGAACCCTGGCCGGGGAATGGGCCAGTAGCGTCGGGGTCGTTGGGTATAGAAGCAGCAGCGTAGTCGTAAATTCGGGTGGCATCGGTGACGGATACCGTAAGGAGCTGCGTGCCGTGGGTGGGGTTGAAGGCAATACTCTTTAGCGGGTTAGGCAGGTATTCGGTCTGGAAAGCCTCCAGCGGTCGGTCGGCCTTTGCATTCAGCGAAACGTCCCACAGCCGCAGGACACCAGAGGCCTGGCTGCTGTGTGCCGCCACGATGAGACGAGGCGGGCTCGCCGGTTTTGCGGACGAGGATGTCCTCGCGAGTGCAATGGCAAGCCCATCACTAGGTCTCGTCTGGCCGCCCAGCGCAATGAGGGACTCGCCCCACGCGCCGGAGCCAGCCTGCCCGGCCAACAGATCGATGCGCAGCTCGGGGCGCGCCTTGCTCTCCGGCGACGGCGGCGTGCTCGGCAGCGTTATCACGTACGCGTCGTTGCTAGCACACGACACGGCAAAGACGAGCTTGTCGCCGAGCAGCGAAGCGCCTGTGGCAGCGCCGTCGGCCGTGTTAGGGCTGTCGGGCAGCACGGCCACATGCAGCACCGATGTGCCGAGCGTGAGGTCGAGGGTCTGGATAATTTCGGGGTATGGTCCTTCTTCGGTCGAGGCCTCAAACTCGGGCTTGTCCACAAACGCAGCGCCGCTGGTCGTCTTGGCGGCCGGCTCTTCGTCGTCCGAGTCGATGAGCATGACGCCGGCGTCGGCAGAGCCTCCATTCTGGTGCTGCTTTGCGGGCTCCGGTTTATGGGGGGGCTTGAAGCGACGGCCGCCGCGCCAGACGATGGTCGCACCGGTTTCGTGGCCATAGATTAGAATGGTCGCTCCTTGAGGTGACGGGGTCGGGTATGTCTGGACATCGTGTATCCGTCGGGAGAGGTTGTATCTATTGTTAATCACGAGTCAGTATTATGTCTTTGTTTGCATCGCGTCAATTATCAGTCTCGCAGGTCATGTGTCCTTACGTGAGGAGAGTATTTTGTGTGGTGCGTCGTATGCGCGGAGCAGTTGAAGAGGTCATTGTGAAAGCAATCTGCTCGGGCGCGCAGACCCAGCACGAAAACTCGTGGCAGGTGTTTGCTCAGAGAAATTTCAATGTCAAATTCGTTGACTGATATGGAGAACAAGGATTTTGTGGTGAATGCAGCAGAAATGCTTCGGCTTGGTTTGCGTTTGCAGCTCAGATATTGTTCCACCAGTTGTCGCACAAGCATAGCATAGCTTTTTGCTTGACGCTTGACGCGTTGCTGCGAGGAGCTCTTGCTCAGCGCGTCACGTGATGCCTGTCCAAGCCTACCCTGCACCAAATTAACTGCCACGGTTTTCCCATTTTTTTCTCATAATGCCGTCTTCAGCTCTGTCTATGTTGGTGGTATGACCATTGACGATAATCCTTACGAGTGATACATTCTCCGCGTTATGGAAACTGCCAGCCTTGTGTCAACTGGGGTGCTGTGGAAAATACGAATACAACTGCTGCGGAGGCCAACTACCAACCACACATCCAACCAACATTACAACCTCTCAACATCAATTCCACACCATTAAAATAAAGCAAGAGACGTATCAATATAATCAATTACCCGACGACGTCCATTACTACATGTGTAGCTCGGTTCAATCACATGTTGCTCTTCTATAGGCAGCATATCCGTCGCGGTGCGCGCTTGGGACAGTGGAGCCCCCGCGCCGCGTGTAAGTGATGACGGGCTGTCCATCAACACCATCGGCTCAGACTCCTCCATCTACGGCTCAGCATCATTCCCCGCGTTGACATCATGGGGCCCTAGCTCCAGCCTCAGCTGTTTTCTCCGATTCAAGATTCGCCACTCCTCATACAGCCTACCGTCCACAAACGCCTCCCTCTGGTTGATCCTGTAATCATAGAGCGGCGCCCACTTGAGTCGGGGGCAAAACACCACATCTTCAGTCGGACGCTCCCGTCCGAGCCGTAGTTTCTGCAGATGCACGTACCCCGTGGCCCCGGCGCCGCACTCGCGATCCAGGTGCGCACTGGCCGCCTTCCAAAGGTCCAGGCTGCAATTCCGGTCGGAGCCCCAGGTGCACATGTAGATGGTCGTCTTGCTCGACGTGCTCAGGTACATGTGTTCCCAGGGCATCTTCCAGCGGTTGCAAAAGTGGTGCAAGTTCCGCGAGGCGCGCTGTTCCTCGTAGGGGTCAATCGTCCCCCCCGTGCACTGCGTATCACTGAACCAGCTGGCGGAGTCCGTGATGGGCTTCCCCTGCTCGGGCAAGCGTGGCCATAGCCACTTCGCTTCCGGCGCAATATTCATTATAGTCAGGGCCCTTTCTAGGCCGAAGGCAATGTCCACACGGCTGCCGTTCTTGTCGAACTCGATCTCACCCGTAAGTTCATCGTCGATCTGCTCGCGAGTATCTTCATCGACAACGACGGTTGGTCCCGGGTGTGGCGTCTCCCACGGAGACAGGGTCCTAGTTCCGTTAGAAGTACGGTCGCTAGCTGGTGCGGTTGCTTCTGTGTGTGTTGTGTATACGGGGGCGGCATAGTGGCTCCTGTTTGATGGATTGCCAGTAGCAGTAGAGCCCGTAGGCCCATTAGTAACTTGCGCACTAGTGGCGCTTTGATAAGAAGTTGATCTGGAAGACTGGCTTTCCAGTGTGGCGTAAATATGCGAGGATGTGCTTGTAGGCGACACGTCTGTCGCTGTACTTTTCGCTAAGGCGTATGCGGTGGTGGTGACATCAATGGTGGTTGGTGGTACCTTGGAGGATACATACTCGGTACTGGTACCAGTGCCCTGGTCATCGCATTTGCCGAGGACTGCCACTCCTAGCAGAAGGGCTGCGAAGGTAGGCTTCATGATGATCCGTGTCGTGAAAGGAAGAGAAGGAAGAGAAGGAAGAGAAGGAAGAGAAGGAAGAGAAGGAAGAGAAGGAAGAGAAGGAAGAGAAGGAAGAGAAGGAAGAGAAGGAAGAGAAGGAAAAAAAAACACCCAGAGGAATAAAAGGAAGAGAACAGACAATATATCAGAGGAATAAACTAGTGGACAATGAAAACTTTGTAACCTGTTGGGCGAACTTTGATTTCTTGCAAAAGTTCGGGTGCGGCGCCGGCATAGGTAGCGGCTGTTATTAGCTGCACATGGTTGCAGCCACACGATAGTGCTTTTGTCATCACCATGGCCAGGAATCCAGAGCCACATGGGCGGGTATGCTGCGTTATATTCGTCTTTTATTTCTGTCGCGTAGTTGCTAGATACATCCCAAAGCTTCCCACTGCCCCATGCTAGAAAACACAAAACACAAAAACAAACGAAAGTCAGACCACAGTGACGAACAGAGATGGTGCAGTCAAGTACCAAATCGCACATGTGACCGCGTCTGGCTTTTTCTATATCCCAACGTGCCAATCTCGTTGGCACTATACCAGGCGTTTCCACAATGGTACAGGTCCATCTCCACATCGTCGCGGTGAAGAGGCCAAAATAAAAAAAATAAAAAAGATAAGCAAAATTGTAAGGAGTGACGAAACGCCGCCTGATCATCGACCATTGGATCCACCAATGGGCATAAGCAGCAAAACCTTTGAACGCCGTGAATGCCAGTGACAAGATTGAAAAGAAGAGAGGTTGAGGTATTATACGGGAGGCATCTGCTCGTGGTGACGTTACGAGGGTGAGCTTATGCGTTGGTGACCTATTGAGAAGAAATTAGTTAGCAGCGCAACTGGCAGTCCGGGGCTCGAGGCAACGTACTCTGAGGATCTTGCGAGAGTAATCCTGGTTATCGGCTATGCTGCCGTCGCTCAGACGACGGTGAGCCAGGGCAGGGTCAAGACGCGAGTCGGTGATGGAAATGCCGCCAGAGGTGCTGGGAGGCTTGGATCCGCTGATGAAGGCATTGACAGCGGCATTGCGGCGGTGCTCCTCCTCAATCTCGGCGTTGCGCTTTCGGCGAATGAAGAAGATGATGGCACCGATGATGGCGGCAGCGACCACAACACCAACGACGACACCGGCGGCAATAGCAGCGGTGTTGGGACCGCCACCAGATTTTTCAGGCTTTCCAGTGCTAGCGGCCGGTGAGCCCGTTCCTGTAGCGGCGGACGTTGATGCCGTCGAGGAACTGCCCTGCGTGGGTGCCGAAGAGGACGACGAAGAAGACGAAGACGAGGATGAATCGCTGTAGTAGTCGGGAGACAGGTTGCTGCCCAGGTTGTAAACCGAGTAGGCGTCTTTGAGACCACCGCACATCTCCTGGTCGAAACCATTGCAGGGGTAATTGCACGTCGTGAGATCAGTTTTATCGTTCTGGGGTGGGTAAACATAACCACAGTAGCATTTCTGAGGCGCGATGGCGGCAACTGGCATGCTTTTGGCTTTGCAAGCCTCGCCGCACTTGCCGCTGGAGAGATACGTGGGGGCGACATCCACGCTGGTCATGTTGCCTAGACTCGAAAAGCAGCCCTGGAGCGTGGAGGCGCCGGTTCGGGGCATGGCGGTTTCAACAGCAGGCATGGGAGCGCGAGCATGGTGCAAGTTGGAGTGGGCGTTGGCGAAGGCGCCAGCGGCAGCCATGACGGGCAGGGCAAGACTGATTGAAGACTTCATCTTGGTCGAACGTGAAGGAGCAATGTACGAGAGAAAGGCAGCCGCTCAAGTGGACGAGGGCAGAGAGAGGGAAAGGCGTCGCGTCGGGGTCGGCCTGCTCTGAGTTCACGATCGGTCAGGGCGCGATTGGATTCGATTCAAGCTCTGTGTCGGAGCGGGCGGCGTGTGCACAAAGAACGACTGCTGGAGAGCCAAGTCGAACCAAAGGGGCGGCTATCCGTTTCGAGATGTTTGCAAGACCGCTGTGTATTTGCTAGAGATGCGTCCTGCTTCCAGCGTCACTTTCGAGAACAATGGTCGATGTTTGTCGTTCAGGAGCGGGAAAAAGGGGCCGACAGCGTCGAGCGGTTATCGAAACGAGAAAAATGCCGACAAGACAAGTCAAAGGAAAAAAAAAAGAGGTTAGATTGAAGAAGAGAGGAATGATCCAGGTGAACAACGAGTGATGGATCAAGGGAAAGAAGTGAGCGACATTGACAACGGGGAAGACGAGCGCTGGAACGGAGAACGAGTGACCTGAGGGCGTTTGGTTGTTTTGTTGAAAGGGGAGGAGGTGAGTGAGCGATGGGGGGGTGGGCAAAGGCGCGAGAGGCAGGACAATTTTTCGAGGGGGGTGGGTACAGCCTACTGGTACAGCCACTAGAGTCAGGTACAAAGAAGCAAGGGCCAGGGGGGGATAGCATGCCCAAGCATCGCTGAAATTGGACAGTGTAAAGGGCACTGTGGTGGATGGATATGTGGCTGCGGTACCTGCCCGCGCGGTCCGTCCAGGTACCAGCCCAGGGCTTTTTGAATGTGCGCTACGAGAAGAGGACCGCAGAGCAACACCACCAGCACTAGCAAAATTGGATACAGGGACAGGTCCAGAACACGAAGCGGCTCCTCCAGTGGCTGTCCACTGCAATGGGCCAGTACTTCGTCCCCAAGGTACATTGGTGTGGTAAGTACCTGATGTTGACTGTTTCCAGCGTGTGAGGACCCCTCGCCGGCGCGGTGCCTTGGAAGCTCCAGCGCCCAGCTGCCCCTGACATGCGCTACGGGGCTCCCCAGTCTGGGTACTCGGGGCCAAGCACGCCAGCCAATGTTCTGTCACGGCGGCAGGAATGCCACGCGCCAATTGGTCACGCTGAGGGTTGGCATTGGCAAGGTCTCGGTCACCAGCGGAGCCGAGAGGACCTGACTGTAGCATGGCTGTTGCAGCACAACGCAAGGTACTTTTACCACGCTACAGCGCGCTTTCTAGATCGCGGATGCAGGAACCAACGCGAGCCAAAATTTGCGTGAACTAATCCATAGTTCCTTTTCTTTTGTCATCAAATCCTTCCAGAGGCGCCTTGTTGATGGCAGAGGGTGGGGATGGGCCGCGTACTCTATTCGATGCACATGGGGGGGCTGCGCACAGTGCGTCACCAGCGATCACAAGCAACGTGTGGTTGCACCACCACACCATGAAATGCCAACTGCAGGTCCAAACCACTGCTACACCTTTGAGCCCGCTTCAGGTACCGAGCGAGCGAGCGCTGATCCTAGGACTCGACGTTTCGCGAGCACAGTGCCAGCTCCTGGACCATCCATCACCCTACTACCAGTAGCCTCGCGACGGCGCGAAAGCGACTCACCCAAGCGTAAATGCTATCGGCACTGACACGTATCTATTGACCTAAATAGCTATCTTTCCATCTACCACACAGTCTTTCGGCTTTCACCACCTTGAGGCACTGGCCATTTCCACCGGCTCCACCGCAATTAAAACGCTGCAACGCTCCGCCCTCGGTCTTGTTTGCTAATAATACACTCCCGCATTATACCAAAATTTTAAAAACAGATCTTGTTCCTCTTCTTGGCTGTCCGTATTAAAAATAAATAGACCGCACAGCCCCCTCCGAAGCATCATACGGTGGCGCCTGGGTTCCGGCGTTGGCGTTGGCGTTGGGCATTTGCGTGCAAGCCTGGCAACCTGGGGACATTTGTCTGCATGGCAGGGATCGGCACAGGTGATCAGTCTGGCACGGTGTCACACGGTGACACCCAGCGCGTATGTACCAACACCGCTATTTGTCCCTCCCGATGTGAACAAACGGCTGCCTACCTTCAATATCAAATTTATTAATGAACCTGGCCTGATTATGCGCTGTCTTGCCGCTCAGCTTGCACCGTCCGCCCACAGCTTGCAAGCCCGTACTTGCTACACGCAATCTTAGCAATCTTACTGTACCGAAATGCACGCCAAAATCCTCTCAGCGTTGTTAAGGAAAAAAAAAAAAAAAAAAAAAAAAAAACGCTGCTTCAGACGCACACTTCCTGCCGTCTATTCCCTGAACTTTTCTGAAACGCGCTATTTTGCCGGCGGCACACCCGTTAATCATTCAGGCACAAAAGCTTGTTTCCCTCACCGGCATCGGGCTGCACGCACCCCCCGGACATTGAGCAGCCGAATTGTGCGTGGGGTTTTATGAAGCAGAGCATTAATACTAGCTTAATTGCGGCTTCATAGCGATGTGCACGCGATCGACGGTATTTTATGCAACCCCTGACCCCTTCCTCCGGCATCAACTGGCACAAATTTGGCGACACCACCAGTCGTCGCGCACAGTGCCCTTGCCACGCTCACTGTGCTGTCGGGCCTCTCAATGGCGCCTGTCGCTGGCACGAAACTGCCTCCTATCAGCACCAATGTCGCAGACCTGAGACAGCTTTCTTGACACGCTTCGTCGACACCTGGGGCGTCTCTCGCGTCTTCACGCTGGGGCATGTAACCGACAGGCTCAATTGTGAGGTCATTGTAATTCACACTATTGTCAGCAGCATCGACTCGTCGCGAGCGTGGCATGCAATGCACAATATTCACAGCCGAGCCCACCGTCTGTTTTGCAAGATCCCGGATAATTTAATTGATAATGGCTCGTTTCTCCCCGCATCTACCGGCCTGCTCCTGACTCGACTGCCTTCCTCACAAGTCTCACAGTATTTTACGCGAGGCAAATCGTGAAAAGGTCCGACATTGTGCAAGACCTGCCCCTGCGCTGTCTTGTATCCCATCACAAGTAATGTCGCTACCGACCCAAAAGACAGACCGTATGCCGGTTTATGAGCCATCTATTTAGACAGTGGATCATGGCAAAGGCTTTGGTCTGCCTTTGCACCTTGGCAGAGTGAATACGAGCGGCCTGCACTGCCTCGCAATGATATTACTACGTGAACAAACGTATTAATAGTCCACAGGGCAACCAATAGCCAAGACTGGCCGTAATTGCTGCCCAGGAACTATATTTACCAGCCCTGCGGCCGCCGAGGAGCTCAGCGCCGATTCCGAGTCCATCTCAGACCGGAGCAAGTCGGCCTAGGAAAAAGGAAGCAACATGGCGAATAGAGGAGGCTCAAAACGGTCCGCAACCGGCAAGCCGCACGGCACGTTGAGGGGTTGTCTCTTGTTCCAAGAATAATAATTCCTTTGTTCCGTGATCGCCTGCCGCGTCTGAGACCTGCACCCCGTGTTGGAAAGGGTGCAGGCTGCCGGTCAACACTCCTTCCTCTGCAGAATGCTACGTCCAAGATGGCCGTTTTCCTCTCACCTGGCTCTCTTTCTTCACAGTATCGCTGCCTGCTAGCGATGCGGTCGAGGGACATGATTTGACACATGTATAAACATGAACCCAAGTGCGTGGTATCGGCATCTGATGATGTCCACTTGCTTACTCGTGCAGTTGTTTCAGCTGAAGCACCGCAGGTTCATATGGACACGCAGAAAAAAAGAAAGGAAGAAGGCGGCATCGCAGGCCGCCAATACTTGCGGCAGGCTTGCTCCCGATGGATTACCGTCTCTAACTACCTTGTGCGGAAGCGCTGCTATTGTTGCTTTTGATGAGGCCAACGCCCAAGCGGCCTCCCTGCCGCCATCGTTGTGGCCACTTCAGATGGCGCGTGTAACCGCATGCTGCTGTTTTGCGGTCTATCGAGAAGCTTTAGCCCCCAAATAACATGGTGAGACTTGATCGGACTGTACAGTGAGGCAGATTTGCGCTTATGCTTGCACTTGCAACTGTCTTTTAGGATATGTCCTGACACCGGCTGTCGATGCGCAGCACTAGACTTGTACCTCGTCTCCAAAAGCCGACTGCCATACATTCTCCTCTGGCTGCCGAGCTTTATTACAGGCCTGTTATGTGCTGAAGCTCGGCATTGGGAATGGACTGTTAGACAAAAGCATCGCGTTGTCTCGCTGCAACGCTCTCACTACAGCCCCGGTTTCAGCGCCCGGATCCCGCTGTACCCAGTCCGCTGCAGCCTGTGGTCACGGAATCGTATTGAAGCAGCGGGCCTACGTCAGCTTGTCTGCAGCCATGGTCAGAATAACCAGTAAAAGCCGCCATGGACAGCCACCTTCGGACTAACCAGTAAAAGCTGCCGTGGACAGCCATGTCCGCCTCGCGATGGCTCCAAGATCGAGCAGAGGGAGGAGGCAGAGAGCGATCTGGCAGCCTTAGGTTGCTATAGCTGCTAGTAGTGACGAGCACACCACCTTGGGCTGTGGTGCCTGGGCGTGGTACCCGGATATGCAGGTCGCAGTTGTGAGGGGAAAGCGGCTGCGGCGTACCGGAGCTGAAGAGCGTACTAAGTAGGTCCTCAACAAGGTAGGGTACCTTGTCAGCCACACAAATTTGGCTGGTGGCAAAAGTATCTCGGAAGAGCGCAATGAAACACTGCTTTTTGTTGTGGCCAGCTGAGCAATAATGTACAGCACTTTTGCCTTGTCCCTGTTTCTCCAGGCGACCTTTTTGGCAGGCCTAGTGCTGAAGCGGCCGGTACAGGCTTCCTAATTCTGCTGCGCCCGAGGTTTTGGAGGCGAAAAGCACCAAACTAGGTTGGCGGGCAGGTTGGCAGGCAGCTCTGTGGCGCACGCAAGCTCCGGCCAGCCCCCCATCCCTTCTGGGCACGAGACGCAACCAGCCTACCATCGATAACGACACCGGCCCACCCAATCCCCCAGCTGCGTCATGCTCCATCCATCCTACAACCCTCAATCAACAAGGCAGCTTGGAACGTCCCCGATACACCTCTCTTTCCATCGTCTTCCTCGGTCGCTGCATCGAGCCCTATTCACGCATACAATAAATAAACCCACCGAATCGCTTGTTTTCGTTTTCCGACGAGCAGCTCGCCATCATGAAGAGCGCCCTGATCGCCGCGGCAGCCCTCGCCGGCTCCGCCCAGGCCGGAATTCACAAGATGAAGCTCCAGAAGGTCCCTCTCTCTGAGCAGCTGGTGCGTTGACCTCCTCTCCCGACGTTTTTCTTGATAAAACAAGCTCTTTGCACATAATGCTGACAACTTCTCGCAGGCCGGTGCTACTTTCGAGGCCCAGGCCCACCAGCTTGGTCAAAAGTATCTTGGTGTCCGCCCTTCCAGCCGTGCCGACATCATGTTCAACAACCAGGTTGCCGAGTCCAAGGACGGCCACCCTGTTCCCGTCACCAACTTTGCCAACGCTCAGTGTAAGTCGGAATCAAGGCTACACAAACTTGGAACGCTTCTGACAACTCCCTAGACTTCGCCGAGATCACCATCGGTACTCCTCCCCAGAGCTTCAAAGTTGTCCTTGACACTGGCTCCTCCAACCTCTGGGTTCCTTCTCAGTCGTGCAGCAGCATTGCCTGCTTCCTCCACTCCACATATGACTCGTCGTCCTCTTCCACCTACAAGAAGAACGGCTCCGACTTTGAGATTCGCTATGGCTCCGGCAGCCTGAGCGGCTTTGTCTCCAACGACGTCGTCACCATTGGTGACCTCCAGCTCAAGAACACCGACTTTGCCGAGGCCACCAACGAACCCGGTCTGGCCTTTGCCTTTGGCCGCTTCGACGGTATTCTAGGTCTTGGCTATGACACCATCTCGGTCAACCAGATGGTCCCTCCCTTTTACCAGATGATCAAGCAAAAGCTCATTGATAAGGCTGTTTTCGCCTTCTACCTCGGCTCCGGGGATGAGGGTAGCGAGGCCGTTTTTGGCGGTGTCGACAAGGACCACTACGAGGGCAAGATTGAGTATATTCCCCTCCGCCGCAAGGCGTACTGGGAGGTCGACTTTGATGCCATTGCTTTCGGCGACGAGGTTGCTGAGCTTGAGAACACTGGTGTCATCCTGGACACGGGCACGTCCCTCAACACTCTTCCCTCTGACCTCGCTGAGCTTCTCAACGCTGAGATTGGCGCTAAGAAGGGCTTCGGTGGCCAGTATACCATTGACTGCAAGGCCCGCGACACGCTTCCCGACATCACCTTCACCCTGGCCGGCTCCAACTACACCCTGCCCGCCAGCGACTACATCCTGGAGCTTGGTGGCAGCTGTGTCTCCACCTTTACTCCCCTGGACATGCCCGAGCCCGTCGGTCCCCTTGCCATTCTCGGCGATGCCTTCCTCCGCCGCTACTACAGCGTCTACGACCTCGAAAAGGGCGCCGTTGGTCTCGCCAGAGCCAAGTAATTGTTTCAGCACGCCGTAATTACGAGTATGTAGTTGATGGAATCGCAGACCATTTTGTCCGTCAACGAACGCTCAGAAGGAGGAGACTATAGCGTCTGACTGCTCAGTTTGTTTACAGTCTTTCATGTACACCATACGAGGTACCTTCAATACAGCCCGATTAAATATCCGACGCGTAATGAATGAATTTCAACGTCAAGTGCAATGCCGTAATATAACAAGACCAGTAATAAGAGCAGTAACAGTGGAGCTGGGCCTGTAACACGCCGCAAGGCCGCCTTGGAGCTAAGTGCTTTGTGCTGCAATGTGCTGCGATTTAAGGGCTAACGGCCACGAGTTGGCTCGAATTCATGAGAGCTACAAGCTAGCGTAGCACCAACCATTGCCAGCATCTCGACATGAGCCAGAAAAAAAGCACCCAGCACAGATCACCACGGAACGATGACTCAAGGGAAAGGCTTATCTCCATAGCAGATGGTGTAACGGTGCGGGCGCAAGGGAACAGCAGCAAGTCACGTGGGCCAATTTTAGCCTTCAGGCAGTGTGAGTAGTAGGCTGGCGTGGTTGGCCGGCTTGCCTAGCAGCCTCTGGCCCATCGAGACACAGTCTTTCCCCCATCGAGAGTCGCCGCTCCTGGCAACCTTGCGTTTGATCCTTTGCTCATCCCAATCCCTCCGTTAAAATTGGTTCCATTTCCGATCCCGTCGAATGCACCGGGCTTAATACATTTTTTCTGGCTGCTTTGCGAATTGAATCTCGCCCGCGGACGCGCGCGCGCTTGATGAAAAAGGGTTGGCGTCGCACCCACATCCACTTCTTCTCTTGACCAAAATCTACGAAATCGCGTATCGCGACGACGGCGGCTTCGAGAGCACCCCACGGCCACATCGCCCATCGCGAGACGTGCCCGACAAAAATCATGGCGCAGCCATCGCCCGTGCCGCCTCCTGCCAACGGCGTGCCATCGGTCTCGCCCGACCCTCCCAGCGACAGTCCTCAGCTGTCTCTCCCCGGCAAGCGGAAACGCGACGATGATGAGGGCGACGAGGCGCCCGCCCAACATCAGGAGACGACGGCTGTAACCGACGAGTGGGCGGGCAAAAAGTCAGAAGAGCTGCTGAAATATTATCACCAGGTTCTGATTAGGTAGGCTGCATTTTATTTTCCCGACGCGACGCCGCGTCTGCGGACCACCTCCCTGGACGGCGGGCATCTTCCCCATCTTCTTTCATCGCGGCTAATCACATTTGCATTACAGCCTCGACGCCGACAAGGCCATTCTCACGCGTGTACTCCCAGAAGTCCAAACCGACGAAGAACCTCAGATCAAGCGCCAAAAGTCTGCCGAACCCTCGACGCGGTCCACCATCAGCGACAAGTTTGCGGCCAAATCGTACGAAACCATTGACGATGTCGCCGCCGACATCGTCGCGGCCGTCAATGAGGCCCTGAAAGATGTCGACGCGGAAGAGAACCCAAAGGAAGCCGTGCGTCTGAGGGAATTCAAGCGCAAGGCCCTCAAGTACGCCGTGCAGGAGAAATCATACCCCCAGATTAAGCCGGAGCCTCAAGAGGATCCAGAAACGGCCTTCCAGAACGGCTCGTCGGTTTTGTCTATTGTTGGCTTCGCGCCGCAAGAAAGAAGATTGTTCTCCAGTCTGTCCGCCTCTGAGGATATCGACTTTTCTGAAGTGGCGCTGCCGCCCGGCGTGTCCATCGCCACCGTTACCAGATCAACCCAGCAGGTGCCTACGCGTACGCTTGGGGATCTTTTTGGGTCCCCCCGTGCCTTGCCGCCTCTGAACCCCCCGAAACAACCAAAGACACAAGCAAAGGGCACAGCGATAGACTTTTATCACCCAGAACCGACGAACGCGCGCACCAATTGCTACTTCAACACGAAGCTGACCTCTGGCTACTACCTCGATTATAGCAATGCCATTCCCTCGTCGCAAACGGTGCCAAAACAGCGCGAACGCGCTGAAAGCTTGGCTGGAAAGAAGCCATCGATGAGCGAGCTTGAAATGTCAGAGGTTGAGTCGCTGTTCCGTGGCGCCTTTTCTGCATTCGCGCCTTGCAAAGATGATTCCGCCGCCGTGGTGCCGTCCAGCGTTGCTGGCCGCATCTGGTGGCAGCGCTCCGGCCAACAACTCTTTGAGCGTATGCTGGATGCCGAGTACTATGGAGACCAGGAAAACAAAGAAACAACTACCAAGTCTACAGTTGATGAGATTGATGAGGCTGCCATCCAGGATGCCATTGATAACTGGGACGAGACTGCCGTTGACCCCTCATTAGAGGAGTTTATGGGTACTCGAAGCAAGGCGGACAACGATACTGATGACATCCTTGGCGAAGTCTCAGACTTGATCGAGACACTGGCATCCTACCAGCGCATCCGTAACCTTACTCTGCCCAACTCGCAGAACAGACAGTCTAGCGACCCCGTCACCGGCGACATGCTGGCCAACTCGGGCCCAGAGCCGACCGAGGATGAGGTGGCCACGTACGAGATTCTCAAATCTCAACTAGCCCTTATCGTCAAGACACTACCGCCTTTTGCTGTTGCCAAGCTGGATGGAGATCAGCTGAATGATCTTCTCATCAGCACCAAGATACAAGTTCACACAGACGACTATCATGGTACCATGGAAGAGGACGAAGCTGGTGTGCAGGCACGCCTGCGGGCTCAACAGCTGCAGCAGCAGCAACAGCAGCAACAGCAGCAGCAGCAGCAAGTGGCCCAGAGTGCTCGCCAGCCGCCACAGCGTACCCCCAGTTCTGCTGGCCAGTATCCTAACCAGTACCCGGCCGCTGCTCAATATGGCACGCCCGGCCGTACACCGCAGCCGCAGCAATACTATCGTCCAGGTTCTCAGCCCGGCTTCCAGCCGCAGCGCAACGCGACGCCCCAGCCACCCCGTCCGCCGCAACCAAACCAGTACACGCGGCCGAACGGATATCCCGCCAACCAGTACGCCACGCAGCTGGCTAAAGCGCAGACACCATATGGGCACCAGAACATGCCCCAATACGCAAATCAGCAACGACCGCAGTTTGCCCCGGCGTCGCAGCCGCAGCCCGGTACCCCCAACGCGGCTGCCTATCACCAATACCAACCCCAGCCGCAGGGCGTTGCACCACCTGCCAATTATCCCGGGTACACGAATGGTACACCTCAACCACACGCACAACACCCACCGGCACAGCAGCAGAGGCACATGTCGCCCCCTGGCCAGCAGCAAAGACAAGTGTACAGCCAGTCTCCTAATATGCAGACTCAGCAGCGCTTCGCGACCCCGACCCCGGCCCCCCAGCCTGGTACGCCTGGCCCAGGAGCACGGTATGCTGCGGGCGCGAGTCAAGCCGGATACAGCCAGTCGCCGGGTCTCACGGGGTACCACACTGTGATTTCCGAAGCGCAGCAGCAGCGTATCCTGGAGCAAGCCAAGGCCCGCGTTGCCGCTGGTGGTCAGCCGGGAGGCTACTCGAATGCCGCGCTGGCCGCCGCCCGCGCGAACATTGCGAACCAACAGAAGCCGCAGACGCCCACGGGGCAGCGATCCAGCACCCCCGTGCTGCCTCCGCATAAGGTGACTCCTGTGCCTGTGCCTCCCATCCCTGGTGCCACGCCTCAGCCGCCATCACAGTAATGGAATTCAAGCTCGAAATTCAAGCTGTTGATGTGAGAGTTTTTTTGTAATAAAAATGGATAGTGTTTTTTTTAAGGTGTGGTAACGAAGATGGGGTGATGTCTCCTACATGGAAAGAATTTTTGCATTTCGAACAGAGGGGGTTTCTTTTTGACACTATACTCACTCCAATGGTGACTTTTTGGCAAGAAAGAAATGGCAAGGGACGAAGAAAGATTAGGAGAGGGATCAAAAACAGGCGTATTAACAACCATGGGGGGAAAGATTATTATAATCTTGATATTGTGTTCTAGGTTGATTGGACTGGCGTTTTTATTTATTATTCTTTCGTTGTACGAGCTGATGGTGCCAAGGGAAAAAGAGAGACTTGTTAATGGAATGCTTTTGGCCGGTTTTTTTTCCGTACTGTAATCTCGTGTACTAGATGAATGGGGAGGCTTGAAGTCACCCAACTTGGCTCTTTTAACTTTTTTACATTTTTCTTGCGACTGATATGTGAAGAGTGTATTGATTCGTAAATTGAGTAGGGTATCATAAATCCGAAAAACAAAAGTCTATCCAAACGCCGAAATAATGTGTCTGTTTATATACATTTTTATGCCACGACGGCGTCCGCGGTCTGCGTCTCCCTTTCCTGCATCCACTCGAGGACGATCCTGCGGACTTCAAAGATGACCTCGACGGCGATGAGGGCAATGATGATCCACTCGAGGCGGGTGCCGTGCTGCTCGCTCGACATTTCGCGGAGGACGGTGGCAATCTCCTGGGCATAGTCCATCTTCTGGTTGAGGGCGCGGATGCGGACGTTGACGTCGAGGGCGCGGCCGACCTGCTCGTAGTAGCCCTCGAGGCCGAGCTCGGAGCGGCTGTCCCAGAAGATGTCGGGCAGGGCGTCGGTGAGCTCCGAGTAGTGGTTGAGGCGGGCGCGGAGGCTGAGGAGCTCGCCCGTCTTCTGGAGGATGAAGCGGCGGGAGAGGGGCACGCCGGTGCCGCGGGACAGCAGGGCGGGGATGGCGCGGGTGCTCTCAAAGTACGACGTCAGCGCCGTCTCGAGCACGGCGAGCTTGGTGCTGCGGGCGAGGCCCGAGGAAAAGGCAATCTTGGCGAGCGTGGTGTCGAGGCGGTGGCCGTCCCCGGCGTGCTCGCGGCGCGTGCCGAGCACGACGACGTCGCCCTTGAGGGTGCTGGCCTCGCGGTGCGGGTCGGACGCGAAGTCGAGGTCCTCGGCCTCGCGCAGCGCCGGCGGGTGCAGGTCCTCGGCGGCGCTGCGCAGCTGCCGCGCGACGGCGTCGGGCGGCAGCGCCCACGTCACGAGCGTGCCCGAGGGAAAGACAAACATGTCGCCGCCGTTGCCGGCGCGCGCGTGCACCACCTCGCTGGGGTCGAAGCCCGTGCCGTCCGGGTCAATCTCGAAGCCGTGGGAGGCGAGCATCTCGACGACGGTGGGCATGTGGAAGCCCTCGGCGATGCAGACGGCGCTGACGACGGAGGAAGGCTGGTCCTCATCTGCGGCGGGAGCAGAGGAAGAGGGAAAGGGCTTTCTCGGGCTGCCGCGCTCGGGCTGCTGGGCAATGAGGGCGACGCGCCGCAGCGAGGTCTTGGTCGTGGCTGCGCGGGCGGGCTTGCGCTTGGCCGGGGAGGACGGTGTCGTGGCGGTGTCGGCAGCGGCGGCGGCGGCGGTCGAGGAGGAGGAGACAGAGGCGGCTTTCGGCTCGTCACCGGCTTGGGAGAGGTACGGGTTCGAGGTGAAGAAGCTTCGCTTGCGCGGCATGCAGAAGGGCGTCGTCTGGTGGAAGCACCTGGCCGGCCGGCGGGGCAGCAGCACCACGCTGCTGTGCATCTGGCGGGCGGCATGCTGCAGCGAGATGCGCTGGGGAGAGGATCTCATGGCGGCAGTTGTCTGGGCCCCATGAGGCAGGACGGTTGACGAGGCCGTTGGACTCGAGAGAAGGGAACCTCGAGAGCGGGCGCAATTGATTGCCGCGAGACCGGGGGGTGATTCTTTTTTTTTTGAGCTTCCTTTTTTTTTTTACTGGACTCGAAGCTTGGCTGGGTTTGGCAGATGCGTAGCTCCCAGTGGACTTGGGCTAGGCTGGCTGGCTAGGCTGGAACAGGCAGGCCTTGGGCGAAAGGACTCGCTCGTGACGTGGCACGTGACTCACCGCTTCCCCAACAACGAGGCCTCTCCAACCAGGCTAGTCCGTATTGGGGCTCATCTGGTTGGCATGTTGGCGCTGGTCCCTGCTGGCTGGCTGGCGTCGTGGAGCCACCCAAATAAATTATTAGGCACGGTTAATTACACCAGACGCCAGGCTGGTCGCTCCGCCTCGTCTCCAAAACTCCTTTTTCGGATTCCTCAACTCTTGCTCTTCCTTCTTTCCAAAACCTTCTTCTCTTGGGAACGCGTCTTCGTCTCTCTTCTTTGAGCCATTCATCACCCGCCCGGCTTTTTCCCTGTTTTCTTTCATTTCCCTCTTCGCCTCTCTGCATAAATACCCCTCGATTTTCTCTTCGTCTCCATCCCTTCCCATCCATCATCCCCCACCATGGATATCGACGCCAAATACGACCACTACGACTTCCCCTACGAGGCCAAGGAGCCCCAAAATGGGCACGCCGGCCACCTGGACGCGGGCCAGATTGCTCAGGTGCACCAGCTGCGCATGATGCTCGAGGCCGAGGGTCTCACAGAGCGTCTCGACACGCTGACTCTGGTGTGTATACATGTTTATGACGTATTGACTACGGCCATCCGGAATCTGGGTCTGACAATTCCTTTTAGTTGCGCTTCCTACGCGCCCGCAAGTTTGATGTCGCCCTCGCCAAGCAGATGTAAGTCTTTTTCTGTCCAGCTCTTCCGTGTAACCCGGATCCTGGCTACTTGCGATAGGCTCTTGCTGACTTTCCAATCTTAGGTTCGTCGACACCGAAAAGTGGCGAAAGGAGACCGACCTCGACGCCACCATTGCTACCTGGGACTACCCCGAGAAGGCCGAGATTCAAAAATACTACAGACAGTTCTACCACAAGACTGACAATGTATGTCATTTGCCTGGCCACCCCGTTGTCTTGCTCGAAGCGGCGGCGTGACGAATAAAGACTAATCATTTCCCAGGATGGCCGCCCCATCTACATTGAAACGCTTGGCGGCATCGACCTGACCGCCATGTACAAGATCACCACCGGCGAGCGCATGCTTCACAACCTGGCTGTCGAATACGAGCGCCTCGCCGACCCCCGCCTGCCGGCCTGCTCGCGCAAAGTCGACAACCTCACCGAGACTTGCTGCACCGTCATGGACCTTAAGGGCGTCACTCTGACCAAGGTCCCTTCGGTCTACTCGTACGTCAAGCAGGCCTCGGTCATCTCGCAAAACTACTACCCCGAGCGCCTGGGCAAGCTGTTCCTCATCAACGCCCCCTGGGGCTTCTCGACCGTCTGGGGCGTCGTCAAGGGCTGGCTGGACCCCGTCACCGTGAAGAAGATCCACATCCTCGGCGGCAGCTACAAGAGCGAGCTCCTGAAGCACGTCCCTGCCGAGTCCCTGCCCAAGGAGTTTGGCGGCACTTGCGAGTGCCCCGGCGGCTGTGAAAACGCCGACGCTGGCCCCTGGAAGGACCCCGAGTGGGCTCGTCCCGCCAAGTGGGAGACGGCCGTTACCAACGAGCCTGCCTCCATCACCAAGCCCGCCGAGAACGAGAAAGCTGCTGTAGCTGCCCCCGCCGAGGAGGAGAACACGGTTGCTGCCGCTGCCACTGCTTAAATGAGTAGCGACAGCGCAGTACCTTGACCTTCCATTGATTAATTGGCATTAAGACGGAGTTGTGTTGTATGTTTGTGGGCTTAGCGAGCAGTGGTAATGTAGTTGTCTATAGTTGGCGAGGTGTATTTTGTGTACAGACAAATCTGAGGTTGATAGACTGGACGATCCTGAGTCGGTACACCAAAAGGAAAAAAAGGAAGTAGAGGTCGTATGACTTTTCGTTCCCGTCCCCAGACCTGACTCTTTTTTAAATAAGGATGTTTTCGATGAGGACCAGAGGAAGAAAGAAAGTAAACAGATATTTCAACAATGAACCAGAGAATACGATAGAGTGGGATAGGGATTCTACTGTTGTTTTTGGCATTTAGAAGCTTTGTCTTTGGTAGAATACAGAACGGGACGGTTTCAATATTACATCTGTGTTCCTTGGAAATCAGGATCCTGTCTATTTACATGGCACTGATATATCGCCAAATGAGTAACAACGCCAACGTACACTGTGTCCCGAAGGACCGTCTTCCCAAACCGATGCGCCATAGTTAAAAGAGAGAAAAAAAAATCAAAAAAGTCCATCATAATGTCGTTACATAACCCTTGCAAGGAGGCGCGCAATCACGGCTCGTCGCGCACGTCCTCGCCCGCCACACGCGCGCGCTCCATCTTGGCCACGACGCTCGGCATGTCCCTCTTGAGCCTGCCCAGCGCGCCGACGGCGCCGCGGAAGCGCTCCTCGACGCCCTCTTGCCTCTCCAGCGGCGACAGCAGCCGCCGCCCCGGCACCTCCTCCTCCGCTCGCCGCCGCGCCGCCTCGAGCCCGCGCTGCAGCTGCGCCTCGTCGCGCGCGGCGGCGGCGTCGAGCTGCGCGGCCACGCTGGCGGCCACGTCGGCGGGCACGGCGCGCTTCATGGCGGCGACCTGCTCGAGCAGCTGCTCCTCCTGCGAGACGAGGTCGGCGACGCGCTGCCGCTTGTCGGCGTCAAACGGCTCGTAGGCGACATTGTTGTTGTTGTTGTTGTCGTTGTCGGGCGCGAGGGGCGGGATGGAGGACTTGCGCGCGCCGTTGGACCTGGCGGGCTGGAAAAAGTCGGCCGGGTCGGCGGGGAGCCCGTTGATGGAGAGGTTGGGCGCCGCGAGGGCAAACGTGCGATCAATGTACTGCGCGCGCGTTAGCATCACGAGTTCCGTAAAAGGACCATCGCGGGGGAGGGGGGAGGAAGAAACACACGTCGTCGACAATGGCCTCAATCTCGTTGCGCAGCTCGTCCTCGCCGCCGTCGCTCTGAGGGGGGAACGCGGCGTGCAGGTGCTCGGCGGCCGCGGCGCGGACGTTGGCGATGAGAAAGGCGAAGTCTTTGGGGGACGCGAGCTCGATGCGGCGCTGGCCGTCCTCGCTGTCGTCCATGGCGGGGCGGGCAGGGGGGGGGGGGCAGCAGACTGACAGACTGTTGGGAAGTTGGCGAGCGTTATGCAGTCATTGTCGACGGAGACTTTTTTTCGTTTGAAGGAGGAGGAGGAGCCTCGCGAATCGAGGTGGAGCGCGAGACGCGACAGGGTGGACGTGGGGGGTGGGGTGGTGGTGATGAGCAGTTGCGTGATCGCCGGACCTTGAGAGATGGGATGAAGAAGAAGAGCAAAACAATTAAAAAAGGCCAGGCATGTTATTGATTACATATTTCGGGTAAAACATAGAAAAAATAAAAGCTTAAAACCCCGAAATGTTGAAGGTAGAAACCAGCTTCATAGACCAATATATTAAGTATTAGTTATCTGATTAATTTTGTTCTTTTTTAGACTTTACCACTTAGTATACTTTCATAGCTTTTATTATGTACGGCTTTCTCAAGCGCCTTATGCAACTATATTGGGGCATTCACACTGATCATCCGGCTATCCAATACCATCACGAGTAAATGCGCCGGCTGCGCCTCCTCGCTAAGGTGGGTAACACCGACAAAACGGAAGCGATGGAGCTAGAAGCCCTTCAAAGAGGCCGGGCATCAGACATTACTGCCCCGAATCGGCTCGTATGAGCTCATTCAGCATGCTACCCTCATCGTCCATGAGTTCCTCAGGGGTGCCGTACTCCGCCAGCCGCCCGTCCTGGATGACCATGACCTGGTCAAACTTTTCAATGCCCGCAAGCGTGTGCGTTGTGGTAACGACCGTCTTGTCAGCCGTAAGGCGTAGGATTGCATCCAGGACCGCGGTGTGGCGCTCCTGACTCATCCTGAGCGGAGGAGCGTGTTAGTGATCAAACCGTGATGGGGACCCGGGAGCAGAGAGTCACATACCCGCTTGTAGGCTCATCGAGCACATATACCATAGACTCGCGCAGACATGTTCGGCAGATGCCAATGTGTTGCTGCCAGCCCTCGGAGAAGCTGCAGTCGCTCCATTTGGCATCCAACTTGGACATGATCTCTGCGCACATTTCCGGTGTCATGACGTGACCGAGAACCTCCTCGATCCGCGCATCCGATACACCGCCCGCCGGGTCCAAATTCTCTCTGACGCTGCCGCTGTTGTTGGTGACAAACTTTTGGGGATGGCCTACCAGACGACGGCGCAGAGTGTCGGGCTCGACATGGGAGAGCTCGGCTTCGTCTACGTGCAGGGTGCCGCCCGTATTGTCAATGAGGCTGAAGAATGCTTGTAATAGAGATGTTTTTCCACTAAAAAAGAACACATGGTTGTTAAACTGGATGTCGCGATTTCTCTGACAGGATCTGACTTACCTGCCTGTTCTACCGAGAACAGCCACCTTGTTTCCCGATGCTATGCTGACAGTGACGCCGTTGACAACAACGCTTGATCTTAAAAGAACTCAAACATTAGCAAAATACCCAAATCACTTCTAGGTGGCCAAAGACATACTTATACGCGAGAGACAAGTTGTCTAAAGTAATGTTCCCCTTCTCTGGCCAAGAGTCTGTGACGGCAGCCTCTGGAGCCACGACTTTCTCTTGGGGCGTGTGGTGCGTATAATCATAAATCCGCTCCATCGAAGCCATGGAAGACTCAAACCTTGTCCACCATATCAGGAGCAGCATCGCATCCTGGCTGAGCGTGATGGTGTTGACCAGTGCCAGGCCGCCCCAGCCCGCGCTCTGCGCTCCTCCCAGTCCGACCAGCAGCGCCGCCACGGCCGTCGCCAAGCACCCGTTGACGAGGTTTAGCATCAAGACGGCCCAGTGCTGCACCGAGCCGAATATATAGTCCATCAGAAGCGCGTGGTATACCCGGTCCGAGATGACCCGGGACAGAAACTTGTCCGCCCGCAGCGCCCGAACCGTAAGCCGTCCCTGCACCGTGGCGCTGGCGACCTCGAGCATGGGCGCCTGGGCCGCGATTCGCAGCGTGCGGAGCTGGAATGATGTGGATAGGTAGACCTTTTGCAGGAGCCAGAGGAGTGGCACGAGGGCGACAAGCGAGAGGATGGCGTACGGCGAGCCAATGGCAATGACAATGAGCGAGCCCAGACTGGCTCCCCCGGCTACGGCTTGTCAGTAAACAATATACACCATTAAAGCCATTCTGATATCTTCTATTTTGCTTACCAAACACCAAACTTTGTAGAGCTTGCGGCAAGGCCATGTCGACAGCCTCAATATCATTCATAAATCTTGGAGAAATATTAGGACTATGCCGTCCGGCAGAATGAGACAATCATACCTATTTACCGTCTCGGACTTTGCCAGCTCTGTCGTAGATGCCGGTGTTCTAACGCCGCGGTCAGTCCCTGAAAGATCAAAGAAATAACGCCTCTCATGCGTACTTGACGAGAACCGAAAGCATGTGTTGGTGCAGACTGATGCTGCTGGCGGGCATAATCTTCATGTATACCATCCTACTCATCATGTTAGTCACGAGTTAGGCTCGAGGTGGACCAGCGAACTCGAACCTGGTTAGGGAAAAGGACATTGCTAGCCCAGACACAGCAAAACCGGCATATATACCAATGTAGTAGCCAGTTGGAAAGTCACCGTGCGACTTTGCATATTGGCCAGCCCAGTGGGAGAGCCAAAAGGCTGTCATCAAAACTGTCAGCATTGAGTTCCAGTACCTCGTTTTGTAGGTCACCACTCACAGCCTCCCTTTTCAATACCAATCAAGGTGACTAGGCATATAGCCGTAAAAATTATACTAGCAAGAGAGCCCAACGACTTAAAATAGAGACGATGGGCCTCGGAACTCTTCCCTTCGACTTGGCCTAGTGCCTGCTCCTGGATGGCTTGATCATCATTTGACACTCGCTCCGTGTTATTGGCAGACTTGAGGGCAGTAGGTGAGGTACTTCCACAAGGCCCTGCACTGTCTCCAGCTTCTTCCACAGCCGTCTCGTCAGCAGCAGGATTGGTGAAGCTCGTTTCGACCGCCGTCAACGAGCCAGCGGCCAGTTGGTAAAAGCGGGCGTCGGCGACACCGGACAATATCGAGGGTGCTAGTCTTCAGCGTAAGCAGTGGCAGTCACGGAGCCCATACTTTGTAATCCTACCTTCAGTGCAGCAAAAGATGACGGCTGCGCGCCGTCTCTGCAAAAACCCATTGGGGCCGAACAGGTTGAGTACAACCTGCGTCCTCGTCTTGGTATCGAGGCCACTAAAGACATCATCAAGCAAAACTAGATCGCTACCCTCATCGTAGAGGGTCCGCGCGAGGGAAACCCGTTTGCGCTGCCCACCGCTAAGGGGAGAGCCGTTGCTGGCCAGCTCCGTGTCGTGGCCCTTGGGGAGGGTTGGCAGGTCGTAGTCCAAGCAGCAGGCGGCCACCACTTCGGTGTACAATTCCGCGTCAAAGGCCTTTCCAAAGAGAATGTTTTCCTTAATCGTCATTTCGGGAATAAACCAGGGTGCTTGGTCGCAGTACGCGAGCTGGGCTGCGCCAATCGTCATGGTGCCTGCGCTTATACGGACTTCTCCAAGCAGCGCTTTCAGGAAGCTGGATTTTCCGCAGCCTGGCGCTCCCGATACTACCAGAAGCTCCCCCACGCTTACGGAAAGGTGTAAACACTTAATAAACGCCGAGTCGGGAGCCCATTCTGCAGTGGTATTGTCCAAATGAAGCCGCAGACCGGCTGCTTCTTCCTTGCTCGCGGATTGGAGGGCTACGCGCTTGCCCTCATCAGTGCCTTCTGCAACATAATCGCGTATGCGCTTCCAGCTAACAAAGGCGCTGAAAAAGTCTGGTAGCATCTGGATGATGGAGAGGAGAGGCGTGAGCATGATTTGAATCATGGAGAGGGAGGTGAAGAGGACTGTGTAGTCAAAGCTCAGTCGGGGCATAAGAGAAACGCCACCAAAAGCTGCCAGGTTTGCGAGGCTCATGGTAAACGTCGCTAAAAAAGAATTCCTGGTTAGATCGAGAGTTTCAGAGACTAGCTAAAACAAAGTGTACTTGCCGGCAACGACAACGAATGTAAGAACACGTCTAAGCGTGAGTGCAGCGTCAATTTCTCGCTGCCTGCTCTGTGTGGCCTGCTGGGCCGATGTATGCTGCATATTGCCAAAGCGAACGTTTCTAATTTCCGAGATGAGATTCTTGACTATCTGAATGCGGGACTCAGCCGCCTCCAGAAAGAGACGCTGGCTTCGCGACAGCGGTTTGCCGAGCAGCATTGGTGCTAGGAAGCACGTCACCGCAGCAAGCAAGGGGCCCAGAAACGCGAGATTGATGTATTTGAACAGGATGTACGAGCCCACCCCGACGATGACGAGGTTGGGCGCAATCATGCCGCTCATGATGATGGCTCTAGAGATTGCCCCAGAGTCCTCGGACAGGCGGACCAGAACTTTGCTTCCGGCGGTCTCCCAATCGGCATTTTCCGGAGGGTTCGCACCAAAGGAGCGAAGCGCAACGCTGTGGATGAGAAAGGAGTGGACTCTGGTAGACAATTGAAAAAACATTTGCTCGCCGTGAGCTTGGAGAAGGCTGTTTGCGAGTTGGCTAGGGGAAAGACATCCGTTAGCAGAGTCTTCACGGTCGGACACAAAGGGAGGAGCACTTGCTTGAAAAACATGGCAACGACTAGCCAAACACCAACAGAGCGGTCCTTGTTGCCCTGTAAAAACGAAACAATGCCGTTTATGATGAACGGCTGCGCCAGCATGGTAGCCGCGCCGAGGAGCCGGATACACAGCGCACCAAGGAACTGGACCGCAGTGCCTCCCCAGAAACCAGCATCGAGAAGATCAATGTGACTGCGCTGCAGCATATACGTTGCGACGGGGCGCGGTACGGAAGACTTGAGATCGTCATCTACCAGCTTATTCTTCAGGCCGTATTTGAGCAGCGGCCAAAGCCAGCCAAAGAACAGCATCCCGCACGTTCCGCCGCCAGGCTCGTCTACATGAGCGCGCCCGCCACGGCTCGCTGCCTCCCGTGACTTGATACTCGAGCAGAGTTCAGAAAACAAAAAGACAAGGGCCGTCATGATCATGATGGCCACCTGCAGTGCCGGAAGCGCAAAGCCAGAAGCCAGCGGGTCGAGCTGGGCCAGCCGCCACAGGCTATACACCCGAACACCGTCGGCAAGGCAGGAGACGAGCAGATAGAGGTTCGTGACCAGAAGGGTGTCGGCATGCCACATAAGACGGCCGAGGAAAACGGCCAGAGACGCTAAGAGACGAAAGACGTAGCTTGTGGTGTCGAGTGCGTTCGCACTCAGAGATGAGCCGGCGGGCAGTCGGGCACTGGTGATGAGAGATGCCAAATGCAATAGCACCAGTGGTACTAAGAGCATCTGAGATTTTTTTTTCATTATTAATTCACTGCTTTGGAAGCTCGGTATAAACAGTTCTTGAAGCACTTTTTGGGTGGGAGGAGGAGGGGCTCACACTAGTTCGATCCAAGGATAGACGCTTCTTCGGCCGCGGTCAAAGGACCGCGACAACCACTGCGACGCGGCGATGATGATGATGACAATCAGAGCAAGGATAGCCGGGAGCATGCCAAACACGGCATTCGCAAAGTGGACAGAAAAGTAGACGCCGCCGCCGCCGCCGCCGGGCGATGTCGTTAAGGGAGTGACGGACATGTTTTCGGGGGCCAAAAAGGGAGGCTAGAAAAAAAAACACCCCATCTACGGGACGGAAAGTTCCAGGTTGTCAGGAAGAACCGAGACGGGTAGTACGTGCGGGAAGCTGTTGGGGATAACAACTGACTGTTCTGGGCCAACATGACCGGGCTGTAAGGCTGTAGACCCTAGTCGTTTCCCCCGCATGTTTCCTGCCTTGTTTTCGATGACGACCCTGGTCTTTTCGTCAGGAACCTTTGTACTTGCATAACGCCAGGATCCTTCAAGCCCACTATCCCATGGCCCTCAAATATTGGCCTACACAGAACATTACTTTGCGTCGTCCTATGTTAGGCAGTAGACGCTATGCGTCTTTCTGCTGGCTTGCCTTGGCATAGGGAAAGGAAGTACGGGGGGGGGGGCTTGTCGAGTCGTTATTACGTGGTTTTTCTGTAATCACTTTGTGTACGATGTACTCAACAACGCCAAGCCCGGCGCCGCTGCGGCATGGCGCAAGGATGCAATGTTTATCGGATGGCCAAGAAGACATGGTTAACAAGGCAGACACGTAACGACTTGCTCTTGTACGTCACGGGAGCAAAACGGACGAAAGCTTCCATTTAAATAGTCCAACGACCCCGGGAACGCCTCACTCCGTATCTTTTTGTTTCTCAGGGCCGTCATCCGTCACGCGCCACAATCCTTTTTATTAAGCGCCACAATTTAGAAAGCTGGCCTCTTTTGCAGGCTCTCGGAGGGAGGGGGTTCTTTTTTTTTCTTTGGGGGTATCAGCAAACAGATACGCATTCAGACAGAAAACTTGCTTTTGCTGAAACTGAACCGGTGGAAAGAGAAGCTTGCGGGTAAGGGCTGCTGTGAACAGCCTCCAGCCCACGCGCCGATCGTTGGCAACTTCGCCTTCGGATACTACGCTGGGAGGACCCGGAGTCTTTGTAACCGACCGTGCTGAAAAGTGTTGAAGATTGTAACGTATCCGAAGCACCTGGGCGGCGTCGCGGGTCTCGGAAATGTGGAGGCGTCTTCGTCGAAAGACCTTTTTTTATACATCGTGGCGTCCGACACCCGTCAGAGCTTCGTTCGCCCATCAAGCAAAGAAAGTCAGACATGCATGAGCCGAGACTCGTGCTCGCGGGGGCCTCTGCCAATAACATTGCAGACTGCGGGACGGGCTTGAAGCCCAGGTCTGCCTGTAAGCACCGCCCGCGGGAGATGGCCCTCGCAACTGTCTAAGAAAAAACAGACTTGGCAAGCTCACATTTTGCCTCATGTGCAAGTTATTTTCTTGCCGAGAGACCGAGGAAGTAGGCATTGTGCTTGCTGGATAGCGCTGCCTCTGTTGAATCGATATGTGAGTGCTTTACCCTGGACCTCTTCCTAAATCACAGGATGTACCAGAAGCTTGCCATCTGCCTGTCATCTACAAGCAGCTGCCCGGTAAGCCGTAGTTCTACGCGGAGCTGTACGGGCACTGATTTGACCTCTTTCTGGACTCAACTTTGAAGATGGGAGACTGCCCCCAGCCTGGCATGATGGGATCCGAAAACAAGAAACCTTTGATAGGGGCGAATGTCAAATTGACCATGGGGGAACAAAACAGTTGAAAATGAAGTACCTGTCCGTCAAAGCCTGCCACCTCGCTCTCCTTCTTCTACTACCCAAAGCGAGACGGAAAGAAAAAGCTGCAAAAAGAAACGGTCAAGACACAAGCTTCGAGAGTGGACTGGGCGTGACGGCTTCGAGCGCGCTTGCCGGCGGAACGGGCCGCGTCGACAACTCTGGAGCGCCACCCAACCTCTTGCGCGTCATTGTCGCGTGCAAGGCCAAGCAGTAGAAATCCCCGGCGAAGCCCAGACTTGTGGCAGGACGGGATAGCGCGCGCCGGCGTCGAAGCAAAGGTCGCCGCGGTGGAAGCCACCGTTGTCTTTGCACCTCTGTCCGTGTTGGCCCCCCCACGCCGTGCGGGAGGTGGAAAACGAAATTTAGTGTAGAGAGGATTCTAGACCTGGAAAAGGAAGACGCCCAGGGCGTGGATCAGAAGGAGCAAAGGCCCCGTAGCTTTGTGGAAACGTCCAAGGTTTATGGCGATGTTCAAGACAAAATGTTTTGATTGCGGGGGAGGGCAGCCTCGTAGAACCCCAGCCTCCAGGCTGCGCATCGTCTGTTTATCCCGTGTGAAATGCTTCTGTTGCCCTATATCCCGTACAATAGCTTTGAAAGTATCCGTAAAGTAGCAACACATTGCTCCTGTTGTCTACTGAAGATGATTTCATTTACTTCCTATGCCCATCTGCTCCAAAACGGGGGGTTGGCCCACCCCCCCGCGCAGATCAAGATGAATTCAGATATAAAAAGACTTTTTTTAATTTAGCAGAGACAGCTGCGTGCCACCCACATTCTCCGTTCTGGGCCCCAGGGCCCCCGTGATAGCGCGTTGGTTAGTTGGGAAAGCCAGGCTTCCCCTGTGTTGTAATGTAGGCACTTCCGTAGTAGGCTAGTAGCTGCGCGCCTTCTATTAAGAACAAGTTAGCGTTCCATTTTCATGGATGCTTCCTTTTTTGCTATTACTTAATTTTGTTTCAGGGGTTGCAAGTCACAGGTTGTGCTGCAGCTGCATGGCTTGGTTGGTGCGGAACCAAAAAGTCTATTTTGGGGCCCTGTCAAGTGACGCCGTCATGGCACTCGGCTGCCGGCTGCCGGCTATCGGAGACGTCGGCTCATCCTTCTTTGGCCACGTATCTTGCGCTCCCACATGCTTTGCAACAGAGATATTCTCGCCCAAATATCAGCATAATTTTCATGTTATTTTTCTTTCTACGACAAGGGTGAATCATTAAATCTTTATAATTGAGTCATGTGTTGACAAGCCTGTCTGCCCACAGTCATTACCCACTGTGGAGAGTTGCCAACAAGCGCCATCGGAAGCTGAGATTGGACGGACCAGGGTTGGTGACGTACGAGTGTGGTCTAGCAGAGACGCCGCAAAGGGGGGGGGACAGCGGCCGTGTTTCAAGCCTGACGATGATCAGGTTGAAACACATGCTATCGTTGCCCATTGCCTGGCCTGTCAGAAGCAGAGGAGACGGAGTTGGGAGGGTGCGCTGGGGGCGCTTCATGTGCCAGGTCGACAGCATGCATCCGTGCCCAAACGTGCCATGGCCCAGACGACGTCTCACATTGACACGGCTAGACTAGCGTCAATGATCCCTGATCTGCTACGCCTCCATGTCAAATAGCAGACCACCATTGATACGAATGCTACGTGGACACGCACGAGACGTCTGGTGCATAATGTAATTTGTCGAATTGAGTAGATTATATAATTGCCGGGGGGAAACAAACTCCAGACGCTCCCTCACCACGAGCGGTGATTATTCCGGGCCTGCAGGGCCAGTTCTGTAAGTGTAAAAAGTAGTGGAAAAAAAGGCGAGACAAAAGGCAACAAGCAGTTTCCGTCAACTCCGAGGTAATAAGGTCCAGGTTGCGGCAGGGGTCCGCGAAAAAGAGACGGCAGCCCGCCGCAGCACCCGGTAAATCAGCAGTGTATCATAGTAGTCGTGTCGAAAAATCCCCGTTTGGGGTCACAAGAAAAAGAATATCCGTTACGCCAACAATCAAGCCGTGCAAGAAGACAGACGACCAGAAACGAAAACAGCACACGCGAGCCTGGGCACGCTTATTTCACAGTCCCGGCCGGCCCAGGCGGGGCCGGTGACATTCACGGTCGGGTATTTATTGGGGCAGCATGTTACGCAGCTCCTCTTCGCTGAGGCGAATCTCGTGGACGGGCTCTCGTCGGTTTTCGAGGGGGACGTAGTCGCAGTCGAGGTACGAGGGGAGAAAGATCTCTACAAATAGAAAGTCTGTTAGCGGTGTGCGGGAGAAGTCGGGAGCCACAGCGAGCGTCTGGGGCGAGCGTACCAGGATTCCAGTCGAAGCCCTGGCTGGAGGACAGGTAGGTGATCTAGAGACTGTGAGCAAACAGGGCGTTTACAATCCAAGGTAGAGAGACATACCAGACGGGGAGGACCATCAGGGTCGCCGATGTTGATGACGGTCGACTGCTCCTTGGAGAGGGCGGAGCCTGTCAGGGTGTTAGCAAACAGCACTTCGCCCCCAACGAGCTAAATATCTCAAAAAGGGGAACAAATTGCGGCAAACAGATATAGACGGCTGAAAGTCATGAGAAATAGGAAAAAAAGGCAGACATACTCAGTAGACTGGGTCGACGACCGTGAAGCGCCTTGGTAGCCGATGACGGAGTGGATGCAGCGGATGACGGGGAATCTGAGTAAGAGCTGTCCGACGAGCTGGACATGGCCTTGGGGGTGCAGAGGCCGTCGTTGCCGCGACGGGTGGGAATGGTGATGGAGGCCGACATGGTGGGCAGTAAGAGTAGAGGAAGATGGAAAAATCGAAAGTAGAAAAAAAGAAAGTGCTTCCTGTGTTGGAGAGGTGGAAAGTTTGAAGGTTTGAGAGTTGCTGGCAGAGAGGTTAGGTGACAGAGGGCCCCGCAGTGAGTGAGGTGACCAGGATCCCCAGTACAGTTTAGCCCAGAGAGACACGGACTGGGCTCAGGTGATGGGCGGGTTGGGTTGGTTGGTGGGTGGTGGGCTCCTTGCGGTAGATGTTGCACTATCAAGGGACGAGCGAGCGAGAGAGAGAAGACGGGAGAACAAAGGACGGATCGTTTTCGCAGACGGGCACGATGAAGTAATGTACGTCGAAAGATGGATGATGGCAAACGAAGAGGAGGGGAAAACGGCAATGTGGTTAAAGGTGCCAGGCAGTTGAGGGCGGTGGCTTTAGGCAGTCATGCAGCCTGTGATGCGGCCTGTAGGCTTTGGGTGGCTGTGAGGGGGCCACTGTGACAGCCTGAGGATATGGGCTTGCAGGGGGGCAGGCAAGTCAAGTTGTGCAATAAGCCCGCTTTTCCCGTAGCAGCCTAGACTGGCCGCTATCATCTTTCCTAGTAGTCACAAGGGTCGCCGCAAAGAGGAGCCGTTGAGAGTTGGAGGCCCGCTAAGCCTCCGCGATTTGCCCAAGCAAACCAAGTAGCTTTTACTGCAGAATCCCCTACAAACAGTACCTCGGCCGCCGCCACCCCCCCACGCTTGCCCACTGGATCCTGATCGGGCGGGCTACCTTGATAGCGCTGGTGCTGGCTTTACAGTGGGGAACTCGAGGACGGCGTAAATTCGGAGCAAATCACACCACTTCAATCGTCATTTGTTCACGCCTTCTGCACGCGTCAAATCTACCTATGCATCCAAGGTAGCACGGGCAGATGGTACTTCCCCAAGATGCCCGTATTGCCTGCACCGCCTGCACCACAGTCTTTGCCAGCTGAAGAATACAGCCGTCGAACAAGGCGCAGTGACGTTATGGCTGAAAGACACCTGCGCAAACGCACTCGCTCCACACGTCTCGCCAACACACCACCTCTCCCCGTTCTCCGCATCAGGCATGGACGAGAACGGAAATCGCGCATCAACAATGGGCTTGGAATCAATTCAAGAAAAAATTGGCGCCTACTTCTGTAATGATTCGAGAAACGCCGTCAGCGCAACTATGGTGCCGCCTTCATGATATCCCATCGCCGCATCGATCCCAGACTGCACATGCACCTCCCCCGGACCAACCGCAAACACGCACGGCTCTTGTCCGACGACATCTCGTATCACGCGCCGTCCCTCGGCATCCATGACAACAGTCCTCGCCCCGGCGACGCTCTCTGCAAACTCGACGCAGCTCTCAAAGAGAACCTCGCGCTCGCCCACCGTGACGAGGACCTTGGCCACCACAGACGGCCGTACCCCGCCGCCGATGCCTGCGAACGCTTGCGAAAAAATCGCCTTGCCCTCGCGCGCGCGCAGAGGGCTCAGCCAGAGACTATCCGCACCCGTCCCCAGCAGCAGCCGCCCCATGTCGCGCAGCTGGCCCTGCGACAGGACGTCGTACGCCTCGTTGGCCGCCCCGCACCTGTCCGCGGGCGTCATGTCGAGCCACGGCGAGAGCAAGACGGCGGCCCGGATCTGCTGGCCCTGCAGGTCGACGGGCTGGACCAGCGGACACGGCTGCTGCAGGTGCGCCACCAGCCCAGCCACCAAGTGTCCGCCCGCGCTGTCCCCCGCAAGGACCAGATCCGACGGTCGCACGCCGCCATGATCTACGAGATGCGCGACCGCTTGCGCCGTCTGCGCGAGCTGGCCGGGGTACTGCAGGCGCGAGCTGAGGGTATACTCCAGATAGGCCACCTGCTTGGCCCGGCACGCGGCGGCCATGTGCGACGCCAGCGGCAGGTGGCACTCGCCAATCATGGGGAAGAGATAGCCGCCGCCGTGGACAAACAGCACCGTCGGCCCGTCGGCCGCGCCATCTGGACACGGAACCACGTACAGATTGGGCGGCGGAAAGGCGCTCGCCGCGGGCATCGACACCGCAATCTCATCGCACGCAAGGCCGCGGGCGGCACAGTACGTGCGAACCTGCTGGCCCGTCGTTTTGCGCGTGTTGGCGGCGTACTTGTGCCGCTGGTTGAGCGTGATCCGCGTCGCGTAGAGGAACGACGTCGCCAGCTTTTGGCGCCAGTTCAGCAAGCCCATCGGGTGCGACTTGGACAGTTTCTTGCAGAAATCACATGCTGTTCTGAATACTTTTTTACGTCCCCCGGCGTTAGCGTAGGTGGGCAGGCAGGCAGTCTCCTGGAAACACTTACAGAGAACTGGGATGACCCACGCCAATGACACAAAGTCGAGTGTTTTCATGGGAGAGGTGAGGTCGTCGTCCGTCTTTGTCGCCATTTTTTGTTGTTGGGGGCAGTCTAAAAATTTCTATAATCGCAAAAAAAGTAGAAATGTAGCCGGGCTGTAAAGGGGACCAAGAGCTATTAGTACACAGCTTTGTTAGTCCGAGCCGAGCAGCATAACAGCTCAAAGTCCCACCGTGATCCGCTAGGCTAGCCCTTTCAAAGCAACAAGGCTCCAGCATAACGGCTTACATTCTGGGTAAATTGTTCTCTATTCTTGTTTTCCATCTTGTCTCCTATTTCTGCAACATGCATCTGCAGGAAATACGAGTACAGAAGAGAGAGCTCCGTCCCGGTCACTGGCGAGCGCCCTCAGCAGGTTTCAGAATTTCCCACATCGCAACCAACAACAGACTACCTACAGTGCCCTGACAGAAATTCGGTACGCTGCAGACCAGCCAGACTTACCAAACCGTACAGAACTTATGTCACTCCACTGTAGTCTCGGCCATTACCTACTCTGGACGAGGCTTGTACAATCTTACAGCTTTTGCGTCTAGTCAAAAACACAAGTCAATAATCAGTTTTGCCCGTGAATTGTTTCCAAGGCTCGATTTTTAACAATGAGGGACAATTGTTGCCAGTGAAAAAATCAGTTGGGTTTATTAATGCATCTAGACTTGAACCACCTGATAGTGCGAACCCTACGCGCCGTCCTCACGAGTCTTGATCTTCCGCTTACCACCGGCGAGCTGCAGCACAATGGTGGGCAACACACTAACACCAACGAGCAGGGCGACGGCAATGCCCGCACTGCCTGCGCCCGTTGCCATAAACATTTGTGGGAACCTACTCCAACGTTAGCAACGAACTCCAGCATCAATCGGCATCGTGAGGTGACCTACCAAAAAGGACCGATAAACCCCCAGATTTGTCGCACAAACGTAATGTAGACACCCACGCTCGCCGCGTCCTCGGGGTAGCAGTCGACGGCATAGTTCACCAGCACCGTCGTCACAACCTGGTTGCCCGCGGCGGCGATGCCCGCGCCCACGACGGGACTCACATTGTACACGCGCAACTGCGCGCTCATGACGAGAAACACTACGATGCCGCACAGCGACCACGCGTACCCAATGTAGCTGAGCCACAGCCGGCGCTCCGGCGGGGGTCGCTGCCCGTCGTGCTGGCCGGACCCGCGCGCCATCCAGTACGACGAGGCGACGCTGCCCATGGCCTCGCCGACGAGGCTGCCGACGATAAGGGCGAGGAACTGCAGGCCCAGCGTCTGCGCGCCGAATTGAAACTTTTCGGCAAACAGCTGCGGGATCTCGACCGTCGTCACGACGCTGCAGAAGAGAAACGTCATCGCGTACGAGGCGGCAGGGATGGAGACGCGCCACCGCACGGCGTAGACAAAGGGATGCACAAACTCGAGCACGGAAAAGGGCGTGGGATCGATGCGTCGCAGGGCCAGGCGGTGCACGACCGGCGGGGCTTTGTCGCCGCGGTCGCGGATATATCTGGTTTCGGACCCCAGAGCCAAGTACAGGATGAATTGGACGACGTTGGTCTGCCAAGGTTAGTCGCCGGATCTCAACTCTTGCGTCGGTGTACTCACAATGGCAAGCGTCCAGAATATCCACTCGTATCCCGCCCTCTCCACGGCAAACCCAAAGAGAAACGGCGCAAACGGCACGCCAATGGTGAACATGAGCGTCCACACGCCAATGTACCGCGCGCGCTCCCGCGCAAAGAACATTTCCTGCACCGTGCCGCTGCCAAGCGCCGCGGCCGGCGAGATGAAGAGCGCCCCGAGCGCGCGGCACGCCGCCAGCTCGCCGTACGTGTTGCTGCGCGCGCTGCCCACGTTGCTGGCGATGCTGCCGAGCAGGCACAGCACGTAGATGGGCAGGCGGCCGTAGCGCTTGGCCAGCGGGTGCCAGAGGAGCGGCGCGCCGCCGAGCACGGCGATTTGCAGCGACGTCATGTACGACGCCGCCTGGATGGACACGCCCAGCCGCTCCGAGATGTCCTTGAAGGCGGGGATCACGGAGGACGCGGTGAAGGAGCAGATGCACGAGTGAAAGGCCACGAGGGCGAGGTTGATGATTTTCTGGGCGAGTACGTGTGAGCGAGCGTGACGATGGGCGGTTTGGATGGGCAAAGAGGAGGTTCATACCTTGCGCTGGGGCCAGTTGAGAGGGTCCGCCGGCGTGGGATCGGGCAACGGGTCGAGTTCGACTGTGCCGTACCGGTCGAGGAGAAACTTGGAGTGGGCAGCGGAAAGCATTCCCGCGCCGCTGAATTCCTGGAGTTCCGTCTCCGTGTCATGAGCTTCTTCTGCCTTGGTGGCGCCGTGCAGCGCATCGTCGGCCATTTTTGCAAGTGATTTAAAATCTCAACACGGGCGCGCGAGATTGTGAGGATGTCTTGGAGAAGAGGGAGTGTCTCAAGAAGAAAAAAAGAAAAGACCGAGTTCAATGCACTTATGAGCTTGTTATCTGGCCCCGGGGACCCCAGGTTTTGTCTTTGGTGGCGTTTCTGCGGAATATAAAATGCGGGCAATTAAGTCTGGGGGCGGGTCGCTTCGACACCTTCCAAGCCCTGCTTATGAGGACGGCATTTGCAATTGGCTTCCCCCCTCTGACGGGCATCCCACGACCCTGGGCATTGGCGCTTCACATCCCACGCGGCACTAGACAATTGCCTGTAGAGCAACCCCCGCGGCCAGGGGCTAGCGTGATCGGCATATGGAACGGTAGTTTTGCAACCGTTGCCATGTTTTATTTGTGGCTGGAGATAGAGGCGTAAAAACGGGTATGGTGCAATCTTACGCGGCGGGAGTTGCATTCGGTAGCTTCTTCAACGGCTGCAGTTGACCCTGTTTCAGACAGACTCTCCGTTGCACGTTGCGATTTGGGTGGATCAGGCCGCAGAGCTGCGTAGCTATATTACTGGGATGCTGCAGCAAAGTAAATTCCTAAGTAGCGAGCTTGACGTTGAGATACCTGTTTCCCAATGTAAAATGAAAATGCAAGATCTGACTCAGATCGACAGCAGTCGCGTCTGGCTTAGTAGTTGCTTGGCTAATCTGTAATGGCTTTGTTCGGCTAGTTACTAGTTATGGCTGGTCAACTGGTTAACGCCGCTGCACGTGACTACCTTAGTCAGCCCAGGTTGCCGCGACGCTGCGTAGCTCTTGTGGCGCCTAGCCAGATAGCTGACCCTTGGAAACGCATGCTGCTCACCTCGCCATCACGAATCCATTGAATCGACCAGGTGCCGCACCAGCACCGCACGGCAAACATTACCAAGTCTACTGCTCCCTCGCGATCCACACAGACTACCGCGAAACCCCCCGAGCCGCCGCGAGCCACCAGTCACCATGGGCGACGTCGCAGTCGAGAACCCTGCCAACCACGCGGCAGCTCACAAAAAGGCAGCGCCGTCGATAATCCCGACCATTGACCATTTTGAGGGCCTGTCGACCGAGGGCGGAGACGATTATGCCACACTGAAGAAGCTTCAGCGCCAATTAGAGTACGTGGCGTGTTTGACGCTGCTTCGGGGTGCGGGTGGCAAGATGCTGACATGACGCAGATACATTCAGCTACAGGAAGAATACATCAAGGATGAGCAACGGTATGCGCGGTTGTACGCCCTTGCGGGAAATAATTCTGACCATTCGCAGGAGTCTGAAGCGTGAGCTTGTCCGCGCCCAGGAAGAGATCAAGAGGATCCAGAGTGTACCGCTGGTAATCGGCCAGTTCATGGAAGCCATCGACCAAAAGTATGTCTGCAACGTCAAACTGGCTGGAAAAGTCTGCTAACGAAACCAGTACCGGTATTGTGCAGTCCAGCACCGGCAACAACTACGTTGTCCGCATCCTCTCTACCCTCGACCGCGAACAGCTCAAGCCCTCCTCATCGGTCGCCCTCCACAGACACTCGAATGCCCTGGTCGACATCCTGCCGCCCGAGGCCGACTCGTCGATTGCCATGCTGGGCGCCGACGAGAAGCCCGACGTGACGTACGCCGATGTCGGTGGTCTGGACATGCAGAAGCAGGAGATTCGCGAGGCCGTCGAGCTGCCCTTGACGCACTTTGACCTCTACAAGCAGATTGGTATCGACCCGCCGCGCGGTGTGCTTCTCTACGGCCCGCCTGGTACCGGCAAGACCATGCTGGTCAAGGCTGTCGCCAACTCGACGACGGCCAGCTTCATCCGCGTCGTCGGCTCCGAGTTTGTGCAAAAGTACCTCGGCGAGGGCCCCCGCATGGTGCGCGACGTCTTCCGCATGGCCCGCGAGAACTCGCCCTCGATCATCTTCATTGACGAAATCGATGCTATTGCCACGAAGCGTTTCGACGCCCAGACCGGTGCCGATCGCGAGGTTCAACGCATCCTGCTCGAGCTGCTGAACCAGATGGACGGCTTCGACCAGACGTCCAACGTCAAGGTCATCATGGCCACCAACCGTGCCGACACGCTGGACCCGGCGCTGCTGCGTCCCGGCCGTCTGGACCGCAAGATTGAGTTCCCCTCGCTGCGCGACCGTCGCGAGCGCCGTCTCATCTTCTCCACGATTGCCAGCAAGATGAGCCTGGCGCCCGAGGTGGACCTCGACAGCCTGATTGTGCGCAACGACCCGCTGTCGGGCGCCATTATCGCGGCCATTATGCAGGAGGCGGGTCTGCGCGCCGTGCGCAAGAACCGCTACAACATCATCCAGAGCGATCTCGAGGACGCGTACTCGAGCCAGGTCAAGGGCACGAGCGAGGACAACAAGTTTGACTTTTACAAATAAGCGTGTACGATGCGGGCGATGGGATAGGGTGGATGGTTTGGGGGTGTGTATCCATATGAAACCTAGTGTAAAATCACAATATAGAAGATTTTGCGAATGTACTTTCGTGTTTAGCGTCCATGTACAACCCCTTGCTAACATTTCGCCGGTGGCCGGGCTCACCAGTATGAGTCTCTCAGCTCCCCAGTGAAAAACGGGCTCGCCAAAACCGTGCTCGTCTAGCGGACGCCACGTTTTCAGGAGTCTTTTCTGCCAGCAGCGGCTGCTCCGTACTCCCAATGTCTCTGTTACGTCTGGGTGGTTGTCCAGCGGCTAGGTACTCGTATACACGACCGACAGCCTGTTTTGTTGACCCCTTCCGGACTAAAAAGACAAGTGGGCGTCGCAGGCTAGGTCATCGGCCCTACTTGGAAATGGCACTGCCGAGATATGTCCCGGAGAACGTGGCGTAGACCCCTAGACGACGACGGACGCCGAGCCGTGCCGGTAGCCGGGCCGGACGCGGGGGGCAGGTCCTTGGGCATAAGGGCCGCCGCAGACGTAGTCGCATGCGCCGAACCACCGGCATCCAGATCGTTTTTCTTTTTCCCTTCTTCTCTTTCTTTCCCCTTTCTTTCCACCCCCCAGAGTAAGAAAACAAACAGGGCGGAGGGGGGCGTTTCTGGGAGGAGAAAGGGCCACTTTGAAGCTACCGTCGAAACCCAGGACCTCGTATTGTTTGAGGTTGGCGCCGACTGGCCTGATGACCGCCGCGGAGGCACGGGGGCCCATGGGAAAAGACGTCGACCTGGTCATACGAGAAGCGGGAGGAGGGTGGTCTTGATGGATGAAACACATGAATGGCAGGCAACAGCGTGTAGAAGGGCGGCGCCCCGAAAGACCGACGGGCAAAAAGAAGAAAGGAGGAAAAAGAGGAAGAAGAGAAACCAAGATTGTGTGATTTGGCGGGCTAATATACCCTCCGAGGCAGAAAGATGAAAGTACCCCCCTTCATCATGCTCTCGGCTTCAAGGGCCATATCTATGCATCTCATCAGTCCCCTTTTTGCTGAGGACTGTAATAGGGCTGACCTGGGGGCATATCGGGGGCCCGTTTCCCCACCGTCCCTGAGCGTCTTATCTCGAGGGACAGAAAAAAAAAAGGGGCAAATAGGCAGGTCTACGCTTGCTCCGCAGCCAAAGAAGTTCTGGACAGGGCCACCAGTAAGAGAGATTACCTTTACTAATTCAGTCACCAAGATCGGAGAACACGAGTTCCGCAAATTCGGCCCCGGGAACCGGTGACTCTCCTTACTGATGGCCAGCCGTTCCGGGAGACATTGACTATACGACATCTACACGCGCCTGCTTCTCACGGAGAGAGATCTTCTGACCCTCGTAAAGCTTATGCTAGCATGTTCTCCGACGGAAGATGGGGGGACGGGAGCGCAATCGACTTTTCGGGGACCCGGCGCCGCGTCCACGCGAGCCAACCCCGCGATGATCGGCACGGGGACCGCGCGTGCGCACAGAGGTCCGACCTTCCTAAACAGGCAGTCTCCATCCAATGTCCAGCAGTGTAAGTGGCAACCCCCCCGGGAGGTGTTCATGCAATCCTTCGTTCCAATGCGAGAGTATAGCCAATGATGGTACGAAAGATAGAAAATCACATGTATATATAGTCTAATCTTGTCCAAACTCGGGACATATCCAGTACTTTTAAAAAAATTCCTACAGCAAAAGAAACCCCCTTTTTGGTATATCATATCCTTCAGCGCGTGCTCCCCAGTCTATAATCCTCCACAATCGTAACAATATCCCCAGTCCCAAGTCCATCCAACATTGTTGTCGTGACAGAGGGTATAAAAATGAACAAAAAAAGTATAAAACAAAACCTGACATCCAGACTAGAACGGGCATTACATGCTCTCCGTCAACGTGATTATCGTAATTAGTTGTCTACAGTTCCAGACTGCTTCGACAAGAATGAGAGAAAAAAAATGACGCCTTTTGCCATGCTGAGAGAAAAGAAGAACAGGAAAACAGAGGCAAAATGTCAAGAGTTGAGTGCGACGCCAATCTCAAACAAGATGTGGACGAAGCGCTTGTGCAGCTCAATGAAAATGTCGGGCTGGCCAGCCAGCTCAGCCAGGCCGCGCGCCTTGAGCGACGAGGTGCTGCCGCTGCCGCCCATTCGCCGGGTGAAACCGCTGCCGCCGCTGAGAAAGCTACTCGCGCTGCGGTCAACAGGGACCGGAGAGTCAAAGGCAGACTGGCTGGGAGGCGCAGGGGACACATCTGCAGAGGCCTGGCTACCGCTGGCGCTGCCCGTGGCCGAGGGGTCGGCGACGCGCTCAGCTTCGGCTTCCACCAGCTGCTGAATCCATCCCGCGAGGTCACGGAAGGCGTTGGAGATGACGGTATACGTCTTCATAGCCAGTCGCTCCTTGTGTGTGCTGAGAGCCAAAAAGGCGTAGACCCGCTTGTGCCCACGAGCATGCACGTCTGGAAGGCGGAAAATGTAGGCAGTGGTATACCCAGCCACAGCATCGCCGAAGAATATGGGCCCGCCAGTAGCAGCAGAGCCTGCACTCTGGGTAGTGACAAACGCCGGGGCGCTGTTGGGTGGCGGTAGGGACATGGGAATTGAGGTGGCAGGCGCACGCGGCAGGGTCTCAAAGGAGAGTGCTCTTAGGCAAGATGCGCGGATGAGAGAAAAGGAGTGGCCAAGGACCGGCTCATGCGTGGAGGTGTAGTCAATATAGTGTACATGAGACGAAGCTCGGTCCGAGGTAGTCGAGGTGCTGGAGCACGAGGTGGTGCGGGAGCTGCCGGGCTGCGCAGACGTGCGGGCACGAGGGCGTCGCGGTAGATCCCGGTCCCCATCCGTATCGCTAGAGCACTGGGAACGGGGAGATCCAGCGCGGACTGGCGAGCCGTAGACTCGCTCGGCGGGCGCTCGCGTCCGTAGCGTTGGCGTGTTGTCGCTGGGTGCCTTGGGAGAGTTTTGGCGGCGAGGCAGCGTCATGGCGCAATTATCACAGGGACCTTGCTTCTTAGTGACGGTCTCATCGTAAGTGCGGCGAAAGTTTGATTCACGCCCCGAATTTTGGTTTACTGAGCGGGGGCTTTCTGGTGGTGTTTCCAGAACTGGGCTGGAACCTGGCGAGCGGGCAGAAGGCGAGCGCATGGCCGGGCGACGAGACCGTCCCTCATGTTCAAACGCGACTAGCGACCCGGTGCGAGGACCTTTGGCATCTGGCACGTTGCCGGCGGGGGTAGAGCGAGGAGGGCCGTTGCTCTTGGTCGGTTCTTCAAAGCAGGTAGTGCATGCTGCTTGGAGCCCTTCTGTGACCATGAGCGGAGTTGGCCCATGATGGTCACAGTAGTGAGCGAGGCAAAGCTGGAAGTGGGACATTAGCGCACTGATCGAAAGCGACAGTTGTCAAGAAAAGCGTGTGTATATGAGGCGATGAAGAGTATGAGTTCGGACATGATAGCTATGGTTCGTAAAGAGAGGGACAGATGAGAGAAGTCGGAATGAAGGGAGCAGCCCAGGCGGGTAATATATGAAGCCCCCGGATTACACGGAGGTGGTCGAGGCGGAAGCGAGGGACAGTGGTAAATGCGCTGACGAATCGGGCTGGGACTTGGGGCAAAGGGTGTGACAGAAGAGCTGAGTGGATATGAGGTAGGCGGGCGATATGGACGGGTACGAGATATGTGTGTGTTGGGCGCCAGGACCAGGCGAAGGACCAAGACGCTGACGGGGAAGCGGTGTGCGTTGTAAGACGGGTTTGCGAAGAAACGCATTGTCTAGCGGGCTGCGGATTGGAAGAGGGTGTGAACGGTGTCGGAGGAGTAATGGGAAGCTAATAAACAACAGGACTTTGGAGCCATCGGATTGCGTGGTGCCGAGCAGGGGTGTGCATAGGAAAGGCGACCGCGGCAGGATTGATATGTGAGGCGGGCCGCAAAAAGGGCTGAAAGGCAGCCAGCAGCCAGCTAGAAAGCCAGCTAGAGAGCCAGCTAGTAGAGGTGGCAGACAGGTGCTGCAGCATGATGCATCAGGTTGTGGCTGAATAGCGCGCGCAGACGAGTGTGAGTGCGCTGCGTAGAGAGCGGCCATTGTGTCCGGTGATGGTGGCCGTGGCAGTCGAAAGTTGTGTCGCACGGCGCATCGGGCACTTGTGCCGCTCGGCGCAACGTGTTTGCTGCTCAGAGAGATGCAAGGGAGGGAGGCGAGGGCGGGTGCAGACGGGTTTGCTGGTGGGCGTGGGGACGGGAAGAAAACATGATGCGAATCAACTTACAATATAGGTCATATCTAACTATGGGCGCGTGGATGCGACGGGCAGACGTCTCGACAAAGTGAGTGCCGGTGGAACAAGGCTGCGCAGGTGTTGCACAGCAGCACAGATGACGACGGTCGATCAAGTCAGCCAGCGTGGGATGCCGCGGTGGCAGGACAGCTGCGGCGGGTCAAAGAAACGAGAGTCTCGAGCTGGCCGGTTCTCGCGGCGCACAAGGGGTGTTGCTGGTGTTTGCCAAGCTGAGAGCGACGACGGGGAAGGGCCGGAGGCAGACGACAGGCCGTCGTCGGTGATGTGTCGCAGCGGTGGTGCGGTAGGCGCGGTCGACGGTCGACGGTCGTCTCGTAGAGAGTCGATTGTGGTCGATTGTGGTCGATGGTGGTCGATGGTGGTGGCCGGAGTGGTGGGATGGGTTGCGCACGTGTAAAAAAAGGGCCAACTGTAGAACCAGCCAACAGTTTGGGGAGACAATGTAAGCAAACGAGGGTCCGGGCTGCTCAGGCACAGCAATTAAAGGTGTTGGGGGTGGCGACGGTCAACGGGCGTCGCGGAACAAAGGCGAGCTGGAGAGATGGGTGGCGAGGCGGCGCAAGACGATCGTTGCAAGGTCCGGCAGGCAGGCAGGAAAGGACAAGCCTGCAAGGGTCGCTTTATTTTGTCGGCTATGGTGACGAGTGGTGGCGACGTGGATGGGGCCAGGGCCGTTGAACCAGGCACAAGAAAAGAAGGTCTGGAAGAAGACGAGGGAAGAATATTTGGCGCAAAGAGAAAGGATCAACCGGGGAGCTCGGACAGGTGAAGAAGAGCCAGGGCAAGCAGAGGGGACCGGAAGAGGCACGACGAATCGCCTCGTTGCTTGTTTTTCCCCGCTGCGCGCGACTACCAGACTCCAGTATTAGCAATGGGCTGTTCCTCTGTCGGCTGCGTTCTGTCATGCAGGCCTGGGGGGGCGATGCGAAGCAGGACACAGAGCCTGCAGCGTCTGTTGTACGGTCGATTGTACCCAAGCTCGATGCAGGGCAGGGCAACAGGGGCCAGGGGGTCGTCGCAGCCCAAGAACCAGGGGAAAACCCAAAGAGGGCTACCAGTAACGAGGCGCGCAGGGGGGGCCATACCTACGGACCAGGGGTTGGTGGCACGAGCCAACAAGGATATAGACAAGCCCGGTATAACAGGCGAGACACGAAAGTCAGCTGTTTTCGACTAATGACACGGACGGGCCACGACAGGAAAACAAAAGAGCAGCTCCTGTCTGACGCGGTCGAAGCTTTTTTTGTACGGTGGTGGTGGTGATGTTGTGGTTGTTTGTGAGACAACGGGGGAGAGCAGCAACACGCCGCGATTGATTGATTACTGATTAGAAGAATGGAAAAAGGAAGAAAGCGATTGTCGGAGCAAAAAGAAACGAATGACGGCGTTGATGATGTGTTTGATGGCGGGCCGGGGATGGCTTGGGACAACAACGAGAAGTTGAGAGAAGAGAAGATGCAAACGAACGAAAAAGCGAGGGGTGAGACACCGAAAGCCGATAGTCCGGCAACTGGTTCCATGATTTGCGCCTAAATCAGTCGCCTGGCGTCCGCTGTAACCGGGACCACTAACAACAGCGTCGCCGGAGAGCCCACCACACCCACCCGCTAGGTACCTGTAGGTACCAGCTCCCCTTCTCAGCGGCCCCTCTACAGCGGGGGATCCACTGGAATACCAGTAAGCAGCCCGCCGCTCTTTGTGCTGGTTCTTCGATTAGTGGCTGCAGCGCCTCCGTACGGTACCTGAAAGGCATTGCCATCTTTGACAGCCACTGACCTGGCCAGCACCAATCCATCTCTGCGACAGACAGACAACCTGCATCTCCAAAGCCAACACACCTGGGGCCTCTCTCTTCCATTCCAAAACTCAACAACTCACGTAAAAAGATACAAAAACATCCATCCTCCACATTCACCTCACGACTCGCTCAGCTGCCTCATCCGTCCAAAACCCCGGGGCTCCCGCCCCGCGCTAGAACCAACCCGCGCTCCCAACTTTTGGCAAGCCAACTATAGCCAGCAACAAAGGGTCCTCTCTCCTCTTTTTCTTCTGTTGGATGCCGAACAAAGTGGTCTTTTGTGGATTCCATTGCTTCCTGCTTCGACTTTCCCATTCCTTCTTTCCAAGTGGATCTCTTCTTTTTGTGCTTCCTTTTTTTTTTCTGTGGAGTATTCTTGGTGCGCCGGGCCACTTCTCTCTTTGATCAAAAAAAGACAAACAGGGACCCTCGTCTCGCCTTTGAATCATTAATACCGCAAGAGAGGAGGGGCACCCGGCTTTAACCGGTCAAATGGCATGTCGTCTATTACTGAGCATTGCTATTCTTCGTACATGCAGACCGCATGCATCGCAGCCTCACGCTCTCCTCAAACACAGTAGCAAGTGGACGACTCATGACATAGTAGTATAGGCCCCTGGTGAAAACGAGCCTCCTTCCTTGCCTGCCAGCCACCACCTAGCTTCATAGTAACAAACAACGCCTCTTTGTCACGTCAACCTATTTCCAGATGCCCTTCTTTGACGTCCTGCTGCTTGAGGCTAGCTTCCCACGCCCCTCGCCTCCCCCCCGGTTGCTTCTGGAACACTGGAACGTCTTGATCCCGGCACTCTGATCCCAGCGGTGCCAGCCTTGCCTGTCATCCCGCCCCTCCCACAAGTTAAATTAATGCAGGCTGGCCCGCGATGCTGCGCTCATTCTTTTACCTTTGGGCTTGGCTTTTTTTTTTCCTGCTGACGCGCCCCGCGGGCGCCCAAAACAAGAATGCCACGCGAGCACTTCGCCGACCCCCGCTGTGCTTGCTGCAGCACATCCATGCAATGCCCATGTGCCAGGCCAAGCAAATCACAAACCCACCACACTGGTTCAACTGTCCTACCACCGAACCATCCTTGCAATAATAAAGCCGCGCAACAGGAATAGCACATGCGCGCAATTTAACCTCTTACAGAAACAACCCTGCCTTGTTTCACACGCCTGTCGCTGACTGCGCGTTGGGCCGCCACCACACACGCCCATGTGCTACCGACATCATCACGGCGTCGTCGACCTCTGCCTCCCATCATACCATGCCACGGCCCATGTGCACATGCCACTTTCGCCCTCGGTTTACGCCAGCCGTTGTCGCTTATGGCTGCCGTTTTCTTTTCGTTCCGGGCTGCTCACCGGCACGCTTGTTTCCAGCGTGTCCGACTCGGAACCTTGACAGGGCGCCTCCCAGAACGGCGAACTCTCCACCATGGTCTCCTCGTCCGTGTCTGCCGTGGCATCCTTGCAGTTCCGGCCATAGCTGCGCATCACTGCGTCCGTAATCACAGTCCCCAAGGCTAGTGACACTTCTCTAGCCACGCTATTGCCGATAATCTTGTATTGCGTGGCAGGAGGCCCAAGAAGTATCTCTTCATCCAAAAAGCCCTGCCCGCGCTTTGCTTCCATGACGGTTAGGCATCGGTCCTCCTCCCAATGGATCTGGCGACCCTGCTTCGCGTCTCCAGGACTGGCTTTTGTAACAACGGTAGCCATCGGCTGCTTTGGCGGCTGCCTTCCGTACGAGTTGGACTGTATCGAAGTTGACATCCCATCAGCCCCGCCCTCTCCAAGCGGAAACATCTTACGCTCTGATCTGGTTAATATCCCTCGACCTGCGGCACGACGTTCAGTACCGTAATAACCGTACCAGGCCTGCGAGAAGTTCATTCCATAAGGAGACTTTGGAATTAACCGCACCCTGTTTCTCATTATATTTGTGTTTGTATGAGATACAACTCGGTGGTCCGGGAACGGGATACAGATATCAGGCTTAGCGTCGTAAATCCGCGGCAAGCCGGCAGCGGCCTGTAAAGCGCTCTTATACTGAAATGGCGTACACTTCGCCATGTCTCTCTTAGCCATGGGCTCACCGGTCGGTAGGCGGCCGAGTCCCAGGTTTTTCACGGTCGGTTGATGCGAATGCGTCTGCAGCGGCTTGTCCGGCAGCGTCCATCCAGGCGCCGCAAAGATGATGAAGACGCGGGAGCGGACTTGGGCAGAGCCGCAAGACAGAGCATCCAAGAAGAATAGGCGAGCCTGGTAGCCCATGCCTACCAACGCACACATCAGCTGGCTAAACACGTCTTGGTCTCTATTGCGATGCTTCTGGATGATGCCGACGACGTTTTCTAGTATGCCGTACTTTGGTCGATACAGGTCAACACAAGACGCAAAGGCAGCCACCAGAGACTGGTTCTTTCGCTGTGTGCGTGTAGTCTTATCGTTGGTCATGAGCGAGAACCCAGGACAAGGACTACCACCCGAGATGAAGTCGACCTCCCCAACCCGCGGGACGTTGTTTGCAAATCGTCCCTGGATTGCCAGGCGCTGAAAATCGTCAATAGATCCCAGGAAGGGAGATACCTGCTTTGGGTCTGCAGTATTTGCCATGTAGGTATGAAGCGCCTTTGAATCCATGTCGTTTGCCCACTTCATCACCACTGACCCTCCTTCTTCGAGACCCCGACCAAAGTTGCCTCCACCGCAGAATAAATCAAGACCCTGAAGCTTCGGCACAGTTTCTTGCCGTGGGTCGTAACCCTGTTTCAACGATGGCGGCGCTTCTTCTAAAGGGGAGATGATATAGCCACCGTCCATCCACTGCTTCTGGTGTGTCAAGAAGAAAAAAGCCGCGACCCCATCACGGTCATAAGGCGGTGGAATTGTTTCAGTTGTAGAAAACCATCGAATATGGCATCGGCCGACGATACTTGATGGCCCGGTCTTGACAGTGTCCTCCGTATACACAAGCTCGTTCGGTGGTGCGTCGTTTGCGGTCGAATCAATGGCGTGACGTCTAAGCAATTTTCGAAAAACGTATCGTATTCTGTCAAACTCCCGCTCAATAGCAACAATCTCACAAGGTTGGCAGGTTTCGGAAGTCTTGACCAAATGCACGAGCACCGTATCTCCAATACAGTACTCAGTACAACCAGGGAGTGATGCATCCTCGGTATGATGACATTTCAAATGCGCCTCCGTGAGCGAGACCCAGATTCTGTCGTCCGTCAAGTACGCCTGCCGACAGAAGAATTCTTTCAAAGTGTCTGGCGTGCCTCCAAATTCCACTTCATGAACTCCCGACACTTCATCTTCTCGTATCTTGGCATCTTCTTCACATGAGCAGTGATCCGATAGGAACAGCTCATTCGACCACGGGTATTTCATTAAACCGCACAAGGTGTCCACAGGTCGGTAGTACCAGATCACGTCGAATACTCGATGTCCGTCCTCGTCCATGGACACGCTTTGGACAAGGGCAAACCACACATCGTCATGTTGATCACCTCTGGCGTCTTCCTTTGCCCAAGCAGTACCAGATTCGGCAGTGTCGCGCGCAGTCGATATTGTGTCTCCAGGTCCAATGCTGCGGATATGCGGCGACTTGGGCCGCCAACGAGGCAGTGGAAACGTTGGAGACGGTCTTTTTGTAATCAAGTCTGACCTGAGACGGTTTGTGCTAGTATCAAAGTCCACCGCCTCCAAGTGCTTTCCAAAAGGCAAGTGACGAAAACAGTCGTAGATGTATTTCGTCACTACAGTGTGAGAATTTGCAGTGTGCGAGCAGTACGGTGTGTACTTTTGGAAAAGGAGCACTTCATTCCACAAGTGGTGAAAGTCAGTCTTTTTACCTCCTAGGGCTCCAACAGACTCTTTATGCAGAAAAGCAACATTGGCGTTCACAGCGGATCGGTAATCGAGGCGAGGATATTTCGACATCCACTTCTGGACCTCTTCGATATTGTCAGATGTGCAATACGCAGCGAGAAGCCAGGACGCAAAATGTTGTCGAAAGTGATGAATCGTGACGCGCTGACCGTTGGCGTGCATGACCGTGAGAAAGTCAACGACATGTTTGGCTAGATCAGCCACCCACACAAACGGCTCAAAGAACCTCTTGTATTCCGGCGCCGGTGTCCCAAGCTTGTAGTAGACGTCGCTCCCCGCGTTGAGCTCCGACTGAAGCCATATGTTGTCTCTTGTCTCATCTTTCGACTCATGGCCATAGTTTCCAATGGGGAGGGTATGAATGCAGACACCTCGCACATAAGCGCTCTTGGCACCGTTTGTAAGAGTTCCGTTAAAGTACAGGCGTGGGGAGTTGGGTTCGGTGTCAAGTTGATTCAGAGGTCGCATCTCTTCTGGGTACTTTTCGTCGACACGATATACTGCAAAGTCGTTTAGCTGCAGCTCGAGGAAGTCGTCTTCATCCGACCGAGTCGGAAGCAGCATTTTCAGAGCTGCGCGCTCCGACATGGCAGGGCATGGCGGCTCGAATGGCTCGTAGCAGGACTGTGGGCTGACGAGAACGCATTCTGGAATTCTGACGGAGATTGGGCGTATGCTGGCCAGTTCTTCATCTTCAGAATCGTGAAAGGTGTAAATCTCGTCGTACTCGATGCTGGAAAGCACCGTATCTGAGGAAGGAATCTGCGGCTCGAGCTCTGCCTGCATGGAGGCGTCAACGTCCATTGCTTCTTGGAAACTATTGTCCATGATCAATTCAACGGTCCTGCTTGAGAGCAAGAGCAAGCCTTGATGTTTATGGAGGCATTATGATTCGAGGTGTGGAAAAAGAGATGTCTGGTTGAGAGAAAGGTGAAGGTCAAACGCGCACCAGCCACCGGCGTTTGCGAGGCCGCCCACCGCCACCTGTACCAAGTGCAGAAAGAGATGCGAAAGTAATGAGAAAGTGAGTGGAAAAACTAATGAGAGGCTGCTATGATAAATATGATACTAACAATTATACCGTAACTAATTACGAGGAGCACATCTGTATCGTAGTATAGAAATGGTCCTTTGTCGGCCGTTGTAATGAGAACAATCTGTGACCCGTCCTTTTACAAATAATTCCCGTGCAATACCTGATGTATGGACGATCGTTTCCGATGTCGATTCTCGCAGAGGAACCACCCCGCCATGGGCTGTATGGCCGTCCTCCCGACCCTCTTCTTGACGCCCTTGTTCGGCGCGGCGGCCACCTGCCCGGGCGTCGCGTCCGTCGCGTGAATCGCCGCCGAGGCCGCCACCAGGGTGCAGTCGAGCCTCTCGCCGCCGTGGTCGACGACGACGGGCACGGCCGCCGCGCCCGGCGGGACGTCGTCGACGTCGAGACACGGGTACTTCACGCCGTCGAGCGTGCAGGTGCCGCGCAGCTGCGGCCGGTCAAAGGTCAGCCTGGACTCGCCCTCGGGCGACCAGTAGCAAAAGGTCGTGAGCCAGCCCGCCAGGACCGTGCGGCCGCTGCCGTCGCCGGCGCTCGGCTTGTCCTTGTACGCCATCCGGCTCCAAAACGACACGGTGCGCTGCGTCGCGCCCAGCTCAAACGTCGCAACCATGTGCCGCAGCACCGGCCGCAGGAGCCGCGCCAGGTCGCGCGGCTCCTCGCCGCGGAGCCGGTCCAGCATGTCCACGCGCTGCAGCATGGCCCGGTAGTCGGCCACCTCGCCGAGCAGCGTGACCGAGGGCAGGCCGCCGCCCGCCATACCGGCGCCGCCGCTGCCCTTTTCCGTCTGCATGGCGCCCAGGAAGAGCGCCGCAGCCACGGCGCGGTCCGCGAGCGTCGTCGTGGAAAACGACGGCGTCACCCAGGCGCGTAGCGCCGGGTCCTGGATGTGCTCGCCTAGCACGCGGGCAATCTCGCGCGCCGAGGCGCCGCTGTAGCGCGGGCCGTCGCTGCGGCGCCGGTCGTTGCGCAGCGGCACGCCGACGCCGATGGCGAGCGGCGTCATGCTCTTGTGGCTGACAAAGACGTCGGGAAGCTCGGCGGCGTGGGCGTTGATGTAATAGCCGACCTGTGAGAGGATGCTGAACCACACGTCCTCGGGGCGGATGGTGAGGTGATGCTGCGTGTTGTAGGCCTTCAGCGCTGCGTGCACGAATCCGTTGGGTGAGGCCGTGATGAGATAGTCGGGCATGTCAAACGAGGTCTGCAGGATCCGCATGTAGTGCGTCTCAAAGTGCTTGGTGTTGACAGCCCGGAGGATGTCGCCACGGGTCGTTGCTGGAATCCCGTCCCACACCTCGGCGGGCCGCCAGGCGACGCCCAGCGTGACAGGCATATCTGCAACGGGACTCGCTGTGCAGGATCAGACCAGTACTGTCTTGCGGAAGAAATGGGTTTGGGCTGTCGATTTATAGTCGTCAAGGTTCGGGGGGTTGTAGTGTGACCAGTCTGGTTGTTGCCGACCGTGCGACTGATTTCGAGGATCCTGCCGAGTTCGAGAACAGGCAGCAGGTCGTACCTATCGCCACTTCAGTCGCCGATCATCACCGTGCGTGTTTGTGTGTAGGTATTTTCCACAGTTCTTTGGAGAGTGTACAAGGAGTTGGGGTCCGCTTCAGCCCTCGTCTCCCATGCTGTGATACTTTGCGCAGCCAGCCGTCCGGTCGGCATACAGCTGTTACCTGTACACTGGTCGTATGGGTGTATATGAAGGATTCCCGTATTGCTAGTCAGATTCATCTCAGTCTATATTAATCGTGCCGTCAGACTTCTTTCCAAGGTCCCTCGATAACCACCTGTCAAGCGTGTGGTGAGTCGTCCTTGATCCTGTGGGGTGTACGCCGCGGCGAAAGGCACGATGAGAGTAACACGAAGCAACGATCTTGTCAAAGAAAGGTGCAGAGTTGCAAGCGGAGCAAGCACATGCACAGCTCACAGTCAGAGTCAAGACAAAAAATCCTAATAATTGTACTATCAGCTCTTTTAACATAACCTTGGCCATGGAAAAAACAAAAAAAAAAAAAACTCAACGCCGTATGCCATCCATATCCTGTATCCCATTGTAAATGCGTCATGTCTGTGTCGTTGATGCTGTGTGCCGGCCGCCCCTAAAACAACCCCCATCACCGTCGCCCAAATCTCCTCCCTCCCGACTTTCCTTTCATATTCTTGCTCCTCAGCTTCAGCCTCCTAAAGTTGGCGTGCGCCAGCTCATTCACCTTGCGCACCGACTTCTTCACCACACCCTCCTTGGGCGTCTTCTTCTTCTTCTTCTTCTCGCCTTCCTCATCTCCCTCATCAACGTCTTCATACTCCCCGTCAGCATTCTCCTGTCCGTCAGGCAGCTGGGTCTCGGGGACAATATCCTGCGAGTCACCACCCAGCGACGGCCGCCTCGTAATCGTGGGCCGCATGTTGACGCGTCGCGTCGTGCGCTTCTGACCCTTCTTCTTGTAAACCACCAGCGGCCGGCCGTTGCGGCCCGTGGGGTCGGCCTCGTCGGGGCTGTCGTACAGGCCCTCGTCGTCGAAGCCGCCGAGCGGGAGGTGGTGGGACTCGCTGTCCCTCGCCAGGATGTCGCTGTTCTTGGAAGCAGCAGCGGACTGCGTGGCCGGCGCGGTAACAGGTCGCGCAGGACCAGCGGCGGAAGAACCCATCTCGGCCGCCTCGACCTCGCGCAGAGCGGCCATGTCGTCGTCGTCGTCCAGGTTGTCGTCTTCCACCTTGCGAAGGCTCGCGACAATTTCACTCAGACCGCGGCCGAGGGGCTTTCTAGGTAGCTTGAGCGGCGCAGGTGCATCAAACTCAATTCCTTCGCTGAGAGCCGGCAGTGTATGTCTCCTCAAAAAGGCCGGCGTGTCAAACTGCAGCTTCGACACGGACCCTGACGTGGGCGTTTTTCCCCCGGCGGCGCCGGCATCCCGGTTCTTGAGTGGTGTCATGAATGTATTCAGCATGTGGCGCTTGCTGCTCGACATGGGCGTGCGGCCCAGCTTCTCCGAGTCGATGGATCCTCTGCGTCTACTCGGCGTAGCGTCTTCTAAATTCCGACGGCGTCCTCCTGGTGTACTCGGTGGTAGCTGTTCTGTGCTCTTGCTCGGCGTGCCCAGCTCCTTTCCCAGCAAGAGGTCAAACAAGCCGAGCACCTTGCCGTCGCGCTGTGGCGTGGGGCCAATGGACGTAACGGCAGAAGGGCTGAAGAGCTTTCTCGATATGGCGGGCGTGCTCATGAACTGGTCCTCGTCGAGCGTGCGGTTCTTGGACGGGGTTTCGGCATATTTGTTCTTCTTGAGCGGCGTCTCGGCAGGCGGCGGGTCGGGGCGCCGTTTCTTGGGGTTTGGCTGTTGTTCCTTGATCGCTGGCACGGGTATCTTGCCGGCGAGAATGTCGCGCGTCTTGTTGTATTCTTTATATTTTGCAGCTATCCATGTGATTAGAGTCGTATAGACACAATCAGTCAACTAGCGGGAGTAAAGTACCTATGCTGGGGTTCTCTTTTATATCCCGTCGACCGGGCTTGGAGCCGTTGTGGCCGTCGGCCCAGTCACTCTCCCATTTTTTCAGGTCGGCGCGGAGCTCTTTGGACTGTTGCTCATAAGAAGCTCTTGTTTTGTCGTCCATGGTTTCGTGTCATCGTTTGCAGCGCCGGTTGCGAAATTTTGGCGTGGTTTGCTTGGACAAGCGTGCCTGGAGGTTGTCTGGTGACAGATCGCGTTGGTACAACGGGAGACGCGTTTTGCCTAGCAACGCTAAATTTAGTGGACGCGAGACCGCATAAAGTGGTGGGCCAACGTCGGGCGTGCTAACGCGATGGAGGCGATGCAGGGATACGCTTGTATTCAAGGAAATCGTCTGTTACAAATTTTACTCACGTATTCTTATGAATCAATAATATCATGATAGTCCATTGAGATAAAACTTCAGCTGTCCTTGAAGAGGGAGGCTTATTGGAAGCTGGAATGGCGCTGTCACCATCGCGACCCACCCCCGGGAATGCCGGACTTGTCATCGGCCTCGGATAGGAGCGGTTACTCGCAGCATCGTGGCACGGACAATGGAGGAAGGCGAAGAATTTACAGACGGCAAAATTAGGTAGGGTTCTTGGTGTTTTAATTTGCTTCATTTATTGCATCTTATGCGTCTTATTGACTAGCAAAGTATCTGAGGCAGGCCGAATGTAGACAGACGACAAGTCCAAGACCAAACCTAGGCTATTAGGGAGATGCCCTTCCCATTTCCTAGCTTCCAAAAAGATACTTTCTGAGACTCATTCGACGTCAAGGAAACAAGCCCCAGACCTCCCAAGCAAGCGGTAGCTTTGCCTATGCCTGCCTCCACTCTCAGACAACAAACTTAAAAGTCCCATCGGCGGGCGTCGTCGTAGTCGTCGCGGTGGACGAGCTTGACGTCGCCATTCCATTCGCCGACGATGAAGTCGGGGTTGTCGATGAGGCTGATGATGCCGTCGTGGTAGGCGAACCGCTGGCCCTCGTTGCCGTTGGCCTCCTCCTGGGTGGAGAGGGTCTCGTCGCTGATGTCGTTGAAGGTGAGGGCGAGGCCCGAGTGAATGTTGATGAGGTGGTCGCCGTCAAGCTTCCAGCGCTGGTTGGTGTTGTCCTCGTCACCCTTGAACTCGTAGGCAATGATCTGGCCGCCCGCCTCGGTGGACATGTAGGCGACGTCGAGGACGCGGCCGCTGGCGCGGTTGCGGATGATGAATTCGCCCTCGGGGAAAGACATGGTGTGTGCTTTTGTTTGGTTGAACGGTGTTGTTGTGGTTTTGGGGATATGGCAAGAGCTTGGAAGATGGGAAGATGAGAAGATGGGAAAAGATGCAGTGTAGAAGATGACATGTCTCGAGCAGCGGGGAAGCTCCGTGTGCTTATATAGCTCAGGCTGCATCCCGTTTCCGTCACGTTCCATTCACCCGCCTGCCTGACATGGCAAATGCCGCAGTGAGGGGTACATGCCGTTAGCTGTAATACACGAGTGCAGGCGTTTGCTGTGTCATGACCCATATGACGTGTTGAGGGACAATTGGACGTCCAAGGACCCGGAGCACCGCAATATTATGCATGTAACCGCCGCACTGCCACAGTTTCCTTGGCGCCCAGCCCATTCCCAGCTCCACAGCGGGATGATGCGCTGTCCGAGATGTCATCAATAGGGCAGGCTGCTCTCTGGATAGGCATTAGCTTTGAATCACGGAAGCGAGCACGTTTCATGAGACGAATCGCATGCTGGTTGGGCGCTGCGAGGGAGGCCATGTACAGAGGCCCCGGGAGCTGACGGGACGGGCCGTGGCGGCTAGAGGTGAATGCCGCCCGGCAGGTGCACGACGTTGTGCTGCGGATGAAACTACTCGAAGACGCTCGCAAAATATACGAGCCAGGATGTAAATACCAAGAGTGTCTTAATCCCGCCATTTCTTCATCCCGACCGTTGCGCTGTCTCGGCCGCTAGCATCCCGGCTGCGCCGCCCCGACTAGCCTCATCTCCACCACCCGAAGATCGGGCCAAGAGAGAAGGTTACCTCATTTGGTGACGGAGGGGCTTTAGTGATGGAGGGGTCACTCTTGACATGGGGGATGTCGTGCGACCTTGAAACTCCCGCAATTTCCTCCGGGCGCCAAAGCTTTTGCTCTTATTACCGAAAGCTATATCTGTATGCTTGCACCTTGCACACGACTTACAGTACAGCCTCTCCACCCTTGGAGAATGACAAGACGGGTTCAGTCGCACCAAGTCAGCAGTTTTACTCTTCGGCGTTTCGTTGCCTAACCCTTCTTCCGGATACAAATTGACCTCAACCGGTGACAGTCCCGCAAGACACCAAAAACGACGAGCCCTTCCTACTGTAAGACATTGCTCGTGGACTTGTCAAGAAAAAGGGCAAGTCTTGGACTCATTTCTAGCGCATTGTAGGTGGATTACGTGCCAGACCATCAACAATGACAAGAGTCCACCACCCAAAGCACAGAGCAAGCCACGCAGGCCAGCCAACAGCAAGCCACCCCAACCCCAGAACGCCATAATTAGACAAAAAAGCCACACTGGTGAAACATACAGAAAAAAAACGTGGCGGTCGTGCGCCTCCATTGTGTATTTTAGCCGCTCTGTGGTTCGGCCGCGCCGCGTCAGCTCGCCACTTTCCACAACCCGCCCCAGCGCCCAGGGACGATCCCACATCGCCTCCCACATCCCGAATCTACACCACATCATCTTCCCGCTCCAATGAAAACGAGTATTTTTAAGTTTATCCCGTAGTTCAATTGCCGGAAGTCAACGGAAATTGATTCATTACCGGCAAACACTGTCCTCCTCCTCCTCCACCATTACCTTGCACTTGCCGCAAAATGAACCGGTCGAGCATCAGAAGGCAGAACAAGAATCGTTATGGAAAGCAAAGAGGGAGAAGAACCTCATTAGCAGCTCAATACAAAGGAATCTCAAGCCATTTTAAAGTCGTCGTCACTCAGCTACTGACAACTCCTCATGACTCGCACTGCGGCTTCGCTCCCAACGGCTAGCCAACTCTAAATACATCCACTAGGTGTATTTCCTAGTTTGACGCCGGGCCGAGATAAACTGCGTGGGGACACTGCATGAATCTTGGGGGCGAGATGGATCACTTCTACTACTAGGTTCGCTGCCCGTGGAGCATCGCACGTCACCCAAATGGCCGCTGCAAATTACGAAGCTCCTGGTCTTGATTGGCCAGACTCGGCCGCCGTTCTGTAAACAAGAGTCCGCGGATGGCTGACGTGTACCGGCTTTTCCATTCTTCTTGAGACATGGCGTTCCGGCTTGCACTGACCAATTTCCTCTCATCGTACGTCGGTGACGCGTATCTACCAAGCTTCAGAGGAAACTCAAAAGCTGACGACGCCATCATACCTTGTCACGAACTTGGACTCAATGTATAAGTAGTCGTGCGAGTTCTCTTTCGGAGATTTACCTTACACTTTTCATCCACAAGATTCATCACCACAACTGTCGATACGATGCACTTTACTCAACTCGTGGCCTTGTTTGCGGCAGCCAGCGGCATTGCCGATGCCCACCCTGGCCATGACCTAACTGAAGAGATTGAAGAGCGTCACCTCTTTCTCCGATCCGTACGACGGGCTACGCTTGCTCACTGCGCGGAAAAGCTCAAGGCCCGCGGCGTAGAGGCCACCAACATTGCTCGGCGCTCCGCTGCTGTTGAGAAGAGGCGTCTGGCCAGAGGCATCCAGCGCAGGGACGCGGCCAGTGACATTGCCACATCCCACAACAGCACCGACCTGGGCTACACGGAGAACACATCCGTCTCGGAGCTCTTCTCCAGCAACGGCTCTTGCCTCTTGACTCCTGAAGTCACCCAGGGCCCCTACTGTACGTTGCCTCAAACCTAGTCTCACCTCCGGCAGACTCCCCAATCTAACCTGCCGCAGATGTCGGAGGCGAATCCCTGCGAAAGGACGTCACAGACTCGGAGCCTGGCATCGAAATCACGCTCGACTACCAAGTCATCGACGTCGACACCTGCGAGCCCGTGCCCGACGTGTACGTCGAGATTTGGCACTGCAACTCCACCGGCGTGTACTCGGGCGTCGTCGCCAACGGCAACGGCGACTCGTCCGACACGTCCAACCTCGACAACAAGGCCCTGCGCGGCATCCAGCCCACCGACCAGGACGGCGTCGCCCAGTTCCAGTCCGTCTTCCCCGGCCACTACACCGGGCGCGCCACCCACATCCACGTCATGGTGCACACAAACGCCACGCTCTACGCCAACGAGACGCTCGGCAACCAGGTCTACGCGAGCCACGTCGGCCAGACCTTTTTCGACCAGGCCCTCATCGCCGCCGCCGACGAGGTCGCGCCGTACAGCACCAACGAGCAGACCCTGACGAGCAACTCGGACGACAGCATCCTGTCCGAGGAGGCGGGCACCGACGGCGTCGATCCGTTTATGAACTACGTCTACCTCGGCGACGCTCTGGACGACGGCCTGTTTGCGTGGCTGGCGTTTGGCATCAACACGACGTACTCGGGCGAGGTGACGCCGGCCGCGTTCATCTATGAATCTGGTGGTGTCGAGAACGCGAATTCAGGCATGGGCGGCCCGGGCGGCGGCGGTGGCGGCCCTCCTGGTTCTGGTGGCGGTGGCCCTCCTGGTGGCGGCAACGGTACAGGAAGTGGCCCAACTGGAACTACCTCCTCGTCTTCATCTGGAACACAGACTGGTGTGGCCGGAACTGGAACCCCGACGCTAGGCAATGGTGGTTCTGTCACCCGCGTGTCTGTCATGGGGCTTCTGGGTCTCGTCCTGGCGATTGCTTTCCAGTAGTTATTCCTTGATACATAGGCGATCAGCAGGCATCATGCACGGAATTTTTTCTTTTTTTGAAAATAGGGAATGGTGGTTTGAGATCTACTAATCAGATGATTCAATGGACTAAAAACCAATCTTTCGTTATTTTTTTGACAATATGTGCTCATCCCAAGCTCCGAAGAACTCCTCCGCTATTGCCGACCAACATGGTCAACAGTGCTGAAAATGTAGTCTTCGAAATTTGTGTGTTAAACTTATCTAATAGGAGCTGCAACTCTCTGTTCAACTCCCGACACAAAAATTGTATTTGCGGCCTTACTGTTGCGCTGTAGGGCCTCGCCATATCTGATGAAGACAAATGGAATGACGCCCATTAGCAATGCAAGAAATCCCAGAAGCGACGGTGCCCAGTGGATTCCTAGGCCAGTGTACATGGGACCTGCTGCCAAAGGCAAGAGAATAGCCCCGATTGATCGCGTCATTCCGGCTGCTGCCTGTGCTGACGCCGAGTGCTGGCGAAAGACATCGGTCAGGTAGTTTCCCATGCCCATAAATAGCAGCTGGTAACCAATCCAAAAGAATATGCCGTTTAGTGAAGGAACGATGGGAGATGAGCTTTTCGAAACCGTCCAGCCCAGCCAGAATAATGCAGTGACCATGCTAAGAAGTGTTAACCGAAATGCGCAGAAGCCGGCGGCGTACACTTACCATGGAGAGGCAACACATGCCAGAGGGAGGCGACGGTAAACCTCACGTTGCGCCCATGACTTGCCAGCCCGGGCAGATGTGTCGTACCATCGGTTGAAAACGTAGAATGCGGGCACGGATAATACAATTCCGACAATCACTGAATTGTCAGCATAAATTTGAAGATCAGTGAGTGCAACTTACTCGGAATATATGCGAGCGAGGCAATTCCAGGAGATAGTCCATAGAAGCCTATTTTGGTTAGTAACGGTAAAGTCTGGATCACGTAACGACTTGCCTTGGAATACAATAGGGTATGCTTGATACATCAAGTATGCAATTGCGTAGATCAGCGTGAGATACAGCGAGGTGAAGAGCAGTATAGGCTCGGTAACCATCATTGTAATTGGCCGTAAGAAGACCCGACGAGCGCTAAACGGGTCAATCTCAGCCATGACAGCACCTTGTTTCGCCTCGGCGTCCACTTTCGCGCGAATGGCCTCGCGGTTGAGCACCGGCGCAAATGTCTCCGGGAGCGTAAGCACAATGGGCAGACTCGGCGCCGCAATGAGCGCCGCCGCCCAAAACGGCCACCTCCACGAGACCTGCGACGTAAACCCCGAGATAATGGGGGCCAGGCACGGGCCGACGCTGGTGATGGACATGTAGATGGCCAGGGCGGTGCCGCGCTGCGACGGGTCGTCCATGATATCCGAGTACAGGCCGCTGATGACGGCCGTCGGCGCCGCGGCGTTGATGCCGCCCAGCAGCCGGAACAGCAGCAGCACCGGGTACGTGGGCGCCGCGGAGCAGAGCAGCATGAAGACGAGGTAGCCGAGAAAGGTGCCGACGAGGACGGGCCGCCGGCCGACGTACTCGCTCAGCGGGCCAAAGAGCAGCGGGCCGACGACGTAGCCGCACATGTAGAGCGAGTTGAGCAGGGTGAGGTGTACGCGGCTCGTCACGGCGAAGCGCGCCGAGATGGCGTCGAGGGCGCCCGAGGGAATGGTCGACCCGAGGTTGCAGTTGAAGGTGCATGCGAAGCCTGCAATGATGATGTGGATTTTTCTGGGCTGAGATTTTTATATTAATTACGACTGTGAAAAATGCAAAGAACAAGAAAAGAGAAAAAAAAGGAAAAAGAAAAAAAAAGAAGAAAAGTCATCTTACCCATGATAGATGGGTGGGATCTATCATCCTTGGCCCACTGGTTTCAGTGGTAGATGCATCCGCGGATTCAACTTGTATGCTCTGCACGATTGCCATTTTGGATGTGTTCGAGGTATAGCTACCAGAATACCAGATAAACCCCATGTTATATATCCTGCAATCTGGGCATTGCATTGAGACTGAAAATAAATCACACAATGAACAGTTTTCCCCTGCCTCCAATTCAGTAAAGTCGTGCCATCGCCGTGATTGGCCAGAATCGCCGAGCAGCCGGTACCGGCACAGACCCGCAATCGCCGAGATCATCCCCCGCCGAGATCCGATTTGCGGTTCACCTCCAAAGCTACAAGTTGCAGGCAGAACCCTTTTGTTTTCACGTTCTAGATTCCTCACAATCCCAGTCAGTACATGTCGATGGAAAGGCGCTCGGAGACCAACCGGAGGCAGAATGTGGCCCAAAAAAAAACGACGAGTATGAAAACCCCCCCGCCGATGCCTCCCCCCCGGATGCCTCCCCCGGACTCCCCTTCTCCCCTTTCTGTTTTCTCTTTTGCTCCGGTGCGGCACACAGAATAGTACCGAAAGGCTAACAACGTGCTTGGAGAAGGCGGGCGAGCGTGTGTAGGCTGCCACTATCGCAAGGTCCGCTGCGATGTCGTCGACAAGGGTAGCCCCTGCAGCAATTGCCGTATCCACGGGCAGCCCAACTGCCAAGTCTATCAAAAGCAAAAGGCCAGATCGGCGCGGCCTCGTGCCACTCTACCCATCGTGCCCAAAGGGCCAACGGCAGCAGCGGTCACCACACACGACGGCAATGGCGACGACGACGACGACGGCGGGCACGAGCCCGGCAACCTGGCCGACCTCATCTACCGGCAGGACCTGCGCGAGGCCGAGCTCGGCCCGCTGGGACGGATGTGCTTCATCGGCAGCGACGTGTCCAACTTTAGCTACCTGGTCCGGCAGGTCTCGTCGCCGTCGTCGCCGCAGACCTCGTCCTCCTTCCACTTTGGCAGCCGGCAGCTGCACCGCCGGCACACCGCCCACGAGCTGCAGCGCGTGCCCGCCGAGGCCCTCGAGCGCTGCGCCCCGGCGCTGGAGCAGAGGCTGCTGCGCGCCTACTTTGCGCACGTGAACCCGGGCTGGGCCGTGGTCGACGAGGTGCACTTTATGGCCCAGTACCGCGGGCAGGACGCGCTGCGCAACCCGCTGCTGCTGCCGCTGCTCAACGCCGTGCTGCTCGTCGGCGCCCACGTCCTCGTCGCCCGCGACGGTGACGGCGACGCGTCGCTCGCGCCGCTGCAGGCCACCTTGTTCCGCCGCGCCAAGACGCTTGTCGACTGCCGCTTCGAGCAGGACCGCACCATGTACGTGCAGGTCGCGCTGCTGCTGACATGGTACTCGGACGGCCACGAGGAGATTGTCGCCAACGCCTGGCACTGGATCGGCTTCGCCATCCGCATCGCCGTCGGCCACGGCATGCACCGCGACGCCACCCACTCCAGGATGCCGCCCGTCCACCGCCGCCTGTGGACGCGGCTGTGGTGGATTCTCTACCAGTTTGACACGGCCGTGTCCGCCGCGTACGGCCGGCCGCAGACACTGCACGTAGCGCCCTCTACTCTACTGCCCCCGCCCCCCTTCTAGACGGGGGATACAACATGACTTTTTGCTGACTGTCGGTAGAAACTTGAGCGAGTCCGACGTGCCGGAGCTGGAGCCCGCGCACTTTCAAGGCGTCCCCAACGCCCAGGTCGACTTTGCCGTCCACCACGCCAAGCTCTGCGCGCTCTTCGCCGAGGTCATGAAGACGCGCTGGGCGCTGCGCTCCCCCGTCCAGGAGCGCATCGCCGCCTCGCGCAAGGCCGACGAGGCGCTGGCCGACTTTCTCGTGCAGCTCCCGCCGTCGTTGCGGCTCTCGGTGGCGCGCCTCACGCCGTGGACGGCGACTCTGCACCTGACGTACCACAACTTTGTGCTGCTGCTGCACCGCCCGCCGCCGCTCGCCGCCGACGCCGTGGCGCTGGCGTGCGCGGATCCCGCGCTGTGCGCCGGCGCGACGGCCTCCATGGCCGCCATCCTCGAGGCCCTGTGCCACCGCGGCGACCCCGCGACGCTCTGGCTCTACGGCGTCCACGCCGCCTTTACCGCCCTCATCCACGTGTCCAGCGAGCTGGCCGCGCCGAGCCCCATGCGGGCGGCGCGCGCGCGAAGCCTCTTCGACACCCTGATGGAGGCGCTCAAGTGCCTGGCGCGGTACTGGCGGTTTGCGGAGAATATCCTGCGGCTCTTCAAGACGAGGATATCACTGCTGGAACAGGAGAGCACGGCGGCGGCGGCGGCTACGCCAAAAGCAGCAGACGCCGAGGGTTTTTCGCTGCGGCCGGCGCCGCTGGCACCGCCTGTCGAGGCCGCCGCGTCGTCCTGGGAGAGCATGCGCCTTGAAAACGAGGGTCTCTCCGGCGGCGTGGTTGGGGAGTGTGCGCAGAGTCATGGCGATGAGTTGCCCGTGGACGAGTTCATGATGGAGGGCTTTCCTGACTCGTTTGCGCTAGAATTGTTTCTCGCAGGGATGGACGGGAGCACGCAGGATGTGCCCAGCTGACAGTTTAGGAAGTCTCACACCCGTAGCGCGTAATTTGAAGCATACAAGACTATCTTCCGCATATAACATCGTTTCACAAGGTAATACGGCTGCAAAAGCCAGGTTTTTTACGAACCAAAGTGATGGGCCTGTGGCTTCTGGCTGTGCATCATGTCAGAGCAAGTCTCTGGCTTCAAGTCAAGTTGTAAATGTTACGTCTGGTTTTCCCGATCGTGCTTTCTTTTCCTCGTCGCTCTCGGTAGTACCATCATAACAAATCTGTTTTTACGAATAGATGCACTGCCGTGGAACTTCCGTGGACTGACACGCCCAACCACCTTGATCAAAGGTTTGTAACTAGCAAAGGGACTATTCTATTTGTAGTACCACTGGAACTCATTCTCGCTCGCACAACTACACATTGACGTCACCAAGAAGACTTTTCGTTCCTTTTATTTCCCGTACGTAAAACTTGTTAGGTCAGTCGCTCTTAGTCCGAATACGGGAACAGAACATCACCCGGCGCGCCAAACTAGACGCTACCATTTGCAATAGTGTAAAGCATGAATGTTGGCCTTTTCCCAAATGGCCTAGATAAGAAAGAGCCTCCTCTTTTACTTTCTACACTTAATTGACGACTACTGTACGGGACAGTCGTTCGTCCCGACACCACTGAACCCACACCCTGAACCCTTACACACACCATCCCCCACATTGATCAGCCACTGCCGCCTCTATCCACAGATTTAGATTTCGACGGCCTTGTTCTAGAATCCAACACCTTGAATTCTTTCTTTCCTTCCCGCCTCTGGAACTTGTTTGCTTTTCTTTCCTTTCCTCTACACACTCCTTTCCCTTAGTCTCCTCTCCAACAATCACATCTACCGACAACGTCCCTCGGTCATGGCGGCGACCGATGAGGACCCCAGCGACAGCTGCTGCGTCATCTGCCTCGAGGCCATCACCGACCCCTGCGAGCTGCTGCCCTGCGGCCACGTCCAGTTCGACCTCGTCTGCCTCTGCAGCTGGCTGGACCTGCACCCCGCCTGCCCGCTGTGCAAGGCGCGCGCCACGCGCGTCCTGCACGGCCCGCGCGGCGTGCCCGGCCGGCGCTGCACCGAGTTCAACCAGGTGTCGGTCCACGGGATCCCGCGCTGGCCGGGCTGGCACCAGAGCAGCACCGCCGTGCCGGCCCTGCCGCCGCCGTCGCCGCCGCGCCGACGCGTCGAGTCGTCGGCCGTCATCGGCCGGCGCTTCGTCTACCGCAACGGCCTCTACGCCCTGCACGTCGGCTCCAACCCCGTCTCGCAGTACCGGGAGCTGACGCCCGACATGTTCCGCCGCGACCCGGAGCTCGTGCTGCGCGCACAGCTCTTTATCCGGCGCGAGCTGCGCGTCTTTTCCTTTCTCGAGCCCCTGCCGGTGACGGCGACGACGACGCAGGGAAACGACACCCCGCAGTACCACCACCACCAGCCGCGCCACGCGAGCACCGCCGAGTTCCTCGAGGGCTACATTCTCGCCATGCTCAAGTCGTTTGACGTCGCGGGCAGCATGGGCGCCGCGCATGACATGCTGGGCGACTTCCTGGGCGAGGGGCTCGCGCGCCAGTTCCTGCACGAGCTGCGCGCGTGGCTGAGGAGCCCCTTTGCGCGGCTCGAGGAGTGGGATCGGGCGGTGCAGTACCCGCGACTGCTGCCTCTGAGCGGCAGCAGCGGCAGCGGCAGCGGCGGGGAACGGCAGAGCCCGCCGGGATACGCCTCAAGCCCGGAGCAGGAGCGGATGGAGCGGCGGCTGCGGCAGTACGGCCAGTCGTCGCGCGAGGTGGGACGGCCAGCCCAAGCGAGACCAAGGGCCGCCTCTTGTAGCCCGATCGAACGCAACGTGCGCCGCTTCAGCGAGCCGGCGCGGTGGTCGACGAGAAGCTCGCCGTCGGAACGGGGTGACGTGGGTCGTCCCCGGCAACGAGACCAACAGTCGTCCGGCAGCAGGACGCCAGGTGGCAGACAGTGAATTGGCCATTCAAGGCTTTTATTTTGTTTTATTTTTTACAAAGATACCCAGACTGTTTGGCATTGATACAACATGCGAGCTAGAAATCTCCAGATAGATTGCGAAAATAATACCCTATGTTGAACGTGGGGTTAAAACATGTGGCTAGAATTTACAGATTGAGATGAATAAAATGTGACACATCACCAATCAGATACATCATAGGGTATCATTCGTCTCATTATACATGCAGCGTTACATACTCTTCAACCCTCCCAGGTCCTTTTCCATATTCCGCAGCCTAACCTGCAGCTCCCTCTTCTTCGTCTCCAACTCCCTCGCCTCGTCCTCTTCCCTTTTCAGATCCTCCATCGTCCACACATCCCCACCATCCTCTTCTTCCTCCTCCGCCTCCTCATCGTCCTCCATCCAGTCCCTGCTCAGACTCGCCAGCTGCGCCGCCTGCTCCGCCACTTTCCCCTCGTAGTACACCGCCGTGTCCTTTCCGTTTCTGTATTTCGCGCGGAGCGACGCGATCCGGTCCCGCGCGCCCGGCAATTCGTACACGCCGCACAGTGTCTCCGCGCCGCGCAGCAGCACCTCGACGTCGAGGTCCCCCTTGCGGTCCAGCTCGCCCTTGCGCAGCCGCGCGTGCAGCTCCCCGCCCAGCACAGCCGCCACGGCCGTGTGCTTGCGCGGCGGCTGCGCCGACGACCCGCCGCGCGTGGTCGGCCCGCCGCGCGTGGTCGGCCCGCCGCTGGTGACCTCGCCGGCCGTCGTCACGTTGAAGACGGTCTGGCGGCGCTTAGCCGCGGGTTTCGCGTCGTCAGGCTCGGCGGATGCGGCGGTGCGCTTGGCGTGGGAAGCGGGCGGCGGCGGTGGTGGCGGGACGGAGAAGAGGGCGCGCTCGTGGGCTTCGGTGTCGCGGATCAGAGAGGTGATGTCGTGGTGGGAGAGGAGCGCGTTGGTAAAGATTTTGGGCGGGGGAAAGCTGAGAGGGCGGTGTGAGCTTGCGTTGTTCCAGAAATACAATTTTGAATTTGATGGTCGGAGCCTTACGGAAGAGAGTCAATTCCTTGACAGGAATAGCTGATTTGCTCTAGATGCGAGCTGAGATGCGACATGGCTCTGTTTGTCGCGACGCGACTGTGAGTGTGCGTTGTGGAGCAGGATCGAGGCTATCTTTCAACTTGAATGTGTCTTCGGGCCGAGTAGCTTTTTTCTTCTTTTTCCAGCTTGACGTAAATGCTTCTTGAGTCAAGGGTGGCAAAACTAGAATGACGCTGATTTCTGATTGAAGAGATGTCGTTGGAAAATGGCAGCTTGGCGGGGGGATCAAAACACGGCGTCCGTGTCGCACGACCGCCGCCCCGCGTCCCCCACTCATAGCCGGCAAGCCTACATGCACCCAACTTGGCTAATGTGATCGAGATGAAGAAAGCAAGACACGATGCAGATGATTGAATGCTCTGACGACGTTTTTCTTTGGAGCAAGGGAAAAAAGCATTTCGTAAAGGAGGAGAAACCTTCTATTCTAAAACTTTGTCCGTCAGGCTCCGAGCTATCCCACCGCCATGTACCCGCAGTCACTTGTGAAAGAGGTGGTAAATGTGACGCTTGCCTATTCTATGTCTATATCTAATTGCGAAAACGAAAAAAAATCCAAAAAAAAAATCCAAACATTTTCATGGCAGGCATATCCCCATGGTTCTTTTTCCTCCCAGCCGTCGCATCTGCCGACGTGGCCATGAACAACCCCGTCCCGCGAGGGAAGCGTCCGCTGTGCGCTCCAAGCAGGAACCAGACGCCAAATGCATCCCATGTCTATATTTTGCCAAAGAAAAAAATCCTCCCCAATGTGTATTGCCAAGCTATGCCATAGACCAAAACCAAATTGCAAGAGCCCAATTTTAAATACCACCCAATTCCAAATTCATCAAATCCATCTCTTCATTCCGTCATTCCTTCATGGCGAGTCTTCCATTTCGTTAATCTCAATCGTCCAGTAGGGCAGCTCCATGCCGAGGTGCTGGGTGGGGAGGTACTCGTCCTCGCTCGAGTTGGGCTCCTCGAGTTCGTCGATGCGCGGCTCAGGCGGGTCTTGGAAGAGCAAGCTGCCGCGGTGCAGCCGCTTCCTCATGCGGCGCGCGCTGGAGCCGACATCGTTCACGTCGAGGCCGCCATCATCCGAGTCGTCCGATCCGCTACGCTCGCTAAAGGTGCGCTTGCCGGTGATGCTGCTCGAGACGCTGAGCCGGCGTCGACGCATGTGCTGCTGCCATTTGTAAAAGGCGGCTTCTTCCGTGTCCTGCTCTCCTTCTTCGTCTGAGGCTTCGTTACTGCAGTTCAGATTCTTCAAATCTTGCATCATCCTGATGGGCAGCTCCCTGTGCTCAAATCGGGGTGCGTTGTCATCTCTCTGCTTCGAGCTCGATCGACTGCGGTTGGAATCGATTTCATACGGATCCAGGACAGACAGGCCATTGTCGCTGTCCATGGGATCCATGTCTTCGAGAACAAAGTCGCAGACGGTGGTTGTTGCGGTGGTGACGGCAACGGAGATGGGCGATTCCATGGTCGGCCGTGACATGCCGTCCTCATTGTTGTCGCTACCCTCTTCTTCTTCCTCTTCATCATCATTTTCGTCTTCGTCTTCCTCGTCTTCATCTTCGTCTTCGTCTTCGTCTTCCTCCTCTTCTTCTTCTTCCTCGTCGTCGTCCATCTGTACTACTTTGCCGATAGAAGACATTGGTCGCATTGCTGCGTTTCCGGGCGCAGAATCTTCCCCTTCCCCTTCCTCTTCTTCCTCTTCTTCTTCTTCATTGTCGTCATGACCCGGTTCAGAATCTTCCTCCGAGTCAGATGCGTCTTCGGATGATTGAGCATCAGATGCGGCTCCAGGAGATGGGGCCTTCATGGGGCCAGCTCTGTATTCTTCTTCTTCCGACGAGGACCCGTCGTCGTCGGAATCATCTGCAGGTTCAGAAGAGGATGGAGAGCGGGGGCTGAGCTGCTCTGGCCCAATAAATGGTTGATAGCTAAATTGATGGCCGTTGCCGACAGGTTGGATGTGAGGATCCATGGGACCGCTGCGCGATGCTTGACCAAAGACTAGCTGGGTCTTGCGTGCTTTCTGTGGTGATGCAGTCGGCGTTTCGGGAGGAGAGGTTGGGTCGGCCTGGGTTTTGGCCTGGTGAAGCTGCTGGCGACTCAAGTTGAGGTTAGGCATGCCAGGCTGCCGCCGACCGCCTTTGGGAGCGGACATGGCCAAGGGTTGAGCTGTGGGGTTATCCCAGCGATAGAAGCGTGTAAAAAATCAGCAACTTTGGTGAAAAAGATTGCGAGTGGTCGAGTGCGGAATTAATGCTCGACTAATATAAAAACGTGTGTTGATTTGCTGTGGTGCCGTCAAGTCGACTTGTGTACTTGCACAACGGGTGTAGGTGGTGCCAAGGTGGTAAGAGTCACAATAGCGGCAGCAGACGCACCAGTGCCGCAGTAGCAATGCTTTCGGAAGAAAACTGGCCGCTGCAGGCAGGGGACGGGTAGTTGTAGTATGCCGGCAGCTGCAGCGCAGGCCGGCTTAAAAAAAAACGTATTATTTGGCAGGTTGCAGTGCCTGGCTGAAGGAAATTGGTGATTGGCCTGGGTCCTCTATGGTCCAATGCATGTGTATGCGCCTGAGAGGGGGGCCACGGGAGAGCGCTATAGCGGTGCGGGAGAGCAGGGCAAGTTGCGGTCGAGTCAGGGAGTCCAGGTCCAGAGTATGAACCGCCAGAGCGGAGATGAAGCGAGGATGAGGTTTGCGACGGCGGTCATGATAGTCGGGGGATCCAAGGGGTTGATGGAGAGCAGCGAGGGCGAAGCTGCTTCTTTTGAGGGCTGCGTAGTCCAGAGAGACAGAGAGAGGGAGAGAGAGTGTGTGTTTGCAGCGTTCCGTTTGCTAGGCACAAGAGTCGTAAGATGGGGATGGGAAAGGTCGGTCTAGGCTGCGATGGGTTCCCTCCTGGATTAAATCAGCCTACTGATGGGCGTGATTCGAAAAAGACCGGACCCAAGTGGTGCCGGGACGTCTGGTGCGGTTCTGGTGGTTGTGATGGCCGTGGTGGTGAATGTGGCTGGCGAGACGGCCTCGGACAATGCAGTGCGCCTTGGGAGGCTGAAGAGGAACGGGCACGCGGATTGACGAGCCGCTAGAGCCAGAAGGGGTATATTTGGTGACGAGCCGTGTCGAGGAAGCAAACGTGCCTGAGTAGCCCGAGAATAGCTATGGAGCGAGAATAGGCGAGGGAGGGGGGGGTAAGCCGGCGAATACCTGAAGCAAGATGGCAGCCAAGAGAAGCCAGGGCCGTGATGACTGGTGAAGGACGACGGATGACTGATGACTGATGAGGCAGGGGATGAGCTCAGCTCAGCGGGGAGCTTATAGGGGAGCTGGGGCCGCTGGGGGCGAGCTGTAGGGGGCCTTGTAGTGGGTACACCGCTATAACACGGCCAATGCGCGCTGGAAGCTGGACTCCAATGCCCTGTATTCGTACCAGCAACCAAGGGAGGCCGACTCAATATGCCGCCTTGCTCAGCAATCAGATGTCAGATTCCGGAAAGACTCAGCCGCCAATACCGTCGCAGTTTGCGCAGCCGGGTCCCTGTCCTATTGCTGAGGATTCTTCTTGGCCTGAAGCCGCCGTTTCAGATTTCCCTTGTTGACGGACGCCCTGCGTGTGGCTGCTGGGCCCGACGGTCTGGATCTCAGAGTTGAGACAGTTTGCTAGTGGTGGTGGTGTTGCTGCTGCTGCTGTCGGCAATGGTCGCGATGGAGCAGGTATCAGCAACAAATACAAGATAAACCAAGAAAAATAAAAAAGTGAAAAGGATGTCGCTGTCCCTCGAGAGCGAGCCTTGGGGGACTATGAAACAGCTCCCGCGCTGGCAGCTGGCCGGGCTCTTATACAAAGCTCCTCCCGCCTCGGCATGGGCCGCTTGATTGCAACCTTGTAATTCACAAAGCACGACAGAAGAAAAAAATCAGAAAAAAACCCTCAGCCAATGATTAGCTGTAGACTAGCTAATTTCCTACTACGGACGGCTCCCTCAAGCTCAAACTGCTGCCCGTACCTGCGCCCGCCGGGCCCCCCGCCCGTCCAGCGGCGTCTATGCTGTGCATCATCTTGCTCGTTGGGCATCAATGCCTCCTGGGCATGTGTCGCAGACTCATCGTCTCCCCTTTTCTTCAACGCCCAAGCGACTCATTCCTGAGACTGGGTCTCCCAGCTCTGCACACAATCCACTTGCGCTACTTCCAGAACAGCCGAGAAAATTTTCTGCTGCAGCTAAAGCACCTGTCCATCTGCTGGACGGCCGAGACAGGGATCCAGCATGAGCCTAATGCACCTCTGGACGGAGGGGCGTGGTCATGGACGGATTCGTCCCCGCGCCGCTGTCGTGGCTGGTGAGTCCTTTGTCGCATCATCATGCTATTGCTACGTGAACAAGCCGCAATCATATTACATACGAATTCAAGACTAATGCGAACGGCCCTTGTTCGAAATTGGCAATATGCCTTCTGCTCCATGCAGATGCTCTTGCCTGCTATCGCGTGCTGACGCTGAACAAGCCCAGTTGAGATATGGAGACTTTTATTATTGCGACAGCATCTAAATCCCACAGTTGGGTCTTCTTTTTCCGTAGCCCTGTTTCATGTCTTGGGCGGCTGAAGAGGGCCATCATGACTTCTCATCAACTTAGCCTGACGGACAATATCCCAACAGTAGTTGTCCACCACCCCTGCAATGTATTTTCAAGGTCGCTGTTAGCGACCAACTCTATGCAGACCCCAAGCCGCTCAAATTCAATTCTGGATGTGTCTGGAGTATCTAGAGTGCGAGCAGTACTAGTAGGCTCAGCCCTGGCCATGCACAGTTCGCATGCAGATGCTAGATAGCACCTTGGAACGGCTCTCATTTTTTGTATATATGTTTTTTTTTTCGCAGAAGCTTGTTCAAGCACAGTCGCTTGCGTACCGTAGGAGCACCACTTCATGCCGTTTATCAAGTCAACTGCATTTCCCATTCGCCACATTTAGACAACGAGACGATAAGACACGATGCTCCACATCTAGCCAGAAGCTCTTACACAAAGAGACACCTGCCTTGTATGGCCCGTGGCAGCGCCTCAACTGCTGCCCGGCAGGCTGGCACTATGTAACATGCAAGTGCTCGCCGCATGGCGTTCGACAGCGGGGTCTGGCGGATGCCACCTCACGAGCGAACCACGAGCGAACCACTGGCTGATACCTCTGACGTCCTCGACGTGCATTGGATTTGTGTAGCGAGGCTGCACTTGGCTCCTCCGTGGCTGTTGATCGTCGCTGGTGACAATACAGGTGCAGGGCGTGCTGGAAGCTATAAATCTCGTGGTTCCGTGTCAACCCGCTACCTACTCACACACCTTCCCCGCACCAGACGGGGGAGGTATAGTGTCTACAGGAAAGGATACACGATGATGTAAGCATGTTACAGGCTCCTGACTGACAAAAGCTGAACAATACAGCATAGAAATGTCTTCCGTCGAGCTGATTGCGAGCTTTACATCAAACATCTCCAGGTCTAGGTTAGCAGCTTCACTGTTCTGGGGAAGCCGGGGTAGTGGAGTTGCAGGTGCCTCCAGGCTCCAGGCTACCTTGCCTACAGGTCGCAGGCGCCAGACTCCAGGCTCCAGGCTCTGGTTAGAATTGCTGACCAGACACCACAGCAGAGATCGCAGCAGACAACAGAGCAGCTGGCTTGTTAGCAGTTACTAGAGCCACTAGCAGGGTCTCGAGCAGCGCTACTCAGTGCTGTACTCGGTGGCTGCCCCGCTGATTCAGCATCAAACGGGCCGCAAAATTATCTGGCCGGTCTCCGCGTCCGCGTTCGCAGAGTGGACCGTCTTCAGGCGCCATCCATATATCCATCCTCAAGACAGCATATGCGCTTCACTCCTGCCCATCGCGACACCACTGACGCCATCCTGCCTGCGTCGCAACTACCCTATACCATCATTTGTTGGGCCTATATTGTTGGAATACCCCTTGTCGGACTTGTCCAATCTACGCGACCCACACTCTCGATCGAACTCCAGCGCCGACGACATGAACAACGCTGGCGGGCAGCCGCAGCAGGGCCAGGCTGGCCAGGCCGGCCAGCCTCAGCCGCGCCCTCCGCCAATGTACCAGCCGGCGCAGATTAGAAACCTGCCTCTTCTGAGTGAGGAGGAAAAAATCAAATACGAGCATGGCGTCACCGGCCTCTGGACCCGCATGCACAACTCCCCTCCTAACAGCCAGGAGCATCTGGCGGCTCGGAATAAGATTATCGAATTCTCCCGCATGCTCATCACCAAGATTCAGGGGCGACGGGCACAGGCACAGCAGCAAGGACAGCAGGTCGGCGCCCAGCGCCCTCAAGGGCAGGCGCAACAACAGCAACAGGCCGCGGCGCAACAGAAGCCCACCCCACAGCTGGCTGCTACCGCGGGCAAGCCTGCTGGCAATGCCAATGGAGGAGCTGCCGCAACTGCCCAGAGCACGCCTGCCGAAAAGGCATCCGTAACGGCGGCGCTCACACAACCCAAGGTTCCGGACCGTCTGATGGCTCACGTTAATAAGTTGACGTTTAAGGCGCCACATCATCTCGCCGAAAAGTCCCAAGCTGAGGCTGCGAAATGGATTGAGGACATGAAAGTGCGCTACGGACGTGCGCTCATGACCATGGAGGCCGCTAAGAACAAGGTCGCGAGCATGGATAAGGTTTTTAACGAGCGCGCCCAGGCTGGCAATCCGTTAAAGGACGAAGAGCTCCGTCAGTACCGCGAACACAAAGAGAAGCAACTGGACCTGCATAACAGTGGCCAAAAGTGGATTGAGACTGTTCGGAAACAACAAGAAAGTGTTCAGGGATCCGGTCAAGGTCAAAATGCCGGTGCCGTGCAGAACAAGGCCAATGGCGCAGCGACAGCTACACAGCAAACCCACAACGCCACGGCATCGGTCAATGCCGCTGTGGAAGCCGCGAAGAACCAGCAGCAGATGGCCAGCCAACAACACTCGCCAGCGACAAACACCCCGACCCCACAGCAACAGCAGGCGCGCTTGGCACAGAACGTGGCAGCTCAAGGTGGTGCAGCAGTCAAACAAGAGCCCCAGCAACCAGCTCCCGTTAACACAGCCCTCGCCAACGCACATGCCCAGACACCAGCTCAGGGTGCCGCACGCGTGGCAACACCACAAAGCGCAAACGCACAGGCACCAGGCGGACCGACTAGAGCTCTGAGCCACTCTGCTGCCATGTCGCTCGCGAACCAACGCGCGGCCGCGCAGCCTGCAAACGCCGCCCTGGCAAACCAACACCAGCAGCAACAACAGCAGGTCGCTCAACAGCAACAACCGCCACAGCAGCAGCAGCAGCAGCAGCAGCAGCAGGCGGTTGTCACACCGACCGGTGGTACTCCCGGCGCTACGAACAACACGGGCGTCAACACGGCTGTGCAGCCTCAGCAACAGCAGCAAGGCCATCCTCACGCACACCCACCGCAACAACCACCCGCTTCTCTCCAGTCTAAGATGCCCATCCAGAAGCAGCTGCCCGAGCGCGCCACGGCGGTCCCCCAGGGAGTGACCCTCGGCGGCGGCGTCGCCCCGGGCCGACCGACGCTCTCCCAGGGCGGCGGCACGCTGGGCGGCGTCATGAATCAGCCGGCCATGGCCAAGGTGCCCGCCTACAGCCACGATGCTGAGGGCGACCACGTTCTTAGCAAGAAGAAGCTCGACGAGTTGGTGCGGCAAGTCTGCGGCGCGCCTTCCGAGGGCTCCGACGGCAACCTCCTCACGCCCGAGGTGGAAGAGGTATGATTATGAAAACGGTTTCCCCCTTTTTCTGACACTAGACAAGACACTAACGAAGTGATTTTTTTCCTTTTTCACAGAGCGTTTTGAACATGGCAGACAGCTTCGTCGACAATGTCCTGCACGCCGCCTGCCGCAACTCCAAGGAGCGCGGCTCCAAGGTGCTTGAGATTCGCGACATTCAGCTCGTCCTCGAGCGCACCTACAATATTCGCGTGCCCGGCTACTCGTCGGATGAGCTGCGCACCGTCCGCAAGGTGCAGCCCTCGGCCGGCTGGATCGCCAAGATGAGCGCCGTCCAGGCCGCCAAGGTGATGCCCGGCAAGGGAGAGTAAAGAGGAAACGGACAAAAAGGGAAAGGGGAAACCAATACACTGGCGGGGAAGAAGAGAAAAACTTATGACATGAATATATCCTAGAGGGGGGCGCGCGCGCGACGCTTCTGCTTTCCTTGTTTTTTTTGGGGGTGTGAGATTGTATTACTGGGCGTTTAGGGAGGGGGGTTTGTTTTCCGTGGTCGGGTGAAATTACTACTTTCTCTTCTCTTTGTTCACTTTTAAGACAGCACAAGTCGGCCCAATAGCAAACAGGAAAATATTTCTAGAATGCAGACAGAGGCTTTGGTGATGGCTATTTTTCTTTCACAGTACCCCGCTAATGAAAGATGGACTGGAGAGGAATGGGCTTCTCTGGTCGATTAGATTCTGTATTCTCCGACCATTGTATTCTAACCGTACGTTTTATAGCTTCGAAAAATGAACAGCAGTCTTTTTCATCGTGTAATGTACAGTTGCCTTAATACTACATTTTGCGCCAGGAATGTCCTATCCCCATGGGGACAATCTCATCAGTTTCTATTTATGCAGTTCCCTCTTTTGTACACACAAACTTCTACAGCTCCTGGAGTGCAACGTAGCATTGTCGGGGCTTGTTGGTCAGGACCTGCACGGCGTCGTAGCCCGACAGCGCCTCGGGGCACGGCAGGAAAGCAAACTGCCAGACCAGCAGCGTGAGCAGCTGCTTGAACTGGACGTAGACCATGCGGCGCCCGAAACACCCGCGCTGGCCGAGCCCAAACGGGATGCTTGGGTACGCCGTGGCGTCAAACTCGTCGACGCCTGTCTCTCGATTCCGGACCAGCCACCGGCGGGGGTCGAACGTGTCCATGCCGTCCTCGTCGCGCATGCGGTAGTAGCCCATGTCCGCGCCGCCGCCGCCGCGGTCGGCCAGCGCCTTTTGGGCCGTCTCGCTGCGCAGAGCCTCGGGGATGGGAAGGTTCGGGGCCGTGTACCCGGGCCCCTTGTTGACGACGACGACGGTGGTGCCCCGCGGGATGGCGTGCCCAAGCACGACAGTGTCGACGGTGCACTGCCGGTCCGTCATGGCGGCGGCGTGCGCAAGGCGGAGAATCTCCTCAATTGCGGCGAGCAGGAAGGGTACGTGCCGGGCCGTGATTTCCTCATGCGTCGGGAAGCGGCCTGCGGCGACGGCGGCTGGATGCGCGGCCCGTAAATGGTCGCGGAGCGCGGATTGGTGCTCGGGATGGTCGGCCAGGAACTTGACGCCCCAGGCGAGGACGTTGGCCGACGTCTCGTGGCCGCCGGTCACGAAACCAAACATCTAAAATTGTCATGTCAGCTCCAGACCCCCCGCAAAACATTGAGGAGGACTTACTTCATCTTTGATCGAGTCGGACCAGTACACGGGCTCGCGGCCTTCCTTTTCGGCCAGCGCCCCCTCGCGCTGGATAATTAGGTCCAGAGCGCACTTGAGCTTGGAGTAGCCGGTGTCGGCCGGGCCGGCGTCGTGCACCCGCTTGACAGCCTTGTCGACCTGGCCCCGGATGAACTGGTCCTTGAGCGCGCGCAGCCGGCGCACACGCGGGAACCAGGATAGTACGCGCCAGGCAATATTGGGGAAGCCGGTCACGGCGACCTTGGTGACGTTTTCCGTGCTGCGCAGCACGGCGTCCATCGCCGGCGCGAGCGGCGCGAGCGGAAAGTCGACGGCCTCACCCGGGGCGGTCTTGTCCCGCAGGTCGCTGCGCGCTTCTTCGCGCAGGCCCTGAAACAGCTTGAGCTGCTCCGCCAGCGCGCGCTCGTCGGTGCCCTCGCCGTAGCCAAAGTCGTAGATGGCATCCAACGTTGCGTAGCTTAGGTCGTGGTGCGCCGCAAACGGCCGCCCCGTGCCGGCGATGCCGCACTTGATGCGCCACAGCTCGAGCAGGCGGCACGCGCCCTTGTACATGTTGGGCGCGGCGACCCTGTGCAAAAATTCCGGTGACATGATGTCCTGGAGCAGCCTTCGGTGCGCCGCCCACACAGGCCCCGTCTTGAGACAGGCGTGAAAGTTGGGCATCTCGCCGCGGAGCAACGCAATCGCCAGATCGGAGCGGTCAAACTCGTGGTTGCGGCGGACGAGAATGTCCTGGGCCTCGCGAAAGTCGGAGACGACGACAAAAGGCCGCGCAAAGGGTACGAGGAAGACTTGGTAGACGGGGCTCGCATGGCGGTCACTCTGGCGGACGACCCATTCGCTAATGTTGTCGGGCATCTCGCGTTGGATGGCCATGATGTCGCCGAGGAGCGAGGACGTGGCTGCGGCGTTGTGCGGGATGCCGGGGATGGGCCGCGGGAGGAGCCATTGCCGGAAGGTGTAGAGGGCGGCGATGACGAGTATCAGGGCGAGGCAGACGGCCTGGAGGGAAGAGGAGGGCGATGACGAGCTTCCTACATGGCTGGTGTTGCCGAGAGACATGGCTGCCGGGGCGTGCGCCAAACAAACAGGCTGATGGTATCGTGCAGAATGCCAATTGTCGTGGCAATCATGTAATAGAGGCCATTGGACTACGCTTTCAAATAAGAAGATGAGAGAAAACAAGTGAAGATGGCATCAAAGCCAAAAAGAGAAAAAGAAAAAAGAATCCGGCCCCGGACTGGTTTTAATGCCCGAGAGTCCCGTTCGAAGAATTGGCATCATTGTCGGGAGGGACAGTGGGGGCAAGCAACCCACGGCTGAGATTGGTGCTAGCTAGATCATCCGCGGGAAGGTGGAGGAGAAGGATATGGTGTCCGATACCCTGGTTCATGATGGATGAACTAGTTTTGACTGGTGGGAGACTCGTGGAGATAGGAAGCTGAGTGTGTCTGTGTGTGGGTGTGGTACCTTAGTGATTCGACTATACGCGTATCGTAGCACGTTGGTGGAGAGCCTATAAGACAGACTGCATTTGTTTGTCCGCTGTAGGGAGTAGAGAGAGTAAGAATACGTCGTTCTGGGTTGTGCAGGCGGCTGCGGGCGACGGGGAATAGCTGGTTTGCTGACATGTATTCTGCAAGCACCCGGACCTGGGAAAGAGCAAACAAGTAAATACGGTGCGCCATCTGCGTCGTGGCTGAATCAGTGCTGTTCCCCAAAGGGCTGACCGCATCGAGCCTCATTGGCCAGAAGATGCACGCAGAGACGGCACCCATGCCGAGAAATGTGCCATGGTGTTGGTCTAACAAGGCTGCGAGTTGCACAAGGCTGCAAGGGGTTATTTTCCGGCACTGTATCTTGGATGAAATGGATGGTGTGTTGAACAGAAGCGACCATTTTTCCTTCTGTGGGAGAGAAGCTATCGTGACGGCTGTGTGCATGATGAGGGTCGTAGAGACGGACACAGGGCGGGAGTGACGTGCGTTTATTTTATTTTGTTTTGAATTAAATATATTATCGTGGGATATTTTCTGACGCAGTTTCGAAAATGCTAAATTCCCGAGCAAAGAATGGATAGGTAGCCCAGGTCGGAGATGCCATGGATGGGATCGCTTTAGCAGCTTATAGCGGCCGCCGCGCTGTACTTGCCGCTGTAACATCGAATGCTGCAAAAGTGCGGATCTGAGCTTGCAGCGTCATGGATAATGGCGAGGGGAAGCTCAACCCGCGCCGTCAGGTGCAAGTGTGCTGGAGATGCGGGCTGGGGCCTGCCGTAGTTGACAGCTGCCAGAGAGCAAATACAGGCAGAATTAGGTGTAAATGCCCTATCAATACAGGCGAAAGGGTGCAAACGAGCTCTGTTCAACAGTGGTACTTGACTTGGGTACCTACCAGGTATCTAGCTGAGCTGCTTAGCTCAGCACCTTGTCGTCCTGCCGAGTACGCTGCCACGCGTGCCTCTGTCGCCTAGCCGCAAGGTACCTGCACGACTCATCCCGTGGCCCGTGCGCCTTATCCAGCTTGCCTCCGAAGCTCGAACCTTCTCCAGCACGGCAACGCCATCCAAAGCCATCCTGACCATCTCCATTGCACCCCGTCCCAGCCGTCAATCACGGCCTCTGCGATTGCTCTCCCACTCTCTGCGACGTCAATCGCCCATCTACACCGTCTTTCGCGCCTCAACTGCCATCGAGCTGCTCTGCGCCCGACGCCCGCAGCTCGCCCGTTTTTTTCTCGCCACGGGGACACACGCTGCTTGCTGCCCACCCGCTGACGCTGCCTTGCGAGCCTAAAGCCCCGTAAGCGCGCCGCCTCGTCCGCATCACGAGCCTTCTTTTGCCATCGCCTCCATCACCGCAACACGCGCCTCTGCCCCAACTCTCTTTAGCTGCGCCTCGTACCACTCGCAACCCTGCGCCCTCTGCTCATCGATTTGAGCTACGGTGCGCCATGCCCAGCAAGACGCCAAACGGCAACGGCAAGAAGCCCGTCCAAAACGGCATTCGCAAAGATACCGAGATGAAGGACGCCAGCAAGCCCAAAGCCAAAAAGGGCGCCAAGGAGGGCGATGACGAGATGACTGTTGTCGTACCCCCCTCCAAGGGCAAAAAGGGCCCTGCCGCCCGCGCTGCCGACGCCGATGGCGACGTGGCCATGGGCGATGAGGAAGCCGGCGAGCAGGTCGACCCTACTGAGCAGGCCGTCACAGGTAAGCGTTTTCCACCTCATCATCACCATCCCCCGCATGTCACTGGCATCGTCTCAATCTAACTGTTGTTCTCCATTTTAGATATCAAGAGCAACTTTGCTCTGCTAGACCGCGCTGTCGCCCTATTCGATGCCAGATTCTCCCTCCGAGCGCTTCGATCCATCTCTCTGCTCCGCAAACGCCTCAACCCCGATGTCATTTCCCAGGCCATTGTCGACACCTTCCCCGCTACACTCACTTCTGGAAATGTCGCCAAGTCTCTCCTCGTTGCCATCGGCCGTGAGAGCATCCCCCTCAAGGCCCTCAGCGAGATGGACATTGACTCCGACTCCAAGCCTGCCAAAAACGGTGCCAAGAAAGAGACAAAGGAAGTCATCCCCGAAATTGACATCTTCCTCGGCATCCTTGTCCAGGTCTACCTCTTTGATGCCAAGCAGTATCAGAAGGGCGCTGCCTTTTCCGAGAAGCTGGCCGAGCGCGTCCAGTCCCTCAACCGTCGCACATTAGACTCGCTCTCCTCCAAGGTCTACTTTTACTACTCCCTCTTCTGCGAGCACATTGCGCCCCTGCCCCCTTCGCCAGAGTCCCCCATTGTCGCCATCCGCCCGACTTTGCTCGCGGCGCTCCGCACAGCTGTCCTGCGCAAGGACATCGACACGCAGGCCTCTGTCATTGTGTTGCTGCTAAGAAACTACCTCTTGACTTCTCACATCAACCAGGCCGATCTCCTGGTATCCCACACGCAATTCCCCGAGAATGCCGTCAACAACCAAGTCGCTCGGTTCCTGTACTACCTGGGCCGCATCCGTGCCATCCAGCTGCGATACACCGAAGCCCACGAGCACCTTACCGCTGCCACCCGTAAGGCGCCGTCCAGCAACTGTGCCGTTGGCTTTTCTCAGACCGCCACCAAGCTTCTCATGGTCGTCGAGCTGCTCATGGGAGACATTCCCGACCGCGCCACCTTCCGCCAGCCTTCGCTCGAGGATGCCCTGCACCCGTACTTGCTCCTGGTCCAGGCCGTCCGCGTTGGTAACCTCGAGGAGTTTGAGATTGCCATTGCCGACCACGCCGATACTTTCCGCCGCGACGGAACATATTCTCTCATCCTGCGATTGAGACAAAATGTCATCAAGACTGGAATCCGCATGATGTCGCTGTCATACTCACGCATCTCCCTGCGTGATATTTGTATCCGTCTTCACCTCGGAAGCGAGGAGAGTGCCGAATACATTGTTGCCAAGGCCATTCGCGACGGTGTCATTGAGGCCACTCTGGATCGCGAACACGGTTTTATGAAGAGCAAGGAGGTAGGCGACGTGTACGCTACCAGAGAGCCCGGGGAGGCATTCCATGACCGCATCAGAGCGTGCCTCGCTCTCCACGACGAGAGTGTCAAGGTAAGACTACATTCACCACTCACACCGTGTATCCAATCTAACAATTTGTCAGGCTATGCAGTTCCCCATGAACCAGCACCGTCTTGAGCTGAAGAATGCGCAAGAAGCTAGAGAGCGCGAGCGCGAAATGGCCAAGGAAATACAAGAGGGGGACTTGGATGACGATGATCTCGGCGGCGATTTCGACGGAATGTAGTGATGAGCCTTTGTTATTGCATATTTTGAGAACGTCGCCTGCGTTGGAGTTGGTAATTGACCGATGGTGCTCTCTGGATGGACTCTATTCCTGGTGCATGCATAGAGTGGTGAGTAGAGGGAGGACAAAAGACAGCGGACGCGCCGCGGGATGTCTTCGCACTTGTACTACATATTGACATGGTTGGAACGATACGACTAGAGACGAGTTGGAGGAGAGGCAGCAGCAATATAAGATATCAAGTTAATTATTTGTGCGCCAATGGCATGGGCCACACAGGCCTGGATCGATCGGAATGCGATGGAGTCGCACCTTCCCGAGTCCACGCAAACACCAGCACGTGACGCGCCATAGTATGCGAGAAGCATGAGAAGGCGGCGCGGCCTCGAGTCGCACTGTCGCCATGTATGTCCATGCTGAATCCTAAATTGGAGACTTTGACAGAGCAACAATTCAGCCTGCGACACACCGGCCGCGCGCACCCGAGCCTCGCAACAACAAGGCGTGTCTGCTACATTGGTTACCCACCCACCAGCGACCTTGTCCAGTCATAGGACCGTAATACGAGACGTTTGCCCGCCAAACCGCTGCCCGGCCACCGCCCGCCCGTTTTGGGCATCCGTTGTCGACAACATCTTTTTGCCCAAAAATAAACCCACCCCCTGCGGCACTCTTCCGCCGCTCCTCTTTTCCGGGTTCTTTTCTTCTTCTCTCTTTTTCCGCGAGGCTGCCAGAACATGCCCCCGAAGCGACGACGACCCGGAGAAGCAGCAGCACACGCAAACGCACCGCAGCCACCGACGACCGACCACCCCAGCGCGCACTCACCAGCTGTGACGCGTGCCGCCGCGCGCCAGACGCCCATCTACCCGCCGCCGATACCGATTGCCAGCCCGCCCAAAACGGCCGTCGCAGCCGCAGCCCCCGTCGCGACCCCTGTGCCCCTTCCTATTGTTCCCGGCCAGGCACCATCGCCGCCCAAGCTTGGCGGTGTGTGGCCCAGGAGCCCACCCGCCGCCACAAGAGTGCGGCCACCGCCCGTGCCGTCGGCGTCTGGACCGGCGCAGCTCGCCTCGTCACCGCTTCCTAGCCGAGGCCCCCATGCGATGGGCGCCGATACGGGAAAGGAGAATGTCCGACCGGCGGGCTTTGCCTCCCCGGACACTACATATCACGTCGCGTTTCCGCACCAGCAGGGCAGATTGTCAACGTCAACACTCGTCAACAACCATGGCTTCCTTGCCACTGCGTCTCGCATGGAGATGGCATCCAGCTCTTCAACCGTCACGCCCGTGCTGCCTCCAAAGCCACCGACGCTTGCCGCTGCCAACAAACCGCCCCTCAGCTCCGATCGCAACATTGACAAGGTGGTTTTTGGCAATCTCTGCTTCAGAACCTGGTATCCGAGCTATTACGGGAAGGAGGTGCTAGGCGATACATCTGGGAATGCGAGAAACGGCAGCAAAGAGCACGCTGCCGACGCTGGCAAGGCCCACGGCAAGAAGGATCGCGAGCAAGCCCCCATGCTGGAGAGGCTGTATGTGTGTCCCAGCTGCTTCAAGTACGCCAAAGAACTTGTCGCTTGGTGGGGCCATGTACGGTCTTGCGAGCTCAAGGGCCGAGTTCCCGGCAAGCGAGTATATACTCATCCCAGAGGCCGCCGCAAGATTCGCGTAGCGCACGACGGCAAAGGACCCGGCCCTAAGAAGCGCCGAGGTGACGGCGGAGTGCGATACACGGAACAGATTGTGCAGGATGAGGGCGAATGGAGCGTTTGGGAGGTGGACGGAGAGCTTGATGGGGTGAGTGCCCATTGATTTCTGCGTACGTTGCAAACCTGTGCTAATTCGTCACAGTTGTTTTGTCAAAATCTGTCACTTTTTGCCAAGCTATTCCTTGACAACAAGTCGGTATTTTTTGATGTGACAGGCTTCAACTATTTCTTATTAGTGTACACGCCCCCCTTCAAGCCACCAGTCGGCAACGAGGTCCCTGAGGCTCCCGTCCCGCAAGTCACGGGATTCTTCTCCAAGGAAAAGATGTCGTGGGATAACAACAATCTGGCATGCATCTTGGTATTCCCCCCATGGCAACGTAAGGGTCTGGGATCACTCCTCATGGGTGTCTCGTACGAAATATCACGACGAGAAGGTATCCTGGGCGGACCGGAGAAGCCCATCTCGGATCTCGGCAAAAAGGGCTATAAGAGGTTCTGGTCGGGCGAGATTGCGCGATGGCTGCTGAGTCTCGATGTGCCCCAAATCCCGCCGCCGGGCATGGAGCTCATGGTTGACATCAACGACTGCAGCGACGCCACGTGGATCACGCCAGAGGACTGCCTCGGCATCCTGCGCGACATGGGTGTCTTGGAGGATGCTGGCGTCGGTCCCGGCAAGCCCGTCCGGCGAGAAGCGACCGACGAGGCCGAAGGCGATGATGAGGAGACGCCCAAGCCGGACGAGGCGAATCACGAGCTCGTCGAGGACAAGGCCAAGAAGAAGAAGCAGCAGCAGCAGCAGCTCGCCGCCCCGCTGCCGCCGCCGCCGCCACCCCCAACGCCCAAGTCGCCCGTGCACATGGAGCTGGGGAGGCCGGTGCCGCGGCTGCGCGTCGACAAGGAGCAGATTCGACGCCACGTCGCGCAGCACCGCATCAGCCTGGAAAGGACGTGCGATCCGGCCGGGTTTGTCCAGGGCTATGCGCTCAAGACGGAGGAGCGTGAAATGGTGGAATGAGCAAAATATTTTGTTGGTTGGTATTTGCATGCTAGAGTATTTTACGTTTTTGGTTTTGAGCTTTTTTAGCGGCGTTGGGCGGTTTTATCTTTGATACCCCAATCTTTGCATGGCATGGAGTTGTTTTGTACATTATTCTGTATTTTTTATTTGTACTGTTAAAGGAAAGATGAGATACGAATGCAATCTATATCAAGCAAATGGTTCGCTTTCCCATCTATTGTTGAATAAAAAAAATAGCATGCGTTGTATATGTCTTGCGTCGTGTATATCTTGGTAAACGTTTCATTCATGTCGTATCGTTCGTTTTCTAGGCGGTGGGGGTGTCTCTATCTCCGCCTCTTCATTCATACCGCAGTCTGTGTCTGGACTCTGCGGCATGGTCACCACTTTGCGGTGCTGCGGCGGCGGCGGTATCCATCGCGCCGACGAGGACGTGCTCATGCCGTCGTCATCGGAATGGGCCTGCCGACGATTAAGGACATTGTCGATGCGCAGACGGGGCGGGCCCGAGTTGAGGCCTTCGCCGTTTTTGGGCGGGCCGGCTTTAAAACGCAGCGGATTAGTTTTGAAGCAATCTTTTTTTTTTCTCATTTGGGGGAGAGGCTTACATAGAATCAAGGAAAAGAGCTTGACAATGACGGGCCCCCAGACCGTCATGGCAATGATTTGGCCGTAGGACCAGCGGTTCGCCCGGAAGCTGTCGCCGCTAATGACTTTGCTTAGGGAGACGAGGTACAGGATGTTGATGACGAGGTAGGCAAACTCGAGGCCGTGCCAGAACCACCTGGAGCAGCGCACCCAGTGGCGCTTCAACGGCCCGTCGGGCCAGCGGCCGAGCCCGTGGGCGCCAATGGCCCAGTGCCGCGTGCGGTGGTGCGTCCGCAGCGTCCAGGCGAGCTGGTCCATGCTGAGGGCGACAATGGCGACGGTGTCGAGGACGAGGAAGACGAGCTTGTACATGAGCGGGTGCGGGAAAAAGGTGAGGGTCAGGCCGTCGACGCCGGCGCTCGACGCGCAGTACGTGCGCGGGCTGGGGTTGCCGCCGCAGGCGGCCATTTCGTGCTGGCCGCGAAAGAGGTCGAAGCTGCCGCGAAAGGAGATGCGCTGGGTGGTGGCGACAATGGCGAGGAGATACTCGGTGCAGAAGCCGAGAAAGGTGTGCCAGTTGCGAATGCCCTCGTTGTGCAGGCAGACCTGGACGAGGAACATGGGCAGGATGCCGTTTTGGGAGACGTGAAAGGCGACGGCGCCGTTGACGACGATTTCGCCCCAAAAGGTGCCCTCTTGCGAGTTGACGACAATGGCGAGGATGGAGGCGATTTGCACCGCAAAGACGAACCAGCACTGCGCCTCCTGGAACTCGACGAGCGTCGTGGCAATGGCGATGCTGGTGCGGGACAGCGCCGACGAGTCCTTCCACAGCATCGACTCGATGCGCGTGAGGCGCCGGACGAGGCGTCCGGGCACGGGCCGCTTGGTGGGCTTCTGGGAGTAGCTGACCCAAAAGGTGAAGATTTTGAGAAAGAGGTAGAGGGAGGCGGAGAAGACGACCTGCAGGACGTAGGAGATGAGGACCTAGGACACGGTGGTTAGACTCTTATCTGAAGGGGAGGGAGGTTGTTGTTGTCGCGCGTGGGACTCACGCCTGGGCCAAAGATGTCGGGGTTGATCTCGGCGCGCAGCTCGGGGCAGAAACGATCCATGGCGGCAAAGATGGCGGCCGCGGACGAGTTTCTCGACAGCGAGGTGATGGAGGCGTCGCAGGGCACCGAGAGCTGGTCCTGGGCGCACGACTCGACGGCGCACGACACAAACGCCTCCATGACCGGCCGGCCCTGAAACTCGGCCAGCGGGCGGCCGCCCATGACGGCGCTGGCGTTGCGCTCGGCGTCGGCGTCGACGTGATACTTGCCGACGCCGCGGGTCCAGTGCGCAATGGAGGCCAGGGCGGCGCAGTTGTAAAACGTCTCGAGCGAGCCAAAGTAGAGCGCCGTGTCGTTGCACGCCGCGGGGCAGTCGGGCGCGCCGCCGCCGCCGCGGCAGCCGGAGAGGAAGAGGTCGACCTGCGGCCCGCCGTCGATGCCGTCCTGGATCAGGTCCCGGAACGTAAAGTCGTCCTTGGTGTAGCCGCCGACCTTGGCGAGGTCGTGGAACGGGAAAAAGTCGGACGTGCCGTCAAAGCCGGCGTGGACGAGGATCGTGAGCGGCAGCGGCGACGGCGACGGCGACGGGGTGGGCGGGACGACGGAGACGCCCATTGTCGTGTGGGAAAAGGACGGCGCAAAGGTCGACGTGGCCATGCTGGCGGCCGCAACCCTCCTTCTCTCTGTGACGAATCGACTATCGATTGAGAGTGTTTCCTCTTTATTCAGAGATGCTGTCGTTGCTGCTGCTGCTGCTACCGCCGATCCGAAGCCGCTTCGTTGGACACACGTGCTGCATTTCCAAAGACAGCCGCGTTTGGAAGCAATAAAGTCTTTGGTGTTTGTTGCTTGTTGCTTGTTTGCAAGACCAACCTCTAGTGAAGCTACGATGACGCCGGGCTGTTCGCTACGGGCGCTCGGTTGAGACTAAAGGTTTTTCCCTTGAAATCTCTGTACCCACCCGACGGTATCAAGAGCTGGCTGAGGCTGGGATAGCGTGACGGGGAGGAGCATTGATGAGAGCGATGGATGAGTTTTGGTGCGGAGCCGTCCAGCAGTTAGCCCCGCGACGCTTGGCATCAGCTTGGGGTGGCTGGCATTGCTGGGATCATCGGTCGAGAGGGCGGGAGCACGAGTCGTGCGCGCAGAGCCGATGTGGCGGGCATTTTTTTCTTCTCTGCGACGCAGATCGGAGGGAAACAAAGGGATGAGGGAGGGAGGCAGGGATCGCGAGTGACAAGGCGTGTAAGTCGTCGTTGCTTTTTGGTGTTTTTCGAAATTAAGCTTTTGCAGAGGCGCAGCTGCGCCCCGGTTTATCCTGGGCTGGATATATATTGTGCATGCAGCGGGCGACCTGTGGGGTGCCAGCTGGCAGGTATAATAGACCTCGATAAGAGCAAACGGAGAATCGGAATTATACTGTATTATTTACTCAACGCTGTATTCATTGTTATGCGTACAGTGGCGGTGGTGACTGGAGCATCTGGGCCTTGGTGGTTGTGATGACAAACACCAAGCCAAAATACTAGCCGAATTAATTACGAAATATTAATGTATAATGAAACCAAAACGATTCTTAACCGCCACACATCTACAAGATGTCCACATATCCTTCCGCACGTGTAAGGCACGCACGGCGTAGCATCTCTGCCCGAAGTCGAGATATGTCCTATGCAGCTTCCAAAGAAATGATGAGATAATAATTGCGAAGGAATGCATAATGAATTAGAACAAGGAAAAATAGAGCAAAATAAAGTAAAAACTAATTAATTCACTTGACCGAATTCCAGCACTATAGTGCACGCACCGTCGGCTCAAGATCCCGCCCCAATCCCATGAAACGGCCACCAAGCCGAGATGTCACCACTACAATTTACCAATAAATAAAAGAATAATGGCAAAATATTGTAAAGCACAAAATCAATTGGTCGCCTTTATAAAATTACAGAATTCTTCACATCTCTACTGCACACGCCCTCGGCTCACCAGCTCCCCCAGGACCACCCACCACTGCCGCCATTGGCCCGACGTAAGCCGACCCCAGAACGTCACCTTCCGACGCCTTAGCTCTTTGCTCGGCAGCAGCTCCAACCTCATCCTCCATCACACATCTTTTTCTCCTCCAGCTTTTCTCATCACACACATCAAACCGTACGTCTCACCCTCCCCATCCAATCCCCAGTTCACATTCTTTCGCCATCCCCAGATACCGCCCTTGCTAACAACAGCCAATCCCAAGTCCCCAGTCCACGATGGCTCCCCGACTCCCCCGCGCCGCCGCCTCCACGGCCACCTACCTCCTCGTCCGTCCCGCGACGGCCGGTCGCACGCTGCGTCTCTACTCGGCCCAGGCGGAGCCCCTCATCCGCGTCACCAACCTCCCCGGCAGCGGCGGCGCCACCGGCCACATCCGCGTCCTCGAGCTCAACCGCGCCAGCGCCCGCAACGCCATCTCGCGGGGCCTCCTCGCCGCCCTGCGCGCCGAGGTGGACGCCATCCACGCCCAGTACGGCCCGGCCGGCGAGGAGCTCGCAGCGGCGACGACGGCCCAGGGCGGCCCGACGCGCGCCCTCGTCATCGCGAGCGCGGTCGACTCGTGCTTCTGCGCCGGCGCCGACCTAAAGGAGCGTCGCGGCTTCACGCAGGAAGAGTAAAACCTCCCCCCGCCCTTCCCGATTCGATTCAAAGCTAATGAGAACACCTACAGAACCAACGAGTTCCTCACCAACCTCCGCGCCACGTTTGCCGACCTCGCCGACCTCCCCATCCCCACCATCTCCGCCATCTCCTCCATCGCCCTCGGCGGCGGCCTCGAGCTCGCCCTCTCCACGCACTTTCGCGTGCTCTCCTCCAATGCCACCGTCGGCCTGCCCGAGACGCGCCTCGGCATCCTCCCCGGCGCCGGCGGCACCCACCGCCTGCCCGCCCTCATCGGCCTCGGCCGCGCCCGCGACCTCATCCTTACCGGCCGCCGCGTCGCCGCCCCCGAGGCCTACTTCCTCGGCATCGCCGACCGTCTCGTCGAGGTCGTCCCCGAAGATGAGCGCGACGGCTCGGACATTCTCCCCGCGGCCCGCAAGAGCGCCCTGAGCGAGGCCGTCCGTCTCGCCCAGGAGATTTGCGAGGGCGGGCCCGTCGCCATTCGCGCCGCGCTGCAGGCCGTCGCCTGGGCGCGCCCGGACAAGGAGAATGAAATGTACGAGCGCGTCGTCGCGACCGAGGACCGCAACGAGGCCCTCAAGGCGTTCCAGGAGAAGCGCAAGCCCGTCTTCAAGGGGAGGTAAATGGGCATGAGAAAGGGCGAAAAGAAACACACACATGTAACAATATAATGACTGCAAAATAAATAAAGCACATTAGATGAATGTAGATCTCGTTATTGAATGCTATATGCGTGAAAAACAACTATAATGCATATTAAGGGTATGCCGTTCAAGCATGAATCGTGTTATGCATATATTGTACAAAAAAGGTCTCGTCTCGTACACCGCCCAACAAACCCTCCCTACAATTGTTCATGGTACAGCTCGTAAGGAACGCTCAAACATGCTATATTTAAGTGGCGGGTTCTAGTGGCGGCGTTGGCATCTCAGGCACGCCATCATCAATGAGCTTCTCCGGCTCCGCCGCGAAGTGCTCTGCTAGCTCGTCCGCGGCCGGTGTGACGCTCTCCGCCGGCGTGGCGTCCGTCTCGGGCACAAGCTCGGGCACGGGTTCCGGCTCTGGCGGCGCGGGCTGCTCGCGCTTCGGAACGTTGACGTACTTGTCCTTGTCCCCGTCTCGCACGTAGCACAAAAAGTAAGGCTCGCCGTTGGTACTCAGAGTGCGGAGCACCTGCTCCGTGTCCTTGTTCTCCTTGACATCGGCGTCATTGTACCACCGCCACACATCATCCTCAAAGTCGCGGATCCACACCCAGTAGTGGCCAGACATGAGCTGGCCACGGTGGCAGATGACAGCGTGCAGGCGGTAGGCGACTTCCTTCATGTCCTCATTGTGTGCTGTGATGGTATCCTGGCAGCGCGCCAACTCGTCTTCCATCATCTGCACGACTTGGCAGTAAGTCTCGTAGACGTCGCAGACCTTGGGGACGGGGGCTACCACTTGTTCAACGGCTGGTTTTGTAGGTGAAATGAGCAAAAAGTCATCCTCTACTGGACCATCAAAGTCAAAGGTTTCCACCTCCACCGGGGCATCGTTGAGGCTTGTAGGCGGGTCGAAAACCAGGGGCGAGGGAGCTGTATAATGCTCAAGTGATCTCAAATATGATGGGTTGGCTTCAAGTTTTGCAAGGTCTGCCTTGATATCAGTGATGCGCTTCGCCGTGATCCAGTCCTCCACACGTCGCTGAAAAGCCGGCGAATCATGGTCTGCGTCCATGAATCGATCAAGATACAAAGTCTCGGGAATGATGACTGGGTTGCCATTCTTGCTACCGTTAGACTGGGTGCGCTGAATCAGCACATGCAGAATCGGTGGCAATGTCCGTATAGTAGTGTATCGCGATAATTTGCTTTCTTCCAAGATCTGCTGATCAAAGTTTTTGCCAAGAGCGTCGTACAGCGTGCATGGCCCGTCCTCAGCCGGGAAAGCCGTAATCGATCTGTCGAAGCTGACCTCGTGCTGGTACTTCTGCTCGTGAAACTTCTTGGTATAGTTGACTGTTGTAACGAAAAATGTCTCCATCAACCTTTCAAGCTGAATTCCAGTCTTGTCGTCGACGGAGCTAGGCCGAATAGCGGCTTGCAAGCGATTGATGATACTGCCCATCACTTCCTCGACATCCTGTTGATCTGTGCCCGAAGATCGCTTCTGGCGTTCAAGTGCGCTTAGCACCTTTTGGTCAATGGTCTCGGGCGCCTCTGCATCAACCATCCCAACATCGGTGGTCTTTGTGTCAAGTGTAGGCGGTGCTTCGCTTGGCTTCGAGGCCGGCGTTGCGCCATCCATCATGATTACATCATCTTCATTGCTCGCCTCCGCCGTAGATGGAATGGTGTGGTCAACTGGTCTTTGAATCTTCTCAGCGTGCTCGTATGGAGGTTCGGGGTTTGCTTCATCGTTCTCTACCAGAGTCCTAGTGCTGGATAGGCTGGATGTATCGAGAGGAACATTACTCTGATACTCGAAGTCAATCATGCCAATATCCCCCAAGTTTTCTCTATATGAAGCGGCTCGATCTGGTAGAGGTCTAGAAGGGAGTGGTGGGGGTAAGGGACTGCTTGGTCGATCACCTGCCTTCTCGCTATTAAGCAGCGTATGGGTGGATAGCAAAACAGCGTTTGCTAGACGCTGCGAAGGTCTGGTTGCCGTCTTTTCTGACCTTTGTAGAGTCTCGAATAGAGTGGCGAGTTCCTGAGCGACTTTATGCTGTTAGTACCTGTGAGGGAAAAAATCATGTGTGCACTTACAAGCATCTGCAACAACGGCTTCTCCTCTGTCCATTTGCATTTTGTTTCCACCAATACGGCGCTTTTCAATGGCATCTTCTGATAAACCGAGCTTGAGATCATCATAATCAAAGACGACGTCTCGCACAGGCTTGACTGTGAACAGGTATTGCAGCAGACTGTTGAGATAACATGTGTTTCCAATATTGTCCAGACCAACAGGCAATGAGAAGTCGACAGGAGTACCAGAGTCCGCGCTGACCATGCCAATACCTGACTCACTTTCGTGGGCGAGTTCCTGTGCCGCTTGTTTCAGCGAGTGTGACTCAGTATGCTCAGCGATTGAGTCAAGAGCGTCCAAATAAAGTCTTCTCGCCTCTGGTTTTTGACATTGTTGGAGCTTGCTGCGGGTGGCGGGACCGGCGTCGGATATAATGTTTGATGTGTCATTTAGGCCAATGACGTATTTAGCAGTCTCGAGAGACATCTTTTGATCGGCTTCCATAAGCAGATTTGCTTGATAGTGGTCATCCTGGGACTCTGATGCAATCATCATAAGCACGCTTCTGGCTGTACCGGCGTCGGCTGGGTCATCGGCCAACTTCTTTCGAAAAGCCCGAATAATAGCCTCGGCAGGGTAGTTGTTTGGTGGGGTGAGACCAAAGTACGCCATTGATTGCGAAACAGTGCCGCCATCATCAGCCACAGCTTGCTGGCGTGGCTGGCTTTCGTACACGGATGATTGTGTGACGGCATACTCGATGAGAAGATCGTCTTGAGCATCATTAGCAACACTCAGAAGAGCATCAATGAGTTCTTTTCGGGATGACGGTAGGAGATCCCACTGTCGCTTGTACGCGTTGACGACGATTTCTCGGCCTTGTGTGGGCAGGACACCCAGAAGCCTATATCTCTCCGTTCCGACCAAGACATCCGACTCCATGTCCTTGACTTCGGCACATTGGAGCACGCCATGCAGCATTGGGGTGCAGAACGTGGGCTTTTCAGCCGCTTGTCCCGCCTTGTGTATTAAACACTGGACCTCTGCCCGAACGTCTTCAAGATATGCTCGATAAGTATTCATCTCGGTGGTGCTTGAAGGGCCGTCTGAGGGAGCGGCAGGTCGTGGTGTAAATGATCCTTCGTCCACACCGTTGTTATCTTCCACCTTTTCTAGGAACTCGAGTTCCCTGAAGATGGAAAAGCATCGTGGGCCAAATAGAACAGCGAAGCGCTTATTACGCTTGGATATACTTCGGACAGTCTCAGCTGTCGACTCCAACTGATTCTTGAGATATGTATTGAGATTTAGAGGCGCCTGATACGCCCATTCATCTGTAGCTCCCTCGTATCTGGTTGCGTCTTGTTCTTTCGCAATATCGAGCTGCTCTCGGATTGCTTCGTGGTCGAGAAGCAGCTGCACCCACCAGGTGTGCATTCTGGGCTCGCTAATCTCTAACGTCATTTGGAATGTGCAGGGGGCGGCGCTGCAGACAAAGTCCTCTCTCGCCAGGATAGGGTTATATTTGCTGTGATCGCTAGCCAGGCTTCCTGGGGATGCAGAGCCTGCCCACGCAAGATGGTGCCACGGAAACATGTTGTCTTGGAGCGGCCACGCTGCGTGTGAGTGGTGACAAAGCGATGAGGTATGCTCCTCGTCCCAAGCCATCTTGAAGACGAAATGGAAGTGGCAGTCCAGGCATATTGATGAAAGAATCTGAGTCGAGGTTGTTGAGTAGCTCTGCTTGCCGTTGATGACGAGCTTGTGAGGATGATCCCATGTGTAGGGGCTATCGAATTCGGCGCTTTGGGCACGGGCTCGGTCGAAGAGGTCACAGACGGTAAAGCGATTATTGATGAGCTCGTATATCCAGCGACTGGGGTGGCACCCTAGAACGAGGTTAGAACACGACTTGAGTTTGTGGTGTGAAGTACCTACCCGCCGTCTCTTTTCTGGAAGCAAAGAATTTGGCCTTGATAGAAGTAGTGTTGTGCTCCACGAAGTCGTTGCCAGAAGTGCCTGGCAGCGCCGCATAGTAATTGCCTGCACTGCCGTCCCCTGTCAAGTCAAAATGGGCCATGGTCGCGGCTGTGTTCTATCGCGGCCGTGTTCTATTGCGGCCGTAGCAATGTGTGAAAGGTAGCTGAGGCGTTCGATTCGGTCGTAGTCCGTTGACGTCGATCAGCTATAGTATGGGATATGGGGTATCGGTTATTGCGAAGCTTGCGAGTGTGAGCCAGCCACACCGCAGTCTATATTGTAGAGGCAGTCTCAAGCTGGCCAGCTGACGCAGCTGAGAGGTTGCGAAGATGCGAAGATGCGGGTGTAGCGAGGATGCGGAATCGGTCGTTCTGGATCTTGGTTGCTTGCTCTGGCGTGGGGGGTGCGACAGGGCGAAACAGCGATGGATAGGGGCGGGGCATTCGCCGGGGATGGTGAAGCAGCTTGCGTACGCCGCTTGGAACGGAGTCGGGTTTGATACGTGGCGATTCGATGCAGTTGTGCTGACGCAGCCCTATGGAAGCTTGGAAGAGAATGTGGAAGATACGAGGCGTAAGCTCTGGGCTGAGCGAAGCCGCTGAAACCGTTTGGGGCGGTTGCATCCGTGGCGTGCGTGGCGTGTGGCGCAAGTCCGCCACCCCTCTGGCCCTACAAGGCAGAGGCAGCAGCAAACAAAAAAATAAAGTCACCTCTGAGCTAAATAAGAGGGCTTCAAGGGCTTTTATCAGATATTCTAGGAATTTAGCAATTTACTTCATTTTGCCATTTTCTTTGCTGCGCGGAGTGGTGCTGCAACTACCTCATTGCTCTCAACAGGGCTTGCGTGGCCAACTATGCTCGGTGCCTGCCCAGCGTTCCCCAGAATGCGTTCAAATTATCACACACTATTACTGCAGCCTGAATCTACTAGAACCAAACTAAACCACGAGAGCATTTCATGTCTCTCTATTCTTACGTAGTGGCGGGCTAGCGCCAGCCTTGGCCGCTCCCGCTCCCACTTATACAACACACTTACGTATACACCCAGTCAGTTTGGGTGTTACACGTCACGGATTACATGGGCGTGCGCTCAATATATCATGTGTCATGGCGAACTTTTGAAATTCAAGACCGAACAAGAGCGTCCCAGTACGTCGTACCAAGACGGTAAGAAAAAGGACTAGTCACCAAGTGACATCTTTACAATAAACAGACAACGTGAGATAAATGAGAGCAATAATTACACAAATCATGACAGCACCTTAAATGAGAAGAGATATTAAAGAAGGCAAAACTAAATTATCATCAATTTTATTTATATTTTTCGTGACTGAATGCTGCTGGCATCTCTTGATTTACGTCGCCCCTTGGCCAGCCCTCAACCAGCGACACATCTCCCAGCGCACCAAAAACCCCCATGTTTTACATCTGCGACAACGACGTCGAAAAATCCCCCAATAAACGCATATCCGAATAGCATCTTACGTGCTCATTTCTGGTGGGTCGATCTTCCACCCGCGCCTCCGAAACCCCGCATTTCCAGCCATTATCGCCTGACATGCCGTCGTTGAAACTCTACAATGCATCTCCATTACAACTTTGCAGAGAACAAAAATGGCAGACCAGGCTGCTTCCACAGCTAGCCTCCGTATCGGCGTCGATGTTGGAGGCACCAACACGGACGGTGTCATCATCGACCCGTCTCAGCTGCAGTCTGATAACCGTGGAATCATTGCGTGGCACAAGGCCCCGACCACGCCGGAGCCTAGTCACGGCATAGATGAGGCCATCACGGCCATGTTCAAGTCGGCCAATATTCAGGCTTCTTCGGTAGCCAGCGTCACGATCGGAACTACACACTTTGTCAATGCCGTTGTTGAGCGCGATGCTTCCCGTCTTTCCAAAGTGGCTGTTCTCCGCCTTTGCGGCCCATTCTCCAAGTTTGCACCACCCTGCGTGGATTGGCCCGTCGACATGCGGGATCTGATTCTCGGGCACTATGCACTCGTCAAAGGCGGCCTCGAGATTGACGGGAGCTTAATCTCTGACATAGTCGAGGCTGAAATTGAGGAGCAAGGCCGCGCCATCAAAGAGAAAGGCCTCAAAGCTGTTGTGATCAACAGCGTCTTTAGTCCCATCGACACGGTCGAGAAGCAAGAAGAACGGGCTGCTGAAATTATCCGGCGAATAGTGCCTGGGTGCGATGTTGTATGTTCCAAAGAGATTGCGAATTTGGGTTTCCTTGAGCGCGAGAACGCGGCCATACTCAATGCTTCCATCCTGCGGTTTGCCCGGCACACCATCAGGGCATTCCAGAAGCCTGTCAAGGAGCTGGGGATGACGTGCCCCGTCTTTATTACCCAGAACGATGGAACAGTCCTATCGGGACAGGAAGCCGCACGTTTACCTATTCGCACATTTTCTAGCGGCCCGGCAAATAGCATGCGAGGAGCCGCATTTTTGGCCCAAGGCCAACTGGAAGAGGCCGCAATGGTCGTCGATATTGGTGGCACTACTACAGATGTCGGTCTTTTGCAGACAAATGGATTTCCTAGACAGCAAGCAGCTTACAGTGAGCTTGCTGGAATACGAATGAACTTTGCTTGCCCCGACATAAAGAGCATTGGCCTGGGCGGAGGGTCCATTGTCCGACAAGGCGACCCAATCTCTGTCGGGCCAGACAGTGTCGGATACCAGTTGACAAAGGATTCCATCGTATTCGGAGGTGGCACACTAACCACGACTGATTGCACAGTGCTGTCGAATGAAGCGCTGGAGCTCGGAAACCGCAAATTGGTCGCCAACCTAGTCTCATCGGGCGATCTTGAGAGAATTCAAAGTATCATCAAAGACAAATTGGAGAGTGTCATTGACAAGATGAAAACCTCTCCAGAAGACGTTCCAGTCTTCCTTGTAGGCGGAGGCGCCATCATCGCGCCCGACTCTCTACATGGCGCCAGCAAGGTCATCAAGCCGCGGTGGGCAGAAGTCGCTAATGCTATCGGCGCAGCAATGGCACGTGTGAGCGCCGTTGTAGATGTAGTAAAGTCGACAGAAACCAAATGTGCAACGGAGTGGCTGAAGGAAATTAGTCAAGATGTCATCCAGAAAACAGTCGCAGCGGGCGCGTCTACTGAGTCTGCCAAAGTCGTTGAGATGGAGTCATTCCCATTGCAGGTGAGTGTGACTATGGCGCTGTGTGAGAGTTCACATGCTAATTACTAAAAGTACATTGATCACAAAACACGCTTCATCGTCAGGGCTGCCGGCGACTTTGACTTTTCTGAAGCCGTCGCTTCTAGCTTCGAAGAAAAGACTGATGATGACTCTGACAGCGACGCTTTCTTGGGGAGGGAGCGTAGCGCACATCGCGAGGGAAAGCCCGAGGCAGCCGCAGAAGTCAACCTTTCCACTTATAGACCCAAAGTGCGAGACCGCGTTTGGTACATTTCCGAAACAGACGTCGACTGGATCTCGATCGGTTGCTACATTCTTGGCACGGGCGGTGGTGGCTCTCCCTACCCCAGCATGATTCGGCTGCGAGAAGATCTTCGACGCGGCGCCATCGTAAAGGTAATAAGCCCCCAAGACTTGAAAGACGATGACAGCGTCGGTGGCGGTGGTGGCATTGGAAGCCCTACGGTCAGCATTGAGAAGCTAGCTGGAAATGAGCTGCTAGAAGCCCAGGAGGAGCTCGCCAAAGTGTGCGGCACGCACATCACCCACGTTGTGTCAATCGAGATTGGAGGCGGCAACGGTTTGCAGAGCATGATTCTAGGCTCCACGACCAACATGAACCTCCCCGTCGTCGACGGCGACTGGATGGGGCGCGCATACCCGACGCTGTGGCAGACGACGCCCGTCGTCTTCAACGAGCGGGCCCCGGTCTGGTCGCCGACGGCCATGTCGGACGGCAACGGCAACGTGGTGGTCATGTCGCGGACGACGTCGGACTACATCATGGAAAAGGTCCTGCGCGCCGCCCTCAGCCAGATGGGCTCGCACACGGCGACGGCGGACGCGCCCGTGACCGGCGCCGAGACGAAGCGCTGGATCGTGGAGAATACGCTCTCGCAGGCCTGGCGGATCGGGCGCAGCGTGGTGCGCGCGAGGCGCGAGAACCGCGTCGACAGCGTCGCCGAGGTCATCATTGACGAGTGCGGCGGGCCCAGCGCCGGCCGCGTCCTCTTCAAGGGCAAGATTGTCAGCGTCGAGCGCATGCTCCGCGGCGGCTACGCGTACGGCGAGTGCATCATTGAAGGGGCCGACGTCCGGGTGGACGAGTCCAGTGGGAAGTCCGACAGTGGCAGCGGGCCTGGTAGCTTCCACGGCCGCATCAAGATTCCATTCAAGAATGAGAACATCGCAGTATTGAAGCTGCGCGAGGGAGAGACCGAGGAGCGGCAGGAAGATGTGCTCGGCATTGTGCCGGATCTCATCACCGTCATTGACGCGCAAAACGGCGAGGCGATTGGCACGCCAGAGTACAGATACGGGCTGCTGGTGATTGTCCTGGGACTCACGGCCAACGACAAGTGGACCAAGAAGGAGCGAGGCATCGAGCTGGGCGGACCGCCTGGGTTCGGCTTTCATCACCTCACGTACCAGCCACTAGGGGTCTTTACGGAGCCCAAGAGCGTGATTGACGAGTTCAACGAGTAACTCACGGGGGCGGGGAGGGGGGGGCGTTCATAGAGCCAAGTGTTGTTGTTATGGGCGAGTTTAACGAGGGAATCCCAGCTGGTTGGGAATGTGCACAACGTGCTCGCATCTAAAGTCGTGCCTCCTAGAAATGAGCGCCAAGAAGTATAAGAATATACATAATAAAATTTGTGACTAAGTATACTATTGATGTTTGCAGAAGTACGCAGAGCAAAGCAAATTCTCCAAAAGCAACATATGATGTAGTTTTTAACAATCCCCCAGAGCGAAGCAAATTCTCCAGTGCAACCTATAGTGTAGTCTCCAAAATCCCGATGTCCTGGTTTCCCCGCAAATAATATTAAATGGCAAGTTGTTTCCCGAAAGTCATGATCTAAATCTCGTCACCAAGTTCTTTCAATCGAGAACGCATGAGCAGTTTCTCCAATTTTCCGAAGACATTTTCCTCGTCAAATTCTTCTTGGAGTAGCGTCAGCCGCTGTAGAGCGGTCTTGCCCCCACAATCTCGCAGGTCGAGCCTCATTCCCTTGGCAATGAGCTGCTTTATATCTTCAATTGCCTCCCGTTCCGTGTAGACGTCTTCGCCGAGCTGCTCAAGAGTAATATGTGCGTAGCCTTGGCCCCTCTGGTTCTGCCACCTCGGATTAAAGGACAGCGCATAAAGGGCCTGCCGACGTGAAAAATGCTCTCGAAGCGCCGTACCCATCAGCTGATCTGGCTGGCTTGTCTGTCGCCACTGGCTCAAACTGTCAAACTGTTTCGCGTCATTCTTCAGAACAATCTGGGTAAACGCCCGATCCACTGCGGGCTGAGAGAACATGGGGGCAAGCAAATGCAGCTCCTCCTTTGTTTGCTTAGGCAGTATCTTGTCCTTGTTCCACCAGAGGTACAATACGTGATCGCATTCGTCTGGTGCAGGACGAGCGCCATGGGCCACGATGACATCCATGATTTTTTTGCCTATGGCACGAGAAGCGAGGGATTGTCCAAATATGGAAGTTCCGTCTGGAAAGAGGTCATTGATGCGTAATCCATAATCCAGAAACATGGTGAAAAGGCTGCGAAGCAGAGGCCTGTCGGGCGTTTGTTGCATCCGAAGAAAAGTGTCCTGGCCGAGGCTTACGCCGGCTCTCACTTGAACATTCACATCGGCCCCGTTGTCAAGCAGGCGTAGAATGAGTTGCTTCATCCTCCTTGTGTGTGGGTTTAGCTCAGGAGCTATGTCGTCCTCTAAAACAGACGTAACGGCCAGTTGCAGGGGTGACGAAGGCCCTCCAATATTCACACCTGCACCCGCCTCGACGAGTCGTTCGGCCAGCGCTGCGCTCCAGTCTCTTATTTTGGGCATTGTACGCCAAGCGGCTCCCTCGACAGCATAGCACAACGTAGACCACCCGAGTGCTGAGATGGCATCGAGATCCTGTGGAAACGAGAAAAGAATGTCCACTGCCAGCTCGTTACCTTTGCATATCGCTTTCATTAGAGGTGACATCCCGGAACCTGGCTCTGGAAGCGTTACCTCATGAGGGAACTCTTGAAACAGAGTTTTCTGCATTTTAGGGAATGCGTTCTTGTCGACAAGCATATGATGTATCGTGTATGCAGAATTGATGCGCGGCGCGCTCTGTAACGGAGGCATAAAGAGGTACCTGCGATGAAGAGCGAGATAGCCAGAACATTTCCGCTGAATCAGCAGCTCCGCGAACCGTAAATCGCTTCGGAGCATGGCAGGCAACAAGGGGAGCCAACACTGATCTTGTATTCTCGCGTTCTGGGCAAAATCTCGTAGTACCGTCGCGCGATCCAAGTTTCTGTCAAATCTGCCGACGTTCAAAAACTCCCAGAGTCGAATGCTAAATGTGTTGATGTTCGCACCGTGGTTGAGCAAGGCTCTGGCAAAGCTGTCATGGCCATGAGCTACCGCGACATGAATCGCAGTGCAAATCGCATCGCCCCTGTAATGAATAGCATTGACATCTCCTCCATACCTGATGCTGCGCTCCAATATTTGCACAGCCCTCTCCGCATACGGGATGGAGACGCCGCTGGCACTCGCTGCCCAAAGAATCGCAGAAGAACTGCACGTGGCGGCATCTTGGCGGAACAGTGCCACGGTGGCAATATCAGAGATGTACCGATGAACCTTTGCCAAATTGCTAAGATCTTTGAACGCAAGGTGTTGGCATATCATGACACACAATTCATGCGGCAGTCTCAGTATTGTGTAGCGCTCCATGGCTGAGACCTGCAAGGCAGAGGCGGGAATGTGTTGGGAAGAAAAGAAGTGGTGGAGGGAGAAAAGCGCTTCTCGGCAAGATCTTTACAGATTTTCGTCGAGTTCACGGTGCCTGGCGTTTGTCATGAGCAGCCGCAGGCGGCGTTTGCAACGAGTCGGCGGTCAACCAGGCCAAACACCTGCTCTCTGTCTCCCGTGGAGTGATGAAGTGCGCAAAGTCTCGAGAGATAAAAATTAAAGGCAAAACAGATAGTTGATGGAAAATAAAGATGATGAGAGAAAGCGAGACGAAATGTGCAGAAAGCTTTTCGCTTGAAAAGGGCGGCGTTGAGTTGGCACTGTGTCATAGAAGAGCGGTGTAAGCCTTGATTAACACAGATCAATACAATATCCAGCACTACATGAGATCGCAGACCAACGCAATAGGAAAATTACTGTAGTCAGTTGGAAAAGACATGATGCTTACAGACAGTCCTAGTTGGTCGGGCAGACACTTTCTCATCTTGGAGACAAAGCACAACAGCTACTGCCGAGGTGTTTTGGGAAATTAAGTATATAATTAGACATCTTATAGCCTGACAGTTAGAGTTCTCATACTTGGTTTTCGGAATTTTACACTGGTTGAAGATTTTCGTCAGAGCATGTCTTTTGCTGCATCAAGTCCATGAAGTCTAAATTATACTATCTTTGCTCCGGTCGAAACTCGTTATTTGGGGGAAGACGTTCTTTCTAAACTGCTTGAGTTGCAATTCAAAACTGCCATTTGCTCTTCGGATTAGCTCGAGAGAGACCAAGAGAATGCGTCCAGGCAGCCAAGCATTGCCAGCATTTGCAGCGACCGTGCCTTGGTCAGTTCGCAGCTTGACTACTGGAATGTCTTATCGATTAAGAGAATACTCTGAAAAAGTTATACGCCCAACGCGGAACGAAAAAAATCCAGAAGCGAATACATGTGATGGCAGTCTCGATTGAAGGCTTCACTGGCCGACCACGCTCATTTCCTAAAAGCGCTCCTAGTAGGCAGAAGAATGAAGCTTATACCACATTCCTTAGTCTTGCGCCTCCATTCCTTAGACTATGCTAGATCTGGACGCGATCCGCCGTTGGCAGCCCGATCTTGCTCGAGATGGTACAGTTACTCTGCTCCGGAGTCATCAATTACTAGCCCGGTCATACTAAACGGAGCATCATCGGTCAGTGACTCGTGATCAAAGTCAATCATAGCTTCATTCCACATAATGCCTGGTCGAATCTGCATTGCAACATCTTTGTTCAAACAATTGGCACGGGCGCCAAATATGGATTCTACCAGCTTGACCTGGCTTCTTGCTGGAACACCGGCGGATGGATTGGTGAGTGTGCCAAAGTCAAGGCCATGTAAATTATAACTACCTACTCCAAATAGATATCTAACCTACCATAAAATTACTCTTAACTATGACTTATTGTGATGCCTAAAGAGGCTGGTGCTGACTAACCACCGGGGTGCCTCATCGCGCGCCCCCTAGAACCCGGCGCCAAGTCCTTTTTCCTCCACTTCAAGCAGGTTATAAACGGCATGGATCTCATTCGTGCAGTCCTGTCCGTATGGACGTATGCGCGATCTTTTCTCCTCGCTTTCTGGCGGAGGGTAATAATATACGGCACGCAAGTCGTCGGCATCAATCGGGCTGTCGATCAATTCCCAACACCACCCAAGGCCATCAAGGCAGCGGCCGAGGCCTTCATACAAGCTCTACAGACGAGTGCTGTGGAGGCCCTCGCCTCTCGATATAATAAAAACGAGGCCTGCAAGGTCTTTCGGCGGCTACATGGGAGCTTCAATGTCTGCTACTTTGTGGAGTTTGAGGATGGCACTCGTTGGACAATCCGCATTCCTATTACTCCACGTTTGCACAAGCCTTGGGAGAAAGTACAGAGTGAGGTCGCGACATTGAAGTATGTGGTTTCTTGTCCTGTGTGGGCTATCTACTAATGTCTTGTTAGCTACATTCGCTCGCAGACCTCAATCCCTGTACCGACCGTTTGCGCCTTTGGTAAAGACGCGATTTTAACGAGTGACAAAACACAACGTCAGATGTTCTTAATATCCGAGTACATCCGTGGTGTATCGCTCATGCCCGATCGATTGGCAAATGCCGATGAAATTACGCGCAAGCGATTTTTTCTACAGCTGTTTGACTATCTCGCGCAGCTGCGAAGCCTCGAGTTTCCAAAAATTGGCTCGTTGATGCCCACCACGTCTCACAAGCCGTTGGTAGGAAATACCATGTCCTTCGCAACAAATAGCCTTCGACTCCACTTGCCCTCGTTTACTTCCACAAGGGATTACATGATTTCGCAGTACAATATATTACGACAGCACGCCAATATCCCGGCTGCCGACTACTCAGAGGCTGACAGTCGATACGAATTATTCGCTCTCGACGCTTTACAAAAACTGTTTGAGAAGTTCAGTCTAGACTCGGATCTGTCAGACGATGAACCGTTTGTCTTACATCACGCTGATTTGCATCTATGCAATATCCTAGTTGACGATGACCTGAACATCCAGGGAATTGTTGACTGGGAATTTGCTAACATCGTTCCTCTCCGGCTTTTCACACCACCATTATGGGCGATACACCAAGAGACAGGGCTTGATAAGCTAAGCTATTCGTTCTTTATGGAGCTTTATGCTGCTGCAATTAAAGACAGCCGGTTTGAGGGACTGTTTCGTGAGTGGTATGGCAAAGCAGAATTCAATGAGGCTTTCTATTTCGCCCGCATAATTCGTCATCCAACAGATATGACAGAGGTGTTTGCAAAATGCTTTGCGAAGAAACAGTTTGCTACTAACATAGAGGAGGCAGAATCTGACTTTTTTGTGCAAAATCCCGAGGCAGCAGTTGAGGCAAAGCAAATTGCAGCGCAAAACTCGCGTTGGACACAACATCTCAAGGATACAGGCATGTATAATTCCGAAAAATAGAGCGCGATTGGCTCCAATAGATGGAACGCTATTGGGGCCTAGTTACCCTCTTCTGTCTTGTCATTGTTGCTATCCTTCCTCTCCGCCAGCTTGCCCGTAACTTTCTGCGTACCTATGCGCCTGGTCCGCTTAGGCTACAGACCTGCGCTTTACAGCTGGGGCTCTGAGCTGGCATGGCTTGCCACGGTGCTGCCTGCTGCGACCTGCTGCGACACCAGTGCAGGGGTCTCTTGAGACAAAGGGCGCGCCACCGTAAAACCACCGTTTTCAAATGGTCAACAATAATAGTTTGGCATTATCATCCTCGCCGACGCAGCATACTGTGCTGGATGGAGCCAGTCCAGCAGTAGCTAATTTGTAGGAATCCTGGCATTGTACGACGCAGCCCTTGTGCAACGAGTTCCTCTTTCTTCTGGGGCAAACTTTTGGGGAAGATTATCGTGATAATTATCTTCTGAAGCTTTGCCAATGCACGTGACCGCAACGGTAAGTATCCTGGCGGCAGGCTTGTAAGTGCTTTGCCCCTGCATCACTGCCCAAACACCGCGACCCGGGTCTTGGTCGCATCATTCATCGATTCCGGCTACTCGCCCGGACTGTGTCACTTTGAATCGCCAATCTGCAATATTACCGTCGCTAGACACGAGTGCGCGTCAAGACAACTACCTACCCAAAGACACATTTCTCAAGCAACTGCTCTACGGAATGCGCCAGCCAGTGTCTGGGCCTGTTGGTCATCCTTCCTATGCATCTCAGCCGCACAAATAGCCGCTAACTACTAGTGAAAGGCTCCCCGATCGCATCGATGCCCCTCTAGTTTAAGGTATCATCGAAGACAAGGGTCTTGGCGACGAGCGCTATTACCCGCCTTGCCAGACCACGCCTTTCATGTACCGGACCAAAGCGATGTACCGTACGGCGAAATATACTATCGTAGCAAGGGTCACTATGTTGGTATGGGAGCGACAGCATTCGTCGATCGACTCGAGTCGGGCAATCTCATCAAGTACCCAAAACCAAACCCATACTGCCCCGAACAGGAGACCATGTATCGCCAGCAAATGGAGGTAGAGGCAGAAGCTTACAAGCGCATCGGTAGCAATGCCCGCCTTCCCAAACTGATTCATTGGGATGAGAGCTCGTGCTGCCTAGTCCTGGAATACCTTCCGAATGGCGATTTGCAATCATATATAGATCGCGAGCATCAGAGCCTCACAACTGCGCAGAAAGATGTCTGGACGATGCAGGCTGCGGAAGCACTAGCCGCGGTCCATGCAGCCAAAGTCATACACTGCGATGTCACACCGCGCAACTTCGTGCTCAACGAAAGCCTTGACCTCCACATTGTCGACTTTGCCGGTTCCTCCATTGCAGGGTCTCGGCCTACGGTCACGACAGGCCCAAGGTTCCAGCGGCCGGGATGGAGAATGAGTGACGCTGAATACGCGGATGACATATTTGCGCTCGGTTCTGTTTTGTACTTTATTCAGACTGGCCATCAACCATATCATGATATCGCCGAGGGAGAAGTCACAGTCCGCTTCAATGCGGCCGATTTTCCGGATGTCTCGTCCTTGAGATATGGAAATATTATTCGCGGCTGCTGGACAGGGGACTGGGGCGACGCGCAGCAAATCGTGGATGCTGTAAGCCTTCCCGCCCATGTAACGATGTTGTAGGATATTATGCCGGTCAGAGAATAGAAATTCTTGGTCAGTGTCTACTTCTGTCAGATATAGTGCTCAACGTGCCGGCGCAGCTTTCCACCTATTCAACGGGTATATAGTATCACCAGCCGCCTCATCCGCATGGTTGTCGCGACCTCATAGATTGGCCGGAATACTCTACCATGCAATTCTCCTCCCTGTTTGCGACGTACTTTTTTTTCACACCCATCGATAATCACCATGTCCCTTGAAATGTTACAGTATCTGGACGGCCGGAATAGGTCGTCGTGGGTTCTGAGGATACGACAATGATTCTCGCGTGAAATGGCTCAAGTAATTAGTTGCTCGGCTGTTAACCGCTCGTCTTAGTGAGGGGTAAAGAAATCGCGAGCAACTCATACGCGACCATGACTGTAAATTATTATTATATAAACTAAGAAAAATGACGCTTGTTTCAAAACGGACATTAAAAACTACTATTATTATTTAAGTTTTATTGATACAAGGTAGATGATAGAGGAAGCAATACATGAAAGCCCTTTAATCAGCCACGCGCACGCAGCTCGGCGCACCGACCGCGGGCTGGAACTGGCTGCCAGACTTTTTTGAACCTGTATTCCTTACATGTCAGTTGGGCCATGACGAAATTCGGCAGTGTGCGTGTCTCTGTCGTTTCGTTAACAACGCCAGCCCTCGGCCATTGGTAGATAAATGTCTTTCACACCGAAGAATTGCTCCAAGCTTGCCAAAGTTGGCAGCTGACTTGCACAGCCCCCATCTGCAATGCATAGTATTAAGCCGGTCAGCCGCTCCTGCATGATGAGAAATCATTGGGCACCGAAGGATTCTATCAGGCGCCTAACATGACCCTCCATACCGTTGCTCTCCGTTATCCATAAGGCAACATCAATCTTTCAAACCAACGAAGCTTGTTCTCGCCGGCTTCTACGGTTAGTTCGAAACAATTAAGCTTCTTCTGCATAAGATAATTCTTGCATACGCTGCGTCCCGCGCCCCCCATCCCCCTATCCCCGCGTCCCCGCATCCAAGCGTCCCCGCGTCCCCGCGTCCCCGCGCCTCCAAAGAAGATTAAAGAAAAAAATTAAAGAAAAAAATTAAAGAAAAAAATTGTCTACTTTCAATGATCAAAATGCCTTCTCTAAAGCTCACTGCTTTCATGTGCTTGGGTCTGCTTGTCAATGCAGTCCACGCCGACACAAATGATGATTTCCTCAACAACTTACTGACCGACCTCGCGCCGTATGCTGTCCCAACCCCAAGCTTTCCGCTTTTCGCTTTTCCCGCCCACGTACTATTCGCTTTGAATAGCTAACTCTTGAGGTAGACTCATCACGCTCTTCGGTGAGAAGGTCGTTACGCAATTCATGAGCCAGTCAATGGGCTTGGCCGACTGTGTTGCGCTTGCCATGGCCCCAATCGGTGTTCTCACTATTATTGTGAGCGCGATACGTGTAGGCGGCCCGACATGGCTAAAGGCCATCATTGGACGAGCGAGAGAAAATCTTTCTACGCCTGAGCTTGAGCTGATGTCTTCAACATCCAAGGAAGCGTGCGAGCTCTGGAACGGTCGCAATGTGGTCCGTTGTCCTGGTTCTGGCCAGATTATGCAATTTGTCTGTCTCGTGCCCAAGAACGCGACACTGAATGAGAACCAGGGCAGTCCGTGGCAAATTGACTGCCTCACTCTCGAGGAAGCGCAAGGCGGCCTAGTGACCACCGTCAAAGAGCCCGAGAGTTTGCTCCAAAGCATAGGTATGCCAATCTCTTGTTGTTTCAAGTATAAAACTTTTTGCTTACTTGCCGCAGAAATCTCAGTCTCTTCCAGACTTTTCAATTGGGCAAAGTCCAAACTCTGCAAGACGGGTGCCAAGGATCTAGAGAGCGGTGAAACTTTCAAGGCTTCTCCTACGGCTACGCAATCCAGTTCAGACCTCCCAAACAACACCTCTTCCAATGCGAGGGAACAACCCCAGAGAGGCTCATCGACAAACAATAAGCAAAAGCAGTACATGGCGGATCCCAAAACCTCGCGAATTATTGTCATTCAGGATTCCGACAAATCTTCTCCCAATGTTTCTTTAAATTGCCACAATCAAAGGAGCAGACTCGAGATCATTCTGGTCGCCACCATCGGGGTACTGATCCAAACAGGAGTCCTGGTCTACTGCGGATTTGCGACGCGCGAGCGGGCCCTGAAAGCCCACCTACTCAAAGATAATAACCCGGTTCGCTACTATGCCTTTCCATTGGCCCTTACCGGAACCATGAAATATCCATTGGCGTGCTGATATGTGGCATCGTGGTGGAGCGCAGCACTAAAGAATGCTATTACGAAGCCAATGGCGCTTATGACACCTACGTTGTTTGGCTCCAAAAGGAAGGCACCATCAGTGATCAAGATTTCGAACCATTCGCTATTTATCCCAACACGAAGTGTTCTTTCATTACCACGTCACGCCGAAACGTTCTGCACGATGAAGACCAAGGATCCCATCAAAAGGGTGGTGAAGATCCTCTTGGCTTGGAAACAGTCACTGTCTTCGGATGCTTCATTTCTGTAATCGGGTTCTTGCTGCAATTCACCGGTCTTCGTGCAATGAACTTTACGGTCCCTCTTGTTCAATTCTGTGCCATGGCAGTCATGACAGCTCTCAGGGCATGGGTCAGAAGGGGCCTCGTGAACGTTCCCTCCGCCGAGCCGCTGGTGAAGGGCTTTGAACTTGACTGGCTTGCCAATACTCTAGGCAGAGAGAATCCTGACTGGGTGGTGGATAATGGCAACCCACGGGACGCGCCACTCAGATCCTTCAGCTGGACAGGCACCGCCGCCACGAGGGCACAAACGGAGGTGCAGAAAGAATATATGTATTGCATCAGTCGAAGAGGGAAACCTCAAGCCCAAGCAATTTTGGACATTCGACGACAATTAGGAAAGTCTACGCGCTGGCGGGGACCCGTTGCAAATCAAGCTATTATGTTGGCTGATGCCATCGAATCAGTCGCAAGAGAGCTTGGCGACAACCCCCCTTATTATATGAAAGCCTTTGAATTCGATGTAGGCCTGCATCAGAATCTCTGGAAATTGACTTTTACTTTGAAGTTGCAAAACGGGATATGGAAGATTCGAACCGATGTTATAGAAGCTGCGTTGTCACTGTGGGTATCAGCTATGCAAGAGCAAGATAATACTGTTGCTTGCGAAACCAGTGAAGATGATTGGCTGAGATTGCAGATACTGCAGCAACTTGGACTGCGTATTCTTGGCACTACAGCTACATCATCCCAAGGTCGCGCCCTTGCACGAGATCTTCGCTTCTGGCTTCCTGAAGGCACTCCAGAGATACTCGAAGTAGAGGAAATCAAGAGTGGAAGTGACAAATACAAATCCACAGAAACTTCTGTACCGTCCCATCACGTTGTTGGATTCGACATAGGCCCGGACGAGGCGGCGAGCCAGCCACTCATGGGCAACAATTTACGTCATTTCTTCGTTTCAAAGTTCTCTGAACGACAACATTATTTATCTACTAAGCAGCTTTATGAATCTGAAGCTTGGGCGGGACGTTGTTTCCCGGACGATTTTCGACGTAACTTGGGAAATGAACATGGCGCTGCACAAGCAATTTCGTCCGATCAACCATCAACGGTCAAAATTGAGAAACTTCTAGCTGTTCTTAGCGAAGACAGTTTAGAGCGATTATTTGCGCGCCAGATTTTTTTTGCTTTCATGAAAGCTATCGGTCAGGATTGGAACTGGAACAGGAGACCTCGAAAGCTAGAGACAAAGGCAACTGGGGACCACTGGTGGCGCAATTTGAAGCTCAGCGCCAACGGACTGTCCAAAATAGTCTCCGGAGTGCGCGACACTGGATTTCTCAATCAAGAAGAGGCTTATTTTGATGTGATCACACCTTTGAGTCTTTGCAATGCATTACCAGGGCGCTTTGCCGTGGTGGATCATCTTCAGAAGCAAGTACACCAATGTATGGTTGAAACCCGGGATTCGGATCTTGATGGGGCTTTAAAGTCTTTATTCATTCTGGCAATGACATTTAGCAACAACGACAGCGTTGCTATGTATCGCGCCCTTGCTCTGTTCCAGTACTATACCGAGTTTGTCGACCATCGCTTCAAAACTAGCTGCAAAGAAAACAGACGTACTTCTGTTGACAAAAAGGACAACAACGAACGGATACATATACTTAATAGTACAGAATTCACATTACCGTTTGCGTCGTGCAGCATCTTTCAGGGGCTCTCAATTTGGTCTTACCTCTTCGACTGGGAGGGGCCAACAGACTGTTCGAGGTTCGAACTGTCTGAATACCATACTTTGCCGTTTGGTGATAGATCAAAGACTCCATTATATGGACACATTGATCGTTGGGTGGGATTGAAGGCTTTTGGCTGGACCTCATCTCATTATCTGTCAGTTTTAGGACAGTATTTCGCTGATAGAGGCTTCAGGACTATGTCACCAGCAATACAAAAGTTTCGCTACCAGGGTGAAGGTTGCGATATTTTTGGATTTACACCTTTACACTACGCCTGTGCAACAGGTAATGTGGAGATGGTGGAGCGGTTGCTGGTCCAAGACGCACCAATAGAGGCACCATGGAACGGAATATCCCCACTGCATCTTGCAGCTGCAAAGGGCAAAGTTGAGCCTGTGGGTCTTTTGTTAGCATGTTTAAACAAGCGAGATATAGAAAGACGTAATACGTCTTTCAAATCAGCAGCGGAAAGTACCAAGGACCTTGACGGCAGAACCGCAGCGCATTGGGCGGCAATGTATGGGAACTTCGAGATCTTCAAGCTCCTAAATACAGACTCAACTCTTGTGGACAAATACGGCTGGAATTGTCTTCACTTGGCTGTAATGTATGAGAACGAGGAAGTAGCGAAGTATCTCATTACCGAAGCCAAATTGGACGTGAACACGAAGGGAACTGATGGCCGCACACCGCTGCATAGGGCCATGCAGAAGAATTCAACAAAAACCATTCAATTTCTGATGGATTTCGAAGCTGATATTTTAACGGTAGACGCTACCGGCAAGCGGCTATTCGATACCGCTGTTGAGTGCTGTGATCTAGGTGTCGTTGAATGCTTGATCAATAAAGACCCTGACATCAACACCAAGGGCATCTTGCGTACAGTCGCCGGGGCCTATAAGAAGGAATATCTGAGAAGCCCATTACATTTGGCCATTGCTAGGGGACATCTTGGCATTACTGAGCTACTTCTTCGGAGTAAGGGAGGCCGCGAAGCTTTCCTTCTGCGAGACAAGCATGGAAATACTCCACTACACACTCTGGCTGTATCGCCCAGCAATAAAGACTCTTTTGCCATTGCCAAGCTCCTGGCACAATTTTTAGGCGGATATGTTAATCCGCGGAATAAGAACAACGATACTCCGCTGACTCTTGCCGCTGTATATGGCCACGTAGATCTAGCAGCAGCTATGATCGACATTGGGGCATGTGAGAGTTTCTTCCTTAAGGACAGATGTGGAAGGACGCCTCTAGAAATAGCGGAATATGAGCTGGCCAGGCAAAGGGAGGAGGGTATGAGATGTTCGAAAACAGACTGGGAAGCCCTGGTATCACAATTTGAGGGGTTCGAGAAGGAGGCGCGCAAAATGATGGAACGCAAGGCCGTCTACCCCATTTCTGAGACTTCCAGTCCGTGATAGGGAGGCTGTATACAAATGTATTTCCTTTTACTGCATATTATTTCATGTACAAGGCAATGGAGCAAATGTGTAACCTCTTCATACCGCTGTCTGCTGTTGGCCAAGCTACAGCTACAGTCCTCCGCGTCGCGCTATTCCAGCATAGACGGAAGCCATCCCATTTATAACCAAGTATCAAAATGAGACAGGAGAGGGGTCGAAGACGATTCATTCCCTGTGCTATGTTCGAAACTTAAGTCGACGAGTTGTTTGAGAAAAAAACGTAAAATTGTGCCTATATCTTACACGGCCATGTACATGGAACCAAGAAAAAAACGAGAGAAACAATAGCCGTCTTTGGCTGCGGCGCCCCTCAAAGAAAAGACAGCTCTACGCTTCACTTTGCTGCCCTTTTTTGTTTTTCTTCCCCCCCAGACCGTCTCTCCCTCACCGGGCGCCGCGCAACGCCTCGACTTCGCGTCGCAGCGCGTCCAGATCCGCCAGGATATCCGCTCCCTTGCTGCGATCGAGGGCCGCCGCCGCGTCGTCCCTGTCAGCGCGCGACGATGACTTGCGCGTCGGGCTACTGCTGCCGCGGTGCCGCGGCGGCGGCGGCGGCGGCGGTGGTTGCGGCGTGCTTTCCCTCCTCTCGTGGGTGTAGCTACCACCACCGCCACCGCCACCAAGCGGCCGTCGTGTAGACGACGACGACGAGTTTCGGGCCGGCGGGCGCGGCGGGACTGGTGCCTTGCTGGCGGGCTTGGAAGAAGCGGCGCCGCCGCTGGGCGAGGCCGTCGAGGGCAGTGGCTCGGCCGGGCCGCCGCGCTGCGGGATCGACGACGGCGACGCAGAGGGTGACGAGGGCCCCCCAACGGCGCCGCCGCCGCCGCTCTGCTTGGGCGCGGCGTGCGGTCGGCGCGGCGGCGGCGGCGCGGGGATCTGTCGGTGCGTCGAGTCGATGGAGGAGCGTGGCTCGGGTTCGTCGTCGTTTGGTTTCGACGGCGCCGGCGGCGGATTGGAGCGTGTGTCGGATCGCGCGTGGCCGCGACGCGGGGGTGGCGCTGGCGCCGGCTTCTTGGCGTTGCTCGGCGCTGCTGCTGCTGCTGCTGCCTCGTGCGCGGGTGAGTCAGTCCTCGATGAGTCTTCGTCCGACGCGGATTCTAGAGCATCGCCACTGGGTATGTGTGTGGGTTTCGTCTCCGGTGGCACGGATGGGTGCTCGGATTCTGGCTGTGTAGACTTGGGCTGCTCGCTCTTGATGGTCTTGCCGTGGCGAGAGCTCGGTGGTGGCGGAGGCACGAGTTTCTTGTCCTTGTTGGATGTTGAAGGTGAGACGACGCGTTGCTGGTCTTGCTGTAGGCTGCCTTTGTCGCTATGAATTTGGTTGCTTTCTTGGGTGCCCTCAGGAGCAGCCACTATTTTATTTGCCTCTGCGTTGATTGACGCAAGCCCTTGGTCGTCTGCTGATGGCTGACTCCCTTGCGCTCCAGAATGGCCCGTCAAGAGGAGCCTCTTGAAGGCATCCACATCGAGAGCCGGCGTGTCGGCGTTGGCAGCCTTGAGGACCTCGCCTTCCTCCCTTTGCTGCAGGTCCAGCTCTTCCTTGCTGGATGCATCTTCCATGTCTTGCAGCGTGCGGCTGAATGGGTTGCCTGGGGGGCCTCCCGGCGCCGGGGGGGCAGCCGCGAACGCACCGGCCGCTGGCCTCGGGTATGGCGGCGTGGCCGTGCCATCTCGATCGCTCTCGTCCGTCGCCGAGCCGCCAAAGGGGTCGTAGTCGACCGGGGGCGGCACCAGGCCGGCCCCGGTCTTGTACATGGATTCGACTGCCGGCCATTCCGGGGAGTCGGGCGAAAGCGGTGGCGGGGTCAGCACCCTGACCTTCTTGACCGGCTTCTGCTTGCGCTCGGGCTCGGGGTCGTCGTCTGCATCGCTGGGTTCGGGGTCGCGAAACGACGTGCGCGGGGGCGCGGCGTACGTGTGTGTCGTGTCTATATGATCGAGCGGAGGAAGGGTCGAGTCAGCAGCTTTAGGCTGCAAGACTGACTTGCGAAATGGATTCGATGACGCCATGATGCGTTTTTATCTGTTGACTCTGCAGTCTTTTCTGTATATTATGTTCGGGGTGGGCGTCGTTGTCGCGCGCAAGGCCAAAGCGCTCAGTATGTGGTAGATGTGGTACAGTGTTTCCCCCAAAAAGACCGGATCGGATGGCAAGTATCACAGAGCCGGCCGCAGGGAGATGAACAAGGCGGGTGTCTCAGGGCGAGAGAAAGCTCATGCGGTGTGGGCAGAGAGCTCCCCAGGCCATCTCCAAAGGGAGATGTGGAGGGACGCAAGCTCTCGTGTAGCGCAGAATGGTACCCTCCACGCAGGGACAACGCGATAATGCGGCGACGATTCGGTTTCGTGGGCCAAGCTGGCAGACAAGACAGGCAGTGACGTATGCCGGGTGGTGAGGAAATAGCCAGCGAGAGAGCAGGTGGCCAGCAAGGCGTTAATGCGAGGATTGGCGCCGGAAGAAGCGGTTAGCCAAGGTCATTGGCTTGCGTATTCGCTTCCCCTCCTTCTGGTGTCGATTGGGTCTGAGCCTCTGAGGTCCGTAGAAGGTACTTTGGTACAATGCCCGGAGCTCTTGGAGCGGGTGGGGCAGCGCCAGGCTCCCCCGTCGTAAAGAGGTACTTGTGTATACGCGTGTCGCATGTGTGGGGGGCAGGTATACATTTAGCACTAGTCCCAGGCAGCCATCGACAGCTTTGCCCACCCTAGAGTAAAATGAGCACGACGGTATTCTGGCCCATAACGGACTGGAACGCGCGGCCAGTGATGTGAAAACTATATCATTGTCATCTTGAATCAAATACAATTCATAAAAGTGGCTATTTGGGGTGGTTCAGTGCGTCGTTGCTGAAATCTCTTATACAGACTATTCTGGTGATGGCATCATGTTAAACCAACTACGCAAGTTAGGTGAGCTTATGCTCTCATGTGCACATCTGTCATGATACATAGTAATATGTGCAGAAAAAGATGGCGGAACATCCGCCGATGAGAATTCATACTGATCCACTACACTATTTCACACATTGCTACCCGACGTCACGTCGCAAACGCAAGGCGCATCGCAGAAGCTTCACGTGCCGCTTCCCCAGTGTGCGCAGACAATGGGGCCAGATATTATTAGACATGGGCCCCAACAGACAGAAACAGGCCAAAGAATGGCAAGGCACTTTGGGTGGACACGGTGCGGAAATCCGAGCCAATGCAAAAAATGCACCAGAGACGAGCTCTATCCCGATGCGGACAAGTAAACAAAAAACCGACGGCGCCGGCGCGTCACAGCCGGGGGGGTCGACGACGCGCAGACATGCCAAGGGTGGTCCGTCACTCAAGGACAAACACGCGAGGGGTGCGTGCATGCCCTGGTTGCGACATTACGATCAAGTCACCGGAAAAAGGAGAGTGTCAAAGTCGTGTCCATAAAACCTGTATTTTTACATTTCCAGTGGCGCGTCGACCAACCCACCAGGTCGAGGAAAAAAGAAGCCCGTTTCCCTTTTGAAAGTCATACATGAAAAAAACCGTGAAAAAATGGCTGTAGTGCCTCATGCGCGTGCACGCGTCAAGAGAGGTATCAACAACACACACACAGAAAGTAGAAACCGTATTTCCCTTTTCCCCCTTTGCCCGCGCGCCCAATTCCACACACACCGACTCCGTTTCCGTTGGATGTAATTCCAAAGCCGTGGAGCTCGAAAAAGCACAAAAAATGAACCAAACAAGTATATCCCAGTCGCTGTAAAAGCCCCTCCCTTCCTGCATAGACCAGCCCATTGGGTAAAATAAACAGAGATATCAAAAGCAACCCCAAGAACGCCGATGATCATTTCATTACATGTTCAAAAAGGAACGTACCGACACCATGCTAAACCACTTCCGAGTGGAATTGGCTTATTTGGCGGCAGCAGCCTTCTTGGGAGCGGCCTTCTTGGTGGCAGCCTTCTTGACGGTGGGCTTGGCCGCCTTGGCGACACGGCCAGACTTGGTCTTGGTGAGGACCGTCTCGGGCTTCTCAGGCTTTGGCGCACAGTTAGCAAAACGGATCACGAGATGAAGCGAAGCTAGGACCAGAAAGACATACCTTGGCAGCCGTCTTCTTGGGGGCAGCGGCCTTCTTGGGCGCCGCAGCCTTCTTCGCCGCGGGCTTGGCGGCAGCGGCCTTCTTGGGAGCGGCAGCGGCCTTCTTGGGGGCAGCGGCCTTGGAGGCAGCAGGCTTGGCGGCAGCGGCCTTCTTGGGGGCGGCAGTCGTAGCAGCGGCCTTCTTGGGGGCGGCGGGCTTCTTGGCCAGCTTGGTGCCGCCCGAAGGGCCCTTGGGCTGGGCAAAGACGCCCTTGTCGACGCCGGCCTTGAGGGCCTTGTTGAAGAGGGAGTCGAACATGTTGTCCGACACGTTCAAGGAGTTGTTGGCCTTGACGTATTTCTTGAGGGACTGACGGCTGGAGCCATTGCGGTCCTTGAGCTGCGGGATTGTTAGCATGGAGGTGGTGGTGGTTGAGCGCGAGAGTCGCGGCGCGCCCTAGGCAGCAAGTGCCAGCCGGCGGTTGCGAGGTGTGCCAGAGGCAACACGGCATGAAGCGGCAGAAAAAAGAAAAGACATACGTTGGCAATGGCATCAGTGATCATGTCCTGTCGTGAGATTCGTTAGCCAACATGAATTTGATTGTGGTGGGCAGAGCGACGCGAAATGCGCCGCCCCGAGGGTGTACAAAAACAAACCTGGTAGGAAGCGTGCGAGGCCTTGGCCTTGGGCGCAGCAGCAGCTTTGGGAGGCATGTTGAGAGAGAGAGAGAGTGGTAAGTGGAGAAGAAGGTCTTTGGAAGAGAGTCGGGAAGACGAGTGAAGGCGGGAATTGGAAATTGGAAAATGCGAAGCGTGAGTAGAGATCAAGAGCAGGAGAGCGAGCGAATTCGGGCGCGTGGGAGGGAACGGGGAGATGTTTATATATGAGGCGGGGCGAGGGCCGCAATCAGTAGGTAGGTCGCTCGCAGGCACAGCGTGCGGCAAGCATTTTGGAGGGGAGGGGGGGGGAGGGCTCTGTGGCACGAGGACTTGTTACAACCAGAGAGCAATCAATCGGGGTGGTCTGTCCGACTCGAGTCAATTCCGCAAAAAAGAAACAGTAGTTTTAATCCCGACGCTGCTTCTTGATCCTACACCATTTCTTTTCCCGCTCGTCTTGATTTTCTGCCTCTTCTTTGCTGTCCTGCTGCATGCGTTGGTTTTCGCTGCCGCGTGCTGTCCTGTCCTGTGGCACCGCAGCGCACACACATCAGCCCAGCCCAAGCTACCGCGAACGGCTGGCTGGCTGGCTGGCCCCAGGCCGGTCAGTCGGGTAGGCAGGTATCGGTACTTGGGGGGTACCTCATTCCCAGCGGTACTGGTCGCCCCACTCGCCATCTGTTTTTTATTTTGCCAGAAATGCGCCCGCTTTTCGTCTCTGCGCGAGCTCACGGCAGCTTCCTCCACCGCACCGCGCGCTAGGCCGCGCTGGTGTAGCTTCAGCCACAGCCCGTCTTGTACCGTTTGTACTGGTGTCCCGCCGCATCGTGACCTTCAGCCACCAGCAGCCACACCTGCATCTCGTCGTCGCTTCGTCCGCCCCACCCCGTCCAGCAACCCAGAATATTGAGTCCCTGCTTGCCTGCCTGCCTCGTGACCATTTTTCTGATTGGCCAGCGCCACCCCAGCTGCTTTCTCCTCCGTCTTGTACCTCACAAGTCCCTTTTTCATGGCCTCGCCTTTTGATCTGCTGAGCTGGTCCCTCGTTCCATCTCGTCCATCTCGTCCTGGCCGTCCTTTTCGTCCCTCTCGGGGTGAAGCCTCTCGCCAGATGTTGCTACTCGGCCTCCCCCCTCTCTTTTTTTTCCTGTCCCTCGCTGTCTGCTGTCCTCTGTCTCTCGTCCTTCTCTTCCTGCTCACCCTCCATTACAATTTCCGTGAGTCATTTTTGTAATTCAACCCCTCCTTGATCCCCAGAGTTTCGTAGTAGCTTGTCGGTTGCGATTTGGAAACATGGGCTGTCCCAAATGCACTTCGTCACGTCCGTATGCCCGCTCCGCCCACCTTGCCACCAAACACCCAATCTTCTGGCACGCTCTTGGGCGCATTCGTAATTGTCCTGTCGCTACCTGTCGTATGAATTAATGTCAACTGAAATTCGGTGCAGAATTTTTGTCGCTTTCATTTGAGAGCCCACATGCATGTGTTTTTGGCCTTTTGCTATCGAGATGGCTGATGCGCGAGCGCCGCCCTTTTTCCTCGTCGCTCGTGGCCCGCCCGCGACTCCATCCTGAAGCTATCCGCGAAACTGGCCCTCGATATTGTCCTCATCAACAACAGCCGCATTTCAATTCATTATTGTCCTTTTGCATGTTTAAAGTCAATATAGTAGCCAAATGCACATCCTGTAGTATTTTTGCATCCACATCTGCACTGGTTGCCGAGATATGGCCCAAGACGTTCGTATCGTCGTTTTGTCCGCTCGCGTTTGCAAAGTTGAAAACATGCCGCGCAACACAACCAATCAGTGCACGCCGCCAGATTGTCCGAATCTCCTCAAATCTACTCCCATTCCATTACAAATCATTTGATTTTACGTCCAGATCAATTTAATATGCCCCTTCCCTTCCGCCACGTCCTGTAGCTCACCTTTCATCTCGTCACCGCCTCCGACCGCGACGTCTAGTTCACAACACAGCCTCGGCAAGTTGACTTATACCGATTTTCTCTACTACGCCCTTTCGCGGCCTCAAACTACCGTAGATAAAATATTTGAAGAGCATTTACCCAAGATCCGTGTCGTCCAGGCCCCCATCGGTGCCGCCTGAGGTGCCGTGCTCGATGCTCGTTTGCCAGTGCGAGGGGCAGATGGCCAAAGTCGACGTGGCGCTGACGTGCTGTGCACACCAAGACGTTGCTCCAGGCAGCAATCACCACAACGCCGGAAATCGTGACCAGAGAGTTGGTCGAGGCATTTCAGGAGGAGTAAACTCACTTTTAACACATGGTAGTTTTCCTTTGTGACGCTGTATCCGCCGCTGGCGACAGCCGGCAAGTGTGAGGCCGCCTCGCCCGCTCAGCACGAGAATGTATGTGCATCCGTGCCAAGTCGCACCACAGCCCACAAAAGGTCTCAATCAAAATTCTAATGCGATAAATGGTTGCAAGACCCATGTGAAAGAATGATCAAATATACAAATTGACTGCAAGTGCATTTTCAGTTCGGATACATCTGGCCTCGGTCTGACAGCTATTGGGTTCTTTGACGCCTGATCACTTACACGACGTTGTGGTCAGCTGCAAAGTCACGTGAGTCACCGCACATGGCAACGGCGCTGCGTCTGCACTCGCCCATGTCCGCGTTTCGACAAAGGCTGCTGTCGAGGAGGGTGCGTCAGGATTCTTGTGCAATCAAGAGCCCGGATTGCATTTCGCACAATACTACTGACCCTACAAGCTGCACTCATCCCGTTTGTCAAAGCGCCCGTCAAAGGTCATCTGGCGGTTGGCATTGTGGCTGCGCGTCGGATGCCTTTCCGGAAGCCGTTTGGAATAGCTGGCAACTACTCCATAATTCCTCCCTCCCTAGGTAGCTTTAAATTCTTGCGCGAAATCCAACCATGCACCTCTCTCTACGCAGTGTTCTAAGCTTGTGACGCAGATGCCTAGTCGGCGTGGTGTGGCGCGGCAGCCGCTGTGCCACAATTCGCTGTGGCGGGTAAAACAGGCAGGCAGGCAGGCACAAGCTGGCAAGGTTCATCGCCCCTGCCCACGCTCGCGAGCTGATAGGTATTTTTGTGGGTCCCTACTGTTGGACACGTCGCTACCCACCATTTTATATCGACAGGTGTGCGCCGCGGCTCTGTCTTTTGTCTCTGGCCGGCGCCTTTCTGTAGCAATTGTTCCGTTGGGGACTCTGTATCATGGGAAGCTTCCCTCATTTTCTCCGGAGCCAACTTTTTCTCTTCCTTCTGTAAACCAGCACCGGCTGCACCCGCCACCCAAACGCACGTTGTACCGACCGGGGAGCCCCTCATCGCCAAACTCCCTGGCCCGCCCCTACTGCACCGTCCCGAGCTCGACGCCTTCTTCTCCCCCGACTCTCACAAGACAGATTCAACCATCCACGAGCCACAGCCATGGCTGACTACACCCAGTTTCACGCCCTGGGCCATGGCGAGCAGTACGATCCCAACGATCCGAACAAAACATCCGCCCCGGCCGCTCAGCAGTTTATGCCTCCCGTGGCCCCGAATCCCTACCAGCAGCAACCGCCATATGGTGCTCCTCCGTACCAAGGAGGGCAGGCTCCCCCGATGAGCGGCCCTTCGCCTCCTGCACTCCAGGCCGGCGCTGTTCCGCCTCATCAGGACGCATTGGCTGCGCAAATGGGCGGCATGAGCCTCGGCGGCGATGCCCAGGGCACTGTTCGCAAGAAGAAGAAGGAACGCCATGCCTATCACACTGTCGAGCCAACGGGCTCATCGCAGGCCTTCAATGGCATGCCGACCGCCGGTGTTGGGGCTAGCCAGTTCCTCAACAACGCCGGGAGCCCTTCCATTCCCGCCTTTGGCAACCAGTTCGACAGCCAAGGAGCGCCTCACTCACAATACGGCGCCCCGGCTCCGTCACCGCTCGGCGGCGGTCCAATCAACCCTGCCAGCCCCGTCAACCCGATCCCAGGAAGCGAATTTGGCGATGCTTCAGCTTCTGTCCCGGCGTCCGGCCAGGGCAAGGTCTCCGCCGACGACCTCCCCAGTGTACCAGCTGCCCGTGATGCTATCCAGCAGTACTTCCTCAAGAACGTCTATCCCACCTTTGAGAAGCATGTTCCGCCCCCTGCCGCAGTTTCCTTCGTCGCCCATGACCAGGGCAACTCGTCTCCCAAGTACGCCCGACTGACAATGAACAATGTCCCTGCTACCCCCGACGGCCTGCAGGCTACCGGTCTCCCACTCGGTCTGCTCCTACAACCTCTCGCGCCTCTCCAGGCTGGTGAAGCCGAAATCCCTATCCTGGATTTTGGCGAGGCCGGACCTCCTCGTTGTCGCCGATGCCGTGCCTACATCAACCCCTTCATGATGTTCCGATCCGGAGGCAATAAATTCGTCTGCAACCTCTGCACTTATCCCAATGACACCCCCCCCGAGTATTTTTGCGCCACGAGCCCTCAAGGCGTTCGCGTCGACCGTGACCAGCGCCCCGAGCTGCACCGTGGAACGGTCGAGTTTGTGGTTCCCAAAGAATACTGGACGAGAGAGCCTGTCGGTCTGCGCTTCCTCTTCCTCATCGACGTCACACAAGAGTCTTTCAACAAGGGCTTCTTAGAAAGCTTCTGTGATGGCATCCAGGCTGCACTCTATGGCGGCGAGATTGGCGAGGACGGCGAGTCAAAGAGACGTATACCCGAAGGAGCCAAGGTCGGCTTCGTCACATACGACCAAGATATTCACTTTTACAACATCAACGTATGCCTCCTTGTCGCATGTCTCGTGCCAATCTATCTGCTGACTGATTTTCTAGCCCGGCCTCGATCAAGCACAGATGCTAATTATGCCCGATCTCGAAGATCCCTTCCTGCCTCTGGGTCAAGGCCTGTTTGTCGACCCCTACGAGTGCAAGTCAACAATCACGTCGCTTCTCAACCGCCTCCCCGAAATGTTCTCGACTGTCAAGAACCCAGAGCCAGCCATGCTTGCAGCACTAAGCTCCGCCTTGGCCTCTCTGGAGGCCACAGGTGGCAAGATCATCTGCTCTTGTGCTGCCTTGCCCACCTGGGGTCCTGGCAGACTGTTCCTGCGCGATGACGGCAGTCACCCTGGCGGTGAATCGGATAAGAAACTGTATACTACCGAGCACCCCGGCTGGAAGAAGGTCTCTGAGAAGATGGCTGCTAGTGGTGTTGGTATTGACTTCTTCCTGGCTGCTCCTTCTGGTGGATACCTTGACATTGGCACGATAGGCCATGTTGCCGCCACCACTGGTGGTGAAACATTCTACTACCCCAACTTCATTGCGCCTCGCGATAGTCCTAGGCTGTCCTCGGAAATTGCACATGCCGTTACGCGCGAGACTGGTTTCCAGGCGCTGATGAAGGTCCGATGCTCGAATGGTCTTCAGATTGCAGCCTACCACGGCAACTTTGTGCAGCACACCTTTGGTGCCGATCTTGAGATTGGTGTCGTGGATGCTGACAAGGCGCTGGGCGTTTCCTTCTCGTACGATGGCAAGCTCGACGCCAAGCTCGACGCTCATTTCCAGTCGGCTCTTCTGTACACAACTGCTTCTGGACAGCGCAGAGTTCGATGCTCCAACATTATTGCGAGTGTCAGCGACACGTCCAAGGAGGCTGGTATGCGCGAGCAAGGCATCCGCGCGTGCATGAAGTTTGTTGACCAAGACGCCGTCATTGCCTTGCTTGCCAAGGAAGCGAGCACGAAGCTGTCGACTACCTCTAGCAGCCTCAAGGATACCCGCAACTGGTTGACGGAGCGAACTATTGACATCATGTCCTGCTACCGCAAACACTCTGCACAACAACACCCTCCCGGGCAGCTGGTCATGCCTGAGCGTCTAAAGGAGTTCTGCATGTATATGCTCGGATTGCTCAAGTGCAGAGCCTACAAGGGCGGCATTGAGAACACTGACCGAAGAGTGTACGAGATGCGCCTGGTCCGATCCATGGGCGCTCTTGAGCTCAGCCTGTACCTATACCCCCGCATGATTCCTCTGCACAATCTCCAGCCCGAGGATGGCTTTGCTGATGCAGAGACTGGTCACCTCAGAATGCCCCCTTGCGTGCGTGCTTCATTTTCGCGCATTGAACCTGGTGGTGTCTACCTCGTTGATAACGGACAGCAGTGCCTGATTTGGTTCCACGCTCAGACGTCGCCAAACCTCATTAGTGATCTGTTTGGTGAGGGCAAGGACAGCCTTAAGAGCCTAGACGCCTACACGTCGTCTGTCCCCATCCTGGACAGCCACCTGAACGCGCAGGTTCGCAATATTGTCGAGTTTCTCAAGACGCAGCGCGGCTCCAAGGGCATGAATATCCAGCTTGCCAGACAAGGCATCGACGGAGCCGAGTTTGAGTTTGCACGTCTCCTCGTCGAGGACCGCAACAACGAGGCGCAGAGCTACGTGGACTGGCTTGTGCACGTTCACAAGGGCGTTCAGCTCGAGGTACGTTATTCTTCTACATGTTTGTCGGCGTATTTGTATTAACCATTGTATAGCTGAGCGGCCAAAGAAAACGTGAAACCGAGGGTGATTCCGCTACCAGCACCTTGACCAACTTTGCTGGTCTTCGTCCGTCGTACTGGTAAAAGCGCGGGGCAAATCTCACGACCTGATGAAAAGTACAAAAACAGGAGTAAGAAACAAATTGTATGGAGTACAGTAGCGAGTGATGAGGCTGTAGGGAGATGTTTCTTGCCGAAGGAAATGTGTGTGTCGAGGATATTACAAAATCATTTGTTGAACAGCGGCGGGGGGATCGCATTGGGTAGAGCAATAGTATATTATTAAACCTAAAACCAAAGTCACTTTTTTTTTTCTTTCAAGCATCAACATTTCGAATGACGCAGGTTTTCTGCGGCGTCGCTACGATGCCGTTTATATCTGTCACTACTCAGGAAATATGTTTTCTCTGAGAGGGCTGCAACGCCGCAAGATCCCTGCTCACCGGTGTGGGCGATCTGCAGCCACTGCCACTGCCACAGCCACTGCCACCTTTTTTCTTGGGTGCCCAGTTGCCAGTCAATGTGTGTGTGAGTGTGTGTGTGTGTGTGTGTGTGTGTGTGTGGCCAACTGCATGTCGCAAGCCATGAAAAACGCGTCGAGTCTTTTTTGTTTTACTCTCCCGTCGTTGGGAACCGAGGAGGAGGGGGCGGATTGTCTAAAAAGTGGTTGGGCAAAGAAAGAACCCCCCCCGGCTTCACCCCTCCATCATGTGTCGCTTTTTTTGTTTCCTTTGGGTCTGAGACATCAAAAGAGGGGGGAGTGTGGATGTGTCTTTCGACGTTGCAGATGTGCGCGCTCGCAAGGCCAGCCCTGAGATCGGCGACTTTTTCTTTTCTTTTCTTTTTCGTACCCGAGAGATGTAGGCAAAAACCAGGAGAAGGAAAAAAAAAGGAATATATGACCAAAAAAAAGGTTGTTGACAGGGGGGAGCGGACGCGGCGCCTCCATCCTCCCTCCTCTTCTTCCCTCGTGTAGATAGTGGAGGGGGGGAAATGAAACATGCAGTTTGATATTCTTTGTTCTTGTCATCTTTTTAGTCAAAAATCAAAAGGTTTTCTAGCGTAATGAGAGCATCAAAAAGCCACACCCCCCTCCCTCCCCCCATGTTCTTCGGTTAAAAACGCCAAATGTAGTTTTTCTTGTTCGTATCAGTCAAGATTGATTGATTAACGATGATGCAAAAACCGGGGGGAGCAGGGCAGGGGCATCGACAATAGTAACAAAATCTCATGCTAGAGTCTGCATGCATCCGGCATGCATAATCTCCGTTTTTTGCCGTCCGTCTATCCCCCCTCGCATCCTGGCTAATAGGAGCCAAGCATTGGGAGGGGGAAAGACGAAAGAGCGGACAACACTTCTCTCCGCTGATCCTAGTAAGTCTGTTTAGTGGCCGCGGCTACGGCGCAACTTGGGGGGAGCGGAGAGGCGGAGGAGGAAGAACGAACCACCCAAAGGAAAGCAATGCCAAGAAAGTGTAACTGGTTGGTTTTATATATCTTCTACCAAAATCTAAACAGAAAGGGGAAATCATTCAAAGTCTCCGGATCCGGCCACCGTTTCTGCATCACCGTACCACCAACTCCTAGCGCAAAGAGACCTTGTCCGCCCGCCTCGAGATGTGCATGGGCAAGAGCTTCACAGCTCTTGTACATGCATACGTATGATACATGTTATACGTAGTAATAAAGCAACAAAGAGAAAGGCCTCCTCCGGGAAGAAAAAAGACACATTCAACGGTAGTTTCGTTCAAGCAGCACAAGGCTTTGGCCTCGGGTCCTCACATTCCGTGGCTTCACAGTGCCTAGAACAGCCCGCTAATGACCGACCACCGTCTTCGTTGCAACATTGGTGGTGACGGGGAAGGTTCCGTGGCGGGACATTGGGCATGCGCTTGCCGCACGAAAAAAAAGAAAAAAAAAGAGAAAAAAGACTGCAGCAGATTGAGGCGAGAAACCGTCGCCACCTCCTCTCCATCCATGAAAATGTCCGCACGGTTGGGTGCCTCATCTTTGTGCTCAGCTTCCATGGACACCCACGTGAGCAAAAGCACTTTAGTCAGTGGGAAACCACGTATGCTGCAGGTTTCAAAGGACCGCCGTCAGAACTCATACAGACACACCGGGCGCAATGTCTTGGAGCCGTATGCATGCAATATATCGGCCCCCCCTCCCGCCTTGGCTGTGATGCTGTTGGGCCACTTTCGGCCCCTTGGCACCCCGGTCGCCAGCTGCGCAGGCATATGGATTGGCTTAGCTGGTAATCATCTGGAGGCCGTACCGAGGGTCTGGCTCGCTGATGACGCGCTCGATCTCGCCTACATCGAATACCCTCTCAAAGATGGACATGTCCGTCGGTGCGTGTCGTAGGAGCGAATTCAAGTCACCCTTGGATTTGGTCTTGCTCTTTTGCTCCTTTTTGATTAGCTCTTCAAGAATATACGCTGTCGTATTCAGTGTAGCGTCTTCAAAGATGAACATGACATAGACAAACTGGCCGCGTAGATCGGGGTCGAAGAGGAGAACCTCACGCCAAATCTCAGCCACCTGTTGTGGTGGATTGCGACAGCCATTCCCCAATCCAAAATCGCCGACAACGACGCGATCGTAGCCGTTGTAGTGACAGATTCGCAGAGCGCCTCGAATTTTGTCCTTCATCTGTTGACGCTCCGCCTCAAACGAGTAGGAAGCTCCATTGTCCTTGAGCCTTGGCCACCGAGTGGGTGGCATTGATAGCACTGGCAAGTCGTACCAGCGTTCCAGCTTCTCATAACGGTCGTGGGGACCACGGCAAACCACCACATTATCAGAAAATATCCCCCCCGTTGATGGAATTGGATAGTTGGTCTCTTCCCCAGTCTGCGGTAGCGGTGTCGAGAGAGTTGCGAATAAATTGCTGCGCCTGCACAGCTTTTCTTCGTAGAGGAGCGAGCCAATTTCCCAGTCGCCTCCCGGTCGGCGCTCATTGGCAGCACAGATAAACGGAACGCGAATTCGAGGGCCTCCGGCAATCTCGCTCGCCTGCGAGTCCACGGCGGCATAGTGGATGGCTCTCATGACGGGATCACCCTGCTCGATACGGAAGAATGGCGGCCGAATGCTTACTCGCCGCTTAACGGGCAATTGCAGGAGAGGCTCTCTGTAGAGAATGGAATAGGGCGGGTAGGTATCAGCGTAGCTCGCATTGAGCAGCGGAATAAAGTTGCGCTTCGTGTCCAAGGCGACGTCAGACGGCTTTGGACGGCTAGTCCGTCCAGTCTTGCTGGAACCCATCCTGTGGAATAGATGTAGCGCTTGTGTAAGTGTAGCAGCGATGACGGAAGTAAAGTTTCAAAAGGACTGGTGGCTACTGTAATAGTAACTTATGAAGGAATACTTTGTAAGTGAGGCGACAACAAAGCCTTTATATAGCGTATACGGGACATGTGGCAGTGACTTGTGTTGCGCGCGTGTGGTGCATGGTCGATTTTGCCCAACAGAGGCAAAGCAGAGGTGAAGCGAGTAGAGCCGGAGAGACGAAGACCTGTCAGGCAACACAATAAGTCAAAAACGGGCCAAGTATACCGCTAATGTTTTGGAGCAACCCGAGAAGCGAGCTTGAAGCGTGGCAGGGACAGGGCCGGATGCGAGAAGAGACTGGCTTGGAGCAGTTAGTTACATTGCCTGTACATGCACAAAAGGCGCCATTTACAAGAGCCAGGTAGTAAAGCCCTGTCTTGGTGGCGAGACAAAACACTGGGGGCCTGCAGACGCACGAGAGCATCGGCATCCAAGATGGCGGGACTGAGTAGGCGGCGGCAGCATGTGTGGGCAGAGGTGTTGTGAGAGACGTCGACGAGGCATGGTGGGCTGCCTGCCTGGTAGACAGCGCAGTGGGTAGAGGCTGCATGGCTGCGAGATCTGACTGGAGGATAGGTCGAAGCTGCCATCATCTCAGACAATTCTGGCTAGCTGGCGGAAGCGTAGAGCAGCGTTGGCGACCTGGCAAAGGCAGAACGCGAGGCCGGCAGCCACTGCCACCGAGCAGGCTGGGCCAGGTCAATGCCGGACCCGAAGGACCAGACCCTCCCTCCCTCGTTCCTCCACCCATGGTTTGACTACAGGGAGGGTGGCATTTCTTGCAGGCCTAGCCGCACCTTGTGAGAGATCTGTGGCACATCATCTCGCCTTGTCCAACACGTAGGCAAGATTAGGCGGTGCAGCGAGAAATGGAGGGTGTGTGTGTCTCTGTCGCCAGAGTGGCCCATTAATGGGTCAAACGACGCTTGCCGGCCGTTGTTGATTTTTCGGCATTTGACGAAGAATAATTTGCGTCTTTTGCGACCTGGGCCGGCTATTTCGAGCAGTGATCTGAGACGGCTGAGACAGCAGGCGAGCCACGGCAAACTGATTACCAGCGTCGGTGGCCGCCTGGTATGTATCGCCAAACGGGCGAGTAAGCCGAGGAAAGAGCCAAGGCGTTTGCTAGTATTGACTATAGGCGAAATAGTGTCTAAAGCCGGCTCTGATAAGCATTGCGCATTAGAGCCGGCAAGGCCTGAGTCGACATGGACTGCGTTTGGTGAGCTAGGGAAGACGCCCCTGGTGGCCAGCTACGAACTAGCGCCGCGTGATTAAGCAGAGGAATGGATGACTCGTATATGCACATCGAAGTGTATGCTGGTATACCGTATACCGTATGTAGTGATGAGGAATATTGTTGGCTCATGGTGGACGAGCAAGATGCAACCTGGGGGCTTGTAGTATGGAGAAGCCAACTTGGTATTCAGACAGCCAACGGAGACAACAAGGCTAAGGTACAAGCTGCATCAACCGCTGTAGCTCCTTCTAAAAGCGACATTTACAGGGGCCATGGCGCTGGGTCGTGACTGGTTCCTGCAGGCCCCAGCAGGAGCCCGTCAGCCACACCTTTTAGCATTTATTAGGCCGCTAAAACTAGGTACCAGGCAGTGGACGGGGAGGCGCTCGCCCGTCGCCCATCCATTTCTGGACAATGAAAATAAAAGGCCTTGAATGTCCACAATCTTGCATTAGACCAAGAAAAACAGCAATCATTGATCGGAAACGTTGGAGCAACTTCATGGCAGACAGCTCCAGGCTGGCATCGGCGGCTCTGGTGCAGCATCCAGACGCGGACAGCCCTGGTCCCGGTGAAGCGTTGCATCTTTACAGCGGCGCATCCACTGGAGAATGTGGCTACAGCGGCCAAGCCTCGGCGAACTGGCGCTGCGACCCCTGTACTAACGCCGGCAACGCCTGCAAGCCACCGCCTGCAGCCTCACCTCCCTTCCTCTTGCGGTACTGGCAGCAGGCATCCACCGGAATCAACATTTTTCCTCAACCGGCTTGACATCAAGCCACTTCCACGACATCCATCACAGCACAGGAGCCGTCATCGCGTCCATATTGGCCCGTTGGCATCTCGGTATCTTTCTTCGCGGTTTCTTCATCTTGATTCATCGCGCTGCTCATCCTCAGCTGCTCTCAAGATCTCATCTGCCACGCACCCTGGGTATCTAGGTCCCCTGCCTGACACAGCCGATCCATGATATATCACGTCCCCCAAGCGTTGTGAACCGTGTCATGTTTACAGCACGCTCCTTGCGCGGTCCGCGGTGGCAACGGTATGCCATCCAACAGCGAGCGTACTCGGTTTCCATCCCAGGAGACAGCCATGGCCGTGTCAAGACCATCGCGGACCTCAAAGAATTCCAGTCATCCCCCAATGTCTCGGACGTCCAGGTCAATGGGTGGGTAAGGTCGGTGAGGAAGAGCGCCGGCGTTCGCTTTGCCGATGTGACAGACGGATCTTCCATGCGCCCAATCCAGGCCGTTATCGACAAATCGCTTGCATTAGAGTTTGTCTCCCTGTTGAACCACTTCAAGGCGGGCCAACTGCTAATCACTCACCGCAACGTAGCATTCGGCCTGGCTCAGCAGTCCGCTTCCTCGGGACTTGGAAAGACGGGTCCGAGGTCAAGCAAGATCAATCAGTTTCCTCCACAGAGGAGCCGCCCAAGACTGAACCAGCTGCGTATGAGCTGCAAGTTCAGCATGTTGACATCCTAGGGCCCTCAAACCCTCAGGTACGAAGGTCGTCGCGTTGTGCTCATTTGAAACCGTCTTCTCATTCAACCCTCCAGACATATCCTATACAAAATAAATATCAGACTCCGGAAAGCTTGCGGACAATTTCACACCTCCGATCTCGCACCCCATTGAACAGCACCGTTTTGCGTTTCCGCTCCGACGCCACCGCCCTCTTGACGCAGTTCTTCTTTCGTGAACAGTTTCAGCAAACACACCCACCCATCATCACTTCTTCGGACTGCGAGGGCGCGGGTGAGGCCTTTATGGTGCAGGCCGCTGGTAAGGGCCATTTCTTTAGAGACCCGAAGTACCTCACAGTGTCGACGCAGCTGCATCTCGAGTCGTTGGCTCAAGCCCTTGGCAATGTCTGGACACTGTCTCCCACTTTCAGAGCCGAAAAGAGCGACACATCGCGGCATCTTAGCGAATTTCAGATGCTAGAGGCGGAGATGAGCTTCGTGAACACCATGGATGATGTCATGAACTTGGCTCAACGAATGCTTGTGTCACTCACGACCGGTCTAAAGGACCTTCGTGCCGCCAAGGAGCTGCAGCACAACAGAATAGACGCCAAAGAACGTGCCGAGAAGCTGGCCTTTGAGGACCTTGAGAGTGCCGAGGTCCTGACCCGCCGGTGGAACGGCATGATGGCAGCAAAGGCTTGGCCAAGGCTAACATACACCGAAGCCATTGAGATGCTGCAGCCGGTAGCAGAGCAATTCGAGCATAAGCCTGTATGGGGCGCCGGACTCCAGTCAGAGCACGAAAAGTTCCTTGCCGAAAAGGTCGGCTACGACGAGGCAAGCGATGCTTACCTTCCCGTCTTCATCACACAGTACCCCCGCGACATTAAAGCTTTCTACATGCTCAAATCGACCGAATCGCCGGAACAAGGCCAGACTGTTGATTGCTTTGATCTCCTGGTGCCCGGTCTCGGCGAGCTCGCGGGAGGCTCCATGCGTGAGCATCGCTTGCCAGAGCTGGAGGAGAGCATGAGGTTGCACGGATTGCCTGTACCCACCGCCCGCCAGCCCGGAAACAACAACCTCACTTGGTATCTGGACCTGCGGCGTTGGGGGTGCCCGCCGCACGGCGGCTTCGGCCTCGGCTTCGACCGCCTTCTCAGCTACCTGACTGGCGTAACCAACATTCGCGACGTGGTACCCTTCCCGCGCCATTTCGAGCGCTGCGACTGTTGAGCAATGCGGCCCGACCGTTGGTGGCTTCAAGCCATCGTCATCGCGTCGTCTTCGTCGCCGAAGTGACGAGGTATGGTGTTTCTCTCGGCATGGTGTCTCGTCACACGCGATGACAGTCTGGCAGAGCGCTTCCCTCATGTTGTGCTCGTCTAGTGCTGCCCTGCTCGGGAAATGCTTCCGTTGCCTTCTTTCGGCTACACAGTCGAAGGCCTGCTCCACGTGGCGCCTTGGGGGGGTCATTTTGCTTGTGTGACCACCCCCTTTGTCAACGCGACCCAAATATGGCAGTAGCCACGAAGCATTGGAGTCGATTGATGCAAAAGAAATGTAGGGCAAGATGACGGGAATCTCGTGACAGTGACGGCGCATTGGCTAACATGGGGTTATTCGATAAAGGAAAAGGACATGTGTGCACAATGGGCAGGCGCACATCTTTGGATCAGGATGCAGAGCATGTCACGAAACGTGTTGTATTTATATTGTATGTATGATTGTGTAAGGATAGAATGGCCCACAAAGGCCGCCAATGTACATCGAAACTAGAAGCTTGCTGCATTGAGCTAGAATACGATGTCGAACCGCCTGCTGTGTAAGCTGATGGACACCAAGCTACCACATTGTCGTTCTCTCGACTTTTCCTTGACAAATATCGAATCGCTTCCCAACGTTAGTGAGGCATATCAAGGAGCGAACAAGCGTCTAGTAGAAGCTCAGTTATGATGAAGAGATCTATTGGACCTGATTTCTGTCGTAAAAAAACCATCTCTAATTGTACAATGCTCTCCCCCCCCCCTTTCCCCAAGAAAATACATGTAATATTATTCCTTCTTCCTTTTTTCCTTTTCTTCTATGCGCCCGCCACCACGGCCAGGTTATCGTAAATGGCGCGCTTCACCTCGTGCAGCGTGCTGCGCCGCCCCGCGGCCGGCAGGCCGACGCTCTCGACCTCGACCAGGCCCTCGGCCGTCTTGCGGACGACGACGGCGCCGTCGACGACGAGCATGCCCTCGCCGCGAAACTCGGCCGCGTGGCCGGCGCCCTGCATCGCGCGCCGCAGGTCCGCGAGCCGCAGGTCGCCCACGTGCAGCGGCTGCGCGGCGGCGGCGCGCACCGCGGCCGCCGCGAGGCTCGCCGTCACCACGTCGAGCGTCGGCAGGAGCCCACCGGGCGNGCGTGGCCGGCGCCCTGCATCGCGCGCCGCAGGTCCGCGAGCCGCAGGTCGCCCACGTGCAGCGGCTGCGCGGCGGCGGCGCGCACCGCGGCCGCCGCGAGGCTCGCCGTCACCACGTCGAGCGTCGGCAGGAGCCCACCGGGCGTCGTTGTCGCCGTCGCCACGTGCGTTGTCGTGAGAGCAAGAGAGTCGCCCGTCTTTTGCCGCTTGTTGGCTGCGTCTTCGTCGTCGTCGTCGCCATCAGCAGTGTCTGTGCCCGTGGTAGCGGCTGCGGCGGCGGCAAACAGCTGGCCGGAGACGGTGACGATGCCCAGACCGCGCACATTCTGCCACTTGAGCTTCTTGACGAGCGAGTCGGCCAGCTTGACGACCCAGGCACTCGTGTCGACGCTGGCGTCCACGACGGTGCCGACCTCGGGCGTGTAGACGTCGGCGCCGCTGCTGCTGGCGCCCTTGTCGACAGCACCGCTCGCAGGGTCGGCGCCGAGGATGGCGCGGCAGTCCTGCGCCAGCGCTAGCGTTTCCTCGCGCGTGCCCGCGGTGAGGATGAGCTTGCGGGGTTGGATGAGCGGAATTAGCATGTGAAGACTTCGTTTGTCATGCAGGCCGCCAAAGTCGACGTAGGCGATGCGCAGGTTGACCGCGACCGTGTCTGTTGTGTATACTAGCTTGCATGGGCCGTCGGGCTCGTCGGTCTCGACGTCTTCGGCGGCATCCAGCTCGTCCGGCTCAAAACCATCTTGCATGCCCGTCATGTTGCCATCCTCGCCACCGTCGCCCGCAAACGCGCCACCACTGGCTCCTCGGCTGTGCTGCGGCTGCTTGTGCGCGCCGGCGCCTTGGACATCGTCCCACTTGCGCTTCTTGCCGAGGTTTTCGCCGTCGGCAGGGGTGTTTGGGCCGTCGACGGTGTCCTCTTCTTTTTCTTCTGCGCGGAGATAGTCTTCAGGGCGAATGAGCTCGCCAAAGTCGTCGTTTCTTTTCCTGCGCACCGCGATGGGGAACGATCGTTCACGACCGCGTTTCCCGCGCGAGTCGAAATCATAGACGCCCTTCTTCTTGATTAATATACTAATACCGAGATCCTCATCTTTGAGAACCACGTTCTTGCGGCCTGCTTGGCCAAGCGCAGCGGATACGTTGAGCGCTTTGCCTTGTTGCTGACCGTCCTCGTCTTCCGAGTCGGACGAGGACTCTGAGGATACATCGTCGACGACGTCGGCAGATGCCTCCATGCCGTCCGCGCCGACGGTTTGTTGTGTAGCTTGGAGCTGCCGTTGCGTGGCAAGCCATTGTTGATATGCGGTCAATTCCTCGCCCTCGAGGGGCTCACGCTTGGCATCGCGAATTTCCAGGTCATAGCCGCCTGAATTAACGTACTCGATAGCGTCGCCTGTTGTTGTTTGTTCTGTACTAACGCCGTTTTTGCGCTCTTTCCACAGATCCCATAGCGTTCTCGCAATAGATGGGCCGTTTTCTTGCGCCAGGCCAGGCTTGTCGGTGAGGATCACAACATTGTTCGCATCTGACGCGAGGCCTCGTAGTAAATCCTTGGAGAATCCCCAATCCATGCTAGTATCGCTCGCTAGAATCACACGCCCTCGTGACTCGCCGTGATTGACAACCGTCGTAAGAAGCTTTGCAATCTGTGCTTTGCGATCTAGCAGGCGCATAAATCTGAAATCAAACGGGCCTCCGACCTTTTTATCGCCGGTTCCATTCGTCTTTTTTTGGACTTCTGCAAATGCCTCGAATTCTTGTACGATGCTATCATCCATCCATTCCAGCATACTCCGTGCGTAGCGCATGGTGCTCGCCATGTTGCGACCAGCCAAGTAGAGCTTCGAAGCCTTTAATACGCCATTTGCCGACGCAGAATCTGTCCGCCAGGCGTGTTCCAGCAGATATGCCAGCTCGAGCACACGCGCACTCGAGTCTACCGGAATCAAGACGGTGCCGCCCCTGGCGACAGTCGCCTTGATCGTCTCGAGCAGCTGCTCGTCGCGCTTGGCACGGCCGCCCGCCTGCGCGTTCCTCTCCGCACCGCGACTGCTGCAAATGAGCGCCGTCGGCTTGCGCAGCTGCTCGATGACCTGGGCACCGCCGCCGCCCGCGCCGCCCAGCCAGGCCGCGCCGGCAAAGACATTCTCCCTCGCCTGGTTCCAGTCGACGGCGTAGACAATGGACTCGAGCCCGTGCTGGATGTGCCAGATGGTGCCGCCGAGCGTGTGGCCCGAGTTGTAGGCGGTGATGGTGAGGCCGTTGAGCGGCGGCGAAAAGGGCGAGGGCAGCGGCTGGTGCGGCTGCGAGTACTTGAGCGGCTGGATGAGGGAGAAGTAGCGCGCAATCTCCTCGGCGTCGGGGGACTGCAGGAGCAGGTTGTGCGCCGCCGCCGCCGTCTGCGCATAGGCAAAGGCGGACGCGGAGAGTGCCGCGGGCGGGATGGTCGTGGCCGCGGCGGGCGTCGACGAGTAGAGGTCCTGCGTGAGGGTGCGGCCGAGGTCGATGACGGGTCGAGTCGCGTAGACGGGGATGCGCGTGAAGAGAGGGATATTCTTGCAGCAGTGCGCGTAGGCGGCGAGGTGGGAGGCGGTCGCGTGCGTCAGGAGGATGAGGGAGAGGGTCGGGACTTGTCTGCAGCGTTGTGCATTAGCAAATGGGCGAGCTTTTTCTTCGCGAGGATGCCCTACTTTTCCAGCTCCTCCAGCTTCGCCACGTCAAAGGACTCGTCCCATCCGAGGTCCACGAGCACCTTGACGCCTCCATCAAGCTCCAGCAGGGACTGCGATGCCAGCGACTCGGACTGCGCGCCCTGGAGGGAGCAAAACGTGAACATTGTTGCGGTGGGGGGGAGCAGCCCGCAGGCGTCGAGCTTTGGTGCGAATTGGTTGCTTTGCGATTCGTCTTTGTCCGGGCGGTCCAACGTATTTCACGTCATCATATTGAAGAAAAAAAAGGAGACTAGGAAATGGTGTGGAGGCACGGAGAAAGGAGCGACTAGTGGGCGAGCCCAATGGCGACAATCGTGATGTATGTCGTGTGAGGCCCTTCAATGGCAAGTCGCAGAGGTGTAGCTTGATTGCTGGTCGCACCAGCTCGCGATAGCCCGGAACAACTATGCCGCGGGTCCGTGCTGTTCTTTTTACCTACATAAAGCAGCTTACCCTGTAGCTCATTATCAACTAGGTGGGGGGTACCAAGTGAAAATAGCTTATTATCAACAGACGCCTTGGCACGGAGAGGTCGAGATGAATTTTCTTAGCAAACTTTACAAAAGGATGACAGTGCCAAAAAGCCAATCCTGTAGTGTGGTCTCACTGCAATCATCAAATACCGGCTCGCTATTGACCACATTTGGCTTTCGGCAGCGCGACAAATCTCTGGGTCTTTGTTGTTCATTTTGTTATGTAAAAAGTTTTGTTCAGTTGTGCGAAAAGTCATCATTTATCTAACCACGCCAGCTTTGTACTCTATCCCTTGTTCTATTTTAGGGTTTTGGACCCCCTGTCCCCGTGGCAATAAACTCTCACGTAGCTTGTTATTCCCCCTTAAGTCTGTGATCTTTGTTTTTCACCGAATTTGCCTTTTGTAGCGCTACCCCACGGGCTGGTTATGGGTTGGTTCAATTGTTCTCATGGCAACTTCCTTCGCGGGCGGCAAAGCTGTCGTCATTCATGGCATTCGCGTCAGTCATGTCAAGATACATAGAGGGCCTATGTTGCATTGTTTCTTCTAGTCAACCCGTTGCTATCTTTGTTTGGCTTCTTATAAAGTCAAACGCAGAGGCACCGCCAAAACTCTGGCATGGATTATTCGTCATCATATAGAAGGTTCCGCGGCTAAGTTTTCAGCCAAGCAGGTATATTGCTTCAAAGAAATGTCACAAGGTGTAACTAAGTGTCAGTTCTTCACTTGGGCGCGTGTTTATAAATCTAGACCATCTCTTAGTGTAGTACGCGAAGCGTAGGCCTCGGTGTTGGTCGAGGCACTTGATACCCCATATAGTGCAGCCAATCACAAAAGAGCAGCAAAGTTGTGTAGCAAGTAGTTTATTCGAGTTACAAGGGATATATGACTGTATCGATACAAATATTAATGTCTCCAAATATATGAATTTTCAAAGTATATATGGGAATAACTCAAAATCAGGATATCAAGGGATATCACAATACAAGCAGAGCCCACCCGGCTCCAGGCCGTTGAAACAGTTCCAGACGCCACGCACCAACGCTATGCAAATAAAAAGAGAGAAAAATATATAAATACAGAATTTGGATGCTCATATGCAGAATTTGCGGTCAAGCATCCGAAGTGCTCGCGTGTCCTCATTACCGCAGACGAGCTTATCAACGCTCATAATGCTGTTATTTCTCGGGCTGCTGTGCCCGCTGACGCTGCCAGATTCACTCGTGGCAGGGGTAGGGTGCAGGATAGAGCTTAAACTGGGCCGGTGGCCGCTGATGTTGGGCAGGTCCGAGTTGGCAGTGCGAGGCGGGCTTACACTGCCATGTCTCGTGGGCGGGGTGCCGGCGCCAACTTGGGGAGAGCTACTGTTGGTTACTGAGTTGAGAGCAGGGAGGGGACCCTTGCTGAGCGAACCCCGGCGGTCAATGGCAGCCAGAGCGTGCTCTCTGTAAGGCGGGGGCTCATGGGGCGGCGAGAGACGACCGGGGAAGCCCTGATAGGGCGAAGCAGTCTTGGAAGTGCCATGGAGTGGCGGCAGCGACGTTTCGTAGTGATGAGAGTAAGAGTAGGGAGGAGGGTGGGCGCCGTGAGCGGAGGGAGGACCGTAGCCGGGCGGAGGCTGGTGGTGACCGTGACGGGCCTGCAAAGGTGGCAAGCCGGCCGGAGCGTAAGACGCAGTCGGATAGTGGTGAAATGGCGGCGTAGCAACAGGGGAAGGCGGCCATCCGTATCCAGGTTGGGCATATTGGGGAGCGTAGGGTTGTTGGTGAGGATGATGCGCAGGAGCAATCATGTATGGAGGCTGTTGCATGGGAGCGCGGGTCAGAGCAGGCGTCTGGTTGGCCTCGCCCATGCTGGATTCGGGGTACATGCCCTTGACAGGGGAGATGCCGCGCAGGTTCGGGTCGTTGGTAGGTTGGACCAGCTCGGCTTGGCCGGCCTGAGGGCGCGCATAATAGGAGATGAGGTGGAGGTGCTGGTTGCCCGAGGTCGTGATGCTAAAGGACTGCTTCATAAGGCCGTCGGCTTTATAACGGTAACCCTCTGGCTCACCGTCGTCGACGTCTTCCTCGCTTATACGGCCATCCTTGCCCACGCGACGCCCGGTGCCAAAGCCACCTCCTCGCTTACCCTCCATTTCTCGATAGGTCAGGAAACTCCCAGACACACGGCTGGCGCTCCAGGACTTGCCGTCGGTCCATCTGCGCATGCCAGCTTCTCGCTCGTCCCAGACGAAGACGGACCCAGAGCGGATGGACTGACGTTCCTTCTCAGAGAGGCGGCGCTGCACGCGGGGTAAAAGACCTAGACGGCAGGCCTCAAACAGCTTTATGGCATCGGCGGGTGTCCGTACATAGCCATGGTACGTTTCCATTTTCTCGGAGGGAACAGTTTCCATAGCGTTGTCTTTTGCGTCTCGAGGACGGCGGTCTTTATATATAGTGCTTCAAGTCAAAGATTTGGTCTTCTAGAGACAGATTGCAGGATGCAAGCGGCGTCGTAGAGTTTTGTTTGCAGACGCTTAAGTTTTAGCGTGACGGCGGTGGAATTGATGACGCCACGTGGGAGTGAAAAATAATGCGAGGCTGCTAAACGGCTGAATGTTGTTTGTCTGTTTGGTTGGTGATTATAGTTGAGGAAGCAGGCAAGGACGTCGGGGGAAGACTAGCGCGGCGATTCCCATTTGAACAAAAGCAGGGCCGTGGAGTTGTCTCTGTTTGCAGGTGGTGCCTTGCAAACGGGGGATGGATGGAAGGAAAGTGGTTGAGGTTGCGGAGTAGTTGGGCAGGCGCAAAAGACGTGTAGAAGATGGAAAGAGGAGGCGAATATAGAGAGATCGAGTTAGAGGAAGAAAGGGAAGGGTTCAGAGACGGATCGGCGGCCGAGGAGCGACTGGATATAATATACCAAATGCAAGGTCCCAAGACAAGGTGGTTTGCGGGCACGGCCGTTGGCCAGGATAGGATTGGCATTTGGCGCAAGGCCCCCGAGGCTTACTTGGTACTGGGCTGGTACTTGTGGCGGGCCTGGCTGTGGCACTAAAGATGCCGTGAAAACCGATCCGCTTGCTGCCCCACGGCACTAAAAGGTCGACTGGGGCGGCAGAAAGAACTAAAAATTAATAATAAGATAAACTTGGGTAGTAACTTTGTCTCCAGAGGGGTGGCGTGGCAGGGAGGGGGGTGGCTGACTGGCTTCTGTCTTGTACCAGTCGGGACTCTGTAAAGTCTGCCACCGCCCACCAGCGCTCGTCGCTTCGCTTGCCACAGCAGTCTCTTCAGCGCATCTTCAGCGCATCTGCACCAAAGCCACGCGCGCTGAAGCAGTGGCGTCGACTGTCTGCAGCGCCCAAGTCGCCCCAAACAGCGCCCATAGCCTTCCCAGAAAAGCATCTCCGGGTCATCCGTCAAACAGAGATGCTTTTGCATCTTCACTTTCCTTTGCGCAGCAACCCTCACCCCACCGGGGCAACTCGGCAAGCCCTCGATGACAATTTGTCTCCCATAATCGGTTCTTCGGCTCGCTCTGCTTATTTTTTTTCTTTAATCTACCTGCCGCTCTCGTCTGCCAATCCTCCGCAATGGAGCCCGTGCCAGTCAGCAAACAAGGCTCAAAAGAAGCGTAGATGGGCAGGCGAGCGAGAAGCAGGGGGGCCAGCCTGCGAAAGCCGCTAACTAATCCAGGGTGTGTGTGTGTGCGGTGGTGTGTGGAATGGCAGCATGAGTCGGCACGCAAATGCCCTCTCTCTCTCTTCCTCTCGGTCTCGCTCTCTCTCGCGTCGCTCTTGCCCTACCAGTACGCCCACCATCGACAGCAGACGTCAGAGCAACAGGGAAGCTACTGCTTCCCGCAACTCTCTAGCACCAAAGTGCTGCTGATCCAGGGGGCCAAGCCGGTCACAGAAACAGGTACCTGCTGTGTCTTTGCATCATCATGTTGCGGTGGCCCTGCTGGCACGAGCGCGAGGGATGCTGGCCTGGTGTGTCAATGTGGCCGCCAAGAACAGCGACTCGGATGTAGGTGCCGAGAGCCAAGAAACACCCAGAGACTGTGACGTACCTCCGTACTGAGCAAGAGATCGTCATCAAGCCCTGGGGGGTGCGAGACTGCTGAGCGCGAGGGCGAGCGGGGTGTGTCTCGAGGAGCGACACCTGTTGCACTCTAACTCTGCAGATTACAGCCAGTGGGCAGCAGGCCTGCCAGCTATCGACTCTTTCTGCTGTGGTTATCAGTCACTGTCCGCAGTCGTATGGCTGGTATGCTTCTTCGCATCCGCCTTTTCCGGCTTTGGTCCGTTGCTGTTACACCGCCGGTTTACGTGTCTACAAGCCGTGATACAGACAGCGTGTCGCACTTTGTGTTTGCAAAGACACCTGCGTCTGTGTCCCGAGCGCGAAAGAAAAGACGCCGAGCGCCGTGGCTAGGACGAGCAGCGCAAACGTGACTCGCAACTAGTCACCTGCAACGCCAAAGCCAAGGCCATTCGGTTGGCGGGCAGCGAATGCGCAATTGGAAGAAAAAGGAAAAAGAGCATGCGGGCTACCACTGGTTTGGGGAGCGCATATAGCCCATTGCTCGTAGACCCGGCCGTACTATTGTATAACAGAAACGAGTTTTAGCATTTCCGTCATGTCACCCACCAACGGCTGGGAGATGCCGAGTAGTGCACCACAGAAGCGCAAGTTTGAAGCAGCACAAGCACCAAGGGGGTGGCAGAGGGCGCAACGGGCGGGCACGGGAAACAAGGCAAAAATTAAGCACAAAGAGAGAAGCTGCTAGTTGACCTGGCACGTTTCGATAGGCGCCGCCTGATGGATGGAGTTTTGAAACACGGCAGCGAACAGACGGCAACGAGAGGGTATGAGGGGACGCAAGTAGGCTTTTTGAGGGTACAAGACAAACTGTACTCATGTTGGAGAGAAATTAGCTATGCATGGAGGATTTATAGTTGAATGCACATATGCGCAAGAGAGGTCAAGTAGTCTGTACCTCAGGGTCGCATCAACAGCAGGCAAGGACCTCTCGAGTTGGGCGCGCGGAGCGGAGGCAGACGCACACGCCCAGCACAGCCAAGCAATAAAGAGCGGGAGGAGCGGAATCCCTCTTTTTTCCGTGGTGACAGAAAGCAGAAAGGCGCGAGAGGGCGAGCCGGGCAGACAGGGGAGGCTGCCCCCTCCCCCCTCGCCGGGAATAATAGACTTGGCAGAGCGAGATACAAGGCAGCACCACCAACGGAGTATGGCGGGGGCAGGTTCCTGTTGGGTATAGGACTTCGGGCGACGGTGTCGAGGCGTCGGCCGAATCAATTTACCGGGTCAGGGTGGGAAGCGTGTGTGTGTGTTTGGTGGTGCTGTGTAGGTGTGGCTGGACGCCACGGAGCCAGGGAAAACGGTGGAGGCTCTGGGCGGAGGACACGTACCATTGGAAACGGAGTGTCCCCGAGTTGGAAGAAGAGGAAGAAGAAGAAGCAGCACGAGTCGAACAGTAAGCCGCTGTCAAGTAGAGTCTACCGAGTACACGAGAGACGAGATGAACGGGTGAGCAAACGAACTGGGATCAACCCAGAAGCAAAAGGAAAAAAGAAAAAAAAAAACGACAGAAAAAAAGGGTAGGCAGGCAGGGGTCGCTGGCACACAGAGCGACTAAGCTTATATTTTTCTTTGTCACAAAGCGCCAGAAACAGCAGACGAAAAAGAAGACATGGACCAAGGGTGGGGGGAGAGGGGGGGGGGTTGAACGAGCGAGACAAAGAGGCGCTGTGCTGCTGACCACGGTACATGGTCCCGACGGACTATGTGTTTGCCGTTTTCGCTGCCGAAATCGCACAAGGAGAGAGAGAGAGATGTGCACAAGCAAACCAGGATGACTTTGGTTCATGGTTGACTGGGAGCCAGGGGAAGTGTCCTATGCAATACTATAAGAACGCCATGATACCCATGATGAAAGTTGAAGCAAGCGGCAGGGGGAAGCATTGGAAAACGGGCGATCGCACATGTGCCAAGACAAGGACGCCAGGGCACTCACTGTACCAAGCAGGCTGGCAGTGGCCAAGCAGCCGCCCGTGTTCGCTGTAACTGAATTTGGGCCCCCCCCCCCCAAAAAAATACAGAACACGTTGGACGGACGGGAAAAAAGGGCCAAAAAAGAAAGCCCCCATGGAGCCTAATTGTCTACTCTAAATTGGGGGCGCCTACGCCGTTTGAGGCATGCCGTGTCAGCCGCTGGATAAATCGGCACAGCAGACAAGCTTCCTTCCCTCCCCTCTCCGCCCCACCCAAGCCACTGAAAAGCAAGCTTACAACAGACAAGGTGTTGTTGTGTGTGTGTGCCGGCTTCCGCCCCAGGTTTTCTGGACAAGAGTTTGGCTTCTTCACTTTGCTAGGCTGTAGTTTTTGGTCGCTGTCTTATTAATAATGATAATCAAGAGATGTGAATGGCTGCGGTGTATGTACCTGCCGCACTTGGCCGGTACAGACAACAACGGCCATCATCACTGCCATCATCACTGCCATCATCACTGCCATCATCACCACACAATTTCCCTTTTCATATTGCACATCTTGCTCCAATGACATTCCCAAACTGCCGAACGCCGAGCGTCGCCGTTTATTGCCTTTCTGCCACCGCCGCTGCCGCTGCATGTAGTTTCATCCCTCTCGGCACAGCCTCCTCCTCGTCCTCCCCCCCAAACATTGTTCCTAAACCCAGTTCCAATGGCATGATTTTCCATTAAACCCATCCATGTATGGTCTCCTTATCACAGATGCTCCGTCCTCCTTCCGCTGCCGCTCTAGCCGGGGGCGGGCGGGCTTCCCCCTTGTGAGCCTTATCGTAGGCCCTGCGCCGACTTTGAAGCAGCAAGCAGTGTCATGTGCTCCGTGCAGATGCAATCTATAATAACCTAAACCTATGAACCGAGCCCACCCGCCGCGGCGCCCCTTGCCAACATATAGGTCCCAAAGTTGAAATAATGCCACATATCGGCGTACGTACGGACAGAGTCCCGGTCTGCCTTTATGCATGCACGTCCCCCCTCCCCGACAGGAGCCGCCCGCCGCCCGCCCATCTCGATGATCTGCGGTCCCAACCAAGCTTATTATTAAAAAACACTGCACACCATCAAAATGTACCATGTGCCCGCCGTTTTCTCTTTGGTTTGTCAGACAATCTAACTGGACGAGCGAGTCCCTTTTACTTTGTTGCATCCATGTACTCAGCCAGCCTGCTCACGCCGGAGATGCAATTTTCCACAAGGCAAATAAAACAAGAGGCAGCCAAACTACATCGCGTGACATGTGCTGGCCCATCAAGATTAACATAATAAGAAAGTCTTGGCAAAAAAACAAGAAAAGCATTCCAAACCGGCAAAGTCGGCCTCTTTGGTTCACACACACACACACACACAATTCGTGAAACTGGTCGTGTGCTAATCGCCTACTAGTTTCAGGTGCAACATACCCCCAGGGTCCTAGAAAGTGTCTCACAATCTTCACCAGCCCAGCCCAGCCTCGCCTTTACTTAGTATTCTCCTCACTGGGTAACTAGATACCACCCAACCTTTTTCTTGGGAGGTTTCAGCCAGCTTGTCAAGTACTCCGCGGACAAGGGGGGGGACCCTAATCTCACCACACGCAGCATAGCTCGCATGACGACATTGCCAGGAAAAGAGAGGCAGATATATACCTCGCTGCTCTGCTCCAACGCTATCAAACACCGCCCGGTAACCTGCACGTCGCTCCTTTAGGAAATGGCATTATTACCACCCTGCAGGCATCGGCATCTCAAGATCCGGGTCTCGCTCCAGAAGAGAGGAGCCGTTGTGCTTTTCTTTTCATTTCACACCAGAACCTCTTCCTCCGTTTCAGCCCTTTTGGCTACTACTACTTCTAGGCTCCGGGCTCTCAGTCGAGTTGTGCCGTAAACGACCACTTGCTGCACGCACGCCCTTTTCCTCGATGGAGACTTTTTTTTTTCAGCTACTAGCGTAATCTCTAATTTTCCTTTCCCTTTCGACTCCTTCCCGTTTCTCGTTAAAACAGGCTCGCGCCCTTATTTTCGGGGCCAGAAAACTAATGTGGTGGCGCTGAATGACGTCGCGCGTGAGGCCGAGTCGGTGCCGACTTATCCTTTTGCGCCGCGTCTTCCTTTTTCGAATCTCGGTGTCAAATCAACAAGGGAAAAACCATGCGATGGGCCGGGCAGGCTGGTTCTCGTTGCAATTTCCCATTTCTATTTTTATTTTTTAACTTTTTGTTTTGTCACCTTCATCTGCAACTTGCGCCAGCGGTACCCGTTTACGGCGCTCACCCTGGTCGTCTCCCCAACCCTTTTTGTCCCCTTGCAAACTGCTTAAGCGTAAGCCAGACAGTAATGACTAGAAATCGAACATGGTTTCAGTGCTAGTCGGTTTAAAAAAAATCCGTTTGTCATTTGCCTGGTCCGTGTCTCTGCGACCGCAGAGATGACTACTGTAGGCCGCCGGCTACGGATGCCCATCATCACGGCCCGGCGATGAGTTGAACAAGAAATCGCGGCAACTCGGCCTTTGGGGAGATGCCGAAGGACGAGAGACAAAAACCTGCGCGGGTTTTTGGCTGGGCTCTCGTTGGCTGGCCTTGTGGGTGTGCCAAGATGTCGATCAAGGGTTCTCTTGGCTGGCAAGCTGGGTCGCCTTTTTGCAACGTAGTGTTTGTGGGCACTGCCTGGAACACGATTGAGTAAAATGTCTTGGGGGGCTAGAAACCGGGCATTTTCGAGCTTTGTAGTATTTTAGTACTTGTACTTGTACCCTATTCCTAGTACATGACGCCTTTTCGTTGATGGTTGACTTCATTTATCGGTCTCGTCTGGTCATTTTGCCCAAAATATCCGAGACATTCTGTGCAAGCGAAATAAGCCTGCGCGAGTTTTTTTTTACGTAGGTTGCAGTCTGCTTGCCCATTACGCATGTGTGTCTCTGCGTGTCTACGTGTACAAAAGGCACCGCTTGCGTAGTTGTCGGCCACGGGCAGCTGAACGGGGCGTTCTATCGAGTTGCCTGTCAGGTAATGAGAGCCCGCCGCCGGTGGCTAGGTCAAGGGGGGAAAAGGCCGAGAAAAAAGCGCCTCAAGTCCGCGGGCTTAGCCATCAGTACCAGAGGACAAGCACCGCGCGGCGCGCCATACGAGCCCGGTTGCAGAGCCCCCCAAGACTCCCGAATAACTCACTGAACAAGGACAGAAATCGGCTCGACATAACTGGACAGTCAGTATGTACCTTCTCGGTTACGCCCCCACTTGGCCGCCCAGGAAAAAGATACAAAGGTACCTGGACGGCAAAGTCGGCAACGAGGACCCACCGACACGCCCCCTGGCCTGTTTTTGATTTGCGGATTTTAAGCATGAATTTAAACGTTGCCAGCCACTAGTCTTGGCGCAGCGAGACAGGCGAAAGCGCTGGATCCACCGCCGAGTATCCCGGGCCAGCGAGCCCACCAGAGAGCGATCGCAGCAGCTGGCGGCCGATAAGGGGTTATTTTGGATGCCGCTGGAAAACAAAGATGCCGAAAAGTTATTGCGTTACTATACCTCCCCCTTTTGCTCCTGTTTTTGATTTCCTTTTTTAAATCTGCTTTTTTTTTCTCTTGTTCTTTCCGTGCACTCATCCTTCCCGCTCCCCAACTCAAAACTCAAGCGTAAAATATAGTCGTAATAGCGCGACGCCACACCACCCACCAAGGGAGGGTGGGGTCTCCGATGGGGCAAGACAAGCTTGGTGGCTTGCAGTAGCGCCATTTCAAGATGCCGTCCCAGCCGGCTTGGCCACATTTCTTATTTTTACAATATCTCTCAATTCTTTTTTTATTCCCAGACAAGAAAAAAAGGACTTGGCCCCGCTCTTTCCGCGCGGAGACTATGGGCAAATGGAACAGAATGAACATGGGGGCCTTATTTCCGGCCGAGCCTTGTTTCTCCCCTTGTCTTGGCTTTTTTATCGGAGTGACGAATTGCCTCTATTGGAAGGGGGGGGGAAAAAAAAATTCGTCCCTTATTTCTTTCGACTCCTCTGCCCCCAGTAGCCGTCATTGCCAGCCGTGTCCGACGATGCCGAGCGTTCTGCCGGAGCAAGCAGACATCCACAAGAGCTTGCTGCGCAAAGCTTCAATCGTCTGATGAACGGGTCTGTCAAAGTCCAACACTCTACCCCCCATCGCACCTTCGTTTGCTTTGTCATAGGAGTTTCGGCCTTTGGGCTGCCTGGCGGATGAATACAAAAAAAAAAAAAGGCAAATAAAAAACTCAAAGCCTTTACTTCTAGGGTAGGCGTGCATAGCCCTCCGCGGACATGCTCTATCCAGAACCTCGTGTCAGCGAAACCCCGTGCTGCCTCTCATCCCAAGCCACCGAACGCCCAAACGAGTCACTTTGCCCGACTTCTGACCCAGAGGGTGGTGGTTCAGCCAGCCCTACGCTGCCAAGCACACGAGTGAGAGAATGCGACCAAAAAGCTGCTTGATGCGTTGGAACAAGACTGAGCAAACTTGTGTCACAGCCCATCCCACCCGCGCGCCCTCCTCCCTCCCCCCCCCTGACCTGTAATGCCAAGCTTTGAAGCCCGGTGGGCCAATATAACACCATGGTGAATGCCTGCAACGGCTTGGCATGACGAAGCGGAACGGGGGGGGGGGGGGGGGGGGGGGGGGGGGGGGGGGGGGGGGGAGACAAAAGCTTGTACCAGCGGAACAAGGGCAAATGAAAATGTACGCCGCCTTGGCGCGGCTTTTACCCCGTACGATACCTCGTTCATCCAGATTAATTTTTTGTCTTTTCGCGTCACAGACCAAAGAGGACATTGCGAGTTGCCTTGCCGGCAACGGGCATAAACTCACCCACTAACCTTGTTTTTATGCTCTCGTCCCAACGCTAACCGTTAATTCGGCGGGTTGTCTTTTCTTTTTTGCCCTTTGTCGTCTGAAGAAAAAAAAATAGTACATAATTTAGCTTGCTTACCCGTGTTTGCCCATCTGTGTGAGATGTTTTCTGGCAACGAAAACAGTAGACAAAAATACCACGCAATTACAGAGTAGAATGCGAGAAAAACAGCAAACAAAAACAAAAGCACCAATCTAGCACGGGGTTTTTTTTCTTGCGCTGATTGAAAAGCACCCTAATTAGACAACGACCATGCCCCTTGGCTTATCCCGCATCGTCCTTGGCATCACACCATCTTATGTCAGCCTGCATCTGGCCCCTTCCGGGGGAAGTCAGAGAGATTGGGGATGCAACGCTGCCGAACCCCAGACTCACGAGGGAGACTCCCAAAAAAAAAAGGACTCGCGGTGTTGAGATTGCGGTCTGGGTGAAAACATGATGCAAGCGGAGAGATGTGCTCCTGAACCTGCATGGGTTCCTGTAGCTGTCTCATTCGATTTGTACTCGGGGTCTGTCATGATATCATTTTCATCGCAAAATGTCATTTTTTTTTGACCGTGTTAGACAAGATGAAAGAAAACCCTGCCAACTGTACCTCTTGGTCTCAGTCTATGAATCATCCATCTTACAAGGCCAATGCTAGTGCATCGTACTGCATCACTACGCTGCTGCTCAGGCGCTCGTCGTCTTACCTTTTTTTTTTTTTTTTTTTTTTTTTATAAGCCTTTTTCTCAACTTTTCCTTTGGCGTAGTAATAGCGCTCTCACGATGCAACCGTGACACTCTCGCCGTCGCCCGCCAACACACGATGGTTCCTGAGCCAAGTGGGTGGCCAACGTCAACATTACTCTCTTTCCCACGCGCTATCGAACTGGGGGGCAGCTAGTGCCAGAGAGGACTCTTTGACAATGTGGACAATTCCTTCATTACATGCCAAGCCTTTTATTAGTCTTTTGGCTCATGCGTTGCGAGTACCGCTGTGCACTAGAAGCTAATAGAGCACGCCCGATTGGCTGGGCTTACTTTCATAGTGATCCGCAAACTCTATTTTCTTTTGAAATCGTCACTCTTGCTAGAGGACTTGAATGCAGCCAAGAGCTCCAATTCTTTTTTTTTTCTTGTTTGGGCTGCCGATTTCCTTTTCTTCTTCTTTTCCATGCAACAGTAAATCGACCATCCCTGTGGCCCTTGCGCCGACGGCTTACACGGGCCCCTGCGAGAACCGCCGCTGCTTCTTCCTCTCACCTGCATGATACGCCCCTCTCTCTTTTATTGATCAGTATAATTTCTCACCTGAAGTAGCTTTTTGTTCTCTTTGATCGGAATGACTCGGATGGTTAGATAGTAGGGGCCCGGTTCCCCAGGCCGGTGCCGAAAACAGGCACATGTGCGTGTCAGTGCTCTGTCGCAATCAAATCCTCATCCACGCGCTGGCACGGACCTCGCATGACCACATCGGCACAGACATTTGCCACGATGTAGCGGCACCCAATCTCGTCTCTCCTACTCGTTGTGCAGACATGCTGTCACTTTTTGGCCCCCATGATACATTGCGACCTGCAGAAGATGTTTCGTAGGCGGGCGGCTCTCCGTCTCCCAAACCCCCCCACCGCCACCACGCTTTTGTTTCTTCCCTCTCCTTCTTAGCGGGCGATTTTTCGCAGAGGAAAGCGGCTTTCGCAAGGAGAGTATCTGGCATCGATCGGTTCACTGCCCCGCCCGCGCACTTCGCTGTATGTTGTATGATGGTGGTGGCGAAAACCTCGGGATATTTGCTTGCTGCTCTCGATATTCTCCGCGGGATCCTCGTCGGCCGTCTCCGCGGGCCGATTTCCATGACCTCTAGCAATACCAGTACCTCTTCTTGGGTGGCTCGTTTGCGTCTAGCTCTCTCGCAGGGGGGGTGGGCGATGTCGTGACGTGACAGAGTTTCATTTTCAGCAACGCTGGTCGGTCCACGATATGCTGCTCCATCCAAATCGGCAAACTCGGCTCGCGTTATCGTGGCCAATGCTTAAGCTTATTTCTCACACAACGAAACCGTGTCAAGGGCGTGTGCCTAAAACCAGTCAATTTTTCGTGCTATCTTGTCCTCGGCCTGCACACACAAAAGGAGCCGCTTCCAGAGCAACGTCTCTGGTCGCCCTTGTCTCGTTCGGGACTCTCCCAATCCACGTTTCTCTTACACCATCGGCTGTCCACTTGCCGAAGACAATGCAACAGAAGGGCGGGCCAGACCAGGCAGACCCCTGCCCTGCCCCCGAGAAGGGCGATTTGCAAGTCACCCGTGTGTCGTACTATCTGGCCCCAACATCGCATCAGATCAGCTGCGTGATGGCGGGCGCTATGGGTATTCCCTCTCAAGGCTTCCGATTGCTGGGTCTTGGCCCGAGCTCCCCGAAGCGGGTACGGATATTACTCTCCTCTTCGTAATGGCGCGCGTAGGCTCGACTCGCTGCAATATTATCACTGCGCTTGCGGAGCCCGCTGCAGTTGAAATCGGATATGGAAGGTGCCCTTTCTCCACGGCTCCTTTTTCGGACAGCTCCTTGTCTTTCTCGTCTGCGTAGGTGGCTGTCGTGCGGTGGCCGTGAGCCGATTGAACCGGCGCCCCGTCCTCACTAGGCTGGATGGATCGTTCCGGGCCGGAGCATCGGCAGGGTCTCCTTTTTACTTCTTTCAACACCGATACTGGGGTTTTGCAAAGCTCCTTCCTCATCCTGAACGAGGAATTGAGATTCTCTTACGTCTTTGAATGCCCTCTATGCTGGGCATGTATTGCATCAATAGTAATATACACGGGCCGTGGTGGGGAGGATGAGTCCGTACTCCCGATGGCAATGACGGCAACTACAGCTTTGCATAGTTCGTGAGATGAGTGGGCGTCTCTATAATGAAAAAGATTGAGTTGCATTCACGTCTCTACTGCGAATAGTAAAATGAAAATGAGTTGCTTCTAGTTGGCCGCTCTGCGTTGCATGGCACACCTTATGCCTAGACCCTACACCGTGCAATGTAAGCGAGTCTTGGATAGCACTGAACACCTCGTGTGCCATTTCCATCGCTGGCTCATTGACTGACAAACTACCTATCACCGTAAAATTTCGCAACGTCCTGCTCATTTGAGTGGACCTGGTGGTCTTGTGAGCGCACAGTGACGAAGAGGCGACATGATGAGGCTGGAGACGCCCACCTTTGCTGCTGCACGAATCCCATATTGGCTACACCGAATCTCATATTTGCATGCAGCGACACCATATCAGCACTCCCAAGCCCTAGCCCAAAGAGACACAAGCCACAGCAGGGAAAGGCTTCCTGTTTTTCGGTGGCTATCGTCGGGGGCCGACTTCCGCACCGGGATCCTCCGCTTCTCAGCAAGCAAGGCGCGGCTTTCCTGCCGACAAGAACCCCCTGTCCAACAACGCTATTGGATTCAGTATGAATGGCCTGCTTTGGGTTCGGCGGTTTTATGTCAAGCCCTTGGCTGGATAGGGCAAGCAGCGTGGTGGCTGTGCAAAAAAGAGCCGATGGACCATTCCGATTTTGCCGTGCCGACCCAACCACAGGGCCCTCTCTTCGCTTCAACTTCTCCACGAGGGGGCAAGGCGGCGAAAGACCCCTCCCAGGTGGGTGAATGGCCGAAACGTGGCATGTCGGCCAGGGATTGTCGAGATTGCCCTTGCGCAGAACGGGGGCGTGTTGGAACATGGAAGCAATAGGAACTGGTACCGGTCATGCAAAAGTACGGGGTTCTCTCCTCCTCTACTGGTGATGAATCCACAGCCTCGTTTGGGGGGAGTGAACCAAATCCATGGGCCAGAGCAAGCGGATTTGTTGACAAAAGCCATTCCGACTTATTTAGGCAATCTCGGTGTTCGGGTCCATTTTCGGCATCATTCCGCGATATTTCCGGCAAGGATATATTCGGCCTACATGTCCGCCAGCTCTATCCTCTTTCATACGGGACGAATATTCGGTAGTTAGCTGGGTGAAAAGAACATGTGTGCTATGTATACTGCTGTTGACCGAGGCCCGTGATGCATCACGCATCTCTTTTGTTCTCCTCTAAGCTTACACCTCTCCTCAAACGACAATCGTTAAATCTTTAAACTTGCTGCCACAAGTGCTCCCTAGTAGCCTAAGCTTGCCGTACGCCGAGTTTAAAAAAAGGCCTTGAATTCTTATGCGCAGCGTCTCGCCCTGCGGCGCAGCAGTTGCAGCGCCTGGTTAGCTCTTACACAACCCTTTCCCGTGTGGCTCGGGAGATGATCCTGTGTTTGATCAAACTCCCCCCCCCCACCAGACACCCGAACACTCAACGTTTCGTTCTCTGCCAGTTTTCTTTTCTCGTAATGCGATGGAGACGGTCATCTTGCGTCGCTAGCCTTGCCGTTCCAACCGATCCCGGTCCACACTAAAAATTAACCCTCCTTCTCCAGAAAAAAAAGACAAGTCCCCTTCCCCTGCGTGGTGCATGGAAGGGGTGTGTCTCTCTGCGCAGGATTGCCCCTTTGGTGCCGTGGCTTCCGGCCGGGGGGGCAGGTGCAGGGGGGAAAAGCCTTAATGGTATGCTTTATGCTTATTGTGGGTGAGAAGACAGAGCTTATTGTGGGTGAGAAGACAGAGTTGCCCTTTTGGCATGTCAGCTCCACAGTCGTGGTGATGTTGTCCGCTGACCTACCAGTCAATGTAGCAAAAGTCGTGATTAATTTTTGAAAATTGCATTGAATTACATTTTCACAAGCACTGAAAATAGGTAACATCAGTAACAAAAATGAAGAGAGACCTACGTAATTCAACACAGCTCATCGTCGAGGTTCATGCTCTTGACACACTTTGGCTAACTGTAACGGCCTGGAAACTACTGGCCTTATCAAAGACCTCGACCGAAGTTCGCCTGTACTAATTCCATCTTGTCCGGGTTTCCTAACTAAAAAGAATACCCTTTGCTCAATGTCCATAGAAGCCCTGCAAGCCCTGGAGTAATGTTGAATCATGCCGCCATTTGGAGACTTGCCAACACAACTCTGGACCGCCGGCAGGACGCATTCTACAACACGAGAACGCAACGCTGAGCCCAAGCCCAGACACCTCTTGATCTATAAGGTTGACAATATATACGTATTCTGCCCCGGGAATGGTAAAGTCTGAGCTGAGGTGCAGAATACCACCATAGTGTCTGATTGTTTGTCCACGACTTCTTCGCCGAGCAACGGGTAGAGTATGTCCAGCCCAGCAGAAGCAGTCGTTTGCTCGCCCTCACGATATTGTAGTGCTAAGGACATGACCACCTCGTTGATGAGATTCTGCTTCAATTGTCGGGCCGAGTGGGTTTGCCGTAGCGAAGCATCGACGAGCCACAGATAACGAACGCGCACATGTATGGGGGTACACTCTGATCGATGGTCGTTGCCGGTTTCTGTCTCTTGAAGCGGGATTTAGAGAAGCGGATTTGTGTAGGCGCTTCAAACCTTTCTTCATAACCCCCCCCCAGCCAGCGCCGAGGCAGAGACTGGCACTGACACCAGGGGGGCTCAAGCAGTAGACCAAGTCAGGCCAAGAGGCAGTCGACCAATGCCGCGGACGACACACGGACAAAGTAAATAGTCATGTTGCATTTCCAAGCCAGTCATTGCATTACCATCACTTAACATATATGGTTGCACAATTTACACAAATGGTCGCCCTGCTCATGAGAAGTTGAAGACAGGAGTCATATTTCCTCTTCCAACAAGCCACCAGCTCTATTACAGATACAGACAGGATAAAAAGAAAGTCGACATGCCAATGTCTGGTGATATATGATAGCCAAAGGGAAAAGCTCTAGTTGGCCCCGGCAGCGTTGCCAAAAGAGCCCACTCCAGCTTTGGTAATAAAAAGGAACAAAACGCCCAGCAATGCAACGCTATTCAAACACATGGTACATGTTTCTCCCTTGTGGAAACTCAAGACGACGTCTTCATCTGCACCATCTCGTACTCGCCTTGGCCGTCTTTCCCACGACCCTTGCCGCGTCCCGCATGGACGTAGCCCGTGACATCATCGCCGTCCGGGCCATGGCCGGCTTCCAGATCAGCATTGCCCGCGCTGCTCCCCGGCGGCGGAGAACTCGCTCGTGCGGCCGAGGACACGCCGCCGTCGCCAGCGCCGAGGATGCGCCCTCCAAAGAAGACAGGCTGGAGCTCGCGGTACCGACACCCCCACGTGGCCAAGCCCACGGATGCGGCCGACGAGGCCATCATGGTGAGCCACCACATCGAGTGGCGCGGCAGCGAGCGCGTGTAGAGCGTGACGACGACGAGGTGGAGGAGGTGAATCGTGAGGGCAAAGTCGGGGACGAGTTTGCTGCGGGCGATGAGGATGACAATGGCCACGGCCCTGCACGAAAGCTAGGTTAATTCTGGTTTCAAAGAGGGAGAGGAGCAAGAGGGAAGAGGCAGCGTACATGCAAAAGGAACCGTCAAAAAGCCAGATGAAAGCCATCAGCCAACCCTGGGTGTTGTCGCCCCGGACCGATTCCCAGCCGAGGAGCAGGTCCAGGCCAAACGGCTGGCCGGCGACGAGCGAGGTAAAGACGATGAGGACGAGCGCGACGGCATAGAAGAGGAGCTGCAGGATGGCGATCTGGGCGGCGGTGCGCAGGGGCTGCAGCTCATGGAGCGCGCCAGCCCTCGGGGGTCTGCGTCTGCGCGCCATGTGTGCGATGGCTCAAGTCGACAGATGTACAAGGCGCCCTCGGTTGCGTATAACTAGAAGTCGCGTGGAAAAAGAAGAAAAGAAGGGTTTCAGACGCGGCGCATCTTGAAAGAGTACCGAGGCGAAGAAGTTGGTTTCGTCGGATCGCGGGGATGTCGGCGAAACTTGGGCAGCCTCCAAAGGAAACAGGCAAGAAAGAGAAAGGGACAGTATTAATGAGCTGTGCGGGTGTCGCAGATCCAACTGTGGTGACGAGAAGCTGGAGCGGAAAGAGAAGAAGAAAAGAAACCCGTTGTTGATGGCGAAACAGAAGGGAAGAATGGCTGCCTGCTGCGTTGTTCCCCGTGATCGTCGCGCGGCAGATCCAGGAGGTCGGTGTCTTGTGCACTTCAGGCATGGGACGGACAGCTTGCGTCAAAGGCCATGCTGCGGTACGTACCGTTTTGGCTGGCAGGCGCGGCTTGTGGCGCTTGACCGCCTTGGGATTCTGCCAGGACCAAACGTAGAAGCTTCGACGTTGACGAGTGTTTGAACTACCGCCCCTACTCTAATCAATCAACGTCTGCCATCAATCGACTTGCAAACGGCACAAGAATCTCTGCCTTTAAGCCAAGAAACCGCCAAACTACGCCTGAGCCCCACGACCGGTACCAGCGCAGCCGCCGACGCTTGCACCCCGAACTTCCCTCCTCAACCACCACACACACACACACAACCATGGGCTGGCTGCCATTCACCAGCAGCACCCGCGGCGACGAGATCCGCAGCGGCGCCGCCATCCCCACGCGCTCCGAGCGCGCCGTGTGCTGGGCCGCGCGCGACGCCTACTTTAGCTGCCTCGACGCGCACAACATTGTCGACGCCGCCAAGGCGCCCGGCGCCGCCGCGGCGGCCAAGTCGTGCCCCGAGGCCACGGCCGCGTTTGAGCAGGACTGCGCCGCCGCGTGGGTCAAGTACTTTAAGCAGTGGCGCGTCGCCGACGTCCAGAAGCGCCGGCGCATCGAGCAGCTGCAGGCCGAGGGTGCCGTCGAGGCCAACGTCACGAGCAGCTTCGCCGGCGGCGGCAACATTTCCGGCGCGGGCGGTGCGGCCAAGGCGCAGGCGACAAAGGACGATATCCAGGCCATGCTGGACAAGAAGCGTGGGTGAGGGGAATGACGGCAGCAAACGGAAAACAAACGACGAGTGGCGGGGGGAGACGACGACCTGGCTTCGACACTCACTGTATTACTATAGCCGACGACGTTCTTGTATATTAGCTGGCGGAACTGTAATGATACAACGCTAAAGAAATTTCACTCATATGAATACACATCTCAAAAAGACCACTCTGCTACACAAAATATGGAATAGCAGACTCTTGAATTGAACTTGTCTCGCCCAGATAGTAACAAAATTGGGAAGAAGGGACTCGGGACGTAAAACGTTTAAACTACCTACATTCTCTCTTTTTACTCTTGTTCTTTTCCCAAAACACCAAAGAAAGAGAAATCCTTCCAAGGCGAATACACAATCACATCAACAATCAACAACCACAAAAACCGCCAATTTGCATCCCAGAAACCGTGTGCTTTTTGTTCGATTAAACCAAGTATAAGCATCTGAAGAAGAAAATAAAGAAAAGAGAAAAAAAAGTACAGACTATAGAAACTACTCGCAATGCAATGGTGGTATCATCTATCTCTCAAAAAGGAAGAAAGAGACATAAAGGAGCGAGGGCAAGTAACAAAAGAAACGCAAAAGAATATTCACAGCCCGACAGAAAAAAAAAAAGGTTCCGTCTCGCTCAACAGGTGGTAGTCGTGGCTCTTGGGCGACAGTCGATAGCAAAGTCGCTCGCAAGATTCCAAGATTCACCAAAGGAATAATATTGAAACAAAGTCCCATGAAATGCAGCATCGCTCACTCTTTTTCATCTCAGTAAAAAGCCACCCCGGTCTTCATGCAAAATAACAACACTCATGTACTTGGCGCGCCTGCGCACAGCATCACTGGCTAAAGGCACTGAGCCGGTCGTGGAAACAGAGACCGAAACGGATTGGGAACCTATGCCGCCCCGTTACGTTGATCTGCTACTTCCTTGGGCAGAGGTGGGAGCTTCTTATCCAAGCTTCCGCGGCTATATGTGCGTGGCCGGTCGAAATCTTCGACGACACTATCCTTGCTCGGCGGTAGAGGGGCAGCTCGCGTTGGCGCTGACATGCTGTCGCTCCCATCGCGGCTGTTGATGTCGTCGCGGCTGCTTTCCCCGAGCTCTTCCACCACGGGCAAAATGGGGTCGTGCTGCGCCGAGTTGCGGTTTTCCGACGGCACAGACACAGTCTTGATTGTGCGTTCTGGTGGGTGCGTCTCGGAGCTCGGATTTTTTTGCGCTGCCTTGGTTGCCATGTCTATCGTGTCCTTGGGCTCTTGGTGTTCTGGAGAGCCGGGTGGCACCGGAGGAAGATGCGTTGGCATCGGCGGGATCGATTGCTTGTGCTTACCACCCCGCATCTCGCCCGACTGACGTGCTTCCATGGCCTCTTGCTCGCGTCGAAGCTCCTCTCTCTGTGCCGCCTCGCTGGACAGGGTAATACCTTCTACAAAGTTGTAGAAGCGATCACCGTACTGGTCTGGAGGCAGAGCAGAGATCTGCGTCCTGTCGCTGGAGAGGCCTTTCCAAAAGTGCTCAATCTTCTTGATTATACCGTAGTGGGTGAGGCAGTCAATGACACCAAGGTAGTAAATCTCATCAGCGGGATCGTTATTTTCGTGAGTGGCTTGGAAGCCACCGTCGTCCTGATTGAATACGAACCCCGGGCGACTGTGGCCTACGGCGAGCTCATCGGGCATCTTATCAATGGCCTGGCCCATCGGGATGGGACGCTCTTGTCGTATCATCTGGCGCAGTTCACGAGCCTTGCGGGCGGTCTCAAGCTTGGATGGCGTCCGGTGCAGACCCATTGGCGGGTCTTCATCTGTCGATTTTTCGCGGCTTGGGTTGAAGACTTGCAGTGTCTTGCCACGCAGGTTTTCGTCGTTACCACGACACACGTCGTGGATTCCAACGAGCAGAGAATAGTCCATGATTTGGAGGCGCTTCAGTAGCACCACGTCAGCACGCAGCTGTTCCAAGAACAACCTCTTCTTCTGAATACCCAGCTCCAAGTGTCGCTTCCTGCGCAGCCAGTTGAGGTCTTTCAGGGTGGCTCTTGGATTCTGCTCCAAGTCTTCCTCCTTGTAGTCTCGTCCGACCGTCGACCCCTTCAGATCGAATGTGGTGTGAATATCACGATGCGGTGGAAAGAGATTGTTCATGACGACAAAGTGAATCTTCTTTCCATAGGGCATCTTGACGCGGTGCAGTCCGTAGAATTGGGAGAGTAGAGTGTTGGGATTTTGCTGAACGTGGGTGTAGTAATCTTTAAGGATTTTCCTCAAAAATTTATGTTCGGAGTGATGAATCGTTTTAATAATGTACTTGTAGTCTCTAGAAAAGTAGAAGAAGCTGCCACTCTTGCCGGGTGAGCCCAGCTCAGACAAAATGTACTTGCCGGTGAGCGACATGAGGTAGTCGGCGGGGTCGAGACGGAAGAGCGCGCGGAGACGCCGGAATACCCAGGGGGCGTAATCTTTGAATTTGAAATCATACTTGGCCGAGGGCACCAGCTCGTTTCCGGTGCTGGTCGTGGTTAGTGTCTGATTGACAGGCACACGGGGCAATACGTACATATCGAAAGTCGACTTTTGCTTGGCTTCAAAGTCGGCGTCTGTAAGCTCGCGATCAAGCTTTGCGTTTGTTCTGGAAACGGAGACGCGAATTCCAGTCAACATGTTGTAGGCAGTGACCCAATTGGCATGACTCTCGTCGACCTTTGTGCCAACAAGGACTCGATCATCGTCTTCCTCCTCCTTGCGCCTGCGCTTGCTGGCTCGCTTCTGGCGAATGGCTTCGGCCCACCTAGCGGCGTCTTCGTCTGGAGCTACCTCGTCGCGCGGCATGTCAAAAATCCCTGAACGGGTCGCTCTACGGCCCAAGTTCATGGACGCACGTCGTGCCCCGGACACGGCAGAGGTTGGCGAGAATCTGCCAGTCGCCAAGGCCGTGTCCTGCCCATCTTTAGAAGGCCGACCTGGTTTCGGAACCTCTAGCGTATGTCGTTGCTTTAAAACTGGTGGTTGGACTGGTGGAAGAAGGTTTCCGGAGTGCGAGGAGTTTAATGAGGTATTACCAGGCTGATAAGCTGGAGGCGAAGAGAATCGGTGGCCGGGGGAGGGCTTTGAGGGAAGCAGCTCGGCGCCGTGGCCCACATCACTGGGATTGGGCGAAGCGACTGGCACTTGAGTTGAGTCCTTTTCGACGGGTACGGGAGGTAGTTCGTGGTGGCTTGGCGTGGCGGTTGAAGCGATGTTTGGAGGGTTTGGTGGCTGGTGGAGAGGAGCGTCAGGTATTTGAGTGGCTTGCTTGGCGGAGCCATTTTGAGAAATATGGCCATTCTGTGCAGGTAATTGAGGCAGAGTTCGGTCAGGAAGGGTGACTTTGCCATTGGCAAGGCCATTGGAAAGGGAAGGGTGAGTGTCGCGCGCGTCATCGTTGGTGTACGAGTTCATGCTCGTGGGTCGAGTGCCGTTGCCATTTCCGTTGGGCATCATTGCATGCGTGGCAGAGGCGTCCGAGTCGTGGGTAGATGTCAAGGAGCTCTCATCGAAGCTCTCGGTCGTGGGATCAGGCCTCGAGTGGTCGAGGACATGGGTGTGAGTGGCTATCTTGTCCGAGGCGAGACCAAACTTGTCCTGACCGAGCTTGAGAAAATCGAGGTCGGGAGAATCCAGCGGCGTGTTGTCGTCGGTGAGATATGATGGCATTTCGGCAGAGGCCAGGTGCCGTGGACGGACGATGCCTTGGGTGGTAGATGCTGTTGGGCGGCCGGTGTGCTGCTGGCGATGCTTGCCGACGCGGACAGGGCGGTTCGGGGACGACGGCGTGGAGCTTGGGCAGGCTCGGAGCACGCTCAGGATGCGAGGCGGTGCGTCGGCGGGCAGCCAAAAAGACGAGAACCAAGAGTCGGTGCCACGAGAGGACGCTCGTCGGGGCTGGCCGCAGCGCGGCCGAGGCGAATGGCGGTGGTGATGCGAGGCGATGCACTCAGATCAGGCATGTACGGTCGGAGCAAGACGAAGGAGAAGGGACTGGATGAGTGGCACGAAGGTCGGCCTCGCGGAGGGGGACTCCCCTGTTGCGGATGCAGCAGCTGCGGCGGGAGAATGGTATGAGGATGGGTGTGCGGATGACGATGCTGGCGGTCAGAAGGGGAATTCGACGACTTTTGGGGAGGATGGAGAAAAAGAAACGACGACGTTGGCGAAGCGGCGGCGTTGGGCGAAAATGGCGAATGAGGCGGCGCAAGCTAGCAGGTACCTTTATTGTCTGGTGGACAAAGCCACAGGGGACAGCAGGGTGCAGCAGCGCTGTGCTGGTACTGGGTACCGTTAGTACAGGCCGAAGCCAGCCTGTAGGCCGCCAGCATGGGGCTGCCCAGCTGCCGTGCTCCACCAGTGACGGAGCCACGGGGCGCTGCTGTTGGCCGCCAACCCGGCGCCGTGGTGGGCGGCCAGGAACAAGGGGGAGCCAAGGAATGAAAGAAATAGCTGCGAGCATTTCCAAACGCAAAGCTTGCCAGTCGCAAGTACATTAATTGTTTTCTTCCTGTATCGACGAAAGCGTCTGCGTGACGGGTTGGACTATGGGTGAACCACCGGCCTCCTACCGTGGGAAAAGCGCTGGGCCGCCCAGCCTAACATAAAGCGGCATTGTCATCAGACAACAAGCGCACACAATTATACAAAAATACAGGATAATATAGGATAACTCAAAACAATACGAACCATCATTTTGACGCATTTCCATTTCATCTACCTGCTGAAATAGGGAATTGAAGCCATGGCTCTCATGAAGAGCACTGGACGTGAGGCTGGACGTTTCGTCTCCTTTACAGGGCATTCAGCTTACCACAGGCGCCCTATAATTTTACTCCTACCCACTGTAGGGGCAGTAGGGGCCAGTCAGGTACCCGGCATCCGTCACCGCTAAACCCGGCGCTCTAATAATCCATACATATCCATACATATTATCCTAATAAATGACGTACACCTTTCCTGATTTTGCCCAACCTGGCTCCAGCTCATCCTTCCCTGTATTCTGAACTTTGGTCCAACACGGTACACTGGTCTTGGCTTTCGTCCGCCACAGCCATCGAATTGGCCCATCCCTGAGCAGCTGTCCTTTACAATCTGTGCGCGACTTGCATATCGCCAAATAAATAAAAACAAGCCGCAACGCCTTTGTAACAGCAGAGGTCCGCGCCCAGATTCCCCTGGACTTGGCAGGTGGCGCCACAGCTCAGCCCCGGTGCTGTACCTAAGTCTTCTGCTTACGGGCATAACAAGCAAAAGCCTCCTAATATTAGAGTACGAGCACAGCCCTGTCTTGAAAGAACTAGGAAAGGGGCACAATAAAAAAAGCAAGCCAAATAAAACACACAAACAAGCCACAGCCCAATAATTGGTATCACAAAAACCAAGGCACAGCTCGCAGCTACCTTTACGTTGGCAGTCGGCTGCATGTCTCGGATCCAAGGCTGTAGTGTCGTCACTGAAGAATGCGACGCTGTCTTTGCGGCTCCTCCCGCCATTAGCGGTGTTGTAGTTATTATACCACCCACTCGATCTACGGACAACGCATATCAACTCGCACGTGTCTGATGCACCATCTGTTACAATCGTCATGTTTCTCCCACACCCTTTTTCGACTTGACTTGCCAGCTCGTACAATCGACTTGCGGCCCCCATTCCTGTAACGCAGCGCTAAACGTGCATCGGATCTCGAATGGAACACCGCGACAGCCTTAATAACGGAAGAAGACTGAATGTGCCTTTATAATACCGGATTAAGTAATTAATCAAAGAACCATTTTAAATTCCGGGTCCCTGTCGTCTCCAGAGCCTATATACTTGTTGTATTTACCTTGTGCCTTGTCCCGATTAATCTTGGCACACCAGAAAACGTTGGCGAGAACGCTGCGCGACGTCAGTACATTGGAAAGTGCAGAGAGGAACTTGGTACATACGCGAACCAGGCGTAACATAGAAGTCCAAGAATGACTGTATGCCCCTTATGATAGTAAGGTCCTTGCGAATCCGGGTAAACAAATGCTAGAGTAGCAGTTAGTTAGAGACTTCGTCAAGCAGAACATCAAATATGTCATACTGGCAACGAAGCCGCCGGCATTGGCAATGGCAAGCTGTAGACCCGATGTTGTGGCGCGCTTATAATGGCCAGCCGAATTATTGGCGTTCCAGACCAGTACCGGCGGTACCGCGCAGTACATGCCTAGAGCCATCAGGCAGGTCATGGCGAAGCGTGTCTCTGGCTGCTTGACGTTTGCAATGACAGCGTAGCCCGCAATCGCAATAGGGATGACGCAGAGTATAATGATGCCGCGGACTTTGAAGCGATCCGATAAGAGTGCAACCAAGACTGCATAGTTGCGTCAACCTTGTGAACAATGACATAGTTTTCCCTATTTTACTCACCTGTAAATGGAGTTGCTATGGCAAACGGAATGACGGACCAAAGTTGGACCTGGTTGGCGTTGTTTGCGATTCCCATTTCCTTGATGATGGTGGGTAGCTTTGAAGCGTCAGTCTGTATCAAAAAAGTGGAATGCGCGCATAAGACAACATACAAACAAGCCGAACGAATATAACCCGGCAAGGATGGCGAAATATGAAGTGCTGTTGAGCCAGACTTGGATATTGAAGATACCACGGCGGACTTCAGACCACTGGAACGGTTCGTCGCGTTCAGGAGCACGACTGGAAGATAAATTAGTATTGCATGAACAGTAGCTACAAAGGACGTACCTAAATCGACCACCATCATCTTGTTCCAGGCGATCTACGGCCCACAGCTGCTCTTCCTTTGTCAAGAAAGGAGCATCTTGCAGCGAATTCGGCAGAGCAATATAGGCAGCAGCTGCAACAATGGCAGTCTGTAAAGCAAGTTAGCAAAATTAATAAGGCTGTTTGCTTTCTAGCCGGGACCTCACAATGACACCCTCCATAATAAAGATCCAGCGCCAGCCTTCTAAGCCACCGCGAGGGGCAATGGCAGAGAGCCCACGAGCGAGCAGCCCGCCGAATGCGCCTGATAGTGAACCTCCTGTGTAGAAAACACCAATGCGAACAGCAAGTTCGCCACGTGTGTACATGCTGGACATATAAAGGACAATGCCGGGAAAAAGGCCGCCCTCAAAGATGCCGAGCACGGCTCGGAGAATCATAAAGTCTTTATAGTCGCGCATGAAACCAATACCGATGGTGATTATGCCCCAGGCAAACGTTAAAAATGGCAGCCATATCTTGGGGGAAATTTTTTTGATAACGAGATTGCTAGGAACCTCGCTGTGGTAAAAATTAGTGAATTGGTTGGCTTGCATGGCTGTAGGTGACGGACCTAGCAATGTAGCAAGCGTAGTATATGGCAAGGCCGTTACGATACTGTGAGGGACTTATATGGATGTCTTTTTCTAGCCCGATAATTTTCGCATTGCCAACGTTTGTCCTGTCAAGAAACGAGCAGAGAAAAAGCAGAGCCACAAGCGGTAAGACACTAAACATGGCATCAGCAATGTAGAAGGAAGTAGCAGCAAGTAACGCCAAGGGAGCCATATCATCATACCGCAGGTCTGTCTTGAAAAGGACCTTCCTTGTCAGGCCGTGATTGATCTGATGAATAGGGATGCTCTCCTGGCCGGCTGAGCCCACATCTGAGTCGTGCGCCGCTTTGATCACCATGGCTAGTCCGGGCAGCAGCTACGACAAGTTACTCAGATGCCGCTGAAGATAAGAAAAAGATATGATCCAGAGATACACACAATACCACGAGAGCCATGGTAATGAATGAAACAAAGACGCGGTGAGTGGTGGCGTAGGCGATGAAGGAAGATCTGTCGGGAGGGGGCCAAGCCAAACGCCATAGTCTACCGCTTTGGGGGAGGGCTGACAGGTTGAACTAGTCCCTGCATATGGTGCCCGCATCGGCTGTTACGAAGGATCGCTGATAGGCTGTGGGATTGGGAAGCCTTGCAAGAGCCATTTGTACTGGTGCCTCTGAGTCTCTAGCGCGACTGCGATGTGCCGGCATGGTGAACCTTGTTCCATCTCATTTCGAATAGTCTCCGAATCGCATCTTCCTGACGCTTGCTCCTGCATTTTGGTGATACAATCACTTTGGTCACGTTTTATTATCGAATGCATAGTTTCGCAAGGTCAAGATTTGCTTCTGGCCACTGCAGAAAGATCATGACAACCGTTGTTGCAACCTCGGGATGACAGCTGGGTCCATCGCACTAGGCCGGTACGATTGCGGGGAAGGTCTTGGCTTCGGCGACGTCGTATGGCCTTGTGACGTGGCATTGAATATCTGGCATCTCAATGAAGAGCAGGAGAGAGCGTGGGGGCTCATATACGGTGCAGTACTTGTATAGACCTAATGCGCAATGCAGGTTCAACCACAGGTGGAAGGTGCCTTTGGGTAGGCGTCGTTTGTGCAGGTGCTGGGATTCGTGTCAACACATCTAGTCACACACACGACATAATTTGCTAGTATCGCTAAAAATTCTAATAGTATTATGCACATATCGATTTTAGACTCCCCTAGTCCGCCCGAGAACATCGATAGCACCACCAGACAATGCCTTCAACAGACTGCGCGCAGTCAGCAGCCGAAAATACCTGTCCTAGCGAAACCAGCTCTTGCGACAAATCAAATAAAGGAAAAACTTCATCAGAAGTCGAAGTGGTCAAAGAATCTGGACTGTACCGCTTTGTTGAGGTAGAGAGATGTGCCGACCACAGTGGCAGCAACGAAGACAGCCCGCGACCCTCGCTCCAATCTGCACCGGAGCAGTACAGCCGATCGCTGAACGACGTATCCATCTGGATCAATGAACGTGTAGCCAAGGATGATGACAGCCAGGTAAGTTTATTACACGCCCTTGGGTGCTGTTGTGCACTGTTATAGACGGCACTGACTGCCAGATGCAACACAGAGCGAGATCCTGTACATGCACAAGCATCGCGAGCCGCAATCCCAGCCCTTGACACCACCAGGTCTGAGGCATCGACTACTGAAGAAGATCCGGCACAAGCGTCCCTGGGAGGCATCACACAGCCACGCGCAAGATTGTGCAGCAAATCTGGCTACATCACTAGGCCCGATCGGCCAATTGCGACGTCAAGATCGAGACTCGACACAGATACACACCTCGTCCGACGACGAGGATGCCGAAAGTCGCTCAGAGGCTGCCTCAAGACAACAATGTCCGAATCAGGAAACCGAGACAACTACCATGGAAACGAGTGGCACAGCCTCGGGCGCATGAGCAGGACCGCCATTGGTGGGCAGGTATAGCGCCGCTGCAGGTCGGCAGTTTCGCGTCCGACCGAACCAACAAAGGTACCATACTCCATGTTCCTTTGCTCAACCAAAATATAAGACTATTGTGTATTTATGAAAAATCAATTGCTACCAGAGTATTGCGACAGCAGTGTTTGTTTAGCCGTGATGACGCCGGAGTAGTTCGGCGTAGCCGCCATGCTTGCCTCCAATTGTCGGCGCCGACAGCCCCCATCTCGCACTTCTCGCCGAGGTGCGGCGCCCAGAGTGCCCAGTGAGCGTTGTAATAGGCACGCTTTAGTGGAGAGCTGTAGCGGGTTGCGTCGGATCCACGCCTGGAAGACCGCCTAATGATGATGGCAGTGGGGACTACCCCGGGAGGCGACATCGCTAGCATCGCCTGCTGTGCCGACTTGGATAGTTTACAAAACACAGACGTGCCATCTACACCTCTCCTATTTTTCCTTGTTCTTTTTGCCATATATTCTTGCCATATCTTGCCATTGAGAATTGTCTGGCAGTTTTCCACATTCACAATGTTCCGACCTGTCCTGAGACAAGCTACGAGAAGCGGCTCGGCCCTTCGCCCTGCTGCGGTCCGCACTTTCGCCTCGGCACCGGGCCCTACCTTTAACTGGCAGGATCCTCTTGCCTCCAAGAATCTCCTCACAGAAGAGGAGATTGCCATTGCCGAGACGGCAGAGAGATATTGCCAAGAGCGCATGCTGCCCCGGGTTTTGCGTGAGTCTCGGCGACCCTTGTGGTTTGCAGCTTACCCCATGCACCGATTACAGTACTAACTAGCGCAAACAGAGGCCTACCGCGATGAACACTACGACCCCAAGATTCTCGAAGAAATGGGCGAGCTCGGTCTGCTTGGCGCCACCATCCAGGGCTACGGCTGCGCCGGCGTTTCCAACGTCGCCAGCGGTCTCATCACCCGGGCTGTGGAGAGGGTGGACAGCGGCTACCGTTCCGGCATGTCGGTGCAGTCGTCGCTGGTCATGGGCGGCATCAACGAGTTTGGCACGGCGGAGCAAAAGGAGCGTTTCCTGCCGGAGATGGCCAAGGGCAAGCTCCTCGGCGCCTTTGGCCTGACGGAGCCCAACCACGGCAGCGACCCTGGCAGCATGGAGGCGATCGCGCGCCCGCACCCGACCAAGAAGGGCGTCTACCTGCTCAGCGGCGCCAAGACGTGGATCACCAACAGCCCAATTGCCGACGTGCTGATGGTCTGGGCCAAGTTTGAGGAAACGGGCAAGATTCGCGGCTTCCTGGTCGAGCGCAAGGACTGCCCGGCCGGCACGCTAGCCACGCCGGCCATCAAGGACAAGAACGGCCTGCGCGCCTCCATCACAGGCATGATTCAACTTGACGACTGCCCGGTGCCGGCGGAAAACATGTTTCCCGACGTTGAGGGCCTGCGCGGGCCCTTTTCGTGCCTCAACAATGCCCGCTACGGCATTGCGTTTGGCATCATGGGCGCGCTGGAGGATTGCATCACGCGCGCACGCACCTACGCCCTGGAGCGCAAGCAGTTCAAGGGCAACCCGCTGGCTCGCTACCAGCTGATCCAGAAGAAGCTGGCCGACGCCACGACGGACGCCGCCTACGGCACGCTGGCGGCCATCCAGGTCGGCCGCCTCAAGGACGAGGGCAAGGCGACGCCTGAGATGATCAGCATGGTCAAGAGAACCAACTGCGATGCCGCGCTGCGCAACGCGCGCATTCTGCAGGAGATCTTTGGAGGCAACGCCGTGTCGGATGAGTACGGTATTGGCCGTCACGTCGCGAACCTGTTTGTCACGCAAACATACGAGGGCCAGAGTGACATTCACAGTAAGTTCTGAAACCCAAAGAGGCCCGCATGCGCCCGCAGCAGCAGCTAACATTTACTTTACAGGCCTGATTCTGGGAAGAGCCATTACTGGCATCCAGGCTTTTGTCTAATGCAACGGCATGAGGATGCGGCTGGTGTCACGCGACTTCTACGGGGCGGACAATGCAGGGCTTAGATGGTCAAAGATCGTGAAGAAAGTTGTAATTCTAAAAATAAAAGCGAGTACATTAAAAGATGGCGTACAATATGCGATTCACAACAGGTTTACGGGTTTCGAAACCAGGAGCCGCGATCCGTGTCTAATTGGTTGTAGACCAGCCAGTGATGGCGGGCCGGGCCAGGGCACAAACGGATGGAAACGCTGTGGCGTAGTGACTGTACGCGCGCGGCAAGCAGTGCTGATTTCTAGGTTCGAGGTGACTTTTGTCAGCATGTGGCATCCTGACAAAGGGTACGGTGCCCAAGTGGCAAATGAGGAGGCTGCCCCAAGTGTCATGGCAGTTCCCGTTGATGGTGCCAGGCCCTGTCGCAAAGACGAGACTCGCCCGCCGAAATCGACTGAATCGCGCTGCAGTGACAGGCGGTGGCGCTTTGTCACGGGTGTCTACTGCCAGCGCTAACTACACATAACGGGTTACACCCGTCGGCTGTGATAGTGCGGATGTACCTTGCTCCGCCCCACCCTGGTTCATGCAGCAGACGAGCAGCAAGACAAACAGGCACCCTCGGTCACCGCCACCAGCAGCCAGAGGTTGACGGGCAGAAAAAAAGACTTTTTCGGGCAAGTCTTGCCTGCCTGGCTCCCCCGCCGCCCGAGATTCTCACGGGCTCTCTCTCAGCTCGTGCTGAGCCACCGCCGGCCAGCGCACAAGCACCGTGACTTGACTGACTTGGGCCGCTGGCTGGCTCCAAGGCCCACCCCGCCACCCGGGGCTGCCCTTGGCTTCCCTCTCCTTCCAGTGCCTGTTGATTACTCTTCTCACTCTGCCCGCCAAAAGAACCTTTTTTTCCCCCTCCAACCTTCGACCGACCGACCCAACCGCACACACAACGGAACCGACTTTTGAACGCTCCCCTCGACCGCCACCGATTGACCACGAGAGCGTCGGCGTTCCCATCGCAGCCTTTTTGCATTCTTTTCTTTGTGTCGCTTATCACGACACTCTAGTCTGGGTATGTTTTTTTTTCCCGCTCTCTTTTTGCCGTTTCCCCCTCTTTGCCCGCCCACCCGCTAACCACCACGCAACAAACAGGGCCGTCTCCAACGAAGCCGACAGCCACCTTCATCACCCCTCTACACAACAACACACACCACCGTCCGCCATGGCTCTCAAGCGCATTAACAAGGAACTCACTGATCTCGGCCGGTAAATACTTCTTTTCTTTCTTCTCTTGACACTGAAACCCGTCGTCGCCCGGCCTGCCCGCCGTCCTACATAGCGTCATGAGGTCACGTCTTGTTTGCAGCCCAAGGGACGACTGAGGTGGGGCTCACCCAAGCGGGGTCCCTTTGGGAGCGCAACATGGTTGTGATGGCGGGCTTGCCTGTTGGACGCCTTGCTGCGGGCGAGACGCCGTCGATTAGACGATGATTCAGTTTTTTTCTGTGCGGCGTGCGTTGCTAACATTTGGACAGAGACCCCCCGTCCTCCTGCTCGGCCGGCCCTGTCGGTGAAGATTTGGTACGTTTGCTCGCGTTGACAGTTGCAGTGGCTCAGCCCATCCGGGTTGCCCAGCCGTTGTCTGGTTGTCGCTGCCACTAGTAGCACCGTCATCTCTGGAGAAGATGATTGCTAACTCTTTGCTCAATAGTTCCACTGGCAAGCTACTATTATGGGACCTGTAAGTTGCACCTGACAGCATGCACGCTCTGCCGGACAGCCCCCGCTACGAGTCGTGGTATCACGCCGCGAATTCATACGAATTTAATACTAACTACGGACTCCAGAGTGACTCTCCCTACTCTGGCGGTGTCTTTTTCCTCGCTATCCACTTTCCTACCGACTACCCCTTCAAGCCTCCGAAGGTCAACTTCACAACTCGCATCTACCACCCCAACATCAACTCGAACGGCAGCATCTGCTTAGACATTCTGCGAGACCAGTGGAGCCCGGCGTTGACAATTTCCAAAGGTTTGTGCATGAAACACCCGTACAATGTGATGCATTGTGGTGTCATACAAATGCTGACAAATCCTAGTTCTTCTGTCCATCTGCTCGATGCTGACGGACCCCAACCCCGACGACCCTCTTGTTCCCGAGATTGCGCACGTGTACAAGACAGACCGACCACGATACGAGGCTACCGCCCGCGAGTGGACGCGCAAGTACGCTGTTTAAGCGGATTTGCTCGATTGTAGACGAGGAAAGCTGGGTTGAGGAGAGACGGGGCGCGTGGTGATTTCGTCTTCTGTTATACAATACCAGTATAGGATATCAAGCGAGTGATTGCTCAGCGACACGGTTGGGATATGGCTGGGTCGTGAGCCGTCAACCTGGCAGCCGTCCAAAATTGCCGTTGGAAACCAGCGCCGTCTGATTGTGACTGGACCAGAGCGAGCTGATTGGACTTGTCAAGGGAATGGGAACGGCCAAGGCCAAGCTGTGTGGTCTGAAGCGGATATGGCAATCACCACAGGGATACAAGACAGCTGGGGCTTTGCATTTTCAGGTTGTAATCTTGTTGTTGGCATGCAGATTCAGGCAGCATATTTCATCATTGTCTCGGAACATATGGAGTTTACCTTGCTTACAAACGGTGCTGTGAATGATGGGGAGAGGGCGAGTGTGAAACTGGCACGGGCGACCGGCAGCTTGAACGCTCAGCAGCCCTCGCAGAGGAGGCGTGTAACGTACGTGGAGCAACTCGGGACAATCACGTAGATAATTAAATGGGAGAGAAGGAAGAGGAAGAGTTCGAGCCAAGTGTAGGAACAACCGCCCTGAGGAGCGTCCCGAAACAAGGTAGGTGTACAAGGACAAGCACGGAGTGGAGATGATGGTAATGTCTATAATCAGAGAGGTAGTTGAGCAGACTCACGCTTTTAGTTTTTGGAAGACAAATTTCGGGACGAAACACCTGGTGAGGTTCCTGGCTAGAGACAGTGAGTAGGATGTTCTGGTAGCCCGGCGGGTAGTGATTCACATCCGGTGTGCCACAGTCGCGTTTGGTGCCACGAGCCTTTTTGGTCTTGTGATGAGGACCGTTGGGTATATTAAGAAGGGCTGGTGTCCTCTTGTCTTTTTGTCCTCTCTCCCTTCCATCCTTCTTTTGGAACACCTACAGTCGACACTTTTTTACTCTTTGGACGGAACCGCATCGTGGACAATGACTGCTTACCCGTTTCTCGACGCGGAGCGCTTGAGGCAGGCGGCCTTGGATTACGTTGATCGCGTGGAAGAGGAGTGGTCTACGGGACAGCGAAAGGTTGCTCAAGTTCGGATGCTTTCTTTCGGCGACAATGGAGTCCTTGCGCCTCGTTCCGATCTTATGGATGAAGACCATCATAAAGGGGGGGTGCTCGGCATGCGTCTTTTCAGATCTGTGTACCAAATTTCTTGGGAGACGCTGGATTGGATGCAAGTCGGCAGTGCTATGGTGGGACATCTGTATAACTTGATGGAAGACTTCGAGGGACAGTTTGTACTCGATCCGAATGAGCTCTTGAAGAATTTGAAAAAGTTGTTTCCTAGGTGGCAGCGGCGTCGCGACGTGACAGCTGAGCAGATGAGAGAGCTCATAAGAGGCTTGGGGGTCGTGCGTTTGGAGCGGGGCATGTGGCAGTATAAGTTGGCTGTGCTCGGGTGGCGGCTCAACAACAGGAGTGACGAGGCTGCGGTGCGTCGCTTGAAGCGTACCGTGGAGAAACGTCGTGAGAAAGGGTACAGGGACCGAGAAATAAAGCTGCTTCAAGACGGAACTCGGATTCTCTTACGACATTAGAGCAGTGCCTGCAGCTATAGGCTACGAATAGTACCGAGGCTCGAAACGGTCACCACGGCACGCGAGGACATGGCCTGTCTCAACTTTGCCTTGGACTGGATCTTTCACTTCGGTTGAGCACAGCGCCAAGCTAGTCCGCGAGTTCGAGTCCAACAGTCTTCTCGGAACAGGCAAAGAAAGTTTGGGCGCATCTTTGCGCGTCCAAGGTGAAGGGAATCGGGCATGGGTGGCGCTACGGAGCTCAGCCCTACTCAGCGAAGCGAAAATTGGGCTTTGATAGGTTGGAGACGGTGTTGCTAGTGAGTACAAGGTTGCTTGTAGACCCGGATGCAGAAGGGCTAACCCATATATGCTTCTCATTAGCCACGGCTCCCAACTCGAAGTGACGCGGATAACGGCTGCGTTGTGTACGGGGATGGGGGGAACAATCGAACCGAACCCAGACAGGCTATGGTAGCTAAACAAAAAATCTCATCTCACCTATCATAATGATCCAAGTAAAAAGTGATTCTTGCTTCACCCAAAGTTGTTGTGTGCCGTGTCATGGGATGTATGTGTAATTGTAGATACCGCGGGGGGTCCGCCCTCACCTTGCCCAAAGAGACTTTGTGATGGCCTCACCGTCTCAAACACCGGCTACAGAGAGAGTGAGTCTGGACTTGGATGCAGAAAGAATATGTCTGTCCCTGGCTACCAACTAAAGTTAGCCGTACTCCAAAAATCTTTTAATAGTTTTCTGAAAAGAAATGCACGGAGTTTCGTTCATACAGTACCGACACGCAAGCCAGCTCCGCGTATACAGACAGGCTTCACATTCAGGTCTTTCCCCCGCAACCAACTGTAACGGACAGACAGACGGTAGATGTAGTGAAACAACGTGGCGAGGCCAGAATAGAAACAACTTCAAGTTAAAAATGGCAAGAAACACAGGTGCCGCAATGTAGTTGAGTCGACAAAGACCTGAAGACGGGGGAAAAGCGGCTATCACGGCAATAGAATGGATTTACGAAACAATGACGGCTCGATAAGTATTTGGCCCCTGCGAGGTCACCACTCGAGATGGGGGGAGTGGGAAGGGGGAAGGGATGTCAAGAGGCACGTATCTGAATCGCGCTGGCGAGAAGAATAGCCGGATCTGCGCGGGATCCGTCGATGGCGGCCGTGTCTTTTTCTGGCGGCTTTTGTCATGTTTGCACGCGGGACGACCGGCATCAAGTAAGCGATCAAGTAAGCGATCAAGCACAGGCAGAGCCGCAGCAGCGAGCCATGACATGAGATGCGTCAGACTTTTGGGATGAAGCAGAAACGGAAATGTTTCGAGGGCACGGTGGGTAATGGCGCGATTTTTTGTTCCGGCCGTGGTCGAGGGATCCGTTCCGCCTCTTGGGGAATATGAAATATAAAAAAATTGGTGAGGAAGGCGGCGGGCATGGTGGAAAGACGAGGGGTTGGGGCGGCGACGATGGATGTCGCAAGACGTTTCAGGATGGGAGGGGGGAGGGAGGAGGGCTGGCGGTGGATGAGATGACACGCTTGGCAGAGGGGCCTGGGAATGAGGAGCAGAGGCCTAGAGGAGGAAGAGGTAGGTAAAAGTCGGGTTAAAGTGTGAATTGAATTGAGCGAGGATGCCCAGATTGACCATGTCGGAATTGCTTTCGACAAGTGCATGTAGAACATTGTTGGTGTTGATGTGGTGGGGGTGAACTCGGTATTCTACAGCGCTGATGCCTGCAATACAGGCCTGTCAGAGCCTGTCAGAGCCCTGTCACTGCCCTGTCACGGCCCTGCCACGACAACCTTGTTACTTCAAGGAGCAGCCCAGCCGTCTTGGCAAAGTGGCCTGACCTCTTCATTCCCAAACGAAGCCTCTGCTTCATTTCCGCCAAAAAGCAATAAAACAGTAATAGCAGGGTCCAGATAAGACCATGATGCTTTCTGTAGCAGAATATCTATTTTTGACCAAGTTTTTAGTTGTGAACACTATCGGGAGAGCTGCCGGAAAAGTCGGGGGGATCAACTTGGAAACTGTGCATGACGACTGAAGCAACATGTGAGCTCCAGAAGATGGGATGATGGATCTTGCTGAGATAGGAAGAAAAGAAGACGGAAAATAAAAGAAGTGATCCAAGCGTTCTGCCCAAGTTTGTTGCGGTACCACGACATGGTTCGCAGCCGTCTCTTTGGTCAGACCCCGTCGAAATATACAAGGTTTTCTATAGACTACCCAGCATATCCAATAAATAGGAATAGATTGCATACATCCCTCCCCCCGACGCTGCTCGTTTCGGACCGTGACATGGCTAGGTTGGGCGCGGGCCCTGTAACGCCGCGCGCGCCCCTTCAAACCTCAAACAAGCACTAACAAGGCGGGGACTCACTACGGGCCTACTACATGCCATGCAGCCTGCATGCGCATCGTTGGCCTTGCGGCTCTCTGGCCAATACGACGTCGGCGGTTTTTCTTCAGTCAAGACGGGGGGGACGAATAAAAATGGGAATAAAATAAACTCTTGTTTCTCATTGCGCTGCAGGCCCTGTTACAGACCACGACCCCCTGCCCGCTTCGCATCCTACTACTGTCAAACAGCGGACGTACTCTTTTTTTTCTTCCATTTCGATTCTTCTCCCTTTTTTTATTCTCGCGCTTTCCAAAAGTACTCTTTAGCATCCCCTTATTTTTTTTTTACTATTATTCCCGTCATTCATTTGTTTTCATTTTAGCTTGTGATGTGCGAATCTAGCCCGGTACACATCTTGTATACTTAATACTGGTACGTCCGGCTTATACCAACGCTGGCATATAATACTTGGTATCGTCGACGAAGCGAGTTCATCACCGGCAGATACTGACGAGATTACCCATCCAGTCCGACAATTATACCAATCCTGGCCGTCAATCTCGAAAATTCGCAACAAACCGTACCTTGCACGCTGGGCGTCTACTACTCCCCCCCAAACCCCTCTTGAAGAGGCTCATCAACAACGGATACACGACAGACCAAACACGACCGGAGCCCATTCGACCAATTCTTTAACAAGAGCTCGCGGAGCTTAACCGCCCATCCCCCAACCGACCGTCATCACCTCTTTCTGCATCTACACACCACCCGCAATGAACGCCAGCTATGACCGCCCCGAGCGGTCCCGCGGCACGCCCCTCACCCGCATGCTCATGAACGGCGAAGTGTCGATGGAAAAGCAGCTGGACCTGACATCACGGGAAAAGTTTGACCGCTGGATGATTAACGAGGGGTATCGAAGATTGTATGTTGCCCCTCCCGACGAGGGCTGGCCACCGCCCCAGAAACTAACCGCATCCCCAGCTTCGTCTTCGTCTTTGTCATTGCCCACGGCCTCATCTTTGCCTTTGGCTGCGTCCACTACGGCCTCAAGGACTCCCTCGCGGGCCCGCGCGCCATCTTTGGCTTCACCTTTACCGTCGCGCGCGCCTCGGCCCTCGTGCTGCACGTCGACGTCGGCATCGTGCTCTTCCCCGTGTGCCGCACGCTCATCTCGCTGCTGCGCCAGACGCCGCTCAACGGCGTCGTCCAGTTTGACAAGAACATTACCTTTCACATCACCACCGCCTGGTCCATTGTCTTTTGGTCGTGGGTCCACACCATCGCCCACTGGAACAACTTTGCGCAGGTCGCCGCCAAGAACAACCTGGGCTTCTACGGCTGGCTGCTGGCCAACTTTGCGTCGGGCCCCGGCTGGACGGGCTACGTGATGCTGCTCGCCCTCATGGGCATGGTCGCGACGAGCCTCGAGAAGCCGCGCCGCGCCAACTACGAGCGCTTCTGGTACACGCACCACATGTTTCTCGTCTTCTTCTTCTTCTGGTCGCTGCACGGCGCCTTTTGCATGATCCAGCCCGACGTCGCGCCCTTTTGCACCAGCATCGGCGCCTCCGCCATTGGCGTCTTTTGGCAGTTTTGGATGTACGGCGGCATCTGCTACCTCGCCGAGCGCGTCGCCCGCGAGCTCCGCGGCCGCCACAAGACGTACATTTCAAAGGTCATCCAGCACCCGAGCCAGGTCTGCGAGATTCAGATCAAAAAGGAGCACACCAAGACAAGGGCCGGCCAGTACATCTTCTTTTGCTGCCCCGCCGTCTCGCTCTGGCAGTACCACCCGTTTACGCTGACGAGCGCCCCCGAGGAGGACTACATCTCCATCCACATGCGCTGCCAGGGCGACTTCACCATGGCCGTCTCGGCCGCGCTCGGCTGCGAGTGGAAGAAAAAGGGCGACGCGAGCAAGGTGGTGGGCGTCGAGGCCTCGGATCCCCCCAACGGCGTCGACCCGGCGCTGCGCCGCGTGCTGCCGCGCGTGTACATTGACGGGCCCTTTGGGTCCGCGTCCGAAGACGTCTTCAAGTACGAGGTGTCGGTGCTCGTGGGCGCCGGCATCGGCGTCACGCCCTTTGCGTCGATCCTCAAGTCCATCTGGTACCGGATGAACTACCCGCAAAAGAAGACGCGGCTGTCCAAGGTGTACTTTTTCTGGATCTGCCGCGACTTTGGCTCGTTTGAGTGGTTCCGGTCGCTGCTCATGGCCGTCGAGGCGCAGGACGTCGAGCACCGCATCGAGATCCACACCTACCTGACGGCCAAGATCAAGAGCGACGACGCGACCAACATCATGATCAACGACGCCGACGCCGACGCCGACGCCATCACCGGCCTGCGCAGCCCGACCAACTTTGGCCGCCCCAACTGGGACATGATCTTCAAGGGCATCCGCAAGCTGCACGCCCCCGGCGAGGCCGGCGTCTTCTTCTGCGGGCCCAAGGGCCTCGGCAGCTCCCTGCACGTCCACTGCAACAAGTATTCCGAGCCTGGGTAAGACAAATCTCTACCGCAGACTGTATTTCATTTAAACACATTGGCTAACATGGAGTCTAGATTCTCGTTTGTCTGGGGCAAGGAAAACTTTTAGACCTTTGTCTCTCGTCTTCTTTCTTTTTTGTTGTCATCCTTTTTCTGCATATACAGGTATTTTACACGCCATTTTGTTATACCCAAGACGAAGATGTTCTGTTTCTTGGACAGTGGACCCGGGGTTTTATAAGTTATGAGCACATGTTTGCGCCGGACGCAATTTCAGTCATCTGTGGACGCTTCGTGTCATGCCGGATGCACCATTTACATAGCTAATAAAAGACCCTGATGAGGCAATTTCAACCGTCATCATTACCATACGCCTATAACTAGTTTTTTTCTGACTTGTTTCGTATTGCCGTGTGCCACTATGGGTTGTGTGAGATGCCTGGCAGGAAGCAGTGGCACTTTATTGTCCCTCACGAAACATAATGTGCTGCGCCTCACCGCACCGCGAGCCGGATCCGACTAGCGAAAATCCCATGGTGTCGTACAGCGTCTTTCCATCAGAGGTGGCAATGAGCCACACTGCCCTGCCCTCTCTGGTCGCCTGATCGATGCCCCATTGTACGAGGGCCTTGCCGATGCCCTTGCGACGATGCTCCTCGTCAACGACGATGGCGTCGAGATCTGAAATCATGTCAGTTACACCGGTTCGTTGTTAAAAATTGCGGAAAGAAAGAAATGGCATACTCCACATGTTGCTTCGGGTCTTCTCATCCAGTGTATCCTGTGAGTCTAGCATTGTTTGAATCTCCTCATTCGCTTCCATCACATCCTCGTAGCCAATGTACAAAGGCAGACCTGGCGGCCGCCCGCTCGGCCTCGCCTCCGCTTCCTGTGTAGTCTTACCAGAAGCATCCTTGTACTGACCAGCATCCGCAGCCGCTGTGCGCGGGGAACCCCAGATGGCCATGCCCACCACCGTCTCGGCGGGGGATCCCTCACCACCGTCCTCCACCGCGACAATGTAGTGGGTCGCAGGGGACGAGTCCAGCGCCCTCTTGGCGCCCCTCTCGAACCACTCCCGCGCATCGCCATCGCCGGGCTTGACGCGGCGCTCCGGGGGGAACATGGCTTGGCGGAAGGGACTGTTGCCGTACCCGGCGACGTCCAGAGCGGCCATGACGGGGATGTCGGCCGCGACGGCCTTGCGGATGGAGGTGGGCATATCTTTTCTTCACCGAGGGACCAAATCCTGGGGCGCTTGATGGGGTAAAGGAAAAACGATGACCGACCACAATGGCTCTATAGATGGGTTGTTCCGTCTTTATAGCTGTGTGGTTGAGGGGATGATGGGCTTGCATGGGCTTGCGTAGGCAACTAGGATGAACGGCGCTAGCTGACGAGGCTCGAAAAGCGGCCTGACGAGACAGGCGTACGTCACGTATAAGAAACTCTTTGTCACGTATGCTCGAAAATGGTATAGCGCTGGAACAGCCATTGGGAGAGAGAGAGCCGAGTACATTTTACCTGCTTTGGACTCTACTACCAAACTACCCTATCGTGTCATCCAGCCAGCCAGCAACCTCTCTTATCATTAGCCCGCCCAACAAGCACAGCAGTGATCAAGGTGACAAACATCCACCAAAAGAAAAAATCAACAATGATAAGCCTCCGCAGTCCTATGTATCCTGATTTACACACCGTCCCAACCTATTTCGGCTCCGGGCTGTTGTTGTTGCTCCGCAGCCGGTGCAGAATATTCGTCAGGCCCGTGTAAGCGCGCCGCGCCTCACGCGCGCGCTCCTCGGCGGCCCGCCGCTGCTGGAGGCTGTCCTGCTGCCCGCGCAGCGCCTGGTTGTGGACGTGGTACCAGTACTCGTCCGTAAAGGCGTCGTACGGGCCAGACGTGGGCTCGGCGGCGGCCTGGTTCGTCTGGCTGGCGCTGGCTGCCTCGGCGTCGAGGCGGCGCGCCGCGGCCGCGCTCGTCAGCATCATGAATTCATCCTGCGAGATGCGGTCGCGACGGCGGATGTGGTGACGGCGGCGCTGGGCGCGCTGCGTCTGGGCATCTGCTGGCGGGCTCTGAGTCTCTGCGGGCGGCTGGGTGGTGGTGGTGGACGAGGATGCTGTGGTAGGGCGGGTGGTGGTGCTTACGCTGGCTTCTGCGGTTGTGGGCGGCGCCGCGGATGATGCTCCATTCACCGAGGCTTGGTTCTGAGATCGAGACATGGTGGCTAGGTTTTTTGATCGATCACTCTCTGTTGATTTTTGCTTGACTGTCACCGCTCCTGCGGATAGCCACCCTGTCGGGCTTATATGCGCGACTGACGGTGAATCATGGTCGTTGCTCGTCACACATGGGAATCCAATATCCCCAACAAACTGTACCTGTTTCCTCGCGTGATGCTTTGTGAATCCCGACAGACTGAAAAAAAAACGGGTGAGAAGTGAAGCACAGCATTGACTGCATGGTTCCGAAGTTTGCACTGCAGGCTGCCGACCGGCTTTTCCTCCCGGCCCCTGGCCGTCCACCCACCCTAGACATGGAATGTTGGGGGCGATACTACGGCAGTTGCGGAAGCTTTTACAGCTCGCAGCGTGTAACTGCATTGCATGTTCGATTAGCAGACCTCGGGCGGACAATTTTCCATCTTGAAAGTGACGTCGTTTGCGCCAGGCACAATGCAGTCGGGAACAACGGCTTCGGCTGCGTGAATGCAGAACCGCTGCCAAGAAACCGGCTGGGGAAATTCTTCCCCGGCTGACGGCTGATCGTGGCTGCATGCAACCTCCAACTAGGCAGCTGCCGGACAACGAATGGCACAGATGCGACGCTGCAGTACATGAGTTGGGTACGACAGGCAATAGCGGCCTTCACTCCCCTTGCGCGAGCATGACTTGGTAGGACGGACGCATGAAGGATTTCAAGACTGGTCTTGTCACCCTTTCATCTTGCGTGCCACTGAAACAACTGCTCGCCCCCCTCTCCTCTCCCCATCAGCCTCACATGCTCGGAAAAAGGCCAAAAAGGTATCCCCAGCAACAAATGTGCAGATCTCGGTGGCCCAGCACCCAGCAGAGGTTCGCCCAAGTTTGGCGCCGCCGAAACTCTGACGTAGATCGCGCAGATCAGCTGAGGCACAAGGCATTGCCCTATCCAATACGAGCAGCGAAGAGAGAAGCCCCCGATCAATTGGTGTGGCTAGTGTTTGCTACGACAAAGCCAGGCTATTGGCTGCTAGACCGCTAATTTCAGGGGGGGGCCTCCGAGCACGCCGACCGACCGCAAAAGCGAGATCGACCTGCAGAGAGGAAGAGGGTTGTACGTTTTGGAAAAAGTCGAACCTCCCTCTTTTGGCAAGGTTCCCGAAGCTTGTTCTATGCAGACCACTCCCGAGCTCGTTCACGGGCAGATCAGCAGCCATCAGGTGGCGTCCCCACGGCATCGGCTTCCCGAGTCGTTTTTTCAGCAGATGATGGACGTACTGTCAATACATTCACTAGTTACTGACTGGGCTTATCGGCGGAGCCCGAGACCAAGCTCGCTCGCTCGCTCGCTCGCTAGCAGATGGCTCCAGATCCAAAACCTAGCCCACCAAACCTTGTGGTCCTTTGCTGATTTAACCCACGGGCCAGTCACGTCGTCCCAATGGCACCTGCTCAATCTGGTTACTGGTACGGATGGCCCAATGGGCGTCGCTCCCGTACCACGTTTGGGCAAGTCGGTAAACAAAAAGGGATCTTTTCCTGATGGATCGCTGCTGACGGCCTCTGTGTCCGCCGAGCTTGTCAGCTGGACATCGGACTATTGGCCCAACGTAGACTAAATAGCAGAATACTAGGTTTTGCATTGTTGCAGATCGAATGGACACGGACAAATCGCGAAAATAGAAAAAAAAGAAAGTGTATAAAGAGTCACCGGCCCGCCTCAGTATCCTGGAAAGGCTGCCTCTGGACCATCAAGGACCACAGCTTGGTACATTCTGCCAAGGCCCCTTTGCTCAACAACCATTACTACCGCCGCCACCATGATGCAAAAGTCGATGCCCGTCTTGGCTCTCGCCGCTGGCGCCATGGCTGCCGGCTCCTGCCCCAGCGACTCGCCTCTGTCGTGCCACAACACCACGGCCGTCGCCGACACCTGCTGCTTCATCCCCGCGGGCCAGCTGCTCCAGACGCAGTTCTGGGACAGCAGCCCTCCCACCGGTCCTTCTGGTAACATGACCTGACCCCATGCCCGTTTTTTGACGTGTGGCAGAAACATAAATCTAACCCGCTCTTTGTTCTTGTCAGACTCTTGGACCATTCACGGTCTCTGGCCCGACAACTGCGACGGCTCGTACCCGGCGCAGTGCGACGCGGACCGCGCCTACACCAACATCACCGCCATCCTCCAGGCCAACGACGCCGGCGCCACGCTCGACTACATGAGCAAGTACTGGAAGGACTACAAGGGCGACGACGAGTCCTTCTGGCAGCACGAGTGGGGCAAGCACGGCACCTGCATCAGCACCCTCGAGCCGTCGTGCTACGGCGGCGGCTACCAGGACGGCGAGGAGGCGGCCGACTTCTTCACCCGCACCGTCGGCCTCTTCAAGACGCTGCCCACGTACCAGTGGCTCGCCGCCGCCGGCATCACGCCGTCGACCAGCAAGACGTACGACGTCGCCCAGATCCAGAGCGTCCTCGCCAAGAAGCACGGCGCCGCCGTCACCCTCGGCTGCAAGGGCAAGGTCTTCAACGAGGTCTGGTACCACTTCAACGTCCGCGGCTCCCTCCAGGACGGCGACTTTGTCGCCGCCGCCCCCGACGGGCCCAAGAGCAAGTGCTCCGGCAAGGTCCAGTACAAGCCCAAGTCTTCTTAAAAGCGTGGTATATAAACTGCTTTTCCGCATGAAGATGCTGCAGATGCAGTTGAATTGGTCTTGGCATATGATAAAAACGGATAGTCGACGTATATATGTGCTTTTCTGTATATATAGTTATGAGAAAGACGAATGACCAACCCTTGTGATGAGATAAATGTGCTTTTCTGTATACATGGTCATGAGAAAGGCGATTGACCAGCCCTTGCGATGATATACACGTGATTTTCTGCACACATAGTCATGAGAAAGGCGAATGACCAACCTTGCTGATGATTCATGTACAAACTACTCCGCTGGCTTGTGTGTGCTCTCGTCGACCAGTTCCGCCGCCGTGAGACCGAAAAAGGCCAATTCTCGAGCCTCTGCTTCCATGTATACATTTGGGCCATCTTCCAGGGCATCTAGCCACACCGGCAGCTCGAAACAAGGAGGAAAATAACCAGCACATTCCCAACCGACGATTGCGACGATCTTGTAAGTGGCCGCATCGACAAAGATGTTTTGCTCATTCAAGCAAGTGTGACACAGAACGAATTCTTGCTTCTCTGACGTGATGCGCGGCCAGCTGCGTCTATCCTTGGCGAAAACGCGATACGGCGGGAACACGGGAACCGCCGCGTCTACGCTGCCGATGCGGTTGCTACGTAGTGACTGGAGCTGTGGCAGGATAGTCTCCCGCAGCTGCGCGTCGACGGTCCGGAGCGCTGCCTCGCGCACCTCTTTTCCGGCGGTGCATGTCAGATCCAACAGACACGTCCCGTCCAAGACGCGCGCCGTCTCTAGATGGAGCAGGCCGCTGCCGTCGTCTGTGTAGAGTCGCGCTGGGGGCACCGGAATGGTGGTGTTGGCGCGCAGAAAGTCTCCGACGGCAGCCTCGTTTCGGAGGCGCTCCGCGAACCAATACGGGGCGATTGATTTCCCATTTTGCAGGAGATGCTCGTGGGAGCGCAGTTCGCGTTTGGTGACTGTACTTGGCCCGATGATGAGCCAGTGGTCCCAGCTCTTCTTGACGACGTGCGTGCTGGATGATTGGGCTTGCGAGAGCAGATCCCCCGAGGCGTAAGAGGCCGCCTGCGCTCTGGTCTGGGGCATGTTTTCGGAGTGAATTGATGATGGCGCCCCTTACAGTTGATCTATCGCATATTCGGATGGTGGCTGGCCATTGCATGGTGTGGAGCAAAGCCTGTTTGCGAGGCAGCCATTCACAGTCTGTGTGGCGAAGCACTCTCAGTCCGTAAGAAGTTGTTTTCTGGGCTGAGAGACGCCGCCTGGACTATTTACAGCAAATGCGGCATGCTGGGCGGTGGCGCCGGATAGTTTTCCGCAAAGTTTGCGATGCAAGCCGAGTTCAGCCTCTGCAAGGTGACAGAGACGTGCCGCACCCTGCAGCGACACCATCATTCGGGCACGATCTGCGCTAGGCTGTGGAGAAAGTGCACACATGCTCGATGTCGATGGATGCATCAACAGTGGCGCAGTCGGATGCAAAAGGCAGGCTGCTGGTTCAGCTCAGGGGCAAGCTGTACTGGTAAGCAAGGGACGAGGCTCTGATGCCATGAGGTGCCGAGAAAGGTGACAAGATGCAGACAGGGTCTTGTAGGATCCATCCGGAGAAGGAGGAGCCCCTTGAATCCATCAAACTCCAAACAATAGCGGCAATGGTACGGGGCCGGCGCAGCCGCAGCAGGACGAGCAGAGACGCAGCGGCGTCGTGGCGCAGTCGAGAATACGCAGCGAATAGGCTCGCAGGAGGTAGAGTCGTAGACCGGTTGACTGGCAACTGGCACCTAGACGCACATGTTGTGAGGTTGTAACGTATCAATTCTGGCCGATCGCGCTAGGCGTGTAGTAGTCGTTAATGTGCAGTGTGTGTGTGTGGTGCATGATGAAAAAGGCGAGCTACGTCAGTCACGAGAGGCCGGAATGGTGCCGAGGGGCAAAAAAGCCAGATGACCTACGATGCAACAAGAGAGTTGAATAGGAGGCCGCTGACGACACGAGATCTGGTACAGAATGGAAATGGGCATGGGAATAGGAATGGGATAAAAAGTTTGGAGAGCTTGGTTTGTTTATCTGCCAAGAAGAGAACCGTCATGGTGCGACGGGCCAGGAGGCGCGATATATGGGCACAATGAAGTGCATACGCGGCCTCTTGTTGGCGATGGCTTCAAGCGGAGCTGCAAAGCGGAATGCGAGGGGGTGAATATGTTATAGAGGGCTTGACGGGCCTTTACTGGTGACGGCATGCCCTAAAGCACCTAGAAGGAGCGTCAGGAGGAGCGTGTTATGGTGGTGTCAGTCCGGGCCAGAGCACGCTTTCTGGCTTGCTTGTTCTTTTTTTAGTGGAATCAGTTCTAGGCCGCGCCATGAGGACCCCAGCGGGGCGGGGCGCTGGAGCCGGCAGACATGCAGCCAAGGGTATGTACGCGCTGAACCAAGGGTAGGTATTCAGTACATGGGAGGCAAGAAGGTTGTGGCTTCTTTGGGACCATTTCCTATCATCAGCATGCAGAGTTCTCTAATGTAGGTTGGCAGCTGAAGGGACAAGCGCCCGTAATTATACATGGCATCGAATATTTAAAGGCACCGATGCTGACGCCTGCTGCGCGGGTAGGTACCTGAGAGGACCCAAGCACGTACATCCGAGCCGAAGATCATGGCGGAAGAAGCACGAGTAATAAGAAAACCTCGTGTCTCGGTCCGCTTTGCAGGCTGGCGTCATGCGCGCGGCGTGCGAAAAGGAATATTCTGAGACGGCGAGCGCGAGCTGACCAAGCCCCATGGACTGACTGACTGCCTGGCAGTGTGTGTTGTGTTCTCTCCAGTTCCTGCCCTTTCACGTGGTTTATGTATTCAGTACCAAATAAACCGTTGGAATTCTACCCAAAGAAAAAAGCTAGATCAAGACCAGGGAAAAATGAAAAAGTCCAACGTTTTGCGACGTCACCAGGGTCGTGTCCCCCCCCCCCCCCCCCCCCCCCCCCCCCCTCCAATGCCGACGCTTCTGACACCCGCCGGGCCTCGTATTAAGAATTGAGGGACCGCTGGCACTGCGACGCCACCGCAGCGCCTAGGCCGAGATAGGCTTAAGCAGAAGCCGGGCTGGCGGTGCCTAGTTCTTGGTGAGTTTTTCCAGAATGGGCTTGTTGCATTTTACAACTAGAAGCCTTTCGAAGTTTGGCCATGGCGGCCTCTGTTTTTTGCTAAAAGATGGGCTGGTGACGCTGGCTAGAAAATTTTCGTAGGCTCGTGCTCGAAGGTAGGGCCAGGTTGCCCCAGCGCTCATCCACTGTAGTGATAGTGTCTTTGCCCCTGTAACTTGCAGTGTACACCACCTGCTCCGCAGCAACTTCAGTGCAAATTCAGTGCAAAGCCAGCGCACATTCAGCTGGCGCCAGCTCCAATTTTCACTCTCCAGCGGCCTTGCCCCTTCCAGTTCGCCTCTCACTCCCAAATCCTGCTGGCCTCTCACAGCCTCTCTCTTCCACCCTCTTTTTTCTTCTTGTGACACCATTCCCTGTTTTCTCACTCTCCTTCTAGTCTCCTCTTTTCTTCTTTCTCTAGTCGCGCCTCGTCGCTTCTTTCCTTCCTATTTCATTCGTTTTGTAACACCGTCCTCGACACATTTCCTTATCCGTCTCCTACATCCAAACCGGTCCGGTAGTCATCCCCTTGATCACCCATCGACGACTGATTCTCGCGCCGGCCGAATCAACACCCCTTCTACCCGAGGCCATTGGTGCCGACGCCTGGTTCATCCTCCCGCCCGCGTCAAGATGCGATTCTCCTTGGCTGTCGGTCTCGCGGCCTTTGCCGCCACAGCCAACGCTGCCATTGCCGGCCGTCAGGCGACTGGATCTTCTGCTGGCTCCTCGCCCGCACCTGGTTCCAGCGCCACCGGCTCTACGCCCTCCTCGACGACTGCGAAGCCGACTTCTAGCACCACCGACGCCGGCTCTGACACCACCGTCACTGTGACCCAGACCGTCACCGGCGATGCCAAATCGACCAGCACCACCACCGTTGCCGGCTCTACCAAAGTCAACACCGTGACAGACACGAGCACAGCCTTTGTCACGGTGACCGTCACCAGCAGCGATAGCGATGTGGGCACAACCACCATCTGGGAAACTACAACAGTCAGGATCGACAAACGCGACGTCGCCCCTGCTACTGCTACTGCTACTCCCGCTCCCGCTCCCGCTCCCGCCCAGCTGGCAAAGCGTGCCACCAAGACATCCACGACCACAGTTACTGTTCAACCCTCGGTTGCCGTCGTCACCGTCACCAACGAGGTCACCTCGACCCAAGTTGTCACCGCCACAGTCACCAGCACCGACACCGAGACTAAGCAGGCCAATGCCAAATCTACCGTTAGCGTCACAAGCACCAAGACAGTGTCTGCTCTCGTTGTGACGCAGTCCCTGAGCAGCTCCCAGAGCACCCCCACCGGCAGTCCTTCCACTGGCGGTGGCGGCGGCGGCGGCGGCGGTAACAGTGGCGGACTCTCTACTGGTGCCAAGGCTGGTATCGGTGCCGGTGTTGGTGTCGCCGGCCTCGTCGTCATTGCCGGTCTCATCTTCTTCTGCTGCAGACGTCGCAACCGTTCTCCCAAGGCCGACCCCGACATGATGGCTGGTGCCTCCGAGGTGCCCGTTGGTGGCGGACGCCCCATGTCGCATGCCTCCAACACCGCCTACCGCCAACCTCCAGCCCGCAGTCCCGCCAATCTCGCCCCCGAGGGCTACCGTGGAACTGCCATGGGTGACGGCAGAGCTGGATATGCCAAGCCCGAGTCGTACGGTTCCAGCTACGGCCCCAGCCGAAGCACCACGACCACTGTACCCCCTGCCAGAAGCAGCGGTGGTGCCGATGCCCTCCCCGAGCATCCTTCCCCGGGCTCCGAACATGTCCTGGCTGCTGTTGGTCATGTGGGCTCCCCCGCCGTCTCCAGTGTCTCTCCAGTACCCTCCAAGCAAGAAATGATGCCCCCGCCTCAGTCATTTGCCCATGAGCTGGGAACAGACAACAACTTGGCAGCCAACAAGTGGCACAGCGAGTCTGCTGCCGAGATTGACAGCCAGCCTGTCATGGGTCACCAGAGCGGGCCTGTGTACGAGATGTCGACGGAGACGTACCGATGAGAAGCACACGAAACTGGGCAGCGACGCGATGAATGAGCAGCCGAAAACGTCACTGTCTCCCTTTGCTGCAAAGCATATGATATTCCGACGGGCGTAATACTGAACTATTTTTTTCGACTCTCTACTTGTATATACAAAGTCTGTCGGCGTGCAAACGCAACAGGCCACAATATCCATTGTCTGACTTGGTGTATCTCTTTTTGATTCTTCTTTCAATTGACATAGCAAAGAAACGTCGGCCAGGACAGCTGGTGGCATTTTTTCTTGAGCGGAAAGCCGAAAAAGCGATATCCTGTTGTAACAAGGTGTAAGAGGCGGCCAGTGCTGAGGCTGAAGGCACTGTGCGAGACAGTGAGGAAGAAGATGGGCCTATTGATTTCTACTTATATATAGTGCAATCTACTCTTAATATGGAATGCTTGAAACAACTACGTCCTTGTGCGTCATTGTAACTATAGATTCCATGACCCACTCGCCGCCATCATGTCGTTGTTGAGTGCATATCGTGTTGGTTATTGCCACGCGGCAATGTACCTGCCATTTGTCATCAAACCATGAATCTTGATAATTCTGTGCCATGACGATTTGAAGAAACCCCAGCTCCGTGCTATGTGCATGTTTGATTTCATTTGGTGCTTCCCGAAAACGCCGCAATCGGACGATATCCGAGTCAAGAGCTGAAAAGCCGGGCCGGCTCCACATGCAGTCATTCTGGTGAGTCGGCAATCGCGACTCACCAGACGGGAGAGGAAAAAAAACAACATTCTTTATCAGCAACATCCCCCCCGGGAAAAACAAAGAAAAGGCCCCTTGTTCGCCTGAAGCCCGGCCGTGCATAAAAGGGGAGAGGCTTTGACAGCGGTCAAGGCTCGAATAAACTTTTACCCTTTTTTCTTGTGTCCGTTTACGAACAATGGCTGGCAACGGCCAAGACGGGACGGCGCGGGACCCTGTCGACGACAATGGCCAGCTGAAGGCGCGTGCGGCGCACGTCGACGAGCGGAAGCTGGTGCGCAAGCTGGATATTTACCTGATTCCGCTTATTATGATGCTGTACCTGTTTAGTTTTCTCGATCGGTAAGTTTTTATTTTGCGCGCGTTTTGACGGACCCTCAGGTCCATCGGGGGCGCATCCGTCATCAATCCACCGGATCACAACGGCCGCCGCCAAAACGAAGACATGCTGAATTCATGCTGACCAAGGCTGTAGTGTCAACATTGGGAATGCGCGCCTCTACGGGCTCGAGGAGGACCTCAACCTGTCCTCGACGCAGTTCCAGATCGCCGTGTCCATCTTCTTCGTGCCGTACCTGCTCTTCGAGGTGCCCTCCAACCTGGTGCTCAAGCTCTTCACGCCGCGTCGCTGGATCGCGGCGCTGGCCTTTTCCTGGGGCCTGGTCGCGACGCTCTCCGGGCTCGTCGACTCGTACGGCGGGCTGCTCGCCTGCCGCGTGGTGCTCGGCGTCGTCGAGGCCGGCCTCTTCCCGGGGCTCAATGTCTACCTGACCTTTTTCTACACCAAGCACGAGCTCGCGCGGCGCGTCGGCTACCTCTTTGTGAGCGCCGCCGTGGCGGGCGCCGTCGGCGGGCTGCTGGCGTTTGGCATCGGCCACCTGGACGGCGTGCGCGGCCTGAGCGGGTGGCGCTGGATACTGATCATCGAGGGTATCCCGAGCGCGCTGCTGGGCGTGGTGACGTACTTTTACCTGCCAAACGATGCGGCGACGGCGCACTTTTTGAGCGATGGCGAGAGGGCGCTGATGGAGCTGCGGCATCGGAGGGAGTATGGCAATACAAAGTCGAGCCGCGAGTTTAGCTTCCAAGACATGAATGCGGCGTTTAAAGACTGGAAGGTGTGGGCGTTTTGCGTGGCGCAGTTTGGTGTTGATACCATGTTGTACGGTGAGTTGCCAATGCTGCGTGGTGGGGAGTTGCTTGAGTATGAATGAGAGCTTGATCTTGCTGACAGTCAAGCTGGATAGGCTACTCGACGTTTTTGCCGACAATCATCAAAGGCTTGGGGAAGTGGACGCCGGCACAGGTGCAGCTCCTCACGATCCCGTGCTACTTTGTAGGCGCGAGTGCCTACATGGCCATTGCGACCGTGTCGGACCGGACGCAGAAGCGGGGGCTGTTTTGCGTCATCTTTGGCATCATCAGCGTGGTTGGCTATGCGATCCTGCTGTCCAACGTGTCGTCGGGCGTGCACTACTTTGCGTGCTTTCTGGTGGCCGCAGGACTGTACATTGTCGTCGGGCTGCCGTTGGCCTGGGTAAGATGGCGCACACCCTGCGAAAAAAATCAAACATGCAAAGCTTGTGAGCTAACATTTGCTTTCAGCTTCCCAACAACTCTCCGCGCTACGGCAAGCGAACGACAGCTACCGGCATGCAGCTCACGATAGGCAACGCGTCGGGCATCATGTCGTCGTTCATCTAGTACGTTTACCCCACGACCCCGGTTCGCCTGTCGCAATGATGTCCAATTTCTGTACTAACTGTATGCACCCCTGTAGCCCGACACCGGACGCCCCGCGCTTCATCCGTGGACACGCGGTGACCTTGGCCATGGTGGCCACGGGAACCCTCATCTACGGCTTGCTATGGGCATGGTACCGGCGCGCAAACCAGCGTCGCGCCGCTGGCGCGTTGCAGGAAAAGTACCAGAACCTGTCTGACGACGAGCTGCGGGAGCTGGGCGACGAAAGCCCTCATTACACATACACGATATAGAATTGTACTTACTAACGTTAGACCATGTATATATTAATAGAAAGGAAAAAGGAAAGCCTTGCCCACAATACCCTTGAAGCTTGTTTGGCTTGCACCATGCAGTAGCGTCGCAGTGGCTTTTGTTGCTGCCGCTACTTCAAAGGGCTTGCCATGTGTCTACGGAACCCAGGCGAATTGGCCTACCCCGCGAGTGACGAAACTTGGGAACTCGGGCAACTGGAATTTCTGTTTTTGGCTTGTCTTGGAAGATGTTGCACTTTTGACCTTGCTTAAATTGGTAGGTCCCTTGTGGGGAACCCAGGTTGCGGTGAGAGAGGCTTTCGCGCCGACTGGAATGTTTCTGTAACAAGCAGTTGTTGCCCCGTGCACAGCAACACTGTCTATGGACAGAAAACAGAGACGAATGCGTGTGAGACAGAGGAATTGATCTACAGGAAAGGAGGTTCAGCTGACCAGAGCAGTTGTTTTGGAGAAGAGCGGATTGAGTGCAAGTCGTAACCAAGCGGTCTGTGTGCGGTTTCTTACCAAAGGCAACAAAAGGTTGGTTGTCTGCAGAACAAAAAGTCCGTTGGTCATGGAGCCTGGCCGGCAGATGGGCCGCACGGCCTGGCTTGGCTCGTATCGGGCGGCGGAACGGGAAACAAGATGGGGGAAAGTTGGGAATGGAAGGTGTTCTGAGACATTGGAGAGTTCCAAGACATTTCTCTCGCTGCGTTCGGGCACCCTCTTATTTTGTCTCTTATTTCGCTTGCTTGTCTAAGAGTAAACGAAAAGCGCCCAGGTTCATAAAAGGGCAGGACGCTGCCACACTGCAGCCCTATCTTTGCATTATTGAGCCTTGTTTCCAACGTTCTTGGCTTCTGCAACAGCCCAGCCTTCTAGAACGCCTACTACATGCTCACCACCACAGCTTTCTTCTTCTTCTTCTTCTTCTTGAATTTACATTATTTATTTAAAATACCACCTTTTTCACTCCGCTCTTTACACAACAAAAAAACAATGTCGAGGTTACTGCACGTTGTCTTTCTCATCGTCGCCGCCCTCGGCTTCTGCCTCACGGCCCAGCAACTACACAATGTCAACGGCCTGGCTGCTGCCCGCCGCGGCCTCGACCGGCAACCATTACAACAACGACGACAAGACACCACCACATCGGGCTTCGCCATGGCCGAGCGTCCAACGAGCGTGCGGGACGCGCCGCCGCCAGCCGCACAGGCAGCCGAGACGTCGACAGCGGGCAACGACGTTGACAACGACAGCGGCCGCAGCAACAACGCCCGCAGCGACAGCCGGAAAGACGAAGACCAGCTGCGCCCGACAAAGGTCAAGACGCCGGCCGTGGAGACGGTGCCGCCGACACACGCCACCTACACAAAGGTGCCCGTCGTCGCCGTGGCCGAGAGCAGGGCGGCGACGAGCCTCTCGGACCCTGGATTCCTCGCGCTGGTCGCGTCCCTGGTGCTGATGACGCTCGGCATGGCTCTCGTCTGAGGAGAAATGAGTCCCTGTTCTCGAAAATCCCCCCCCCTTCCCTCTGTTGTGAGAAAAACGACACAACGAAATTACGCTTGGGGACTAAGCCAACCCTGCAAAGGGGGCCGCTTTCGCCGCCAGAAAGTAAAAAAAGCAAAGGTGAGACATTCTGGGCCCTTTTGCAAAGTCCCAGCCAAAAGAAATGAGAGAAGAAAAAAAAAAAGGGATCATCACCCCCAGGCGGACTACCGAAAAAAATAAGGTGCCTTTGCCTTTATTTTCTCTCGCTCTCTCTCGCTTGCGTTTTATTGAGAGGGGGATGAATACCAGTCTGGCAATTGTCTCAGATGAATCGGGCACGACTTGCTGGTTGAATGAGCAAAAAAGGGACAAGTCCCAATGCTCCAAGGGAAGGCACACATGTAAAACCAAAGTTAAACCTTGGTTTCTTTTTTTTAGTCCCCCATAAGCGAAGCATTTTCTTACAAAGCGTTAAATTTAGCATACATAGCATTCGTTTTCTTTTGCAAAAGAATGGAATGTTTCATTACATTACCCCAGCATCACACCCCCAAGTGACAGCTGCGAGTTCACATGCAGCCGAGACATTCGGTAATAACAACCAATCTTTACCCCGAGACGACCCCCCTGACAACAGTAACATTGCGATCTCTGGCTGTGATACGGTGATCGACTGAGATCAGCAGCTGCCATCACAATGTGATTCAACAGCGCCAGTGGATGGTCCATGGCTCAACAATGCCTGGCATTCGAATGAAGAATGGATTGAATTAAATATCGACTTGGACGATTCATGGCCAAGAGACGCAGCGTACGTGACCTTGCTATATATACAGGTGAGCGACACAGGGCAGCCTGGCGGCCGTGAATTCAAGCAAGAAACAAGAGCACATTGCTACCCAATATGAGAGAGCTCACCCCCCCCGTTCTAACCAAGAGTCTTGTGCAACCAGGCAAACACGGTCCTCGCCAGCTCCTCCCCCGCCCCTGCTTGGCAGTGGTAGCCCGCCGTACCATTAAAGACATGCAGCGTGGCATTCTTGCCCAGCGCCGCCTTGACCTGGACGGCCTGTCCCGGGAGCAAGCCTTCGTACTGGGCGTCGCCGACGAAGACGGGCAGGGTGATCCTGTCCGCCACGGCGCGCAGGTTGAACGCCTTGACCTGGTTCAGAAAGTCTGTCGGCGAATGCGTGTAAAAGCTCCAGAGGCCCTGGTCGAGCCCCCACGCCGCCGAGGTCGGCAGCTTGCCCGAGTCGCGCACCGCCATGATGGCCTCGTCGGCCTTTGCGGATGCGCCGACCGCCTTGAGCTGCGGCGGCAGCTGTGCCGTAAAGGCCTCGTACACGTCCCACACGCCGCCGATGAGGACGGCGGCCGCCAGGCGCTTCTCAAAGGCGGCGGCGCGCGCGGCGAGGTACCCGCCCAGGGAGATGCCGACGAGCACCAGGCGGTCCGGGTCGACGCGGTCCGCCTTGGACGACAGCACGTAGTCGACGACGGGCGTGACGACGCGCTCCCAGTCCGGGATGAAGCCCTTGTTCTGCGTGCGGCGCACGGTGCACTGCCCGGGCCCCTCGTACGTGATGCAGTTCCAGCCGCGGGCGTGCGCCGCGGCCACCAGGAAGTGGTACGAGTCCTCCTGCGCCCCGTCGTACCCGTTGCCAATCACGAGCGTCGGCCGCTTCCGCGCCTTGGCGCCGGTCTCGCCGTCGTCGAAGCCGTACCAGACGGCCTCGACGGTGAAGCCGCACGTGGGGATGCGCACCCGGTGGTTCGGGTACGGCAGCGCGGCGCGCGCCTTGTCAAACGCGGCCGTCTGCTCGGCCCCGTAGGCGTCGATGCGCGGGTCGCTCCAGTTGCGGTGGAGGTAAAAGTCGGCGCGCCGAAAGTAGTGCGCCGCCGCAAACCACGTGTCCCGGACGTTGACCGGGTCGTACGCGAGCGCCGGGTCCTCGGCCCGCGCCTTGGCCTCGCGCGCGAGCCGGTGGTAGTGCTCGCTGAAGGACGCCATGTCGCCGGGCACGATGTCCTTGGCCGCGCCGAGCACCTGCCCGATATCGCCGCCGCCGCTCCCGGCATTGCTCAGCGAGATGAGCAGCTCAAAGTTAAAGGAAGAGTCGGCGCTCAGCTGCAGCATGGGGTCGTCGGCGGTCTTGTTGCTGGCGGCCCCGGCGGCGGCGGCGGGCTGCATATACAACAGTGCTGTTGCGAGGGCTCCCAAGAACCGCATGCTCGCTGGTGTTGATGTGAACAGAGAGAGTTGTAAAGATGGGCGTGTATGTGATTTGTTATCAAGGCTTGACAACTTGAACCGAGACAGCAAGGAACTTTTCGTCCTGGTAATGTGCTCTTCTCGACTTCTTTATACCTGAGCTTCCTCATACGCGATCCCAACTTCAGCCTCCAAATCACACCGCTAGTCCCCGAAAGCACTCACTGAATCCAGTACTCTTTTTGCGATGAAGAATTACCATTGGTGAATACGGCGTAAATTGACAAATGGTCATCTTGCCCGCCAAGCTGCCTCGGGCCGAAGCAACGAATAACGATCGCTGGCTCAGCGTTGCGCCCGCAGCAACCGATTTGCTCTGTAATTACTCACATCATGTGACCTTTTCCCCCGCGTCCGCCACAGAATCCTTCTGATTCCTGGGGTAGGACTCCATAACTATGGTGAACCGAGGGCGTTCCAAAGGATTGCGCTACTTACAAGAAACGTCCGCGTCAAATGCGACGAGGTCAGGCCTACGTGTTGGCTACTAGCGACGACTGCAGGCTGGCGCTGTGAAGGATACGACAGCAGTGCGTCGTCCGGCGTCTGCAGTTAAAAAGAACAAAAGAACAAAGTTCTTTGTCGGCTAGAATACCGAGCACCGCCCAGCCAGGCCATCGTCATCGTCTGGGGGGGACTGGTGCGTGACCTTTGGTCCGCGGGGCGTTCGCCAAGTCGGACAGCCATTCTTCCTCGGGTAGTAGGCCGGTGAGGCTGGAGAATCCTTTGAGATTTCTCATGCCGAGGTATATAGCGCACAAGCGGAAAACCTTTCCCTTTTCGCTTGCCGTGCTGGCGACAGCGACGACCGTCCTGTCCCTGTTGCACCATGGTTCTACGTGCCTGGGATGGCCGCAGACAGCTGGCGCGGGAGCTGTCAGTTGCGCCTGTCCAGACTTGGCGGATCGAGACTGAGAGGCAGGATTCGGCGACGGTGGTGGCCATTGTTCCATTGCAGCTATATGAAGACATGGCTGCCACGTACAACCTCCGGCCAGCGACGAGGATCCATCAAAGCGGTGCCGGGTCCTTGTGGCCGTATTTAGATTCGAGTGCTGGTAAAACTTTCTAGCAGTTTGTGTTTCATATAGAGATTGCGTCGGAAATACGGAGAAGCAGACTTTAAGTGGCATATACGTCATTGCGAGTGCCCATGGCACCAACCCCAGCGCTGTCTTGGATGCCATTGGTGCAGAGCTTGCTCACTTGGAAGCTAACCATGCGCAAGTAGAGGACAAAGACATGGCCTCAGCTGAGTTGTAAGCTAACTCTTTTCAGCCAAATACATGAAGCAGAGTGCATCGAAAGCCATTTACTTGCTTGGGAGCAGTTTGTGCCGGAGCATTGGAGGCCGCTTTTACGGAACCCGGCTGGGGAGCTACACGCCTCTTTCGCACATGATGAATAGAATTCGCGGAGAAGAAGAATATTGATCGTTTGAGGTATTGGTTGGGAGGTTGGTCAAATGTGGTTACGAGTGAGTTCTGATTCATGAGCGTCTCGTAGATCCCGCGGGGTTACACCTGCGCTCAAGCCCTGTGACTGTTTGCACTTAGCGCGTAATTTTATATATTTATTTTTCTTTGTAAAATTTCAAAGTAAATCACCTAGTAGTGATCGAGAAGCCGCTGAAAACAGCCTGGCGTATGTGTGTACATTTTAAATCCCCAAATAGTCGTGCTGGGTCATTACCGGTTCCCGGCTGAAGCTTTGACAACTGTAAACGCCCCAAGTACTTGTTGCGTAGCCGTATACTATCCACGCTACAAATAAATTGGCTCGAAGAGGTTGGAGTAAGTGCTACAGGTATATAATTGACCACCTCACACTGGCGCTGCTGTTGGAGGAGCGTGCTCATGCGCGCATCGGCAGTGACGGGGTTCCTCTTCTCTGTAGAGGGTAATAGCATGCTTTCTTTCTTTCTTTGTCTATGTTCTCTGTGACTTGCTATTACAAAACTATCTTTCATTTTCCCATCTCTACTGTTTCATCACTTATAACCAACCAGTCGGATGTTGGCCACTTCCCTGTCTTACTTGATCTGAACACAATCACACCGCCACCGGCGTTGCCGGGTTCTCCTGCGCCATGTCTAGTTTCGCCACCCCTGATTCGCCATTAACGTCTCTAACCAAACTGCGTGGTGAATAATTGATTCGAAAGCGGGCTATCACGATCCGTGGGGACGATCAAACCACCTGTGATGTGCTCCAGCACAAATGTATGCCAGCAAAGACCCCGTTTCTATACGCTGCAAGGTCGACAACAAAACCGGCAGCGACCGTGAGAATCACTGCCGCTTCCGCCGAGCCCTAACCCACGGGTTCTTGTCGCAAGTCCAGCTGGAGCAAGAGCCTACCTTCAAAGCACATGCCGCCCAACTTGTTCATACAAGTTCACGAAAAGCTGTTCCAATGGCGAAGGAGCCGCGGAAATTTCCTGTTGATATATGTTTATAGCTGTGGAAATGATTGGGGCTCTGGCATTCGGGGAATCCTTGGGCTGCCTAGACAGCTCTACCTATCATCCATGGGTGGCTCTCGCACCTCAAAGTCTCAGGAGCCGTGCCTTACTCCTCAAAATCGGCCGGCATCGACAATATTCGTCGTCTTGAGGTGACTGCTGCCTGGAGGCATATTATCAAAGTTTAGTTCAAGGATAATCAGAAGGTTTAAACTGCCAAAATGCGAAGTTGGTTTGACTCTGGAAGTAACAGGCTGGACTTTATTGGCAAGAGTACGGAAGGATCGCGGTCCGAACCCACTGTGAGTACTTTCTTTCATGACCCAATACTGTATTTTCTGACAGTCTTTCGCATAATATGTATGACAGGAACTCGCATCCAACGCCTCGGTTTTGATTGTGGCTTGTCGGGGAACGTCGGCGACCATGCTCTCGGCCACCATTTACTTCCTAGGCAAAGATCCGTAAGCCCCGGCCTTACTGGCCGATGAATTCCGACGTGCCTTGAAAAAGAAAGAGGAAATTGGTCTCAATGCCTCACAGTCGCTACCACACATGCGGCTGTTCTTGAGGAGTCCTTGTGGTTTCATCGTCCCGTAGCCGGTGGGGGGACAGCATGCATGGTGGCCAAAGTGGACGTCCAGATCGCCGAATACTTTATTGCAGAAGATGTCAGTTTGTGTTCATTTCCAGAACTAAGCCAAGGAGACAAACTGATGCTAAGCTTCGGTCGAGAATGACATGTGGGCGCTGTACCATAAGAGAAGTACTTAACACGGCCAGAGAAATCTCACACCGGAGCGATGGCTTGACGAGAAAGTCTTTCAAGATGATCGACTCGATGCTGTCAAGCAATTTGCGCTTGGCTCCCGCAACTGCATTGGGAGTAAAGTACGCCTTCTCCCCCAAAGTGCGGACGATTTCTCAGACATGAACGCAGGACACGTCTTACGAGGGAATATTGTTTGGCATATTCGAAAATGTGAATGATCTTGTTGAGAACTATCTGGGAGTTTGAAATCCGTCTTGCCGAGAGCATGCTGGTACGACCAAAGTAGAGCGCATCTCGCATGGCAGAAGCCGCCACTGAACGTTTACCTGAACCCGCAGGCAAGGAGTTACGAGATCTGGCTAATCTCATGTCGTTTTAGCAATACAAGATCTCAAATCAATGCGTCGGAACAAAACCCACATTTTACGCAAACAATTACCGCGATTCATTTAATCGCAAGCATTCTATTTTTCTTGTTTCCTTTGACACGTCGGCTCCATCAAGAGCGCGTCGCTCCGGCGCCGGCCTGAGCTCGACGGCCAAACTTGCTCTTCAGTAGTCTCCTCTCCCGGGAAGCCACTTGCTCCACAGCGGTATTGCCCTGGATGCTATGGAACTATCAGCCTGTAATAGGTTTGTACCCTGCAGCAGTAGGTATACTGAACCTGGCAAATACAGTCTATTCCCGAGTGATGATAGCCAGGTACGTGATTCCAAGGTTGATGTTGTAGATTGTAGTTTTGTAAGCAAGAGCGGAATACATCCGTCTAGACGCTGGAAATCATGCCACACCGGAGGCGTGCGGAGTAGCTACTGTAGATCAGGATAATTATGTATAAATAATGTATTCCCAGCTTCTAGTCTGGTCGGCCATGTTTGTCGGCAACAGGCAACAGGCAACAGGTCTCAAAGGCCTCTGATGATACCTCCTGGGTGGAAGAGTAGTTCACCGTCAGTTCGATGGTCCCCGACATCGATTGAGCTTTGAACAAAGAGCTGCATTAAACTATAACTACGGCCGCCGCCACCACTGGGTGCCCGAACTGCCAATGCCCGCGCTCTTGTTACTAGACCACGCTACTACTTCTGACTCGGCCAGCCTTGCATCAAGGCAGTACTGGCAGCAGCTCTTCTCGCAACCAAACAAACCCGCATCCACAATGTCTACGATGTCCCACCCAAGCTCTGGCCCGCACCATAATAAGAAGGGGGAGTGCAGCAAGGCGGCTTCACAAAATCACCAGCCAAACAAGCTCAACAGAGTGACAGACCGCATTACGCAGCTCGAAGTCGAGGCCACTGGTTTGAAGCGGGAAACCGATGAGTTGCGGATGCAGCTGGCGAAGGAGGTGGCTGAGACGGCCGCTTTGAGAGAGATGCTGAGATTGGCCAACCCTGGCGGAAGGGATGCATGTTAGGTTCCTGCTTTCTTGTAATTATTTTTCGATAATTTGTTAGTGGGGTATAAACTCGGTTGATTTGTTCATGCTGCTGCCAGGCAGTGACTCATTGAATATCATTTTCATGTATTTGTCTCGTATTTTCTGAATCCGTATCCGTTCATCGTGCTGGTAGGCGAATGGGGCCGGACAAGACTCGGTGACAGAAGGGAATCTGTATGAGCGGTTCTACTCGGTTGGCCAAATTGGTCTCCAGAGTTGTCTCAGCCGCTGTTCAGTAAGACCAAAGTCGGCAGTCTTGCTGTCGGTCGCTCTGAGCGAGGAATTTGATGCAGAAAGTTGGTCGATCGGCAGATGTACCCCCAGCAAGCCACATGGGCAAGCAAGCCACTCCTTTTTCGTTAACACTCCCACTATTTTTGCACTCTATCCGAAGGGATGCTTGCAGTTTGTCATTTTGCTCATTTCTTGCTAACCTTTCTTTGCCTTGGTTTACCTTCATATTGAGCGGGAGCGCCTCTTCATCATGGCCTGACCAGATGAGTCACAGTAGTCTCTTCATGTCATGACAGCAGAAGACCGTGCCGCCTAATTATTAACGCGATGTAGTTACTGCTCGACGAGGGAGACGGCTCTAAAACTAGCGCCCTGCCACAGAGGATAAGCCCCTTCAGAATTGACTTGCAACACACCCGACATGATTGAGCCTATCTTGCGGGGCTGGCGTACCCAAAGCGAGGAGCTTCTCTCGAGTCGAGTCTAGGCTTTCATGCTCGTGCTGGATTGTAGCTGCGTTTCGCGTAACTTGTAGTAGACACATTGGTGGACTGGCTAGATGGGTTCCTGTGGGGGACGCTGATGATTATATAACTTGCCCGACATGCTTATCGTAGTACAGCTTGTCAACAACATGCCACGTTACCGAGATCGGATACGAAGGAATATTATAGTACACCCAAGGAGCGGAGGCCTCGCTGGCCATTATGGCACTTCCTATTGTGCTTGATGCATGATGCATGCAAGACACGTTCCATCTTTGAGGTGGCTGTCCGTGTGGCGTGTGAAGCTCCCGCGCCGAGCTACCCGGCTAAATCGAAGACGAGAACATGCAAGCCAGGTTTTCCATTAACACTGAGGGTTCTGTGACGGCGAAAACGACAGCGTTAGTGATGGACGGGGGTAGCAGGTGACCTGTAGGTAGAAGCTAAGTAGGTAGGTAGGCTTAGGACTGCGGGTAAGCAATATTACAGCTGGTGGCTATCTCGCTACCTACTACTAACCTTACCTACCCCGCCACTCGCGGATTGAACCCCGCCACAAACTTGCATTCATCATCTTCCCGTAACCATTCATACCAATTGATCAATTGTTCGATAATTCAGCTTACTCAAAATGGCTCCCATTACGCACATTGTTCTGTTCGAGTTCAAGCCCGAAATCACCAAGGCCCAGCGCGACGAGGTGCGTGACAAGGCCGCCGACCACCCCAGTGCCTGGTAGCTGACCACCTCCAAACAGCTCAGCGCAGAGATGCTTGGTCTCAAGGACAAGTGCCTCCACGCGACGACACAGAAGCCGTACATTATCCGCTCGTCTGGTGGTACGGATAACAGCATCGAGGGCCTGCAGGTACGCTGAGGAATGAACGCGCGATCCCCGTGCCTCCCTCTGTCACTTGCTCCAGGTCGCGGGTCGCGCTGCCCGAGAGTCTGGAGGAAATGATGCGCAAGGCAGCAAACTAACACATTCGCTAGCACGGCGTCACTCACGCCTTTGTCGTTGAATTTGCTTCTGCTGAGGACCGCCAGTATTACGTCAAGGAAGACCCCGCGCACCTTGCCTTTGTCAAGAAGGTCTTTCCCACCCTCGCCAACCCCTACATTATTGACTTTACTCCTGGCGAATTCAACTAGTAGTAGATCCAGTGGCTGGAAAACAGAGTCGTGGCCAGTCCTGCGGCCTGATGGAGCTCGTCGGGTTCGAGATGGTCAGGTTGTACCAGCGCGTTAGCTTCTTGCATTAACACGGAGCCAAGGCTACACTACCAAGTATCACCAACCCGCAATCAAAAATACTGCAATGCCACGTTTTGCTTTTGCCTTACTCTTATGCCATTTGTGCGTTTTCCGCCGGACAAAAAACAGGTCGCACAGGGTTGAGACGACGACTGTCGAGCATATTACCGCTCTGTACTCAGCTGACCATTTGATGAACCCTAACGTGTATCGCAACAGGCCACATACATAACCAGCAGGCATTACCGAAAAGCAGAGTCGAGAGAGGTCTCTCTGTTGTGATCGACGCTGTGAGTTTTCCACAACACAACCACTTTTCGATGCCGATTGAGAAAATCACACGCTGCGGGCCATGAGAGCGTACAAAGTTTTCCTCATCGTCAAAGCCGGCCGAAACACCAACCGGACCGGTCTCTTCTTCGAAACGGACATTGAACAGAGAGGCATGATTGTGCAGGTCGTGGACGGCCGCGACGGCATGCGCCTGCAGCGATATACGGACAACGCCCTCGACTCGTCGTGGGACGACCGCCGCAAAGACCACATTGGCTGGGTGATGGAGGTCAAGTTTGAAAAGGTCTGGAACGTGGTGCGGGCGATACTGCCGCCCGGCAAAAGCGGCGCGCAGTGCAAGACGGCGCGCGAGTGGACAGACCTAGTGATGCAGATGCTGCAGAAGCACGGCGTCATGGAGAATACCAGAGAGAACGAGGCGACGGTGCACGAGGATAGGGGGGCGCACGGGAGCGCCGAGGAGGAGGAGGAGGACGACGACGACGACAACGACGACGAAGAGGAGGAGGCAGACCCGCGGCCGAGTTGGTTTAATGAGGAGTCTGAGGAAGAGATATCAGAGGAGGAATAGAAGGAAGGCTACCTTGGCAGCCAAGTGCGCATCCAAGATTTTGCTATTTTACGGCGATAATGATTCATGAATACAACTCAGGCGCTTTGTTTCGATGGAATATATCCTCATCCTATTACCGTACTGTCGTCCTGCTATGCATGCCTTGTTGATCATCTGCGAGGAGATTGGTGGCGTCATCAGCGTGGTGTTGTTTCACATTCGCGTGGAGGCGTGATAATAAAAATGAAACGCCGTACCTCGCAGAATAGGAGAAGGGATCTTGTCTTTATTCCAGTAGAAATTTCGTGTGCAGTCTCGCCACCCAGTAAAGACTGTGACACTCTCTGCTCAGCCTGTCACGTCATCCAGTCAACGCCACTGTAACACGCCCCAGAAGCCGCTGTAGCTTCAGTGGATCGATCCCCAAAAGCAGTGTACTGACGCCACTGTTTAGCGGCTGCTACAGTGGCTCGACCCCGCGCTCTAGTGCCTTCTAGCAGGACTCCCCCCGCTATATCGCCCCCAGGCCCGCTGCCTCTCAAGGCAACCATCGTGGCTTTCAACTCGCCGTCCTTTTTTTTCCTGGCTACATCTCGCGCCGGTCCCAAACTCTGTCCTACCTACCACTTTTCAATTTCGATTTATTTGCCTCAGGCTACTTGATAATCGCTCTTATCCTTCGTTGCGCTCCTGGGCGCCCCTTTAATCTGCCCGTTTCGACCTGACCCTGCTCTCGCGCCAGCTCCATCACCTGCCTGAACACCAACTTCGCACAGTTGCGTCATCACCAGCTCGCGCCTCGACGGCTTCCACGCAACCAAGCTGCTCTTTTTCTCTTCTCTTTGATTCAACGCAACTACATTCACAATGGCGCAGGCGCCGCCTGCTTACATCAACATCCCCCAGCCGGGCTCGAACCCAGACACGCCATCTGAAATGCCGTATGTTTCCCAAGCGTGAATCCGTTTGCCGCCACCACCCCCTGTCTTGCTCACAGACTTTGTCCCAGCGGCACCCCGACCAGCACCACGACTTCTCTCTCGGCGCTCTCGACGACCGCCATCAAAGATGGCCACCGCGGCCATCTTCCTGGCGGGCCCCTCGGCCGCGGCCACCAGCACACACCCTCGACCACCAGCCTCGAAGCCGAACGAGCCGATCGCATCTCCCGCCTCGCCGGCCTCGAGCGCGTATCGACGCTGCGCGCGCCGCCGCCCCATCTCATAGCGACAGGCGGAGCGAGCGGCGGCGCTGCCGGCGGCGGCGGCGACTCGTCGCTCTCGCCCCAGACGACGCCGACGTCTACCACAGGCTTCCCCGCCAACTTCCCCGCGTCGCAGAACCTCACAGCCTCGTATTTCGACGCCAATGGCCAGCCGGTCGCCGTGACCAAGATGAGTACCGTCGGCACGGCCAGCGCTACGGAGAGCAGCCGTCACGGCGAGGAGGGCAGCGCCTCACGACAGACGGGCGGCGACCGCGACGAGGACATGTTTAGCACAGACACCAACTACCGCGAGACGGCTGACTCTGTCGCGAGCATGGCCGCGGAGCACGACGGCATGGACGAGGACATGGAGGACGAAGGAATCGCCACCCGCTCTGTCGGCGGCTACGAAGACAGGATGAGCGACGACGGATCGGCGTCGCTGGTCGGCTTCGGCGAGGGTGCCAACAGCACGGTTTCGGGACCCATCTACCACCGCCGGCCCGCGCCGGGCCCCTCTGCTCAGGCGCAGCAGCAATCACCCTGGTCCGTGGAGCGCACCCTATCTGGCCTTAGCGACATTCGCCGCGACCGCGACCTCTCCGTTACCTTTGGCGCGGGCAGTGATGTACCGGCAAGTGCCGCCGCGCTACAGGAGCGCCGCGAGGCGCGCATGATTGACGGCGTCGCTGCCGATGCAGGCTACCCTGGTCCTGAGTACGAGCCCTACATAGATACCACGTTTCGTGGCCCCGTGCCCGTCAATGCCACAGGTCACAGACAGCAGCCGCGGGAGGTCACTGAGCAGATTGCTCAGCGCCTCGGTGGCAGCGATGGCCGCTCTGGGGTGGCGCCGTCGTTGAGTCACCCCGGACAGGGAGGCGAGCCGCTAGGCCAGTTTTCGTTTGAAGTCGATAGAGATGGAAGACGTGATTGAGAGAAAAACTCGAAAAGAAAAAACATGTGCCAAATGTATTGATGGGACTCATGTTCGGGAATTGCTTTGTTATGAACTACAGTTGGAATGATTCTTGTCTTTTCTGCTATACTCCTTTTTACTCCTTTGAGCGCCGGCGCGTTATCTGACCTTACTATGCTAGGACATATTTCATGAATGAACAGAAAAATCGCGTCTATATATCTGACAAATGAAGGCTTTCTATTTTTATTCTTGCACGTTTAACATGGCTACATTGTCGAGTGAAGCAGGCACCGGAGGTGCTCTACGGAATGCAACACTGGTGTTAAAATATTGAAACACCCAAACGTAAAGAAACATTATAGTATGGGCAGCTGTATATCAGAGCAATTCCAAAAAAGGCAAGTTTGATAGCGCGCAAGAGCACCCCTGGCAGCTGTTCAGCTCTCCATCGCCCACCCCACCAACTGATGGCCTGATACGTATACCTCATACGAGTCACTCATCTGGGGGCAGTGTGAAATCGTCCACGAGGTAGTCCAGAAGACGACCAATGCTACCAGCGGCGCCGGGAAAGGTATGCATCTCTTCATTTTGGGTGTTAGTCAGCGGTAGACCTGGTTGAGGTTACCTCAACAGACTCACGAGGCAGCAGCCAAACAGAGTTGACTCACTATTCAATACCTCCGTCGATATATTCGAAAGCACCCATCGGCAACTCCACCAACTATCGAAAATTTCCTCACCTTGCGACGGGGCGCTTCGTTTCAGCGCTAGACATCATGGCGGGCGTGCCCATATTGCCCATGCCGGGAGGCACCGTCTCTGCGCAGCTTCTCGACCCCGTGCACTATGAGTCATTCCAGACGGCCGTCTCCCAGCTCTTGTCTACCGAAATTGCGAGGGAGACCATAGCACAACTGATGGATGGGCTCCCGCTCTTTTCCGTCCTCCGCGGCACTGCGGGTGTGAATAACCTCTCTTGCGCGCCGATCAAGCAACACACAGCGCTATGTGAGGGCGCTGCAGAACATGCCGATGCCTTCATCTCTTCCTTTGACGCCAATCTGCTCCGATTTAATCCATCCGTGAGTGTGCCTCAAAAAATAACCTACTGTGATGAAAGTCCGTGGATAATGTCGCTGACAATACACAGCTGATGCAAGCCTTTCAACATTCAGAGCCTGGCACAGACGCGTTTCTATTTCGATTACTGGAACTCCTTTCCCGCTCCATACATTGCATTGCAGTAAGCATCGACGTCACCGCCACCAATTCCCATGCAGGCGATATTGAGGCGGCTACAACATACCATCAGCGCCGATGATGGTTCCGATAGGGAGGAACATGAGAGCATATCCATCACCGTCACCACATGGGTCGCTGTTCTTCCATCGCAAATACAAAAACTACCAACACTATCCTTTTGGAAAGGCGGACATGGCCGGATACTGGGCAGAAGATAGAATATTTGGCGGCGTCGTCCTCTTCGACAGAGGCGCATCCGGAACAGAGGTAGGCCATGCGGCATGTTGACCGAAAGATCCTGCAGTTCTAATACGTGACAAAAGGCAAACAGCGTTTGGCTGCATTCGGGACGTAAAAGATGGACAAAACGAATATGGAAGCCTCTCGCCTGGCAGCTGCGATCCATGGCGAAATTCTTCTCAGGCAGCAGCGCAGCGGCCATTGCCGCGGAGAGCGAAAAGCGAGAAAAGGAAATCCCATCAAGACTGTTGGCAGACATGAGCGAACATTGGAAATCGACGTTTCCGTTCTTCTGTGACGTAGACAACCTGGAGCGGCACGACGACTACGATGCGGTGGCATACCATAATATTTACAGAGATCCATGGGAACGCCGACTAACACCAACGAAACCACAATCGTGCACGCAGAATACGTTTGACTACCCTGAGTTTCAAGATGTAATGGAAGCAATCATGTTTTATCCGGTTCCGGATACGGTCCCGACAATAGCAGATGTCAATTACCCGCGAGATCTCAACATGGAGAGGAGAAGCGCGGCGGCGGAAGCGAGCGATGCTGCGCGGTATTCGGAAAACATCATTGGCCACTTTCAAGACGGCAAGTTCGTGTATGAAGACCCTACCTTTGACATTGATCAAAGAATACAAGAGGTTGTATAGGGATCGCGGCGAGAAGAAGATCGACGTAACAGTACAGAGGAAGGGCAGTAAAGAACCAACCGAAGGATCAATAGCATTTCCCTTCAAAGCTAATAGGTATTGAGGATTCGCAAAAAAGTAGAAGAATACATATACAGGGACCCGTGGGAGCGTCGTACCGACCGAGAAGCCGGAACCGACCATGCAAAACACGTTTGACTACCCCCCGAAGTCCTCTCGCTCCTGGAAGCCTGTCATATTCGATCCCACACTCATCATCGTGCCCCGAGCAGAAGATTTAACCTGGTCGATCATACCACAGAACGAGGCACGAGAGGGCGAGCTCCGGCGATGGCGCCGCGAGCAGCACGAAGAAATGACCCCCATTGGCCGCCTTGATGGCCGCAGTTTCCACTATGCAGAGGCCGACGTGGACGTTGCTGCGCGGATCAAAGAGTTTATTTCCGAAGTGACGGGCGAAGCGCCAGCACGAAGCTGGGTCCGAGCCGTCCTACGGCAACGACTTGACCTGGTGTGGGCTAGGGACCAAAGCAACGGCGAGGTCGAAGACGAGGGCAGAAATCTACGCTACAATAACACTGTGAAACTATAAAGCGAGCGTTTGTACCATGACTCAGGTAAGACTCCTTGAAGAAGAAAAAAAGGGTTGCCTCCTTGAAAGGAGGTGTATATAAAAGACATTCAAGTGCTGAAACGTCGAATGTATGGAGTGACTGACTCTACGAGTCGATGAACGCTAAATAGAAAACACCACCACCAACGACATCGCTCCGCCGGTACTGTGAATATTATATAAACAAAAAGACCATAAAAGACCCGTCACCGTAAGATTGCTTCCTGCGCATCTGTTCCGCGAATGACTGCGTGCTGTTGATAAAAAATAAAAGCATGACGCAGTTCTGCCAGAGACCTGCTGCACGAACAAGAACACGCACAAAAAGATAAAAGCAAAGCGCATTTCTTTCAACGCTCATGTGCACAAAACATCGATCCCATTTCGCCTGCCAATCGCTTGCCAATCCCACACCGCGGCCCATTCACCGAGATCCATGAGCGCCCACGTCTCATTGAGAAGTTCCTGCACTCTGTCCGCGTTGCGCAAGCCTGTGTAATCACGCACCGTCTGCACAGCGGCTCGAATGCGGGGGCGCAGGGCCGCATCAAAACAACATGTACCGATCAGCAAACAGGGAATCAAGAGCATTGTTTGATACTGGTCGGTCGGCTCAAACGACTCAAGATATTTGAGCGCGTCGAGTAACAGCACCGCGACATGCGGGGGGTCCTGAGAAGGCCGGCGCGATGGGGGCGGTGACGGTGGGCGGCTTGAGCTTGTCCCATGTGTCGGGGCGGGCGTGGGGAGGCTGTCTTCCTCATGGATAGAGTTGGTCCTGGATGGATTCGGGGAGCATGAAAATCTTTGCTCAGCCGGGTGTTTATCCTCACAATAGCCATTGGATAAATGGCCAGTAGAGGATGCAATGGATGCCCGCCTCTCCTGCATGTACGACGACAAGGAGGCGCCGCCTCCCAAGAGAGCGTCGGTGACCCCTGTAGCTGGGGGCTTAACTGTACGAAAATTGTATATCCATAGCGTCAACTTGTACAGTTCGCCGACCTTGGCTCTGCTGTCGCCGGTCGACCAATCAGGAGACCAATCTCGAAGAGCCTTTATGATATCTTCGGCCGTAAAAACCTCGGCATAGCCCGCAGGTCGAACCTTTGCTGTCGCAATGTTGTTGCGAATTGTATTCCGTAACGTTGTAATGTCGCGCAAGTGGTGAAAGAGTCCATCGGTGACACCGAGACGGTGTGGCGTGTCACCATCCGGAGTGTCGCGGCTCTCCATCAGAGATAGGCGGGCCAAATCGCTACCTGGGTGCCAGAGAAGATCATCCGCGAAAATTTGATATTCAAAGAATTCAGTGATAAACGTATAAAGCTGAATGTTCTGTGGTGGTGATTCGCGTATCAATGTTTGATAATGCTTCAGATGCAGACGATGTTCACCGCTTGGGTTGCCTTCTATCAAAGTTCGCAACACCAAGCATAGCATCTGACCATAAAGAGCTTCCAGAATGAGATGATACTCTTCGCTGTCTTTGTCTAAAGTCTTCGACTTGTCAAAGTCTGCGTACAGACAGTTTCGCGCCTCCGTGGTGTGGTAGCTAGAACGCTGCTGCAGTGACTCTTTCGTAACAGCAGGGTTTTGTCGCAGAAGAGCTTCACCGTATGGGGTCTCCAAATCGATATGGATACTGCTTATGGACAGAATAGAGTGCAGGAGTCCTTCATGACTTGTGGCTAGAAAGAGAAGAATGTTTCTAAACGGATTTTCGGAGTCCGGCTCAACTGTCAAAACGTTGCTGAGGCGTTTGATGAAGTGGTTCGAGAATATTCTGTCTTCAGGAGTTGTAAAGCCTGGAATGAGTGACGGAAGTGTGACAAGTGAGATTGAATCTCGTTTAGTACGTCCTGTCAATACCATATTAGAAAATGACTCGTATCGTGCATCATGAGTGTTGAGGTGCTCACCTTCTTCGGCACGCTCCTTGCCGGTCTTCCATATTTGCTTCTCGTTATACCCTTCACACAATACAGAGTTCTTCTCGCAGTTCATACCTGAACATTTGGTCAGTAACAAAGTCTAAAATGGCAGTACAAGTAGCTGGGTACTTACAACCAGGCTTGGCTTCGTCACACTTCTTCTTTCTCCTGCGACACGTAATGCAGCCAGTCTTGGAGCGTCCCTTTGTGACTTTAGCGCCATTCGTTGGTACTAGGAGGGGATTTTTCCTGGGTCTTCCTCGGCCTCTCTTTTGGCATGAGGGAGCGGTGCTGGTTTCGTTCGATACAATGGGGGTACTTTTGAACTCGGACATGCATATGTCGTCTTCATCCGTGGGCTCACTCTTTGGTATAATTGGTGCCGAATCGGACCGTTGCTCCCACTCATCCCAATTCACATCTCTCTCGGCCTCGTCGTTATCAGTAGCGGTACTTGCCCACGACCCTTCACATGAAGAAGCCGTCGAGTATGAAATACGGGCATGGTTGGTGCTGCCCGATACCAGCCCACTAAGAGGCGATACTTGACCGCTGTAGGACGAGTTGGGTGCAGCCGGTTGCGTCCAAGTATTGTCGCGGGGCAAGGATGGCGGTAGTGTCATACTGCTTCGAGTTGATTCACGTTCCTGATCTTGCAGCTGGTTGCTGTCGCTATATGGTTCTCTGGCGAGCATGCGATCTATTGCGCCTCGTCTTTACTAACGCCGCCGGCATGCGCTGGGTCCAGGGGGCAACATGTAGCCTGGGCCAAGTGCCAGGTTGTAAGAAAGACGAGAAATCAAATGGAAAGGCACGAATACGTGGTGGTGATATGCGGGGTTAACAGCAGAAACAAGAGATGGGTAGGGAAGAAGGTCGCTGTCAGAAACGAGTTTTGTAGGGATGTGGATCAGGAAAACGGTTGATGTGGCGGAATGCGACAAAAGTAGTGCCCGGACAAAGCTGCATATATATCTTTGGCCAGCACTTCGAGCTCACCTCGCCTGGGGTACGACTAAAGAGCAGGCAGATCGTCGTAGAACCATAGGTGTATGGCTAGACCAGGGGAGAGGATTGGCAGGGCGTGCTGGGTCGAGCGGGCTATCTTGCAACGCGGCTGGTGTCTGGGGTTCAAAGTCGGGTCGTGAGCCCGCGACAAGAATGGCCTCTCTTGTACCAGTACTGGTCAAATACCACACACCAGGACATTCTAACGAGCTACTCGACCCGCCTGACAAGGCCTCCCTGCTCCCGCCTGTGTGTTGGGGGGAGGGGGGGCGCGAGAGGAGAGGCGTGAGATGAGCAAGGCCGATGGCCGCCAAGGCGACTGGCGACCCCAGGCTGTGAGGCTTGGCTTGGCCAGGCGAAGGAACGCCTCTTCCAGCGCAGGCAACGCTGCTGGATGGACGGGGAGACCCATGAACAGCTCTGCATCGTGCTTGGGAACATCTGTACTTGTAGCACAGGGGTCTAAAGGCGGGCGTCCCATGGCGTCCTGCTCCACTGTGGCTCTCGTTGGCATCTGTTAGTGCGCCGGCAATCCATGTCTCGTCACTCTGGTGGTGGACCACTGAGCAGCGGGAACTAAGAAGCTTCACAATGTTGGGCCTTGGTTGCACAAACGTTGAGCTAGCTGGGGGCGGCCGGTGAGAAGATTTGCTGAGAAAACGGAGCTAAGACGCCACCGAGTCCAGCTCGAAAATACTCTGGCTGCTGAGCAAACCCAGGCTGGAATAGGGATTGGCAGGTAATGTGACGGCCTGCGGGGAAGCACGTCGACACGTCGGTGCTGTTAAAGCGTGGCCTTGCTGAATCGGTCGAGCTGTAGGGTCTCATTCGGGTCTTAGGTAATGGCAACAGCATTGGCCGGTTCGCCGCCGGCTGTGTAATGAGATCGCCGCGATGCTTTGCCCTAGCTGAGGCGTACCCAGGCTGTATTTTGTACATGGTCGATTTTGTCCAGTGGCGGAGCGGTGGGTAGAATAGCAACCTCTGGTGACCAGCGGTGCTTGCGAAAGCCGTCCCAGCCATGTCTGAAGACTGATTGAGCCGGGCTGATCATCGGGTAAATCGCGAAAAAAAAAACCAACGCAATGTAGCTTTTTTGTCGCAGTTTTCGCACGTGCTCATCTTACAACGCTCCCTAGGATTTCAGCCCCTAGACAGCAAGCTGGAGACGAGAGTCTTGAATACATTCTGGCTACTTTGCGCTCAGCGGTGGCGTTGTTAGCGGCTCGAGTTAACAAGCTTCCAGAGTTGCAGTGCTAAAAAAAGCTGATTGCGCATGTCCTTGGTATCCCGGCCGAGTGACCTTGTACTCCAGTACTACTAGTTCAAGTAGTGGGATGACTGACGAGGCGTGTGCGAGCTGGAATCCTTGACCACAGCGTGGCGTCCATTGGGACGAGCAGCGGGGTCTGTGAGACATTGACCGCCGTCGTCTGGGTGCCAGAAAGCCGATGCTGGGTCCCTCGATTGTGTTCAGGTAGTAAACTGCTGGGCGTTTGCCGTGTCTCTGGTGCATGCCAGAGCGTGGGAGCAGTTCTCTGGCACCTGGCTCCCTCAAGAAAGCGCACAGTGCAGGCTGCCCCCAGCTGCGGGGCGGTGCACAGTCCAACGATCAGTGACAGACGCTAGCAGCTCGGACCAATGCCACCCGACGACGCTGGATGGAGCGCTACAGGCACAGTGCAAGGGTTACTGTACGGCCCGCGAAGGCGCGGCCCGGCATCCACCAGCATCCATTTGTGCCTATCCTGTCAAAGCAGGACCTGGTAGCCTTGCTGTACGGCTAGCACCAGCCTGGCACTAAATATTTAGGCTACGATTCTATTTACGGCGCGACGACCTGGTGTACGGAGCACGCCCGTACTTTTTCGTCTTTCGAAGCTCCTTGTCCTACCTCCTCGGATGTGTCGGTGTGTCTGCAAGTCGAAGCTAGCAAGCTGTTGCAGCACACACACCACCACCTCTACCACCAAGCAAAGCTAATAGTCGACGGCATAATCGGAGATGCTGCTGCAGTCAACAGTTTAGATGGACCGTACCAATCGCTCGGTCTCCGTTCTCGTCCTTGGCCAGCTACAAGCGCCTCAGGGAGGGTAGATGCGTGGTTCTGTCTCCGCCCATCTCTGTCCCTCTTCGTCGCAAAGCCGCTCAGCCGCGGCGTCCCTTTCTGCTGCTTTGCACTCGTGCCGGGTTTATCCTCGTTTGCGTTGCAATCAACAAATGCAACGAGTCGGCAGAGCTGCATTGTCAGTCGAGGCTACACCGACTTGGATTAGCGTCGTCATCGACCTTCCCCCCAGGCCCGCGGAGAGCCAAGCAGGTGGCCTATCAGGTTATCAGGCTGCCGAACACCTGGCCAGGGCAGCAAACCGCTGAGATGCGCTAGTCTACAGGGCGTCGTTAGCTGATGGGCAACCGGTGGTAGGTTACCTTCAGTCCAGAGCGGCAGCCCGGAAGCCGTGCTGAGCTGGAGCAGCTTACCAGTTGCCAGCCTCAGGATAGTGCAAAGGGGATTGATGCAACAAGATAGGGGCGATCACGGCTCGATCCATATTAACCTTTCGCTGACGGAAAATCTACCCAGTGGTGGAGTCTATTGTCGCGCGACATACAACACTCGCCGCTCGCCAACGTAAATAGTCCCAATCGACCAGAGTTAATCTTGATGCCAAGCCAAATTCGCGCGATGAACAACGAGTATCGTGGCGGCGACCTCATCTGATGAGAGAACCGCGACGTGAATTAGAATTTGTCAGCCCGCATCCTCAGGTCCTTGAATTTTATCTACTATTGGTCGCTGACCCCGGCCTCGGATCTTTTGAAGAGCAGCCTGGTAACTCATCACTGGCCTGAATGCTAATTATTGATCAAAAGTAGCCTCAGAGGTCAAGGTACACGTGTAGCACACCGTTTTACCGCACTCCCTATTTGCCCGAGAAAGTTCATGGCTTCCCGTATTCAGCCGGCTGCGAATCCCAGGTTTGTGCAGGGAGAAGAAAATCATACATTTGAGCCATGTTCTATTTATCGTATCTTCTCTCTTGAAAGGATTGGCTGGACTAACGCGAAAACACAAATCATGATGGCTTGGCGACGGGCGCAACAAGGAAAATCATTTGCGCCATCTCTCATTTCGGCCCTCGGCTCAGATGGGTAGCTGCGGGATAAAGTCCTCCGTCCAAGACTGTGGGAGAAGAGGAAAACAGATCCCTTACAAAATCCTGGCGCGTTGCCAACGGCGCCCCAATTCAGCCTCAGGAGAGAACGCGCGCGGCATGCACGCCGTTGCTCTGCATGGTATGGTTGTACTGCGGGGTGCTCCAACGTGACGGGGATCAAGGTCCGGTCCGTGTGCCGCTGGATTGGGATGGTGTGCAGTAAATCTGACCTGTCACGAAGTTGTGACAGGCCCTCAACGCATCCCTATGTCCGATGGGTACTTGCTTTGTTCCAGTGAGGTCGACCAGCAGCTGCAGCCGTATCGTCGGCGGCGGTTGCACACGGCATCATATAAAGCCATGTGGCTGCAAAAATGCGACCAAAATCCCTGAATCACTTTGCCTTTGCGCGTTCCGACTTGCAAGCGATCGGCGGTGCTACAACTCGCCGGAGTAACCCTGACCTGAGCCTCTCAAAAACGGAGTAGTCTGGCGGGAACACAGGCTGCCAGGCTGTCCGTCGACTAGCCCAGTTTGTCATGTCTAGTGGGTGGGAGCAAAAATACACATGATGGAAACCATTCTCGGTAAGTCAACATAGCTGCGATTGGATATCCAAGTGCATGTTGCACAGTACAGTGGTGGGCCAGACTTGTGTCCGTCCTGGGCCTCTTTGTCCCTTAATAAAGAGCTGGGGCGCTTTGTTTCACATGCCGGTGTGCAACACGACACATTCCCAGATTTCTGGGAATCCGAATGGGGTGGACAGGCATAAAAAGCGATCCGGCCAGGGCCAGTGTGCGAGGCACGACGCACTGCCCACAACCAAAGTTGCGATATAGTGCGCGCCGCAGCGTGTCATGCAGAGGGCTGGCAAGGCCGGCTGTCGCAGTATTACTTTTTGGTCAACGAGACGGCCATGCCCCTTGGACCGAAAGGCATGAACACCAAAAGTAGTAGCTGTCTTTGGTGCTCATGTACCGGCGACACAGCCAACTGGCATCCAGGAAAGTCTCCGACCCTGCCCTAGCTGGCAGTTCAAATTACTGGCCTGTGCATTTCAACGGTCCTGGACTGGGACAGGAGCTAGCGAAAAGCACCCGCCAACGGGCTTGCTTGGTATGTCTTAGCCTCTTTCTCGTGTGCTGATGTACTGGTACTGGCAGTAACAGTACATGGCAAGAAAGTGGGCGCAATTATTGTTTCACGGCGCAAGGGGATCGTCGTCGTCCACCCTCCCGCGCACACACATCTTGGGGCCTTGATATTTTGTTCAGAATAGGCAACGCCGATCGGTGCGCTATTTCGCACCAAGTGCAGCACACAGTCGAACAAGTCAGGAAGGAGAACCACCCGTCCCGCTCAGAGGTCGTCAGCACTTCTACAAGCGACGGGAGTGGCCCGTTCCCGCCGGCCCCCAATTTCTCCAGAGCTCCATCGCTTCTGGCTGCCTTGTCAGAGCCCGAAAAAGGTCAAATGGGGGTGTCTAGTAATTACACGACGTCTTGCGCGCAACGGTGGCGCCCCCCTCCCCAGTTGATCACACACCCCCAGCAGCGTCGGCTACCAGGTGGGCTCGGGTTCTCCTCTTCGGGTTTTGTCTCTGGGAAAAAGCAAAAACTTTCGGTTGCATTAGTGTCCTGCATTGCTGGTACGGACCCAAGCTGTCGGCGCGAGGCGTCGCTTGCACGACATCCTCCTGCTTGGGTCGACGTGGGCTGCAGTCCGCGGCGCCGATCTGCCTTACAGGCAGGCGCATGGCAGAAGGAAACTATTGCAGCTCTTGTTTCTTTTTATTTACTTTTTGCTGCGTCTCGAATCCCGCAGTGCTATCCCAAGGGGGATGCAGACCGGCCCCATGGGTTTCTCAATAAGCCCCCCAATACTCTGCAGATTCCAGGCCCTCGGAATGAACGACAACGCCACCGCCAGCACACACGCGCGCCGCCATGTGCCGTTTGGATGGGGGTCTCACTTGCACACACTCAATGAGAAACATGTTTTGAGATTTTTCGTCTTTTTTTCCTTTTTCCTTTGCACTCTATCAAAGGACATCCCATCCCACCATCGAGAACGGAGTACAGAGGGGGACGAAAAAGAATCGCGACCTGGTGCCGGCTGATCACGACGCCACGCCCAATAATAGGACCAAGTTGCTATTATTGCCTTGCTTTGCATCTCTCTTTTCCTCTCCACAAGCTCTCTTGTCACGCCCTCTCTGAAACTATCAATGTCAGACCCCCTCCCCCCTCCGATTTGCGAATCTTACTTCTCGATTTGACATGGCGGCCACGTAATATACCTCTTAAAGCAGCGCCCGCCACCAAACGCCGCTTTCTCATCCCATCGTCATCAACCAACCATCCCTTTTCCAACGGCGGCGGCGGGCTATCAGCACGCGATGTAACTACACAAGGCTGTCAGCTGCGGCGGGGAGCCCCCGGCACTCAGAGATGCGCTGGGCTGCCTCCGCTGACAGCCGATAAACTGTCTTCGGTTGCTGGTCGCTGGTTGCTCTTTGCGGCTGTGTGCAGGCTGCAGACCCAGGTAGCCGGGACCTTGTCCTAGGAAAACGAGGCTCGATATTTCCAGCCCATGCCGTGTCTCGCCCATGCACCCTGTCCCCAGCACCTTGGTCTGCCTTTTTTTTTTCTGCCTTCCCCCCCTCTCTTCCATGCTGGCCTTGCATATGCAGGAGGGTATGGGACTATGAGCGTGCGCCGCCGCCACTTTGCAAGGCCTGAACCACCCTCTCGGTAACCTTGGCCCCCCCATCCTCCTCCTCCTCTTGGATGCAAGCCCAGAGAGAGAGGCCCCATCTGCATGCCGGGGGCGCGTGGTGTGTGACCCTCTCTGCGGGATTTTGGATTTGTCATTGTCTAAATTTAGGTAGAGTCGCAAAAGAGAGGCGTGGCTGCGGCCACGCCGTGGGTTATTCCAGCTTCAGCTGCCCTCGCTTCCGAGAAAGAAAAAAAACGCCATGGTGATGGGCAAGTAGCGGGGACGTGATTCTCGTACGAGGATCAGGGGGGTGGTGTGCCGGGATCATTGTGTTTGGATGGGATGAGGGGCAATCGAGTGCTACGCAACTGATTGCCGTTCTGGCCCTTCGGACCAGTCTTCCGGGACGGTCATGGTTGGATGTGGGGGGGTTTCTACGGAATCCAAGCAATACGAAGGCTTCGATTGATAATCGAAGCGCTTTGGCCGGGGGGACGCGCAAATCTGCCTTGCAATGGGAGTCGGAGCGGCGGCATCAATCAGGGCTGAGAACTGATGTTTGTCGTGTGCTTGTACCGGCTATGCCTGCTTAAATAGGTTAAACTAGTGGGCCGTACGTAAACGAAGGGGGAAAAAAAGAACATCAACTTCACTTTTTGTATTAGTGTTGAATAGTTGTAATGTTGATGTGTTGCTGTGTCAGGGTCCCCCTGCGAGGTCGAGGAACACACAACTCGGCCCTCAGGCGTTAGATCATCAACGTACGTAGGAGAAAAGAGATAACTCTGTTCCCTCTTCTCTATGCATTCATTTTCAGTATCAGACTGTGCCCGCCCAAGATCTGTCTGTGTCCCAACATACCCAACACATGGCCAGCCGTTGTGAACCCCAGACTCTAAAACTAAGTGGTAAACTGTTGGCATTCTCTCTCATCAACGCTGAGTTGGCACTTCCTAAATGTGTGCAGTCACAAGGTCGGCATAATTTTGTACCTGAATGTTATCCTCAACAGGTTGGGCATAAATTTGGCGCTCGTGCGGTCAACCATCTCAGGACTTAAAGGCTTTGCCGTGATAGTGACATCAGAGGACCACGCTGAAGAAGAAAGACATGCTTGTAAGTCCGGTTTCCAATTTTTTTTATTTTCCCCTCTTAACGTTGTACTTTACTGAAAGACTCTAACTCGTTACAAAAAGCTATACAATACGTGCCCCGAAATTCTTCACAACGAACCGTGCGATGCGTGCCGTGAAGACCTTGTCATCGTGACCTGCGGTCCAACAACGGGCAGCGTGGGAGAATCGGGCAACGGTTGATACGTCGAGGCAACTTTTCGCTGCCGAGGGCTCAACCCCGAATGCTCCTCTTGGCCGTCGTCCTGCGCACGCTGCATCAGCCGAGGCGAGCCCGCTAGGCGCAGCGCCGTGGGAGTTATCGACAGGTGGCTCAGCACCGAGCTCTGGCGGCGTGTCGACGGTGTTTCGGGCTGGCTGCTGCTGGTGCTGCCACTCCCGTGCCTGATGCTCGCATACAGAGGCGACCATGGCGCTGGGCGCCGCCGCCGCCGCCGCTCCTCGTTCTCCGGCGGCTCTTGGGCGGCGGCGGCGTCGCCAAGATGGCGCAGCAGCCCGTCCCAATCGTCTTCGCCATCGTCGCTCCCGCGAAACAGGTTCCGCCGCGTCGTGTCCCTCTCCCGCAGCCCGCGGCCGGGGGACGATCGCTGCCGGACCACGTGCAAGGGCGGCGGGCGCAGCTCGCGCTCCTCGTCCGAGGCGTCGGGCAGGGCAAAGTCCTCGGACTGGGTGGCGTGCAGGCTCATGACGGAGCCGCCGACGCCGCCTGCCACCAATTTCCCAACCTTGCGGGCCGCGACGGGGGTCACAATCTGGCCCCCGACCACGCGCCGCGGGCGCTGGCGCAGCCGTTGTGCGATTGCCGAGCTGGGGAACAAGCCGAAATTTCTCGGGGTGTTGGCGGCGGCGCTGGCGGTGACAACGACCGGGGGGCTCGTGTCAACGTCGTCGCGCAGGCCTGCAGGCGCACGGCCGCTCAACACCCACGGAGCAGCAGCAGAGGGGCTCGTTTCGGGACTTTGGGCTCGCTTGTAGATAGCGCTGTCTTGGAAGGGATTGTCCGTAATCTCCAGTCCGCTGTGGCTGCTGGTCTCCTGGAAGTTGTACCGATCGATGTTGTGGACGGCAGGGAAAGACAAGGAAAGCTCTGATGGGACTTGTCAGTTTTTACCAAGACACTAGCGGAAGAGGGCTGAAAATAACTACCTTGGTTTGTTCTTTCGTTTTGTGAGCCGCGACCCAGAGAATACGGGACAGGCGCAGTCACTGTCTGTCCCCCGTAGATGCCGGACCTTCTTGCTGCACGAGTACTCTCGCCCGAGCCGGGAGGAGATTCTGATTTCGTCGAGCTGGACAACGATCGGAAAGGATGGATGGCATCTAGAGACATCAGATTCAGCATGGAGGGGAACTGGATAGCAATATTGCCAAGATTCAAGGACAACCGGGGACAGGCTAAGAAGCTCCTTCGATCAGTTTCAGCTTGTGCTAGTCCGTCAGTTTCGGGTAGTACAGTAAAATTTGCATTCGAATTCAAGTCAAATGTTGGTGCCGTATCCTGTGGCTCGTCTTGAGTCGGGGCCGAGTGCGGCGATGCATCCTTGTATGGTATCACGAGAAAGGACTCCCAGCGTGGAGTCCAGAACCAGGCTTTGGTCAACCCAGATGATACCGAGTCATCTTCGCGTCTGTCCAGAGCGGTCTGGATCAAGCGAGATCTGGCGAATTCCATCGGTGACAGACGCGGCGGCGCAATTGTCCATTCCGCGGGTCCATCTTCCGAGTCGTCAGCTCTCGGGTAAGAGCTCTCGCAAGAACTAACGATGCTCTGTCTTTGGCTAGCATATGCGCTCTGGGATGGAATGGGATTCGTAAAGTCATAGTTGGTCAGCTCGAATGGCGACGGAGCGTCCTGGCTGGACTGCAGTTCGGGGTTGGATATAATTGGTCTTGTGTTCCTTCTAAAAGGCATCTTGAGTTTGCGTGGTGTTTTGGTCACCTCTGCCGGACCGGATATCGATGGTATCGCAGTGTCGAAAATGGGGATATCTCGCTTTGCTACATTTGACTTGGATCTTATCCGCCGCACAATTTTCCTAAAATTGCTTGGAGTCAAGTTTGAATGGAGAGCCTCCGGGATGGGGGGCAGCGGCGGTACTGGCGGGACTTGCGTGTCTGAGCCCTTTCGGCCGAACCGACGCCTTTTGCTCTTCTCTTTGACAAGTTTCTGAGTTTCGGCTGCTTCATCTTTTATTTCGTCGTCAGAGTCAAAATTGTACTAGAAATTGCGACTCGAGAGCTGTTTGGGAAGGATGAGCCCAAGTTGTATCTTTTCGCGAGGCGTCATATCCAAGTGCTTGGCAAGCGGGTGTTGATCAAACTCAGCGCGTGACAGGTCATCCGGATACGCGAGAATGGGGGCAACGTCAATGTCGCCCGCAAAAGCTGCGCCGTCTGTTTTAGCGGCGGAGATTTCTCGCCCGGGCATCCCTCTGAGGAGCGGCGAGTGTTGCACGGCGTGCCGTGTCGAGCCAGACGGTGCTCGGCTAGAAGCAAGAGCGTGATGAGAGTCTTGGTTCCCTGAATCTAAATCAGACTTGTCGCTGCTAATGAGTGAAGAACTTGGAGATGGGATGGCACTGGACCTGGACGAGCTTGTCAGAAACGAGCTCTCCGCTGGAGACTCTGGGATGCTGAGGCTCCTTCTTCGGCATTCGAGCGAGTCTAGAGTGTAGAGACAAAGCTCTTCGATTTTCTTGAATTCTTCGGCGTAGAGGAGGAGAGCCTTCCTAGCTTCGGCGTAGAGGAGGAGGGCCTCCCTGGCTTGAGCGTAGCCCGGCATGTTGCACAAGGAGAAGAGACGAGTCTGCAGCACGCGCCACTTGGCCATGTCTTTTGCATTGCCGCACATCAAATGTTCGTAAACGGAAAATCGAATATTTTCCCGCAAGCCTTCCGAGTATGGAGCCAATGGGGGGGCCGAGTCTAGACTTGCAGCCGCAATGGGAGGAAAGAGAGCATTCAGCTTTGCCATGATCTGTTCTATTGGTGTTTGCAGTCTGGGATCAAGGCTTTGGATTAGAATCTGAGAACAAAAATTAGCCAACGTATGATTCTAGCGCCAAAATTTCTTACAACGGCACGGAAGCCCATATGAAAAAGGCCATAGTGGAGAGTGGCAGCGTTATTCAGCTCATGGAGAAGAGATGGTACCTGGGTGATATCCATCCTGGCTGCCCTCATTTTACGCCTGACGGTGCTGACAAGAACGAGACGATGCTTCTCCACCTGGTCCAAGGAGACAACTCCGCGCATCGCAAAATCGTAGCGAAGCACATCTTTAAAGACGCGCCGTGTCGCGTCGTCAAGGGCGTTGCGGGAGTTGATGCTGTAGAGCTCAGCGCTATTTGTCCGCTCCAGCGGCGAGCCCCGAAGCAATTCCGCATGGATAGAGTAATCGTGGTCAAAAGCACGCAGCCGGCTCTTGATGGCCTTTGTGAATTCGCAGTGTTGTTTGGAGCAAGTCAGGTTGTCTGTTCTGAGCAAATCGTGCAGCCGGCCAATTTCTTGGCGCAGCCAGCGTTGTTCGATCTCAAGCGCATAAGGAGGCATATTGATTGTACTGAAGATGTAGAGAAAGCAAAGAATAGCTGCACCGAATACGAGGTCGACAGCAGCCGTTGAGAAGAAAATGGGCTGTAGTGACACCACGTCTCTGACTAGCTGACTCGTCTCTGTAAGCTTCCAGTGCGCAGAGAAATGAACCAGATCAGCTTCGACGGCTCTACCGAGATGATGAAGAGTTGCAACGAGGAGGTGAGTGAAGTGTGATATCGGAGAATGGGAGAAAGTGAAGGGCGGCGCTACAGCGCACCGAGTTTATATAGCAAGGTGAGGCACAAGTGAGGGGTGGGTGATTCACGGGGGAGCCAGGTAGGGCGAAGAGGAACATGACCGCGGCTTTGGTGTACGAGAAATACACTGTAGTCACAGGTAGAGTATCACTTCAGAATGCAGGATGGCATTTCGTTTACGGGTATTTAGAAGCCATTTCTCTTCGTGGGCCGGCTAATGGGTGAAGGAGCCAAGATAAAGTTGGGCGCTAGCCTGCTAGGTACCTGGAGCGGCAGTTGGCCCCTGCAGGAAGAGATTAGAAGGTTCCGGGGGGCGGATAACGATAGAGGTAGTTTGCAGTGATTTATGGTGATTTCGAGTGTTTACAGTGTTTTATCGCGCAACACAACTTACAGTGGCTCACAATGCACAGCAGCAACTTTTAGCGCGCGCCTTTCGCCGTGGCAGGCACTGAAACTCGCTAAAAAAAAAAAATCTTCAGAGAGTCCCCTGAAAGAAAGCAGGATCCCCCTAAGAAATAGCGCCACAGTATCCGTATTTCCAGTTGCAGCCATCTCATGGGGCTTCCCGTCGCACAGACCTATCAGAAGACACCTCATATCCACGTCGTGTCTTTAACAGAGTTCAATAACAAAGGCTTCTTTGTATGCGCTTTTAAACTTTTACTCGATTGCAAACTCGGCAGTCGAATCACGGCATGTCACCCGCCGTAATCGAGTGAGCTACCATCAGCATCTTCATAATGATTACACGGAGGCCTTTGGCCGTAGCTGCAACGCGTTTAGTGGCCAGGGGTCTGGCGAGGCCTCCGGCGAGGGCCTCGACAGCCTGCGCGTTTTCAACGCAGAGCTCCAGGCGAAATGGTATGTATTGACGAGGCATTGAATCAAGCAAATGACCAAGAATCTTACCACCCACGACGTAACACTGTGCTAATGCGCCGACCGCAGCAGAGAGCAAGGCTGAGACACCTTCAGATGCACGCAGCAAGACCGGCAATGACAAGAGTCAAGGGGAGCCATCGGTACTCTCCAAGATGGGAGAGTCGGCTGCGACTACTTTTGCCTCTATTCTTGTATTGGGACTCGGATTCGCTGCTGCGGGATATATTTACCACCGAAGCTATAAGATGCTCGTGGTAAACAAAATGGTCCGCGCCTTTGAACCCGGTGACCCTGTCCTCGATCTTGCCGCCGTTGCCAAAGATTTGCCGTCCCGTCGCGAGGCCAAAGAGGAACGATGGGTGCATCGCGAAGAGCAAAGCATTGTCGATGCCATCGTGGACGGTCGTGACGTTGGCCACTACTTTCTCATGATTGGCGAAAAGGGCACAGGAAAGAGCAGCATGCTGCTCGAGGCGATGCGCAAAATTGATGGCGACGGCGTTTCCATGTTTGAGGCGCATGCCGACCTGGAAGTCGTCCGCCTCCGCCTGGGAAAAGCTCTCAACTACGAGTTCCACGAAGATTACATTGGTGGCTACTTTAGCGAGCGCGGGCCGCGAGAGTCGACTGCGCTGCTGGATATTGAGCGCGCGCTCAACAAGCTCGAAAAGGTGGCCATGAAGCTGCTCAAGACGCGCCGGAAGCCGCTGATTCTCATTGTGAACCAAATGCATCTCCTGCGAGACGATGATGACGGCCGCGATCTCATTGAGCTGCTGCAACAGCGGGCCGAGCAGTGGGCTGCCACCAATCTCGTCACCATGGTCTTCAACTCGGACGACTACTGGGTGTATGAGCGCCTGAAACAGCTTGCTACGCGGATGGAAGTCCTTCCCATTACTGATTTGCCAAAGATGCAAGCGGTGAGTGCCCTGAAAAAGTATCGCCAACGTTACTGGGGGGAGTCTCTCGACGCGGAGCAGCTGGAGCAGGTGTACGACCGAGTTGGTGGACGCCTGAATTTCCTAAACAAAGTAGCCAAAAGCAAGGACATGCTAGCAACATGCGAAAGCATCAAGGACATTGAGAAGCGGTGGTTCCTGAACCAGTGCTGGATTTTGGGCATGGAGATGGACGACGATGTCATGGATCAGCAGAAGTGGGCGGTAAGTATCCGGGCTGCATTCTTTTTTGGCAGAATGCAATACTGACTAGAGTCTAGGCGGCGGCCATGGTTCTGGCACAGGCACTAGTAGCCAAGGAAAAAGACATGGACCTAACATATGATCCCATCATCGGCCATCTGCTGCCTTCGTTCCCCTTCCACGTGGCCCAGGAGCTGATGACGCGATGCGACTTTATCCGCAAGCTGGACAGCCTCAACCTGTTCAGCATCACGAGCAAAGCAGACGTGCGTGCCAGCAGCGTCCCGATGCACCTGGCGTTCCAGGAGATTTGCAGCCAGCCAGGCTTTGACAAGCATCTGGAGCTGACGATTCAGCGCATCGCCGACATTGAGAGCTTGGGCCGAACGCGTGAGCTGGTGGCCAAGGATCTCGTACTCGGCGGGCACTACGAGATTGAGGCTGGTCGCAAGGGAATCACGGTGAGGATAAAGGAAGCGGAAAACAAGGACGATTAAGCAGGTCGGTGTGGGATTACGGTATGTGTACATTAAGGGAGCGGTGGGTTCTGGCAAGGCTGCTTTTTTTGTGCGTAGTATGGTCGGGCATCGAGTTATTATCGGATGACACGGGGGGATTCAGCAATCGCAATTTTTCTTTCTTTTGATACTGGTAGCACAGTATCCGTACTATGCGTTTGAATGTTTGCGTGAGACGTGCGTGAACAGTGAACCGTGAACAGTGCAACCGCAAAGTGGGCCGGCCACCTCATTGAATGCAGGAGGCTGGGATGGCGCCACACGAAGAGCTGGAGGAGAGGCGTTCATGGCCGTGCCTTGAGTGATGGGGGTTCATCGTTTGTTGCACAGATTATAGTCAATTCAGTTATTTACATGACTGAATCCTCCCTTTACACTGCTACACCAGCCCAAGCTCCTTGTTTATCCCCATCGACCCCTCGCTGGGCGTCTTCTTCCCTCGTGTACTCCTTTGTGCCTCGTTTCCCAGGCAGAAGCCTTAGCGCGCACTTCGTGTTCAGCCTACCCTGCACCCTGGCATCCACGCAGCTTCCCAGCCAACCAGTCGACCAGAAAGTTGGCCTCGAGCGGCGCGCCTCCAATTTTCAGCGCCACGACCTCCCCAGCGCGCCCCAACTGGCCTGCTACCTGCAGCAACCGTTATCCACTCGGGATCCTTGCAAAACCGAGTCGCTCTCGCTTCGTTTTTTGCTCCCATGTCTTCCTCCAGCAGATGGGGTGATTCGCGCGGTCTCGCATCTACCTTGCTCTCTCTCGTGCGACCGCAATCGTCTCCCTACAGAGACGACCTCCCGGCTTCCTCAGACGCGCTACGCTCTAGCGCCAAGAAGCACAAGCATCGCAAACGCCGCGACCGCGAACACCAACAAGACCAAGACGACGACATGACGACCGCGTCGCAAGAGCTTCCGCCCCTTCGCAACGACCACGAGGCCAGCGAAGGGGAGGCCGACTTTGGCGCTTTGGAAGTGTTTGACAGCAACGCCGCCGTCTCCTCCCAGGCTGTCGAGCCCGCGTCCTCCAAGAAGAGCCGACGAGACAAGAAGAAGGACAAGGGCGAGCATAGCAGCGCTTCCAAGGCGCAGAAGCGCGCCAGAAGACACTCGAGCTCTGCCAATGGCCACGATGACGCTGACGAGGTTGCCGTGACACCTGCTTCGCCTTCCAAGAAGAAGCGCAAGAATTCCGACTCTTCGGATGGCAAGGACCGAAAGAAGCGCAAATCGCATGCTGCCATTGACATCATTCCTGAAGAGCAGGCCGAAATTGAGCCCCCAAGCTCGCCTTCCTTGGCTCGTTCGCACAAGCGCGGCCTCTCAGGCGCTGGCGCTGACCCCAACGGTGCCGACGCTGACGAGATTGAGCGTGATGTGGAAGCTGTCGCGCGAGAGGCTTGGCAAGAACACATCAACAAACAGGCCTCGCAGCAGCAGGACACCGACATGACGGATGCAGCCCTCGTTGCCGCTGAGCCACCAGCAGACGCTCCAACAGAGACACCAGCAGACGACGACACAACCACGCCAAGACGCGCACGCTCCACGCGCAAGAAGGCAAAGCCAACCTACTTTGACCAGCCAGTCACAGAGGCTTCACTTGACGCTTTTGGACAGCTCCCATCGCCCTCGGCCATGACGCCCAAGCCCCGGCGCACGAAGAAGGCAGCCCCGAAAAAGGGCGCCAGGCGCCAGCGCAAAGCCGAGAGGGAGCAGAACCTCTATGGCGAGGAAACTCCTAGGACGACCTTCACGCAAGGCAAATTCAGCGATGATGAACTGTCTCGCGTTGCTCACGCCATCGAAAGCTTCAGAGCGGAATACGACATGGAGCAGCGCGATATTAATGAGGTATGTCGTCCCCTTCAACCGTCATGATGGCTTGATACTAACACTTCTTCTGTAGATGATCCAAGCACCTGGCGGAACTCAAGCTGGAGAAGCACATGCCCAGCTCTGGGTTCGCATCTTTGCCGAATGCCCTGATCGCCACCGACAAAAGGTCATCAACATTGCCCGCAAAAAGTTTCACAATTTTGTTGCCCGAGGCACTTGGACACCTGAACAAGATAACGAACTCGCTGGTCTCATTAACATGCACGGCGTTAAATGGTCCTACATTGCCGGCATCATCAACCGCCACCCTGAAGACGTTCGCGACCGCTATCGAAACTACCTTGTCTGCGGTGGCGCGCAGAAGAAGGAAGCCTGGGACAACGACGAGGAGGCACGTCTGACGCGGTTTGTCCAGGAGTCTATGGCGGTGATCGACGGCATGCGCGAAGCAGAACCCGACAGAGACATGCTGCAAAAGTCGTCGTACGAGGAACTCATCGACTGGCAGAACATCAGTGAGCGCATGGAACGCACGAGAAGTCGCCTGCAGTGCATCACCAAGTGGAAGTCGATGAACTTGCGCATCCACAGCAAGGACAAGCTGGTTTCAGCGGATCCTGACTCCAACATTTCTTTCCGACTGGACAAGGCCCGCCGTCAACTCGAGGATATGCCTGACACTGAAAAGTATCGTCTCGTGCTTGCCATCAACGCCGTGTCAGCCCAAACCACTGATAAGATTCCGTGGCAGAGGCTGTGTGACAAGCAATTCCGCACTCTGTGGCATCGTTCCACGCAAGAGCTCGTATGGAACCGCCTGGTGAAATCTGTCCCTGGTGCGGACATGAGAACAGTACGAGACTGCGCTCAATACCTGGTGGACAAGTACGACCAAGATGGAGAACTTCCGAATATTGCCGGAGAGGGCTGGGACGATGAAGAGGAGATGGCACTCATCTCCCAAGTCCCATTTGGAAAGAAGGAGATACGACAAGTCGTCAGCTCTGAAAAGGTCACGGAGGAAGAGATGCAGGGTGACGACGAGCAACTTGCGGCCGAGGCCAGGGAAATGCAAATCGACCCTGCGCTGGATGCGCTCTCCGAGGTGCCGCAGTCTGCGAAGAAAGCCACTCCTGCGAAAAGAACTCAGAACGGCAGGCGACCGTCGGCCAGGAAACCCAAGAGGCCGGTTGAGCCGATTGAGGAGTCGGCTGATATTGCTGCCGATGGTGACGAGGCAAATGGGGACGAGATTGATGAAAGCAGCCACCGCAAGCGCAGGACACCGAGCAAGTTCAAGAAGGGCAAAAATAACAAGGCGCCCGCCGATCCATCATCGGATATGGACGACATGGAGGATCTCCCCTCTCGCGTAGAGGCTGAGTGATGTAATGCTTTGGACTGCGGCGGCTAACCTCACAGTTTCTGGAAGTTGAGTGATTTTATTTGTCGGCTTGAGCGCATGCTAGCCTTCTCATGGCGTTTTCATGCGATTTGCACTTGACAGTTTTGTCCGTTTGCTTTTACAGGATTGGCTACTTGCCGGATGGAGAGGGATCGCTGTTTTTTTTTTAGGATGATTGAGGAGCCAATGGAGGATAAATAGTGCCTATATGTTTTGTTCTGCTTTGACAAGGAGATGACCAAGCTTGGCTTATCAGCCGCATATAACGAAAGTGGTGGCGATGGAGAATGCTCTTAGATTTATTGCACGAATACAAGTATGAATGTCTAATTTCAAAAGCATTGGTTCTGTAGTTGTGACGGCGGGCTTCGTATGATACGAGTGAGGGTTACATTTCAGCACAGTTAGCACGTGGACCCCGTGCCCCATGTGAGACTCCTGGGAGCTAAGAAATAGCCCACAGAGTGACTCTACATTTCCACCCTCTCCTCGGCGACACAGAAGGCCTCGCGATAGTTTCTATAGGCTCACCTTGCGTGCCACAGTGTCTAGACTGATTATTGCGCGAGACTCGCGGCGACTCTCGGAGACGAAGCCATGGACGGGGCACAGCAAAAAACGACCGTGGCGGTTGTTGGCCTCGGTACGCCTTACCCCCTCCAGAAGCGACAAAGTCGCTCCGGTTTTGGATTATGTCCTGCCAGAAACTAACTTGTTTTCTCTCTTGATTGCTTGTGGTAGGCGGCATGGGCATAGGTGTAGTCAAGAACCTGATCGAAGAAGGGTTTGACGTTACCGGCTTCGATAAGAGCGCATACTATGGCGGCCTGTGGCACTTTACCGAGGACAAGGAAACGCTCAGTATCCTTGAATGCAAGTTAATTCTATGGAGGGCCTGGTGTAATGGAGAGTGTCGGTGCTAACTATGAGATAGCTACACAAGCGAATATTCCCATTGAACGGGTGAGTCACATGCCGTTTCAAGCGTGGCGCGAGAGTTGACGACTTTTGCAGATGTGCTATACCGATTTTCCATTTCCAAAAGGTGACTTGAATACCCTGTCTTTAATTTATTTAAAAGCCTCAAACTAATGCCTTCCAGATACTCCGATACACTGTTCCGCAGGAGATGTGCAAGAGTACATTGAGTCGTATGTCGCGCATTTTCAACTCGCGCCGCATTTCAGACTCAATGCCGCCATCACACACATTTCAGAGATTGAAGAGACGGGGAAATGGAAAATTGACATTCAGGGCGCTCCTTCGCAGTACTTTGACAAGGTAGTCATGGCTACCGGGCCGCACGTCAAGCCGACGGCATTCCAGCTAGAGGGCCAGGATCTGTTTGCTGGTGAAGTGATACACTCGCAGCGGTTCAAGAGGTAAGCGGTTCTATTCTGTCCTACTCGGCATTGGCGCGTAACCTTTTTACTAACGGATCGTGTTAGATCATCCGACTATGCTGGCAAAAGAGTCGTCGTTGCTGGCATGGGCAACACAGGCGCCGACATTGCGAATGAGCTGGCAGGCGTCGCATCGAAAGTATACCTGTCCCACAGCCGCGGCGCGCACGTTGTATGTCTTTACTCCCTACAGGCTACAGAATCATGGCTTCCTATGAATATACTCACCAGCCTTTGCTGCAGCTACCGCGCGACCTCAAGGGCGTGCCTGCGACCAGCGTCCTCACGCACCGTCTCATCCGTCTGCAGGGCACCATTGACTGGCTCTTCCCGCGCCTGCGCGACGTCATCAGCGGCCGCGTGCTGCGCACCATGACCAAGACGGTATTCGGCGACCTCGACCCCGCGTGGGGGCTCGACGACGCGCCGCCCGCGACCGTCACGAACCCCATCATCAACGACGCGCTGATCCCCAATCTCCGCGCCGGCACGCTCACGTCCACCACGGGGATCCGGCGCATCACGGGCGCGGACAGCGTGGAGCTCACCGACGGCAGCACCATCGACGCCGACGTCATCATCTGCTGCGCCGGCTACGAAAACAACTACGACATTCTCGACGCCCGCGTCAACCCGATGCGACACGCCGACGCCGCGTGGGCCGCCGCGCGCGGCTCGCGCGGGCGCCCCCTGCCCCGGCTGTACCAAAACGTGTTTTCCCTGGACCGGCCCGACGCGCTGGCGTTTGTCGGCTGCGTGTGGTTCGCGACGGGCGCCTTCACCGTCGCCGACCTGGCGAGCATGTGCATCGCGCAGGTGTGGAAGGGGCGGTCGCGGCTGCCGCCGCCGCGCGCCATGGAGCGCTGGATGGACGCGCAGGCGGCCTTCATCACGGGCCTGGCGCGGCGGGCCACGATTGTGCCGGCGACGGTCAACATGCGCGCGTGGCTCGTCTGGGCGGACGAGACGGCGGGCATGGGCGTCGAGCGGCACGTCGGGCGCTGGTGGGGGTGGGCGTCGTGGGTGTTTTGGTGGCGCGAGGGGCGGCTGTATCGGATGATTGACAAGGGCGTGTTTACGTCGGCCGTCTGGAGACTGTTTCCGGGGACGAAGCGCAAGGCGTGGGACGGCGCGAGGGCAGAGGTGCAGAGGCTGAACGAGAAGCATGAGGCGAGCCTGGCGCGGTACAGGAGGAGCAGTCAGTGAGAGGGCCGGCGGTGGCAGGGAGGTGTAGCGCTGCTTTGGATAGATGGTATATTTTCGACTAATAGATGCATGGTCATTGAGGAGACTCGGCCAGCTGTTTTTGAATGTTTTTAATATTTTGGATGGCGCAGCGTTGATCAAGATGAAAAGTATTGGTGATGCAAATGCAGGTTGTCTTGCTCTAGCTCAGAAAGCCGTCATCGGTGTGGCTGCCTTTGAACTTACAGTGGGTGTGGCGCCCGCAGAACAGCCCGAAGTGCTGCAGTGAACGGGCCGTGTAGCATCCAAGAAGCCCCTGATTAGTGGAGGTTTAGCGGAGGCTTGGAAGCAAACATGGTCTGCACAGTTCATAACAGATATGCAATTCTCATACAAACAAGTTCTTCGCGATTGTCCCGTCTGAAGAGCAAAGACTCTCCAATAAGCATTACTATCCTTTCTTACGAAAAACTCATTTCCAGTGACCAATGAGCTGCTTCTGAGCCCAAAGCCTCTCCCGACTCGACAGCCCTTGCGGTGATAGGGTAGCTCATCGCCCAAGATAATGCATCTCGACAGGGCACGAGAGGTCCTCACCACATATAGCAGCCATCTTGATCGCTCAACCGTATGGGCGACCATCGCTGGCCTGGTCACCTTGGTACTTGCCGCCAATTATTTTCAGACGAGCAGCAGGGCGCGCCCGGCCCAGGATGGCGAGCCCGCGGAGCCGTGCGAGCACCCGTACCTGGTCCCCTATGTTGGCCACGCGCCGCAGTTTATCGCATGCCGGGAATGGTTCCTGCATCGGCTCCGCGGCCTATACCCGGAGGGCATTTTCAGCATACGCCTCTTTGGTAGCCTCCACAGCATCGTCTCTAGCCCGGACATGGCGGCCGCTGTGCTCGGCACGCCGCGCACCACGGCAACCGACGACTTCCTCACCCCTCTGCTGCTGCGTTCCACCTTTGGGGTGTCTAGGAGCGGCACGGACGCGTACTGCACCATTGAGGAAGAGATTAGGGACGTCATGACTGGTATGGAGACGGAGAGCGGGCTCAAGGCCCTCGTGAACGCTACGCTGGCGCATATACGGCGCAACATTGCCGACCTCGTCACTTTCAACTCGTCGCCCGCGGATCAGGCTGACTGGGAGAGGGCGGCCGGTGCCGAGGTCGTCGAGGACAGCAAAGGGGAGTCGTTTGTGCAGGTCGACCTGCTGGAGCTCGTGCGCACCTTTGTCGCCAAGACGGCCAACCCGGGCCTCTTTGGCACCAACTTTGTCGAAAACTTCCCCGATGCCTGGCAGCACCTCTGGAAGCTGGACGCCGCGTTTATCAAGATGACCTTTGCCCCATCCTGGCTGCCGATTCCCAGCGCAGGCCTGGGCCGCGCGGCGGCGCGCCACTTCCGACAGCATGCGCGCGAATTTCATGAAGCCATGGACAAGCACATGGTTGGCGAGGAGCCCGGCGTCAAGTGGCAAGACCTAGACAACGTGAGCGCGGTGGTCAAGGCGCGCGTCGACGTCTTTCGCCGCGCCAACCTGCCGATGGAGGCGCGTACCGCGGCCGACCTGGCGCTGGCCTGGAGCATGAATACCAACGGCAACACACTCGCCGCGTGGATGCTGTGGGAGATTTCGCGCGACGCCGTGCTGGTGGAGCAGATCCGGGAGGAGATTGCGCCGTACGTGCGCGTGGCGCAACCCGTCAACGAGTTTGGCGCCGCCGTGTGGTTGGCGCCGGAGCTGGAGCACGTCGACGTCGACGCGCTGCTCACAAAGTGTCCGCTGCTCAAGGGCGCGTACCTGGAGACGCTTCGCTTGTACACAGGTGCTTGGCCGGTGAAGAAGGTGGTCAATGATATGGTCGTTGGCGAGCGCGGCAAGGACCAGAAGTATCTGCTCAAGCAAGGCACGTATGTGCACTGCCCCCAGGAACTGCACCAGCTGGATCCCGCTTACTTTGCCGACCCGAAAGAGTTCCTCCCGCAGAGACATATCCGCGAGACAGAGGACAGGCAGGGAAAGCTAGTACAGACAGCGGAGATGGCTAGTACCATGAAACCATACGGTGAGTTTTTATTGAATCGTGCTGCTTGTACTGTAATGTTGGGAGGCGGTTACTGACATATAGTATAGCGGAAGGCTCCGTAATGTTCGAGGGTAGGGGCTTTTTGCAACGCGAAATGATGATTTATCCGACCGCCATCCTGTCGCTGTATGAATTTGTCGCGCCGGAGGATAAGGGATGGACGCTGCCCAAGACGGAAAAACGTGCGGCAACGCGGCATCCGCTGAAGCCCTTGACAGTCTGGGTGAGGCGAAAGAAGTTTTAGGAGCATCCGATAAGGTTTTCATCAAGCACTGTGCGCTACCAGAGAAGCAAAGTAGTTGGCGAACATGCCAGTAGAGTTGGGCGCTGAGCCGCTACACGTTGGACTGGGTCCTTACGCATGAATTACGTTGTTACGGTTGCACTGCGGCATGCAAGTTCTTTGACCAATCTGTATTGATTCCGAGGTGCTCGACGCTATCATGTAAATATGCTTGGATCATGATGCAAGTGACTAAGTAGCACTCGCGCCTGTTCAACAGAGCCGGGGGTATTGGTTCATCTAGAGGAGGTTAGCCAGATTTCCTGATCGCTCGCAAAACGGCCAGCGCTTACAATAACATCTCGCAGCCGCTGGGGGGGCAATTACTGCTTGCGCTGCAGGCCGCCGAGAAGACCGCCAAGAATTCCGCTCAGGCTGTTGGGGTCATCACCTTCCGGCTTGGCACTTTCCGACTTGGCAGGAAGACCTTGGACTTCACCGCCGTCGAGAGGGAGACTATCGAGACCACCGGTGGTAGGGAGATTGGCGAGAGCGCCGGCATTGCCAACGCCACCGTCAGAGCCACCGTTGCCAACACCGTCGAGGCTGCCGGCGCCGCCGACTCCGTCGACACCGCCGGCGCTGCCAACGCTGTCCTCGCCGCCGGCACTACCAACGCCATCTTCACTGCCAGCGCTGCCGACGCCGTCGAGGCTGCCGGCACCGCCGACGCCGTTGAGACTGCCGCCGTTGCCAACACCGTTAGCAGGGCCGAGCGCGGGGGCGGCGGCAGCAACGCCGAGAAGAGCAGCAGCAATAATGGCAAACTTCATCTTGTTGGTGGTTTTGGTTAGTTTGAAAAGCAAGTACGTGTTTGGAAAAGAGTAGTGGTGAGTTGGGGAGAGGGAACAGGGTCGGAGGGGGGGTGCTTCCATTCACTTATATAGTTATTTGGGTTCGTGGCTAGAGACATAGCATGCCTTGAGATACTTGCGATGGACACTGTTCATTCGCGACAGAAATGACGACTTGCGCCGTTGGAATATGGGGCGCTGATACATCGTCTCGATTGCGCCGTGCCCTCAATCGCGCTGCGGCGATGGTGAGACCTTTCTCTTGGCAAGGAATGCCAGCCTACGCGGTGATCGTCTGGTCCACGTCCGGGAATGTGAGCGCCTTCGACGTGCGTTGCTGAGATGTAGCTGGTGGAAGTCATGAGAGTTTACCAATGGAAGAAGCGTGTGCATGCTGTTTATGATTTTGTGTGCTGATCCCTTCCAAAAGAGCTTGATCTCGAGAATGCTGGGAGTCGCTGCGATGGAAGGGAGAGTAGTGAAGGATGATCATCTGGCGCTCTGTTTTGAGTTTCAATTCAATTTAGATTATGGATAGATGATATAGAATACAAGTCCTGTTCATCTCCGTAGAGGTGCCATGGTTTCGAAATAATTCGGCATGTACAGATGATAGCGGCTATCATCACCATGTTGTCGTCAGGGCGCTAAAACGCCACTACTAGTGATGCTGGAGGCACGCGACAGCCAGGCACCCAGGACGCATAAATTGAAAAAGGTCTACTAAAGCAATGACGTAGAAAAGAGAGCCGTTGGATTGGGAGGGAAACGATCATAATTCTGCATAAATTAATGCATCTCCAATTGGGGCATTACTCCCGCACCAATGACACCATAGCTGATCCGCCTGTCGACTTCATCCTGGCTCGCTGCCTCAAGCCTCCGCCTTTTGGCCGCCTCCGCCTTCGAGCGACACCGGTACCTTGTTGACCTCGTTTCATTCGACCCTTTTGTCCCGAATCTCCCGAAAGCTCAGCTTTCTGGACATTGATACTGCAGACGCAATCTTATTTTTGGTTACATTTGCTTTCCACCGCTGTTGATTGGTTGTGCTATTCAAATCAGGCTTCCGCCACTGGTCAGGCGGCGCCGCCTATTTCTTTCTACACCGGCGACTGAGCTCTGAAGCTCTCTTCTCGCCCCCTCCACACACCCTCCCGTCCGACAGCGTACGATGCCCCGACAGCAATGATTCCTCGCCTCGCATCACGAGCGCCGATGCTGTGCTCCCGCTACGGGATAGCATCGGCGCGCACCCGCCCACCGTGGGCGCCCACCCCGGCCTTTCAATCCCTGCGAGCGCTCCGAACGACGGCGGCACCGCGACGACCGCAGGCGCCCCCGCCCAAGACTATAACGCCGAACACGATAAAGACGCCGCCGACTACGACGACGACGGCAACTGGGAAGCCCGTCGCCAAAGAGGCTGCCCCCGCAGCGGCCGCGGCCAAGAACAAAGACCCGCTCGCGACGCCGGAGAAGACGGTCGCGGAGCAGCGCAAGGCCGACTGGGCCATTATGCGGGAAATGTCGCGGTACCTCTGGCCCAAGGACAACCTGGGCACCAAGCTGCGCGTCAGCCTGGCCGTCGCGCTGCTCATCGGCGCCAAGGTGCTCAACGTGCAGGTGCCGTTCTACTTCAAGAGCATCGTCGACTCGATGAACATTGACGTGGCGGCCGTCGGCGGCACGGCGACGACGATTGCGGGCGCCATGATTATCGGCTACGGAGCCTCGCGCGTCGGCGCGACCGTGTTCCAGGAGCTGCGCAACGCCGTCTTCGCATCGGTCGCGCAAAAGGCCATCCGCTCAGTCGCCCGCAACGTCTTTGGCCACCTGCTGCGCCTGGACCTGGCCTTTCACCTGTCCAAGCAGACGGGCGGCCTGACGCGCGCCATGGACCGTGGTACGAAGGGCATCAGCTTCCTGCTGACGAGCATGGTCTTTCACATCCTGCCCACGGCGCTCGAGATTGGCATGGTGTGCGGCATCCTGACGTGGCAGTACGGCGCCAAGTTTGCCGCCATTACAGCGCTGACCATGGTCGGGTACACGGCCTTTACCATCTGGACGACGGCGTGGCGGACCAAGTTTCGTCGCCAGGCAAACGCGGCGGATAACAAGGCGTCCACGGTGGCGGTCGACTCGCTCATCAACTACGAGGCGGTCAAGTACTTTAACAATGAAAAGTTCGAGGTGGCTCGCTACGACAAGGCGTTGAAGGAGTATGAGAAGAGCTCCATCAAGGTGGCTACATCGCTGGCGTTTCTCAACAGTGGGCAGAACATCATCTTCTCCTCGGCACTGACCGCAATGATGTACCTGGCTGCCGACGGTGTCGCCAAAGGCAAATTGACGGTTGGTGACCTGGTCATGGTCAACCAGCTCGTGTTTCAGCTTTCCGTGCCGCTCAACTTTCTCGGTTCCGTCTACCGCGAGCTGCGACAGTCGCTGCTCGACATGGAGACGCTGTTCAACCTGCAAAAGGTCAACGTTGCCATCACCGATAAGCCTGGCGCCAAGGAGCTGGCCCTGACCAAGGGCGGCGAAATCAGATTTGAGAATGTCGACTTTGGCTACCACCCCGACAGGCCTATCCTGCAGAACCTCAGCCTGACCATCCCCGCGGGCAAAAAGGTGGCCATCGTCGGGCCTAGCGGCTGCGGCAAGTCGACGCTGCTGCGGCTGCTGTTCCGCTCCTACGACGCCCAGGGCGGCCGCATCCTCATCGACGACCAAGACATCCGCGACGTCCAGGTCGACTCGCTGCGGCGCGCCATTGGCGTCGTGCCGCAAGACACGCCGCTCTTCAACGACACGGTCGAGCACAACATCCGCTACGGCTCCATTGACGCCACGCACGAGCAAGTGGTGGCGGCCGCGCAGCGCGCGCGCATCCACGACACGATTGCCAAGTTCCCCGACGGCTACGACACAAAGGTGGGCGAGCGCGGCCTGATGATTTCGGGCGGCGAGAAGCAGCGCCTGGCCATGAGCCGCCTGCTGCTCAAGGACCCGCCGCTGCTCTTCTTTGACGAGGCCACGAGCGCGCTGGACACGCACACGGAGCAGGCGCTTATGGTCAACATTAACGGCATCCTGCGCGAAAAGGGCCGCACGAGCGTCTTCGTCGCGCACAGGCTGCGAACTATCTTTGACTCGGACCTGATCATTGTGCTCAATGAGGGTCAGGTCGCCGAGATGGGCACCCACCGGGAGCTGATTGATAGAGCCGGCGTCTACGCTGAGCTATGGAGTGGTGAGTTTTTTTTTTTTCCTTTTTTCCGAGGCTGTGGTTTCGGTTTTACGAATGAGAAAAACGGCGAGCTAACGGATTCGACTACAGCACAAGAAACTCTTTTCAACGATGACGGAACTGATGCGACGGCGGAGAGCAGCAATGCTAAGAAGTAAAGAGAGAATAGCTTACCAAGGCTAGACTTGTACATAGACCAAAAAGCCACAATATGTGTTTTCATTTATCACACTGCAGATTCACCACTTTTTGAGGGGCTTCTCGGAAACAATACTCCGTAAATCAATTACTGCATTAGGCAACCCAGTGCGATGCAGGGTGTGTGTGGGTGGGCGTAGAGCAGTCCACAAAGGTATCTCGACGAGTTATTGGTGGAAACAGGGAAGCACATGTCCGTCTATTTTAACGGCAGCGTCCGGTAGGCTGCTGTGGAATAGGATCCAGTCAAGGCTGCGAACTATTCCGAGTCATGGGAGCACGTAAAATTTATCTGATGGGTCGAGGAGGCCCGCATAGCGCATCTGATTAGATTAGATGAGTGGTCAGATTTTGGAAGTAGGTTGGATTTTAGCTCGTTATACGAACAATTCTCTAGCGTGAGAGAAAAAGCAAGGACGCTACTGGAAAGTGGCAAGGATTCTTCTTTGAACGGCATTTCATTTTTACGGACAGGCAAGGAAAATAAGTAGTTGTGCGCTTCCAAGCTTCGCCGTCTCAATCTCACCACCCACTTATACATCTCTCGCGCTGAGAGCAGGAGAGGCAGCCCCAGCATGTCCGAATCCAAGCAAGTAGACATTGAAGCCGCCGCGGTGGTGGCTCCGGGCCGGGACTCTGGGTCCGGCGACGACGAGCACGCCGCCCACCAGCCCAGCAAGGCGCCGCTCGCCACGTCGTCGGTCGGCGAGGTGTCGCAGTCGCAGGGCGTGACGCGCATGGAAGCCGTGTACCGGGCGGCGCAAACGGACCGCAAGACGTTTTACCTCGTCGGGGCGTCTGTACTTGTGTGCGCGTGGGCGTACTCGCTTGACTCGTCCACGACGTCGTACTACAGCATCGACGCCTCGTCGTACTACAAGCAGCACAGCACCGTGCTCTCCACGCTGTCGATTGCGACCAACATCATCGGCGCCGTCAGCAAGCCCTTCATGGCCAAGTTCTCCGACATCACCTCGCGGCCGTACACGTACCTGCTCGCGCTGGCCTTTTACGCCGTGGGGTACGTCGTCGCCGCGACGTCGCGGAGCGTGGCGGCGTACATTGTCGGCGAGGTCTGCGTCGCGGTCGGCGGCGCGGGCCTGGACCTGACCAACGACATCATCGTGGCGGACCTGACGCCGCTCGAGTGGCGCGGCTTCGTCTCGTCGCTGCTGTCGACGCCGTTCATCGTCAACACCTGGTTTTCGGGCAAGATTGTCGAGGCCATGTCCTCTCGGGGCCAGTGGCGCTGGTACGTGCTTCGGCCTGGGGCGATGAACAATGTGATACTGACGTCGTCTGCAGGGGCTACGGCATGTTTGCCATCATCATGCCGGTCGCGCTCGGCCCCGCCATTGCCGTGCTCATCTACCTCGACCGCAAGGCCAAGAGGCACGGGCTCGTCAACATGGCGTCGAGCAACGCCGCACGCCGCGCCGCCGCCGCCGACACGCTCGCCGAGAAGCACGACGATGACAGCAGCCCGCGAGGCCTCATTGTCGCTGTGGCCACGGAGCCGCATGAGTCGTGGAGCCGCGCCCTGCTGCGCAACTGGCACGAGATTGACGCCTTTGGGCTCATCCTGCTCGGCTTTGGCTGGTCGCTACTGCTGCTTCCGTTTTCGCTCAAGACGTACGCGGAGCACGGCTGGCGCAACCACTCGCTGATTGCCATGATGGTGGTCGGCGGCGTGCTGCTGGTGGCGTACGTCGTGTACGAGGTGAAATGGGCCAAGATGCCGAGCGCGCCGCGCCGGCTGGTGTTTAACAAGACGTTCATCATGTCCATCGTCATCGACAGCTTCTACTTTTGTAAGTCTCCGCTCTTTTCCGATGCTGCTACGACGCCCTGCTAAATGTCGGACAGTCGCTGGAAACATGCGCGGACTGTACTGGAGCTCCTACGTGTACGTGGCCAAGCCCTGGAGCCAGCAGGACTGGGTGTACTACGGCAACACCATGACGCTCGCGCTGTGCATCTTTGGGCCCATCACCGGGCTCCTGCAGCGCTGGACGCACCGCTACAAGGCGATCCAGCTGTCCGGCCTGTGCCTCAAGATCGTCGGCATGGGCATCCTCCTGTCCGGCCACCGGGCGACCGACAACACGGCGGCCATGGTGCTCTCGATGGTACTCATCGGCGCCGGCGGCGCCATGTCCGTCGTGGGCACGCGCGTCGCGTCGCAGGCCTGCGTGCCGCACCAGGACGTCGCGCTCGCCATCTCGCTGCTGTCGCTGTGGTCCAAGATTGGCAGCGCCGTCGGCAGCGCAGTCGTCGCCGTCGTCTGGTCGTCGCAGATGCCGGGCCAGCTGCGCGCCCACCTGCCCGCGGGCACGCCCGACGCGACGGTCAAGAAAATCTTCAACAATGTCAAGGCGGCGCGCACGCTGTACGCGTTCGACAGCCCCATGCGCCAGGGCATCATCGAGGCGTACCGGCGCACGCTCTTTTACTGCCTCGCGCCGGCGCTGGCGCTGGCGTTTGTCCCGCTCATCGCCGCGTGCTTTCAGACAAACTTTTACCTCGGCAAGCAGCAGAATGCGGTGACCAATGTGGGCAATGACGGACTGCCGCTCAAGGATGAGGAGCAGGACCCGGCGCCGTTGCCACCGGCCGCGTCAAAGAAGGAGGCGTTTCTGAGGTTCTGGGGCGGACGTGCTGCAGTTCCGGCTCAGAGGTCGTAAAAAGTATCCGAGAGGGTGCATCGATTCGGACTATACATTGCGTCTTGGGATGACATTGCGCATGTTGATGTATGTAGGCAGCCTAGTTCATCACCTTGCAAGCGGTGATGTAATGAACGCAGTGTGCTGCAGCCACATGGACCCGACTTTTGCGTGCCGTTTTCCGGTAGCGAAATTGCCCATCCATACAATTTTCATAGTTGTTTTGTATACCCTGGATTGCAAACGCTCCAGAAAATTGATGCAATCGCGCCCTCTTGTTCCGGCTGCGGAGTAATTTGCCTCATACTGGCAGGGGTAGCGCTCATCTCAGCCTTCGGTATCCATTTCTGGAGAGCGAAAAGAAAAAGAGCCAATACGATCTGCCTTATTTGCTGCTTAATAATAGCTAGCCAAATTTAGGTTGCTCTATATAATACGGCATTACACGAGTTGTTGAAGTGGTAAAACGTGAGAGCTACCCATCTCCACAGGTGCTCTGTTTCCCCATCTAATTTCGCCGTCACCACCATCATGTCACTGAGCGAAGCAGACCGCATCGCACGTCTCAAAGAGGCGCAGACCAAGGCCGTCGCTCTGTTCAAAGAGATTGAGGAGACGCTCATCCGGCCAGGCGTCAGCGACAAGACACTAAGCGCGGAAATCGCCGCGTTGGGCAAGGAGCGGCACGGACTTGAGACGCACTGGCACAAGCGTATCGTGCGCAGCGGCCCCAACACACTGGCGGCGTACAAGGAGAACCCGCCGGACCGCGTTCTCGAGGAGGACGATATCCTCGTCGTCGACCTAGGCCCCGTGTTTGAAAAGTGGGAGGCCGACTTTGGGCGGACGTATGTGCTGGGCAACGACCCGCGCAAGATCAAGGTGCGCGATGCGCTGGAGCCCATGTGGCACGAGATCAAGGCCCGGTATCGCCAGCGGCCCGACATGACGGGCGCGGAGCTGTACGCCATCGCAAAGAGCACGGGCGAGGCGCAGGGCTGGACCTGGGGCGCGCACATAGCCGGACACATTGTGGGATCGTTTCCGCACGAGCGCATCCCGCAGGACCAGTGGCCGCTGTACATTGCCGAGGCCAACACGACGTCGATGCAGACGGTGGGCAAGGACGGGTACATGAGGCAGTGGATTTTGGAGATTTATCTACATGATGAGGAGGGACAATTTGGAGGCTTCTTTGAGCAACTTTTGACAGTGGATTAGTTTGTCCTGGTAGACCTAATAGTACAGACGCATTCTATAATCCAGAAACTGCGTAAAAGCAGTTGTACAACATGTTTCAACGTTGGTATCATGACTGTTTCGAAAAGAGAAACAGACGGGAATAAATCATTTCCGGACATTTTTGCAGCTCGAGATGGTGACCTCATCGTGCTGCTTTTAGTGTAAGTTGCAGTACCCGCAGGCGACAAGGCACATGCATGTATAGCGCCTCGGGCCAAGCGTTGGCGCTAGTTTTAAATTAGCCCAGAGGAGTGAAGGGTCGATGCACCTCGATCTACTCCTCTGCAATTATCTGGGCCCTTGACGTCACCGGGGCGCCATCCAAAAAGGCGCGCAGCTGGAGGGCCCTGAGCGCCATCTCGCCTGTCGTGGGATCGGCGATGGGAACGAGCTCAACGACGTTGAACTCGGCGACCTGGACCTCGACGGCGTCGGGGTCGGCCTTGAAGGTCGAGAGGCTGGTGGACTCGTACATGACGGTGCGGCGGCCGGAGCCGTCGCGGGCGGCCACGTCCCAGGCCATGCGGACGTCGTGGTGGAAGCGGGCGAGGCGCTCGGCGCGCTTGGGCAGCATCTGGAGAACGTCGACGGCCTGGAGCGGCGGGCCGCCGTTCATGACAAAGGTGGCGCCGGGGGCGAGGTAGCGGAGGACGTCCGGCTGGCCGTCGACGGCGTCAAAGGGGCCGAGGGAGTCGAGGGCCGGCAGCAGGCGGCGGAGGAAGAGCAGGCCCGGGGACGCCGTGTCCGGGATGGCGTCGTAAGGGCCGCAGTGTACTTGGGCGTCTGCCATGGCGCGGTGTCAGGCACGCGGAGATGAGTGCGACGGTGCGAGCATGGGCGGGAGCAAGCAAGTTGAAGAAGTTGAAGACCCGGCGCGATGAAAGAGATGGTTCAAGAAGCAACGGGCAGGTATAATAACCAAGGAAAAGAATGGTTGCGAGAGTGTCGTCACGTGGCCGGCACAGGCAGATCGGCGAGGGCAAGGGTGTCGAGGTGTGTAGGTGTGAATGGCCGGAAGGGCAACGCCTCGACGAAGCCGGAGCAGGGTCCGGGGCCTAAGCAGGAAGGCTGGCCCGTAGCAAGCTAGGCTTACTAGGCAAGGACCAGCGCAGGTTCCGGGTGACGCGCATGAGATCCAGGGTATCAGCACGGATCGGTAGCCTGTATTGGAGAGGGGAATCAAACAGGAATTAAAAGAGGAGAGTGGCAAAGGGACGAGCCAAAGAGAGGAGCCCCTACCAGGCTGTCGAGGCTGTACCTAGCTTAGATGGCAAATGGTAGTGTTGGTTTGTGCTTGACGCAAAGAGCGGAGCAACTAGTCCGTCTATAGCAAGATATGCAAGGCAGTGCCTCGTTAGAGTCGACAGCGTGCTCGATGCGGCAGGTTTGATAAATCCAGGTCGTGTGCCGAGTTGGTTGGCATGGTTGAACATTGACTCCGTCGTCCAGCTCAGGAGGCGCTGTCGATGCTGCAACTGCCGGCCGTCAGTGGAGTCGCTCCCGTGAACCTCCGTCCTACATTATCCAGAACTACCCATCACTTCTGTAGTGCCTCAAACGCACAGGACGCCAAGGCCATCACAGAATATACGCTGCTGGCATATCCCATCTCCTGGCTATGACGTCGGCACCGTACCAGCCCATTCTTCTTCTCTTACCCGTCCTCCCCCTACTCTAGGCCTCGAGCCTGTCATCGCTGGTGCCCCCCGCAGTCCACGACAAACAGACCGCTTCATTGAGGAAGCCATGCCGCTCGAACCGAGTCTCTGTCATCCAACACACGAAAAAATACCAACGCCCATCAGCGCTTGTCAGTTGACTCACAAACAGAGTCATTCCCAACCTCGACTGGGCTGCTGCCATTGACTCGATTCTCCCAAATGGCGTTCATCTGGTCCATCCCCTTGCGGGGCCGCCCCGTCTTCCCCCAAATTATCCACCGGTGGACGACCCTTTGTCCATGACTCACTGCGTCAGACCACAACTCTCTTACGAGGCGGCACAACGCTATCCAGGCCCATTGGCGGAAGATTTGCGCCAATCCCAGTGCGACATGGTTTGCGTTCCGAATGGTCAGATTTCAATCGATACCGACCTCATAACGACTTCACCATTAGATGACTATATAAATTCGCCCACAGCCGCCTACCATTGAGTCCCAGCAGCAAGCAACCAGCTACATCATCATCATGGCCGCCTTTACGCCCATCCCACTCGACAGCGCCGAGACAATTGCGCGCTACTCGCCTACCCCCAATGACATGTCGGTTCAGATCGAAAAGGTCCAGGTCGAGCATCGTCTTCAACTCATCAACACTTGGCGCATCCCCCCTGGCTCCACCATTCTCGAGATTGGCTGCGGCCAAGGCACCTGCACCACTGTCTTGGCTACCGCCGCAGGCCCCGACGGACATGTCGATGCCGTCGACCCTGGCCCGCCCGATTATGGCTCGCCTTACACTCTGTCCCAGGCACAGGCCCACATCAGCTCGGGCGCCCTGGGCAGCCGCATTACCTGGCACAATGCCGAAGCAACAGACGTTTTAGCCACGTCAGGCGGGAAGCATTGGGACTATGCCGTCTTTTCACACTGCATCTGGTACTTTGACAGCCGCGACATCCTTGACACCATGCTCCGTGCCCTCAAGGGCCGTGTTGGCACCATCCTTGTTGCCGAATACGCACTCAAGGCGACCGAGCGCGATGCGGAGCCTCATCTCCTCTCCGCCATTGCCAGAGCCTCCCTCGAAGCGCACAACCCTTCCAGCACGGCCAACATCCGTTGTCTTTTGAGCCCTGCTGGTATCAAGGACATGGCCGAGACGGCTGGATGGAAGGTTGGCGACGAATCCAACATTGTTCCCGCTCCGGGTCTGCTGGATGGTGTATGGGAGGCTGGCGAGGTTCGAAGCAAGAGCTTTGTTGAAGAGGTGGAGAAGCGAATTACGTCACCCCGTGTCAAGGAGATGCTTCTGTCGTCGCGTGAGGCTGTCATTGCCTCTTATGCCGCCATGGATGGTCGCAAGACACGTACAATGGACGTCTGGGCTACGGCTCTCACTCTCGCGGAATAAATTCGGGACAAAATTATGCCAGTAAATACAACCACCAAATATTTATATCCTACATCTCTCGTCTACTGCTCGCTCACTGCTTTCTGGCCCTGCATGTAGTCGTCCTCAAAGGGCACTTGTCCGAGCGACTTCCAGCACTGGGCCGCCATGAGAGCCTCGTCTTTCTCCTTGCTTCGGAAGACAATGTCAGACTTGCCATCACTCAGATGTGTGACAGAGCGGTCCTGATATTGCGTTAGCGCCGCATGTTGCATTGTTTCATCTGACTGCTTACTAGTCCTAGGGTCAACTTGATGAGGCTTTCCGGCCAGGTATGTCGGTACTCGTGCTGCGGCGCCTTGCCCTCGATGGCGAGCAGGATGTTCTCGGCGGCCACGATGGACTGCTGCATAGCGGAGCGCGCGTTCGGTGTCGGAACGTCGGTGTCCGTAACATCGCCGCAGCTGTAGATGTTTTGGAACCTTTGGTCCAGCAGCTGAAGAGTGGGCTTCACCTTGATATAGCCCGACGACGAAATGGATGCCGGCGAGAGTGTCGAGAGGATTGACGAGTTTGGCTTCTGGCCTGTGCAGTTGATCTACAGCGCTCAGTCAGAAACAAGAAGACGAGGCTGAAGTTGTGGACTTACAAAAAAGTTGCAGTTTATTTTACGGCCCGACTTGAGCGTCACGGTACCGTTGGTGTCGTCTTCTTCAATGACACGATCTTGCAGAATCACCTCCACTTCCAGTCTCTTCAAGCCCTCCGTAGCGGCCGTTTGCAAATCTTTTCCGAATCGATGCATCACAGTCGCACGCGAGTGCACCAGGATAATATGCTTCTGCGGGTACAGGCTCTTTGCGTCCGTCGCCACCTCGACACCCGCCGCGCCGCCGCCGACCACGACGACCGTATCTGCCTGTGCTATCCTCTGCTGCATGGCCTGTAGGAGCTTGACACCCTCGACCTTTTCCGTGTTATTCACTCGCGACGGCAGTCCGCTCTGCACCGCCGCGCCCGTGGCAATTACCAGGTACTCGTACGGAATGCTCTCGTCGCCATCCTGCAGCACCACCTCGGACTCGGTGATGCGGACCGCGCGGTCCTTGATCCAGTGCAGAGCGCCGTCTACCGCGTCCGCATACTTGCCATACGGGATAAAGGCCTTGTGCTCGTGGCCGCCGGGAATGACGCAGAAGCGCGGCAGCACCCAGGTAAACTGGAAATGGCTGTTAGGCTCGACCACCACCACTCTGTACTTGCTGTCCGGCGGCAGCGAGCGCGCAAGGATGCGTGCGGCGTAATGTCCGGCAAACGAAGCGCCGATGACGACAACATTGTGTGTGCGCTCGGCGGACGGTGTTGAGCCAGCCTTTTTCGCCTGGTTTCGTACGCGGCGGAAGCGTAGCACCCGTCGGAGTTCGCCCCCAATCACACGGGCGAAGATGAAGACGAGCTTGACGTACAGAAGAGCCTTGCTCAGCATTTTGATCAAATTTGCAAAGTTGGTTTGGCGCTGGGAAGAGAAGAAAGAAAGCAAAAGCCAAGGGCGTCAGCGTTGAGATGTAGGGTGTATATCGGCGGCGAACTCGGACCTTGGCGCCTTCCCGGGCACCGAGCTGGCGAATTTGCCACAAATTACCGTTGTTTGGGGCTGTGACGAAACAAACCCCTTGTCCTACCTACTGTCTCCGACATTGACCCTCAATTTACCGACTCCGATCGGTCCCCGAATGCAGGTCACCTAGTGGCACGAGTGGGCGGGTTGGTAACGCTAGGCCCAAGGCCTTGATCAGCCCGAGTGGGCCACGCTCGTTATCTGATGGATCTGATAAGGCAGCTGAACGTTGGCGAACAGGGATCTGACGTCCAATTTCGCACACAACGCGGCGCTAATTTTTCCACGCGCCGTTTTGCTTTGACATGGCTGAAATATCATGTGGATGGAACAGAATTTTTTCTCGCTAGGCTCATCAAACCGGCATAGCTTGGTTTACAAGTGGGAATCGAATGTTGTTATATATGAGGAAACCACTACAAAGAAACGCCACACCACACTCTAGAACGCTAACTAACAAACAACTTGACAGCTGAGAGGGCAAAATTTTCTTCTTCTTGTTTCATAGTCGGTTGACACTCGTGAATTCCGGATACCCCGTCTCGCGCCACTCGCTAAAAGTCATGCCCTTGGCACAGGATGGCATCTTGACCATGAGCGGCACCACAATATCCTCGTCGGTGCCAAGAAGGGCGGCCTCGTGCACAATCTGCTCGTCGAGCACCTCGAAACCCATCTTCTTGTACAGACCCACGGTAGACGGTGACGACTCAAAGTAGACGGGCAGGCCAGCACTCTCACCCAGGTCAATGCCCCACTGGACAATGAGGGCGCCGGCCTTGCGGCCCTGGTGCTGGGGGTCAATGGCGATGACATGGCAGTCTGGACGGACGGGGTTCGGCTAATGTTAGCGTCGGGGTTTTTACCTCTATTCGTTCATGCAAAAAAGGGGGCCTCGGCTGCACGATGGGGGGATGACGAGAACAGACCAGGGCACTTACAGATGTAGCGGCGTCCACCAAAGAGCCTCTCGCGCACCTCCCACAGAGGGTTCAGCACCTTTTCCGCGCGCGCCCTCTGCTCGCCCTCGAGCCAGGGCACGCCGTGGTTGGCGCGCTCGGGCACGGTGCGCTCGCGCAGGTAGGCGTCGCCGAGGCCCATGCCAATGATGTTGCCCGACGCGGTGTCGACGACCTTGAGGGTGTACTGGCAGTCGCTGAGGTGCCAGTAACTGAGGGTGCCGGCGGCGTGGGCCTTTAGGAACTCGTCGTCGATGGTGCCCGGGAAGAGGATGCGCAGCATCAGCGCGCCCATCTTGTCGGCGCGAAAGGCGTCAAAGTAGATTTGGTAGATGCGCGGGATGTCGGGGATGAGCGCGGGGAGGACGACCTGAGACATGATGGGCGACGGGTGGACTGGCAAAGGCGAACTAAGAGGTAGAAAAGGCACGAGTACAGATGAGACTAGAGGGCACTGAACTAGAGGGGGGACTTGCGCTTGCTCTTTATACAATCAACGAGGCGGGTTTTGGTTCTCAGCTCGGTAGTCCGTAGGGCTCGGAGTTTTGACTGTCTGACCTGGTGGCACCGGGCGGTGGCTCTCGAACCCGTTCCTGAGCACCCCTCATTGAAGAAATGGCGTTTTTTTTTGTTCTCAACTAAGTGGGTGCTACGAAATGCAAGGGGACAAAATATGCTTAATCTGAGCGAGGAGAGCGACGAAGCAGCCGCACTTCAAAGACCACAATGGGGGTAGCCACTCACACCAACGAACAGACTCTCGGGTCCTGCCACATGGCTAACCCCCCCCCACCCCGGCAGTTTTGTCTTTTTGCCCACAAGGCGCATTTTCTCGCCAACTGCCTTATTCAGTCGATTAAGTATGAAAAAAGAGCGCCTCTTGTATAGTTGGAACAAGGTGTGGCTTGCTGGGCTAGGGTTCGCCCCTCGGCGGGCCGAGAGCTCAGCTCGCTTCTCCCCGTCGGAGTGAGACGCCCCCTCCGACACAGAGAAAGAAGGAGAAAACGTGGACCTTATACGTCGTAAGGCTGTGGAATAAGGGACAGCTAGCTACCCGCCTCGATGTAACTGATTGATAAGATTGTGTACCGCGGCAAAGAGGCGTGGAGCGCATGGCTACGACGTCGGGTGAAGATGCCAATTTCGGCAATAAGCGGGTTCTATACTCTGCGTATATTATATCTACGCGGTAAAGAGAACTTGGCATGTTTAATGGCCGACTTGGGTACGTGGTATCTGATGGGTCCCTGTGCCGAGGAGAGTGACGGCGGTCATGGGAGGGGCTATCTGGCAGAGACTAGCCAGTCTGGTGGTGATGCATTTTACAAGGGGAAACTGCGCTGATGACTTGGCAACCGCCGTCCTCGTGCGCGATGCCGAAATGAGCGCAAAAAAACAAACAGGGCCCAGATGAGGTCGTCGCTTGCATCGGGCAAAGCCTCGGGACCCTGCTATTACAAACGATAAATCTCTCGGCAAAGACTACCAGTATGACGAGTGTCGAGCAGACGACGACGGAGGCGATGGAACTGGACGATGAGTATACCCAGCTGCTTGACATTGTCGTGTATAGTACACGTTTTTTTTATTTTCCATTCCCGCCCAAGTAGATGGGCGGGAGGAAGAGACACGCCAATAAACGAGCGATGCCTGACTACCGCTCTGGAGAAGAAGCGTGTGCTCCTATTCTTCGTGTACGCTAGAGCTTCGGGTATACGAGTTTTGTGAAATGTTGAAACTTGATCACTTTGGAGTCGGCATTGACTGGATTGCAGGCGCTGAGGAGACCCTCCTGACGGGTTGGCCTGCTGGTGGTTGTGAGCGACGGAGAGAAGCCCATTAGCTACTGGTAGCAATTCCATGTGGCATGAAGATGGTACTTTTTCTTTTGGAGGGACAACGTCCAGTAAATCCACCAAAGCAAGAGAAGGGCAAAAAAAGAGATGCGCACAGGTATTGTATGGGCAGTTGGTTACCATTAGCAGTCGCACTGAGACGCAAAGGGTAGTCGGGCGCACAACCAGATACTGGGCCGTTGATTTTCTTCAATTCCTCCCACAGTTAGGGCTACCGTCTTTTTTTGCGACCACGTCATTGGAGGGTTTTAAGCAAACTCAAAAACTTAAAAACGTGGGACCAACATGTTGGGATGAGAATGACGTGTGTAGAGCGACGGACTGCAGGCCTGATTAAGATGACAGCCTGAGTGGGTAGGCACAATATGCTCGAAAAAATATAATAATTCTGCGCCGATCTTGTTGCATTTCCTGGGGTCTTGAAGAAGAAGAAAGTTCCAGGTCGGTAGGTGCCGTTACTGGCACAATGTGGGGGAGCTGGACAGCCTCGGCAGGAAAGGGGTTTATTTCCGTGGCGGAAAGTATGGGCATCGAGCCGCGGATCAAGTGGGTTTCTTAACGCAACACATGTGAGGCATCTGATGCGTGTGTAGAGAAGCCCTGCCGATAGGAGGTTCTTCTTTCGATTCGAGTTTAGTAACCTCATGCGCCGTAACGACGCGCGTTGAATACGGGATGGGCAGCCGCCCGCTGATGAGTGAGCGCTGTGGTGGTGACAAACTGGGGAAAGGCCCCCCCTGTCAGCATGGGTAGCGGAGACTAGCGGAAAATTGTTTTTTCGTTTCTTTTTTTTTCCCTGACAGCAAAGACATTGGCAGACGACGGCCGTCTTGTTGCGCCAGGGCTGTAGAGGCCGAACGTCCCTCTCTCTCTCGCTGCCTCTCTCTCCGCCTCTCTCGCTTTTGTATTGAAACATCTTTGCTCTGCCAGAGGCAAAGGAGGTACAGAGTAGGCTGACTGGTCTCACATCTCTACAGACAGCAACAGGGGGGCAAAACAGGCTGGGGCTGGGACTCTGCCAAGCCGCAGGGCTTGCCAATGAAGTCGCCTGCCGGGCAACGTCGCAGTGGGGTTTCCGGGCTGTTTCAGTGGTTCCGGGGGGGCGGAGAGGACGCTGAAAGGGCCCGGGGCCGCCAAGCGCACAGCCAGCAGCCAGCGCCGGGGAGATTTTCCTACGTGATTTAGCGTTGTTGTTTTTTTTGGCAAGGCGAAAGTACCTGGTACTTGCCACACGTCAACTTGGACTTGGGAAATTGTTCCGATAAAGAACGGGTTGCTGGAGATGGAAGGTGAGACGCGGGGGAAAGGGAGTTTGGGATGTTGGTCCAACGACCAGGATGACGAAATCGGCATGCGTCCGCACCGCTGGGCTTGGAAAGACACAAAAAAGAGAGCCCAAGTTGGGGGACATGGAATGGAAGGAAAAGGGCCACCGGAAATAGATGCACAGCCCGGGATAGCAGGGGCCACATACGTAATTCTCTTGCGGTTAGGGGTCTCGGGGTCCTGGCATAAGATGTGCGTGGTGGATATGCGATATACAGAGGGGTGTTGGGAGCGCTGTGCTGCCAAGGCTTCATTGCCTGTCGACCACTACACCGCCTGCGGTCCTGTCTGCCCATGAGTAGCCTCAACCTTGCCTTGAAGATGTCGAGTAAAACGCATTCTGTAAACTCGAGTTGATGACAATTCTTTTACACTACAGCCAGGCATACGAGCACTGATGCCCTGTCCGCTCATTTATGCTTTCAACGTGCAGCACGGCCTACAGTGGACTCCTCCACCCCAAGTATCGTGTACTCTGTCAGCGAACAAATCATCCAACGCCTCCTCTCCTCAAACTTCTGCCCCCCTCCCCTCGCGCCTTGTCATCCCGCCCGCATCGCCGGCCCTACCAACCTGTCATGGCCAAGGCAGTGGGGAAAAGCCGAATTTGAGGCTGGCCGCCCAGGGCCCTACGTAAATTCGTCCTGAGGGGGCCCATGGACAGCCTTGTCTGCACTTGTCGTTTGGGGATGCCAGCACGCACATCCTTCTTCAGCCGTCCTGCCCCCCGTCCCTCTTCCCCTTCTCGCACCAGCATCAAAAACATTTTTCTCGTTATACTCTGCGCGCTCGTGGCGAAACCATCATGAGAGTCCGATTCGTCGTCTCAATACTTTGCGACGCTCGACATTGATCTGATTCGCCTTTTTGCTGGCCTTCAGCGACCGACCGGCCGACCGCCCGCCGCCAACCGCCAACGCATATGCCACTCCTTGCTCAACAAGTCGAAACACGTCCTTGCTTCCTGCGTTTATCCCCCTCCCGGGGCGCATCTTAAAAGCAAACCGTCCTTCCTGATATCCTTCCCACCGTCCAACCGCTCTCCGCATATCACCCTCATCATGTCGCTGCTCGGGAAACCGCCGCGATACTCGAGATCGCCGCCCGCCGTTGGCCGAGGCTACCTCAGCAGGAGAGTCCGGCGCAACATTGTAATAGCATTGTGCACCATCGCCGCCTTTAGCTTGCTCACTAGATCTATGCGCCCCGGCACCTCGCTTGAGCGGCCCTTCATCCCTTTGTGGCCCGATATCCACGAGCCCTACCGCATCGTCACCACCAGCGACTTTCGTCCCGTGTCCATGTCGCCACACAACAAGACCATGGACGAGCTGTGCAAGAGCTTCCCCAATCACCTCCTTCAGACCATCCAGCCCGTCCTCAAGACGGGTCTCACCGACGACCCCAACCGCATGCCCGGCCAGTTTGACGGCGCCAGCGCCTGCTTCAAGCCCGGCGAGCTGCTCGTCTTTTCCGATGCGCCCGGCAACATGTCGGGCCACGAGGTCATCGACGTCCTTGGCCTTTTGCCCGACACCTACCATACCTTTCCCGAGTTCAAGCCCTACCTCGAGCAGAGGCGCATGTTGGAGAATGGCTCCGCCGAGGAGCACCCCGAGATGCTCAAGACCATCAACGGCTGGAAGCTAGACAGATTCAAATTTGTCCCTGCTGTCGAACAGGCCTGGCTCATGAAGCCCAACCGCGATTTCTACGTCTTTTACGAGTCGGATACGTGAGTCTTGATCCTCTGCTGTGCACACGCCACCCACTTTCCGACCCCTGTCTAGCTCGCGTGACGATCCAACGACTGCAACTGACTGATGCCATCCACAGTTATGTCTTTTGGGACAACCTATTCCGATTTCTCAAGACACTAGACCCCGATGTGCCCCTCTACATGGGTTCTTCGACCCCCGGACGACGCGACAACGTCCATTACGGCACGACGTTCGCCAATGGTGGCCCTGGCTACGTCCTGAGCCGCGCCGCCGTCAAGCATCTGCTGCACCGCGAAACCGACCGCGCTGGTCACTTTGTCGGCCCTACCTTTACCGAAAAGTGGCGATATCTCGTCAACGACGACGAACCTTGCGGCGACAACATTCTGGGCTATATTCTGTGGCTGTCTGGTATTGAGATGCAGGCCCTATATCCCATGTTCACCCAGCACGTCTTCCACACCGTGCCCTTTGATTCGATGCGCTGGTGCTCGCCCATCTTTACCTTTCACAAGCCGTCGCCTGAGCAGATGCGCGGGCTGGCTCGCTGGGAGTATGGTGCGCGAAACAATTCGGTATGTCTATTCTCCACGAAAACCTGATTTCATGCCGCAACTAACCTTGTATAGCACCCTGCGAGGTACGCTGATGTCTGGGACTTTTACAAGCCTGGATCCGAGCAAATGCGCGACAACTGGAGAAACAATGACGTGCTCTGCCGCAAAGCCTCGTCCTCCAGCATCAAGTCTGCGGAAGACTGCGAGGCGCACTGTCGCTCTTTACCCGAATGCCTCCAGTGGACGTGGCGGGGCAGCCCCACGAGGGAATGCTTTGTCGGCGAGGGCGTCTTTTACTACGGCGAGACGTGCTCTGACTCCACGTCAGGCTGGCTGCCAGACCGCATCAACAAGTGGAAGGACGACCACGAGTGCAAGGACACCTTTTGGCACGGCCCTAGCCGCAGCAGGGTATATATCCCGGGATAAATGACCAACAAAAGCAAAGTTGGATTAAAAAAAAGAACATTATTGACAAAGTCCCCGATATTATATTACGGCTCGACCTTGTTTGGTCGTCACGCGCCGACGAGCGCACTATACCACAGCCCATCAGGAGCCTTTTGCATCGAGTCTCAGGATATGGACTACGAATGATATTGTCTATGTATATACCTTGTCACAGCCTAGCGCCCATATTGTATGTATTAGCATGGTGTACGATACCACCCTGACCATTATTGCCCAAGCATACGTCTCAAGAAAACACCACGCGTGCATGCTCTGTCCCACGTGCGACAATACTCAATAACTCAAGGCCACAGTTAGTATACGTATCTAAAGTATGGATTCTCCTTGTCAGTGAGATCCTGAAATGCGAGCTTGGCGCGCTCCGTCTCGTCAATGGGCAGGGCGCTCCGTGCCCTGTTGTCGCGGCGCAGCACAAAGTACAACGCCAGCGCCGCCACGATGCAAATCACATAGCTGGGATTGGTCAGCACGCACATTCGCACACGAATATTTTATCCATCAACAGCAATGACTCACCAGATAATCAGTCCCAGCCACAGCGCCGGGTAGTGCTGGCGCTTGGTCTCGGACCACACCAGCTGCGGGCCGACAATGTTGCCCACGCAGTAGGCCACGAAAATGGTGGCGGCCATGAAGCTCTTTTTTGTGTGGCCGGCGACGTTGGCCATGCCGAGCGTGATGATGAGGCTCGCCGTGCCGCCAAAGAAGCCCGTCAGGGAGTACCCGATGACGGGCGCGGCCGCGTGGTGCGTCCACGCGGAGCGCCAGATGAGCGCGCAACCGGCAATGACGGGCAGGCAGGTGCCGACGAGCAGGAAGACGCGAATGTTGGTGAAGCGGCCGCCGAGGTGGCCGACGGTGAGAATGACGAAGAAGCAGATGCCGGCGAGCGGGAACTGTAAAAGGATGGACTGCAGCGTGTTCCAGCCAAACGTGGACACGATGAGCGGACCAAAGCCGCTGACGGCGCCGTTCATCGTGTAGCACGACGCCATCATGACGAAGATGAGCCAGGTCTTGACGTCGAGAACGGCTTCCCGGAGCTGCGCGGGCTTGAAGCGGGTGCAGCGCACGCCCGTCTGGCCGGCGCGCAGGCGCTCGACGGCGACGAAGCGCTCGGCGGGCGTCAGGAACCATGCCGACACGGGGGACGTGGGCGCGGCGAAGCAGACGAGTCCAAAGAGGAAGGTGAGGGCGCCGGCGAGCAGGTAAATATACTGCCAGCGGGCGAGCCCGCCGCCGCGGACCTGCGCGAAGCCGTAGTTGAGCCCGCCGCCGATGATGGTGAAGAGGCCGGTGGCGGAGAACCACCAGCCCTGGCGCAGGCTCTGCTCCTTCTGCGTGTAGTGGCTGCTGACAATGGTCATGAAGGCGGTCGGCAGGACGCTCTCGACGAAGCCGAGGGCGAAGCGCTGCGCGTAGAGCCCCCGCCACGAGGTGACGGCCGCGGTGAGCATGCAGACGAGCGACCAGAGCAGCACGACGGCGCCGAGGACGCGGCCCGTGCGGAAGCGCTGCAGCGTGAACGTGAGCGGGTACAGGCCGGCGAGCATGCCAAAGTAAAAGAGCGACGTGGCCCAGCTGAGGCGGCGCGTGTCGACGCCGGCGCCGGAGGGTAAAGGCACGGCGAGGTGGAGGTCGGCCGTCATGCCAAAGAGGGCGGCGGAGCCGAGGATGGCCTTGTCGTAGTAGACGAGGCCGTAGCCGACGACCATGAAGGGGATCAGGAAGAGGTCGATTTTGCGGACGACGCGCGCGGCGAGGACGGGGTCGATGGCGTGGGGGGCGGCGCCGACCATGGCGAGGGCATCATCTTGCCCATCGGTGGCTGTACTCGGCGCCGCAGGGGCGGAGAGCACGGTTTCTTCAGACTTCATCGGGTGAGAGCGGTTGAAATAAGCTTATATCAAACGGCACGCGAGAAGAAGAGCGGCGGTGTTCAGCCGCAAGGATCGGCTCGTATGGATCGTATTACACCGAAGCGTAAGCCCGCGATCTGTATTGTCGTATCTAGGGCTGTCTGACGGTAGGAGGCATGAGTGAGACGGAGGAAAAGAAACAGGGAGAGAAAAAGCAAAAGAAACTAAATGAGATTTCGTATAAATCGCAAATCTGGTAATAATTGCGATGAGATAATTTTTTACCCTTTTGGTTGAGGGGGGGCCTGATCCACTCAACCGTTTCCACCAAGCTGAATATATCATCAGCCCTGTGCAGTTCATCTGCAGATTGCTCTGCATGGATCATTCTTAATTAGTTTTTCATCTTTGAGGTGCAGATGGTTTCAATGACGGCTTGATTGTGACCAAAGTGGCCCGATTTGGGTGACGATTAACCATCATCATTGCTGCATCATTGGTGTTTTTTCGCAGTCACTAGAAAAAATAGTGCGCCATTTGTTGTCTGCAAGCCACCGACAGGGATTGATAACAAAAGAGCATTTATTGATAAAAAAAACACAAAAACGATAAGTATTTATTGGTCATGGTCATAAAAGCAAGCCTAATCCTATAGACTTGGGTCGATATATATATATGCATACACACACACCTTTTTCTTTCCCTGTACAGAAATCTTACAGCTTGGCCGGGCTCTCGTCCGGGTTCTTGAGCTCGACAATCAGCTTGCCCGTGTTGATGCCCTTGTAGAGGTCGACGAGCCCCTGCTCGGCGACCTTGAGCCCGCCCTTGAGCAGGTGGATGCTCGTCTTGAGCTGGCCCTCGTCGAGCAGGCGGGCGAGGTCGGCGCGCGCCTCGGGGTACAGCGCCTTGTGGTCAAAGACGATGAAGCCCTGCATCTTGATGCGCATCTGGATGACGCGCGTAATGTTGCGCGGGCCGACGGGCTGCGCCGCGTTGTACTGGCTGATGGCGCCGCACATGACGAAGCGCGCGTGCTCCTTGGCCTGGCGCAGGGAGAGCTCGAGAATCTCGCCGCCGACTGTTGCCGTGTTAGCACTTTCCGTTTCATCTTGGGTTCATTATAATGCGGGGCCGGCCGCATTAGAAAACTCACCATTGTCAAAGTAGACGTCAATGTGGTCCTTGGTCGCGTCCAGAAACTGCTGCTTAAACGCCGGGTCCTTGTAGTTGAGCGCCTGGTCGAAGCCGAGCTCGTCCACCAGCCACTTGCACTTGTCGTCGCCGCCCGCGATGCCAATGACGCGCGCGCCGCGCGCCTTGGCCACCTGGCCCGCGACGCTGCCCGTCGCGCCCGCGGCGCCCGAGACGACGACGAGCTCGCCGGGCTTGGGGTCGCCAATCTGCGTCATGCCGACCCACGCCGTCATGCCGGTGAGGCCAAACAGCGCAATGATGTTCTTGGCGTCCTTGAGCTCGGGGAAGTTGGCCTGCGGCTCGTACCAGCCCGCCTTGAGGACGGCGTACTGCTGCCAGCCGGGCAGGCCGCTGACGAGCTCGCCGACCTTGACCTTGGGGTTCTTGGAGGCGATGACGCGGCAGGCGCCGCTGGCGCGCATCACGGCGCCGATTTCCACGGGAGGGAGGTATGAGCGGTCGTCTGGGGTGACGGTGTTAGTTGCTTGCTGAGATGGGTGAAAAAGGAAAAAAAAAAAAAAAAAAAAAAAAAAAAAAACTCACCGTTGAGCCAGCCACGCATGGCGGGGTCTAGAGACAGGTAGAGGACTTCGACGAGGACATCGCCGTCGGCGAGGTCGGCCGCTGTGGGCGCTGGCGTCACGCGCTGGTGAAAGGTCTGGCCGGGGATGATGTCACCCTTGGGGCGCTCGGCGAGCACGACTTGGAGGTTGTCGACAGGCATTGCAGTAGATGGTGTAGCTGTGGTGGGAGGTTTCGGGTGGGCGAGGGTATAGCGACGACGTTTGTTGTGGGTTGGGATTACAAAAAGAGAATGGGATACTATAGTACTCCTCCGGTGGTGGGAAGGCGATTATATATGACTACGACATTTAGGTTTCTCTGTGTCGAGTGGGCGGGATACAACAGATTCGACCTACCCGTACCCCTCCCCCGTCCGCGTTGATAAATAGCGTCCTTGTTGGTGGGTGCGGCCACCGACGACGACAGATGGCTTGCAGATACTGGGCCAGGACGGCAACAACCTCTTGCGGCAACTGGACCGGGATCGATGAGGTGTGTCTGCAAGGACCCGGCCCAGTATGTTTCACCCCGGAGCGTCGTCGCCCCCCCCTCCACTACGGAAAAGAAAAAAGATAGAGTTCCAACGTCATCTCCCGCCGCTTCGGCGTTGTCTTTTCTGTCCTAATAACCGGCCCTCTGTGCTAAAGGTATACATCTTACTCAGCTACAAAGATGACGGAAATTTCTTGTACCCTTGGCTCGTACGGCCGCCAACACGGACATTTTCCTTTCATTCCTTCTATTATTACAAAGCAACCGCGGCTGGGCGTTGGCGATTATCTGAACACCGGCTTTTTGAACAAGCAACGGCGGAGTTTGTGGAACCAACCTCGGCAGTCGAGGCTACGACTCTGGCTGTTTTCTTTGGTGGCGGAGTTTTTTACGTGGCAGACTGGGAGAAGATGGGTTAGGTAGGGGTGGGGGTTACTGGGGCACGCGAGAGGGAACAAATAAAAAGAGAGGCATCGACAAGGGAAAAAGCCCTCCCGGCCGAGTTTCCCAACTGAGCATCTAGCACCGGGCGATGGACACCACCCGGCCGGGGGCTTGTCTTGGGCCTAGCTCCGGGGGGGGGGACGGCCAAGAAAAGAACAGGGGACAAGGAGAAAAGAGCGGCGGCGACTCCATGACTGGCCCAAAACTCCGGGCTTGGGACGGCCAAGTCCAATTTACCTCGATGGAAGCCGTTAAATGCCTGATAACTAAACCACACCCCCTGCGTGCTGATTCCGATCAAACAATGAATAGACTTTTTTCCGGGCGACACCTTACGGCCGGAGCAGGCGCTTACTAGTCTGCCTCTCCACCGATCTACACGTTTCGAGAAGGTTGTGCTGTCTCGCGGGCCGGGGGGGCTAGTTACTGGAAGCGCCGGACAGCCACAGTTGCATTGAAGCGAAGCCACACAACGTGGAAACCTCGGCTCGATGGATACAGAATGAAGCATTTTGACTTTGTTCTTCTCTATCCATACCGTTGACTTGACCAAGCCACGGCACAGCCTTGCCCAGCCACGAACAGCAAGGCTCTCGTTTACTGGCATCGGTCGCGAATCCCGGTCGGATGCTGGGAAACCCTGCCAAAACTCCCCTCAACTCCGATCCTCACCTCATGTCAGCCTCACCTGGGCTACAGAACCCGCCTTGGCCGCCGCAGTTGTTGGCCGGATCAGGTTATCAATCTACTCCTTGTTTTCCCACGCGCTGTCGAAAGCCGCCCGCTCTAGCGGCGCCGGCGTCAGGGCCAAGCTTCCAAGGTCCCACCGCTAAAACAGGGGATTAAAAAAAAAGATTGAACGATCGGGCAGTCCCTGATGGGCAACCCACTACATCATCATGCAGGTCGAGGGCCGATTTGCGAATCCCGGAGCCCACGAGGAAGGATGGGTGCTGCTGCCTGGGCCGCGTCATTTCCCGTTCGCTGTGTCTGATCTCTCCTCGCGACCGGGGCAAAGGTAATAGCTTATCTGACGTGCGAGCAGCGCCAGGGCAGGTGAGGATCTAATTCTGTCTCTTCCACACACAATCCCGGTCCATCTGCGTCTGGGATGAGGCTAACCGCAGCGAACTGCGCTGTGGCTTTGCCCTGGGAGGCAGCTCCAACGGGATAATGCATGGCCGGGGCAAAAAAATCTTTTTTTGCAGTTTGACAACGTGTAAGAGGGCCTTTTTACGCTAGCTCTCACCTCGTCCGCGGAATCATCGCAGGATTCAGCGTCTCAAATCGTACACGCTTACAGCAACCCAGCAACCCAGCAACCCAGCAACATCGTGCAACCCCCGTACAGTAATAGAATGACGCGGCCTTTCCGTACAATGTGACCTTTCGGACCATGAATAAAGTCCAGGTCTCTTGCGAGACATGCCTTTGCTAAAAGCTAAAAGTGGCGGTAAATCCGAGCCATCAGGTCCCAGGCAAGAGACCTAGCCAACACCACGGAGCAAAGTCACCGGTAGCATGAATTTTGTATTTGGAAAAAGTGGCATTCCTACTGAGAAACTGCTGAGCGTAATCTATTCTCAGGGAAAAAAAACTATCTAGGTGCAGGGCTCATTCCTCAGTGTCCGACACAGCGGAACTTGAGGACGGGCTTCCCCCCCACTGGCAAACGTCTTTGCACTTCTGGCAACACGCGCCAAAACGGCCGATGCTGTTGTTCTCTATAATCCAGCGCGCATTCTTGCAATTCTGCTTGCTGTTGGCATCGTCCGCCCTCATGCCATACCGGACGAGGAGCGGCTCCTTTGTCTCGTCGTTGTGGACAAAGTAGCCCATGCACATGGGCTTGTGGGTGCGGTAGCATGAGGTGACCTTTTTGATGTGGCCCCGTGAATTCGGATCCGTCTCCCCCAGCTCCGTGACTTTTTGTTTGCAGTTCTTGTCCCTGCAAGAGCACAGATCCGCTGTGATCTTGAATTCACACATTTCTTTTGCGAGAGTGTCTTCTCTAGGGGGAGTCGTTGAGATTTTGTGGACTGCGCCAGTTCTGTAAACTTGAGAGTGACGGAAAAGGAAGAAATGTTTTTGAGAATGGGCTTCAAGACTGGCACCTTTTATAATCAGGAGGAGAAACGAAATCCATGTTTGTAGTACAGTTGCAACGCTGGCACAAGAGTACAGAGCTTTCAGAGCAGTGATTTACACACCGCCACCGGGCCACAACACGACAATACTGTAGATCTAATGTTGCACGTTGTGTTGCTGATATCCTCCGCACGTTCGATTATCGACCCGCCGCGGCAGCTCCCAAGCGGTTTGCCAATGTTGGTGAGACCAGCTGTGCTCCTTGTCAAAGTGTAACCCGTTGGCTGCGGCCCTAGGGGTTAGATCTTGCAACAATAGTTTCATTGAGATATTGTGGGACAGCCCAATACGGCGATACAATTGGCGTCACATTGCACAACAGTGCCTCGCCTCGTTGGGTAATAGAGTTGGTGCCTAAGCGAGCCCGCAGAGCGCCGCGGATGGCGGCCAGGGGCTACGATTTGTGCCCAACTATGCGAGTTCGGACAAAGCTACAGATACGAAGCATATATTGAACGGTATCACCGACTTTGAGCGGCCCCATCAGTGTTGGCGTTGCTCAGTTGTGGATTACGGGTATTGGTTGCAAGAGAGCCGCGCTTCCTTATGCGAGCCTGAGCCCATGGTCGAGGCAGAGATTACCACATGCGTCTTGTGGCTGAAATGACTTCAATCTCCCTGAAAATTCATTATTAGGCAAGCATCGTGAATTAGAAACTCAAACGGCTCGGACCATACACTATGATGGAACACGTTGACGGCATCGACGTTGGGTAGGTCGCACGGCGTGCCCAAGGCAAAGGGCGGAATTCTGACAGGAACAAAACTACAAGTAGAGTCTTATTCATGTAGTCAGCATGCTTGCATATTGAGCTATTTCAAGCACATCTTCTCTCGCCTCAGAAGCTTGTCTGCTACGCAGGACCGGCTGGTAAATCGTGGCCGGCTGATGTTGAGGCAGCACTACCTCCGATAAATATTTATCCAGAAGACGAGGTATTTTAGTTCTGCATCTCACGGCGAGAAAAGTGCGAGGTCAAGAGAGATTTTAGATACCAAGCCGATACTGAATTGTTCTCGTCAAAACTCAACACATTCTTTAGACTGCCAGCCCGTCTCGGACATCTGGCGCTACCCTATTCTTCAAGTAACGACAGCACAGGCTTATCCGTTGCCGCCAAATGTCCGCTGGAAGAGTTCTAAAATGCCATGAAGTCGTCAAAATTCTAGAATTATGGTCCTTGCAAAGAGGAATCGATTTTCTTTCTTCTTAACAAACGTTGTGTTTCGCTTCACTTTCCGGCAAAATGGACAGCGCGAATCATGTGCATCAAATCCAGATTACTACTGATTCTGGTATCTATGCGATTTAGTGTGGTGTGCTGAGAAACAACGAGAGGAGGTACAAGGCACGACAAGAGTAGTGCAAAGCAACCACGGTTTTTTATCAGCAGAAAGGTGCGCGCCATGACGATGCCAAGGAAGAGTTGACCGGCGCACGCGCACGACGGGGGAGACGGTGTAGGTGTCATTGTACTCTGCCTTGACACTCAGTCAATCTCCATGAACAGCACTCACGCAAACACAAAAAACAGCCGCATCATGACTAAGACCTCAAGCGATGCACAATCCAAGTTCCACGTCACTCACTATAGCCCTTGCTTGGCCGCAACGACACCATGTATATAGTGCCACGCAGCCACGCCAGGACGAGCAGCATCAAATGTGTTACAGAATAACCAAAGACTCTGGACAATGTGCTGCAGCCTTAAAAATATGTGTAGCCATCAATATAGAGCTGCATCAAGATCACGAACAGCCACATGTTGAGGCTACACCACCAGCCCTCTGTGTAACCGCACACAACAGATGCTCAGGCTCAAACCCAGGGACCCAATGGATCACGAGGTCTTTTGCGGCTGCATACCGTCCCTCTGGTGGCGCCATGTCTGAGACTGGGACAATGTCACGTTCTTCGTGGCATGATCTGCAGAGGACGCGGGATTGCTGCGTCCCCCAACGGCGCGGGCCTCTCTCAGTGTGCCATTGTAAGGCGTACCCCGGATTCAACCGTTTTCAGTCGCGTTAATCCCGGTAATATCGAGTTGCCCTGGGGCAAGCAAAACGTCCTCGTGGCAGCGCGCGCGCCCGTCAGGCCTAGCATTGGGCACAACTGTGTGTTTTTGGAGATCAGCTGAGCATATACCGCATTGGACGAGTTGAGTGTTATTCGCTTCTATGAGGCATCAGGCCCAGCGCTGGGATACCAAGAGTGCATCAATAACCTACCAGAGGTCCCGCCCTGGTCTGTATGGATACTCGGCATCCTCCAATGGAAATCCTCCCTTCCTGGCAGGCTTCAGGCTATAAGTGCAAGAAAGGTGCCTTTCCAACATGAAAGTAGTCTGACCTCTTGAGAGTCAACCTCAGACACGCCCATACACAAAACTACATACTTGCCACACACACTCAGCAGAACCCCAGCAATGCCTGAAAACAAAACCACCACCACCGCCAGTGGAAGCGGCACGACCTCCTCCGCCGGCGCGTCGTCCTCCACTGCCGCCGGCTCGTCGGCCGGCGCGGCTGCTGGCAGCACCGCAACCACCGCGACTTCTGCCAGCACGGACACGTCCAACACTGCTGCCCTGAGCGAGATGATTTACAACTGCGACCCGGACCTGCTCCTCTGCCTGGTCAGGGGAGAAGTGCCGCGCGATCGCACCAGAAGGAGCACCCGCTGGTATGAAAAGACCATCATTGAGAGAACAGACTGCCGTACACGGGACTGACAAAACTTTTCTTTACAGAAGCCCGAGGCTGCATATAAGCATTGGCCAAAGCCTGCATCCTGCGTTGGAGAATGGGAAGCTTTTCGAGAGGGTAGTTATTAGCCTACAACAACAACTACGTGTCATACATGCCTCTGTGCCGTGTTTCAGCTTTCAAAAATTACGTGACTTGCCATCTGTGGGATTTCGTAAACAGATAGAAAGGCCTGACTGCGACGTATCATGGCCGCTGCGGTGGTACATGTCTTTGCTTTCCCCCTTGAGCACACACGAGGACCAGAGCGGCGCTTGTGTGAGGGCGGTTTCGGGTCGCGACCTGTTGTTTTCTTCTACTTCTTCTTCCAAAGCGTACGTAGAGTTTGCCGGATGACGTGGAGGTGAGGCCCTGAAGGCGACGAGAAGGTAAATGCCAAAGCGAAGAAGTCGAAAATCTAATGAAGCGGGGGTTGTGTCATCAAGCAAATGAAGCAGAGGCGCCATGCCCCCCCTAGGACAAAGAGGTGCAAAGCCAGGAAATAGACCCAGAATTCGGCAGATGACCAAAACAAGATGCCTAGCAATTTCCTCCCATGCCTCGCGAGGCAGACAGTCTTTGGCAGCACAGTTCCTGGCCACAACAGACAACATATCAACCATCTTTCACTCGCGCAATCCAACACCTCAGAGGCCAAAAAGCACGACTCCAGCCCCCTTGCTTCCGGATCCTTCACGTGATGCGACTTACAGTCGTCCTGATAAGTATCGAGCCAACTGCAGTCGCTATCTTGCCCCCCCGCCCCCTGGTGTCCATATCAGATAACCATCTATACACGCCCCCCCCTCCCCTTCGCGGCTGTCCCCGGTCTGGTCGGGGGGATAGATAAGGTCCCGAAGGAGGAGGGGTGTCTGGTGTACCTGACATGGAAGCAATGCAATGGACATGTAGATTCGCTGATACGACCAGCATATGTAGATGGATCGACTGCAACGTTGGAACGGACCCGGCCGGTCGGTAACCATGGGACAGGGTGCCCAGCTGAGTTTGCCTCGTTCGGGTGTGGCCGAGGTGTGTGTGTGCGATCTAGATTGTGAAAAAGCAAAACATATGGTAAAAGGACTACTAAATAACCTGCTTCATGAGGATTGATTCTGCTGGTGATGGTGAGTGACGTATACGAGGCCAAAGTTGTCAAATTCTCGCAAAATGTCAAGAGCAAGACTAGGACAGTTTTCATTTTCAGCCACATCTCAGATGCTTGCATTCGTCACTACGACTCAGAACCACGATAAGCAGCATATGAGAAAATAACAATTGAGCAAGGTAGGAAGCATAAAAGAGAATAAGACGATAGGAACAAGGACAGTAGAGTGTTTGTCATGTGGCGATGAAGTTGCCTAGTATTGCATTTAAGTAATTCTATCTATAGTAGTTTGCTCGACGAGCGTCTGTGAATATCCCTAATATCCGAAATCGATATAAAACGCCAATTATCCAGATCGTACGATCTTGTAAAAACCACGCCATGAAGTAAAGACCAAATTATGAAGTTTGTTTAACAAAGGGAAAATGAAGTATTCTTCTGGCTCGCCTACAGCTTGCCGAAAATCGACGTCATAAGAATCTTGGTCACACGGTACGGGTCGGCGTTGGACGCGGGACGGCGATCCTCAAAGTAGCCAAAGCCCTTGGCGGCCGTCTCGCGGGGAATGCGGATGGAGCAGCCACGGTTGGCGACACCCCAGGTGAACTGCTCAATGGAGCCAGTCTCGTAACCGCCGGTGAGACGCTGCTCGTTGTCCTCGCCGTACTCCTTGATACACTCCTCGTGGTGGGGCTCGAGGTTCTTGAGGGCAGCCTCGATGTGGGCCATGCCACCCTCGACGCGCATCTCCTTGGTGGAGAAGTTGGTGTGCATGCCGGCACCGTTCCAGGCACCCTTGACAGGCTTGGGGTGGACCGAGACCTTGACGCCAAAGTCCTCGGCGACGCGGGAAAGGAAGAAGCGCGAGATCCAGAGCTGGTCGCCCATGGAGATGCCCTCGCAAGGGCCGACCTGGAACTCCCACTGGGCGGGCATGACCTCGGCGTTGGTGCCCGAGATGAGGAGGCCGGCGTAGAGGCAGGCCTTGTAGTGAGCCTCGACAATGTCGCGCATGACGACCTTGGAGGCGCCGACACCACAGTAGTAGGGACCCTGGGGCGCGGGGAAGCCGCCGGTGGGCCAGCCAAAGGGGCGGTCATCGAGGTCGAGGAAGGTGTACTCCTGCTCGAGACCGAACCAGGGCACGTGCTCGGCGTAGGCCTCCATCACCTTGGCGCACTCGTGGCGGTAGTTGAACTTGTTGGGGGTGCCATCGGGGTTCCAGCACTCGGCGAGAACAATGATGTTGGGGCTACCACGGAAGGGATCCGGGTAGACGGCGCAGGGGCGGAGGTAGACGTCCGAGTTCTCGCCGGGCGCCTGGTTGGTGGAGGAGCCGTCAAAGTTCCAGACGGGGAGATCTTCGGGCGTGTAGCCGCCTTCGACCTCTTTCAGAGTCTATACATGACGACATTGGTTAGCGGGTAATTTCTTTCGGCTGAATGGAACGAAACGGAGAAAGCGCAGGACATGGCGTCGCGATGACGGGCTCGGTGGTGCCGATGCCCAGCCAAAGTGTAAAGACCAAGGCGTTAAATGGGGGCTCATGTCGTAGCGATGACGCCGATGGGCGTACTGGGAGGGGGGGAGTGTTGCGGGGCAGTTGAAAGGATGGTGAGGCTGAGTCGTGGCTGGGGAGCTGGGCAGGTGTGGAAAGTGTGGCTAGGCCCTAGAAAGGGACCCTGCAAAACACCCACACTGCTCGCATGCCACTAGTGCCAATGCTGCATGCGGGACAAATCGGGCATTTCTTGGTGCAGAAGGGTGGTATTGGTGATGGTTTGGAAAACAAACGTACTCGGGACTTGGAACGGGTCTCGCCGGTTGAGTCGATCCAGACGTATTCGGCCATGATCTGGCCCTTCTGGTCGAGCTTCAGGTATTTGTTGAGCTGGAGACGAACAAAGTCAGTATTTGCGGCCAGCGCGTATAATCAGATCGCGGGGGGTACGTACAGTCTCCGTCTTGGAGACGAATGCATATCGGTTCGACTGCAGCAGAGGTATTGTTAGCGAATTGCTCCATTTGATCGTGTTTTGTTGCGCGCCGACAGCAGGCCAGAATTTCTGGCGCGTGGTTGCTGCGCATGCGGTGGCGGCAGGCGTGTGTTTGTTGACTTGTGGGCAGGGCAGGCACGTACCATGATGGGCGGTGTGTGTGTGTGATGCAGAACAGAAAGAAGTAATTCAATAGAAAGAGGTTTCTACCACGAGGGGTATGTCAACGGTCGAGGAGGATAATAATCAAGGCGGGAAAATGAAAAAAATCTGGGGATGGGACGAAGCGCGGGCGGGTGGAGGGTTTTATATGGTAAAGTGAATACTTGAATTGTACCAGTAGAACCAAGGACCTGCGCCGCCGGCGGCGGGTTGCCCACCAACCCACCAAAAGATAAGAAAAGCACTGTGTGGTACAGCCGGAGCTGCTCGCGGCGTCGCCTGGGGCCCTTGGGGGCACCGAGAGGGGGGTGGCTGGTGGGTTTTGGTGGGGCAGGGGGAGTGTACGACACCCTCATGTGCGACAAACCGCTCTCGTACCTTGAAGCAAGCGCACGTTGCTGTGAAAAAATGCAAATGATTGTTTTCTGTTAATTCTCTCGCATTTAGTATTCTTGGCATTGACGTTGCTCTACTCATTTCCCTCGTATTTTTCATTATTTTCGTTATTTTCGTTGTTCTCTTAACACCCACCGAGCCCGCCCTGACTCATTCGCCAAAAGCTTGTGATTACAGGGGGATCCAGCGCTGTAAAAAAAAAAAAAGGGACGAGCCCCAGACTCTGCGTGCACCTTGCCTATTAGCGGCCGAGGTACCAACCCGCAGGCGGCGAGGTACCTGTAAAAGACTGCATTCAGCCGCGCCCGCCCGACCGCCCCAGCCCAACATACCCTCACCTTTTTTGTCGGGGCCACGCCGCGCTAGAAAAGGCAGGGCCCCGAAAACCACCAGCGCCTGGCCGTTTCGTTATCAGCAGCCCCTCCGCAAACAAGTCACCAGGTACACTAACTATTTAACCACAGGGGAGCAAAAGACTCTCTCCCCCAGCGCGGGGTACAAAGCGAGGTACCGATGCTGAGTACCGCCATGCGCGGGTGCCGGCCCATCGGTACCCGGGTACAACAGGGCCGGCCGTACAGAAAAGTCGGAGCGCTGTTTTTTTTTTTTAATTGTGTGTTGTCTACCTTTCAGGGTCGCCGCGCCCTTGAGCCAGAGGGAAGCAACTGCCAATACTTGCCTAGCCAACAAATGGCGAAAAAAAAAAATGCATCTATCGACTTTGAGGAGGGGCGTGTGCGAACAGGAACCGCGCGATAAGGACGAGACAGGGCATGTTTGTGTGTATCGGTGCCGCACGACAATGTCCATTGAGGACGCACTCATTACCAAGGGATCTTATCAGGTATGCCTACCGAAAAAAAGAAAAAAGACACAAGTATAAAAAGGAGCCAGATTCCGCCTATTCGTTTGCTTCCTTGACACGGTACGAGGTTCAGCCTCGTCAAGATACACACACGCGCCGACAGGGCTGTGCTTGTGATATTTTTGGAGTCTCGGCAAGGCGCAGCAGCACGCAACCGGTTTGCGCACACGAGGTGTGCCTGTTACAGGTAGCTTACAGGGCATTTACAGGGCTCGTGTCGTCGCCTCACACGAGCAAAAAAGGCCCAAAAGTGGCGGGTTGGGGAGGGGCCGCCACTATTCCCCCCCCCCCCCCCCCCCCCCCGCCAATAGGCAACATCGGTCACGGCGCCCCCTTACG